>JAUIMM010000197.1:1710000-2310000 GCA_031769625.1 Taudactylus pleione
CCTCTTTCAGACACGAACAAAGCCTTATAGGTCCAGAAAGCCATACAGTCCTTGCTGCAAGCAGGGGTAATTGTGCCAGTCCCGTCTCAGCGAGGGACTGTTTATTATTCTACTAACTTTCTGGTTCAGAAGTTGAAGGGATCTCATCAGCCTATCCTCAACCTCAGATCCCTGAACAAATTTCTCAGGGTACTCAGGTTCAAGATGGAAACCCTACGCTCCATCATACTGGCTAGGGAACCTGGGGATTTTATGCTATCACTGGATATTCAAGACTCATACCTACATGTTCCTATAAGGCCCTCTCACCAGCATTATCTCTGGTTTGCTATACTACAGCAACACTTCCAGTTTCGAGCTCTACCCTTTGGCCTGTCCACAGCTCCAAGGGTGTTTACCACAATTATGGCTATCATAGCGGCCCATCTGTGGAGTCAGGGTATCCGGCTGCTACCATACCTGGACGACCTCCTCCTGTTAGCGGGATCTCCAGAAATGCTTCGCAGCCACCTGCAACTGAAAATTGCTTTTCTACAGGCGCATGGGATAGAGAATCTTTCTGACTTCAGAAAAGATCTCCACATTACAACTATGAGTTCGCAGATGCCTCCCCAGTCGCCGTGTGTCAGTCCATTCAGCGATGCAGGTTCTGGGATACATGGTGTCCACCTTCAATGTGGTGCTCAGTTTCATTCCAAGCCTCTACAGTGGCTGATCCTCTCAAGGTGGAACAGATTACCCCACCAGATCAAAGCTCAGACAATGGTGCTCTCTCCGGAGGTACGACTCTCTCTGTCTTGGTGGCTACTGACATCTCATCTAACCAACGGTCGCCCCTTTTGGATCCCGGACTGGGTAATCCTAACAACGGACGCCAGTCTCCGGGGCTGGGGCGCAGTTAACGGTCCGCACTCCTTTCAGGGCCGTTGCACAGCGTTCAAATCGACATATTGGAACTTCGAGCTGTTTACAGGGCCCTCAAGCTGGCCAAACACATACTTCAGGGGAAATCCGTACAAGGTCAGTCCAACAACGCCACAACAGTGGCTTACATCAACCATCAAAGAGGCACTCGAACTCGGGCAGCATTGACAGAAGTGTCACGCATTCTGACATGGGCAGAGTGTCATCTCAGCAGTGTTCATACTGGGAGTTCTCAATTGGCAAGCAGACTTTCTCAGCCGTCACGGCGTGCATCCCGGGGGAATGGTCTCTTCACCAAGAGGTGTTTTAACTCCTATTAGACAAATGGGGCCTCCCAGAGGTGACCTCATGGCCTCCCGACACAATCACAAACTGCCAGTGTACGGGTTCAGGACAAGAGATGCTGAGGGAACCTTGTTGAATGCTCTGTCAGTTAAGTGAGCCTTCCAGTTTGCGTACCGGACTCCTCCAGTCTCCCTGCTTCCTCGAGTTCTTCGGAAGTTCAAGCAAGATGGAGGCACTGTCTTGCTGGTGGCTCCAGCTTGGCCCAGGCGTCATTGGTACGCAGATCTTCAGAGTCTCTCCATCGACACTCCGTTCCTGTTGCCTCAACGTCCGGACCTGTTGTCTCAGGGTCTTTGCCTTTACCCGGACCTGGATCGTCTGTCTTTTGACGGCGTGGCTCTTGAGACATCCCTCCTAAAGTCCAAAGGATTCTCTAGCTCTGTCATCAACACGATGCTTAGAGCGCGTAAGCCAGCTTCTGCTAGGATCTACCACAGAGTGTGGCATACCTATTTCTACATCAGGGTCCATAGGGTATCCACAGGATACCTTGGGGTATAGGTGATGACGTTAGGCATCGGGCACCATAGAGTTAAGTTTTCAGTCCTCCCAGGATGCACTAGGGTCTCCCTCCTATACCCCGCCCCCGAGCCAAGGCATCTCAGTTTAGTTTGGTGCCCGGCCGGAGTCGGATGCACCTGTTGGAGTGGGGGCTAAGAAGAGCCCCTGAAGTTTTCTTCAAGCAGCTGTGGCTGCACATCTGGAAGTACAGCATGGACAGCCAGTCTTGACGTCCATGCTGTCTTCCCTACACCCCCGCCGGTACCGATCCGGTGATGCTGGTAAGCATCTGGGGTCACAGCTAGCGGTGGCGTCCCGGGGGTTAAATGCATGCCAGGGGAGCGCGCCTTCCCTGTCTCACAGCCGGCGCCTCCCCCGCTGCACACAGCCCTCTCTGCACACGCCGACTGGCCCTGTGGCAGCGCGCCTCCTCTAAGCTCCTCGGCGGCCATCTTCACAACCGCATGGTGAACGCTGCTGGAAGCCTGGAATCGGAGGCATCGTAGTCTGGGTCCCCCCGCATACCTCTCCTCCGATTTGGTACAGGTCTGTGTATGCAGCGCTGTGTCCTACCAGACTCTGTGTTTAGGTAGTTGAGAATCAGCGCTAATAGTGCAGGAATTGATTTTTCTTTGCATTGTATGTGACTGTGCTAGCGCTGGTGCCTGTACTTTACTTCGATTACTGTCAGCCTTATTACTGTCCCTGTCTTTCTGCTAAAGCCCTTGTGGTGCTGTGCTGCAGGGTGGTCTCTCACTATACGAACAAGTATTGTTGAGAGGGGTCACATATTTACCATTATGTCTGAGAGTGATTTCCCTGTACAGCTTCGGTGTGCTACGTGCAAGGCACCTGTAGCGGAGGGGGAGGGTAGCGCGGAATTGGCGCGACCTATTACGGTCACAGCACCGGTACAGGAGCCGCCCTGGGCTTGTTTCGCCAAGGCGCTTACAACCCTCGTGGGCCAGTTAGCTCCGCAGCCTCCATTCACTCAGATGGGATTGTCCCAGCAGTCAGTGGTGTCGTCACCCATGCAGGGTTTCCCGAGACAATTAATGGTACCCCACGGTCTCCCTATTTCGCCTCCTCAGGTCTCTCATGAGCCTGCGTGGGTTAATTCGTTAACAAGCTCTGTACAGCAATTGTCAGACGTGTTGCAGGGGGAGTCTGTGATGCGGCCCCACAAGCGGCCGATGGCGTCTCAGTCCGCTCCTTATGAGGATGACGACGGGACGTCCGATGATGGGGAGATTCTGGATCTTTCTGACCAGGAACCTCCCCGTCCTAAAGAGTCGGACGCTAAGTCTAAGGTGTATATACCTGGCCTTATTCGTGCAGTCCGGACTGCTTTAGTTATGGAGGATGAGGAACCTCCGGTATCTAAGTCCAAATACGCCTTTTTCAAAGAGGTTAAAGGAGATGCCACAGTGTTTCCTCTTTCGGGACAATTAGTTGACCACCTAGAGGAAGCGTGGAAACAGCCAGGCAAACGATATCAGCCTCAAAGGCGTTTAGCAGTGGCGTATCAGTTTGCGGACAATTATTTTGCTAAGTGGGAATCACCTCCACAGGTGGATTCTCATGTGACACGCCTTGTCCGTAGTGCCACGTTACCCATGCCATCCATGTCCTCCCTTAAGGATGCTATGGACCGCAAGGTAGAGATCTGCCTGAAGTCCGTCAGGGGGGGCAGCACGGCCAGCTATGGCCATTTGCTGGGTCGCCAGAGCTATGGAGCCCTGGGCTGATACGTTGGAGGCGTCCTTCGATCCCGACTGTTCGGCTGAGCAGGCGGAGTTGATAGGCAATCTCCGGGATTCGGCCACTTATATCAACGAAGCGGCCTTAGATATTAGTACCCTGGCGCCTCGAATTTCTTCGGCAGCGGTGGCTGCTCGTCGCACTTTGTGGTTGCGATCCTGGAAGGTGGATGCTGATTCCAAAAAGGGTTTGGAGGCATTGCCTTTTAACGGAGAGGTTCTCTTCGGTCCGGACCTGGACAAGATTATAGCCACGCTGGCGGCAGCTAAATCAGCATGTCTCCCGTCGGCTGCTGTTCCTTCTGGTTCAGGTACATCGTCCTTTCGGGCTTACAGGGCCCAGGGTAGGCCTAAAGCACAGTCTTTTCCCCGTCAGGCTGGCCCCAAAAAATCGGCCAAGCCCCGGAAGCAGGCCTGGAGTACCAGACGTCAGTTCCCTAAGCCAGATGACAACCTGCGGCCTGACGGTCCGGGCCTCCCTTTGGGGGATCCCAAAGTGGGAGGCCGCCTGATGCAGTTCGCCCGGTGTTGGTCGGTCACCACGACAAACACTTGGGTTCTCGAGGTGGTCTCACACGGGTATGCCCTCTCCTTCCGGCACAGACCCCCGGCTCGATTCTTCACCACGGGTCTACCATCAGACCGGAACAAAGCCACTCAGCTGCGGAAGGTTTTGCACGCTATGCTCCAGGCTGGAGTTATAGTGCCTGTTCCATTCTCCCAGAGGGGCCAGGGTTTCTATTCCAATCTCTTTTTGGTGCAGAAACCCAATGGGTTGTTTCGTCAGATTCTCAACCTCAAAGCTCTCAACAAATCTTTGCGGGTACCGAAGTTTCGGATGGAGACCCTACGGTCCATCATTCTGGCGCTGGAACCTGGGGACTACATGGTGTCATTGGACATACAGGACGCTTACCTGCATGTCCCTATTCTTTTGCGCCATCAGCAGTTCCTCAGGTTTGCAATCTGCAGCGACCACTTCCAGTTCCGGACGTTACCTTTTGGCCTGGCGACTGCACCACGTGTTTTCACCAAGGTGATGGCGGTCATGGCGGCTTCCCTGCGGCTGCAGGTGGTCCGCATGTTGCCGTACTTGGACGACCTTCTCTTAGTGGTAGGGTCTCCGGAGCTCCTCCTCCGACACTTGGACCTGACCATTGCGCTACTGCAACGGCACGGCTGGTTGATAAACTGGCAGAAGTCCACCCTGATCCTGTCTCAGCGGATTCTGCACCTCGGAGCCTTATTGGACTCGGGACAGCAAAGGATCTTTGTGACGGGGGAAAAGATCCCTGCCTTACAGTCGAGGGTACGCAGTTGTCTGCAGAGCCGCCGGGTGTCTCTGCACTCGGCGATGAGGTTACTGGGCTCCATAGTGTCGGTATTCGACATGGTGGAATATGCCCAGTTTCACTCAAGACCTCTGCAGCACCTGATCCTGTCCAAATGGAATGGACTGCCTCAGTCTCTGAAATTCCGGAAATTCAAACAGGATGGAGGGCCGCTTCTGTTGTTATCAACAGAAGCGGCCCTCCATCCTGTTTGAATTTCCGGATTACCCGTGGAAGAAGGGAAACTGGAGGAAAGAGGTAAGCAAACCGAAATGTCCACCGGATGGACAGAGCATCCACCAGAGACGCCTCTTCGTCTCTTGTGCGAGACCCGTACACCGGCAACTTGTTGTGCCGGGACTCCATGAGGTCGATCTCTGGAAGACCCCACCTGTCCACCAGCAGTTGAAAAACGTCCGGGTGCAGGGACCACTCCCCCGGATGAACGTCCTGGCGACTGAGAAAGTCGGCCTCCCAGTTTAGCACTCCCGGGATGAAGACCGCTGATATGGCCGGAAGATTGTGCTCCGCCCATACCAGGATCCGAGACACCTCTACGAGAGCCGCCCGATTTCGGGTTCCTCCTTGCCGGTTTGCCCAGATGGCACTGGTTCTCAGATCTTCAGGGTCTGTCCGTGGACAGTCCTCTGCTGTTGCCGCTACGTCCAGACCTACTGTCACAGGTTCCTTGTCTTCACCCGGACCTGACTCTGCTGTCTTTGACGGCGTGGCTGTTGAGACGGCCATGTTAAGGTCCAGGGGGTTTTCCAGCTCTGTAATGCGGACCATGCTAAGAGCTCGGAAATCGTCTTCTGCTAGAATATACCTTCGCGTGTGGCATACGTTCTTCCAGTGGTGTCGACCGAGAGGTTATGCACCGCAGGAGTTTTGTCTGTCTCGGGTACTCGCCTTCCTACAGGTGGGACTGGACCATGGGCTTCGCCTTGCTTCTTTGAAGGTGCAGGTTTCTGCCCTGTCTGTCTGGTTTCACCGTAGGATTGCTACAATCCCAGATGTACGCACCTTTATGCAGGGCGTTCTGCGTATTCAGCCGCCTTTTGTTCCACCTGTGGCGCTTTGGGACTTGACTGTGGTCCTGAGGGCTCTCCAAGGACCACCGTTTGAACCACTGGGCTCAGTGGATCTTAAATGGCTAACAGCTAAGACTGTTTTCCTTCTGGCCATAGCTTCGGCCAGACGTGTTTCTTATTTAGGGGCTCTCTCTTGTAGACCCCCTTTCTTGATTTTTCATGGGAACAGGGCAGTGCTGCGCACTCGTCCTGAATTTCTTCCCAAAGTTGTTTCCCAGTTTAATGTTAACGAGGAAATAGTTGTTCTGGCCTTTAACTCACCTGGCCTTTCAGTGGGTGAGGCCACTTTGGATGTTGTGCGGGCCTTAAGGACTTATGTTGACCGCACTTCTTCGTTTAGGAAGTCGGAAGCCTTGTTTGTCCTCTATGGCTTCCGTAAAAAGGGTTGGCCTGCTTCAAAGCAAACTTTGGCAGCCTGGATCCGTATGGCTATTTCTGAAGCTTATCTTCATGTAGGCCTGCCGGTTCCTCCTTCTCTGAAGGCTCATTCCACTAGGTCTGTGGGTCCTTCGTGGGCAGCTCGACGTGGTGCCTCTGCAGTCCAGATCTGCAAGGCTGCTACGTGGTCCTCTGTCCATACCTTCGTGAGGTATTACAGGTTTGACACCTTCGCCTCTCAGGATGCTTCCTTCGGGCGGCGGATTCTCCTTTCAGCACAGGAGCGTCCCCACCCTTAAAGGATACTGCTTTGGGACATCCCCAAGGTATCCTGTGGATACCCTATGGACCCTGATGTAGAAAATGAGATATGGTAAGAACTTACCTTTGTTATCTCTATTTCTACGAAGTCCATAGGGTTCCACAGGACTCCCGCCCTGTCGCACCTGTGCTGCAGATGGGCTTTACTCTGGTCACCGGGTTTTCCGTCTCCCTCTGGTGAGAATGTGATTCTTGTGTGTGTCCAGATCTTTTTTCTCTCTCTTCCTTCTCCTCCTCCGGCCTATGGCTTGGTAACTAACTGAGATGCCTTGGCTCGGGGGCGGGGTATAGGAGGGGGACCCTAGTGCATCCTGGGAGGACTGAAAACTTAACTCTATGGTGCCCGATGCCTGACGTCATCACCTATACCCCAAGGTATCCTGTGGAACCCTATGGACTTCGTAGAAATAGAGATAACAAAGGTAAGTTCTTACCATATCTCATATTTTCCAATGGTGTCGTCCCAGAGATTACGACCCTCAGGTGTTTCAGGTTTCCAGAGTCCTGGCCTTCTTTCAAGCTGCATTCAATTCTGGCCTCACTGAAAGTGCATGTCTCTGCTCTGTCAGTATGGTTCCAACGTAGGATTGCTCCGTTACCGGATATTCGCACCTTCCTCCAGGTTGCCCTCAGGATTCAACCTCCCTTTGTCCCCCCCAGTGGCTCCTTGGGACTTGGCAGTGGTTCTTGAGTCCCCCATTTGAACCCCTAGATTTGAAACTCAAGTGGTTAACGGCAAAGACTCTTTCTTCTGGCTATTGCCTCCGCTACTAGGGTGTCAGAGTTAGGGGCGCTCTCCTTTGCTGATATTTCACCAGGACAGGGCTGTGCTTCGGACTCACCCTGGGTTTATGTCCTAAAGTGGTTTCTAGTTTCCACATTAATGAGGAAATTATAGTCCCGACCTTCACCGGACCTTTCGGTAGGTAAGGCCTCTTTGGATGTGGTCCACGCCCTCAGGATTTATGTGGACCGTACCAGTTAGTCCCATTCGGAAATCGGACTCCTTGTTTGTGCTCTATGAATTTCACAAGAAGGGATGGCCATCCAATAAACAAACATTGGCTAGATGGCTTCGTATGACTATCTCACAGGCTTACACGCAGGCAGGCCTTCCTGTTCCGGCGTCTGTTACTGCTCATTCTACTCTGTCTGTGGGTCCCTTCTGGGAAGCTCGCCGTGGCGCCTCGGCTGTTCAGCTTTGTAAGGTGGCCATGTGGTCTTCTATCCAGACTTTTCTGAGCTTCTATGCTTTTGATACCTTTGCCTCTCAGGATGCTTCCTTTGGGCGCCGGATTCTCCTCTCAGCGCAGGAGCGTCCCCTCCCTTGAAAGGACTGCTTTGGAACATCCCCAAGGTCTCCCTGTGGAGCCTATGGACCCTGAAGAGGAAAATGAGTTATGGTAAGAACTTAGGTCCATAGGGTCCACAGGGCACCCGCCATGTCGCACCTGGCTTCATATGGGCTATGTTTCTGGTGACCGGTTTTCCAATTCCTCCGTGAGAATGTGATTCGTGTGTGTGTGTGTGTACCAGTCTTCCTTCTCTCTTCTCTTCCTCCGGCTTGCTACGAACTGAGATGCCTGTGGCTCAGGGGTTGGTTATAGGGAGAGTGTACCAGTGCATCCTGGGAGCTGAAAGCTTTTAACTGCGTGGTGTCCGGATTCCAGATCCACCACCTACTCCCCAAGGTCTCCCTGTGGACCCTATAGACTTCGAAGAAAGAGTTAACCAAACGTAAGTTCTTACCATAACTCTCGTTTTATATTTCCTATTGAATGTATAAGCTTCCTTTACATATATATTGCTTAGTCCCTATGGCTGCCTTTATTCTTTGTATGCAGCGAATGGCAGAAAATACAACTGCAGTGCAAAGAATTTAAGTTTATTTCAGAATGTGGGATTTTGACAAAAATACCATAGAAAACTGACTTGTTACTTGGTAAAAGATTATATATATTTTCCTTTTATCTGTTTATTAGGGATAATATATTGTGATTTATCATAGTCGGCGCTCATGTTAGCGTTACCGAATGCCCAGGGTTTGCCTTTAACTCCTTTATTATTCTGCTGGCATCTGTGAATGTGAGAAAGCTTCAGTGTAAGTTACAGGACCCGGAGAGTTCTAGCTGCAGACCGTGCACACTCCAGTAATAGGGCACACAGCCTTCCCAATGATCTATCGTATATAAGTTACAGGACCAGGAGAGTTCTAGCTGCAGACCGTGCACACTCCAGTAATAGGGCACACAGCCTTCCCAATGATCTATCGTATATAAGTTACAGGACCAGGAGAGTTCTAGCTGCAGACCGTGCACACTCCAGTAATAGGGCACACAGCCTTCCCTATGATCTATCGTATATAAGTTACAGGACCAGGAGAGTTCTAGCTGCAGACCGTGCACACTCCAGTAATAGGGCACACAGCCTTCCCAATGATCTATCGTATAGAAGTTACAGGACCAGGAGAGTTCTAGCTGCAGACCGTGCACACTCCAGTAATAGGGCACACAGCCTTCCCAATGATCTATCGTATATAAGTTACAGGACCCGGAGAGTTCTAGCTGCAGACCGTGCACACTCCAGTAATAGGGCACACAGCCTTCCCAATGATCTATCGTATATAAGTTACAGGACCCGGAGAGTTCTAGCTGCAGACCGTGCACACTCCAGTAATAGGGCACACAGCCTTCCCAATGATCTATCGTATAGAAGTTACAGGACCCGGAGAGTTCTAGCTGCAGACCGTGCACACTCCAGTAATAGGGCACACAGCCTTCCCAATGATCTATCGTATGTAAGTTACAGGACCCGGAGAGTTCTAGCTGCAGACCGTGCACACTCCAGTAATAGGGCACACAGCCTTCCCAATGATCTATCGTATGTAAGTTACAGGACCCGGAGAGTTCTAGCTGCAGACCGTGCACACTCCAGTAATAGGGCACACAGCCTTCCCAATGATCTATCGTATATAAGTTACAGGACCCGGAGAGTTCTAGCTGCAGACCGTGCACACTCCAGTAATAGGGCACACAGCCTTCCCAATGATCTATCGTATGTAAGTTACAGGACCCGGAGAGTTCTAGCTGCAGACCGTGCACACTCCAGTAATAGGGCACACAGCCTTCCCTATGATCTATCGTATAGAAGTTACAGGACCCGGAGAGTTCTAGCTGCAGACCGTGCACACTCCAGTAATAGGGCACACAGCCTTCCCAATGATCTATCGTATAGAAGTTACAGGACCAGGAGAGTTCTAGCTGCAGACCGTGCACACTCCAGTAATAGGGCACACAGCCTTCCCAATGATCTATCGTATATAAGTTACAGGACCCGGAGAGTTCTAGCTGCAGACCGTGCACACTCCAGTAATAGGGCACACAGCCTTCCCAATGATCTATCGTATAGAAGTTACAGGACCCGGAGAGTTCTAGCTGCAGACCGTGCACACTCCAGTAATAGGGCACACAGCCTTCCCAATGATCTATCGTATAGAAGTTACAGGACCCGGAGAGTTCTAGCTGCAGACCGTGCACACTCCAGTAATAGGGCACACAGCCTTCCCAATGATCTATCGTATAGAAGTTACAGGACCCGGAGAGTTCTAGCTGCAGACCGTGCACACTCCAGTAATAGGGCACACAGCCTTCCCAATGATCTATCGTATAGAAGTTACAGGACCCGGAGAGTTCTAGCTGCAGACCGTGCACACTCCAGTAATAGGGCACACAGCCTTCCCAATGATCTATCGTATAGAAGTTACAGGACCCGGAGAGTTCTAGCTGCAGACCGTGCACACTCCAGTAATAGGGCACACAGCCTTCCCAATGATCTATCGTATAGAAGTTACAGGACCCGGAGAGTTCTAGCTGCAGACCGTGCACACTCCAGTAATAGGGCACACAGCCTTCCCAATGATCTATCGTATGTAAGTTACAGGACCCGGAGAGTTCTAGCTGCAGACCGTGCACACTCCAGTAATAGGGCACACAGCCTTCCCAATGATCTATCGTATGTAAGTTACAGGACCCGGAGAGTTCTAGCTGCAGACCGTGCACACTCCAGTAATAGGGCACACAGCCTTCCCAATGATCTATCGTATATAAGTTACAGGACCAGGAGAGTTCTAGCTGCAGACCGTGCACACTCCAGTAATAGGGCACACAGCCTTCCCAATGATCTATCGTATGTAAGTTACACAACGTTTCTCGTGTTTCAGTCCTGGTAATCTTTTTTTTATGTATTTATCTTAAATACTATTATCCACCGGTTTGCACGTAATGTCTCAGTGCTGCATCACTGAGATGTTCAGTACTGATCTCTGCTATTATGCTGCGTGCATTTGCTATCCATGATACGCTTTAGCTTAAAATTGGCTGTCATTATAGGGTGCCAAGAGATCAGCATGAGAGAAGTCGGTCTAGAATCCTTCCTCTTAAGGAAACCGCAGTGCTAATGTGTCTCTGCATTCTTATTACAGCACCCTCCTGTGTCTCTACTTGGCGTACTCTGTCCTTGCTATAGACTTTTTTTTTCTGTTCCCATTATATAAACTGCTTTTTGCACATAATAACTTGCCAGATTTTAGCATTTTCTATTCAAATAAGGTTTCTCCTTATCAGCATGTCATCTGCATCCAGAATGAAGCTGTACATTTCATTGATGTGCGCCAACTGTATTCAGCAACAAACTCGCCAAATCAACAATAATTTTTTCCCATATTATACCTATAATCAGTATTAATTCCTTGTGTGTGTACAGCAAATATGAACATGAAACTGGAATGAACACTGTTGGGGAAAATTTTTTTTATCAATCCTATAGGTTTCTGTAACTATTAGGTGGGGGGGGGGATTTAGATAGCCGCGGTAATTTACAGCTGGTGAAAAAGGGTGGAAGCCTCTGGTTTTAATGCCTGACTTTATTCAATTAGAGCCCCTTTTTCTCTCACGGTAAACTACTGTGTTAACGCATGTTAACACTTAAAACCGGGGGTAAATTCCTATACCTGTGGGTTAACACGGCCGCGGCACCCAAAAAAAAGTTAATGGTATAAATCCGCAGCCTGCGGTCTGCCATCAGCTCTAATTGAATAGCCCCACAGCTTTAATTAGCCCGTGGTAAATTACCGCAGCTAATTGAATTCCCTCTTTAAGCTGGCCACACACTAGACCAACTTTCATCCAACCATCCAACTAGTTGATTGGTTGGAATGAAAATCTGGTAATGTATGGGAGTAAATGATGATCAGCAATTTGCTCCTAAATGCCAGATAACAGATAAATGGTCGTCAGACAAGTTTGAACAAATTGTTTACGTCAAACATTTAACAAACAGTTTTTGTCCATTTTGCGGCGTTTGGGAGCAAATTGCTAATTGTCATTTGCTTTCATTCCTTACCAGATTTTCATTCCAACCAATCAACTCGTTGGCTGGTTGGATGTAAGTTGGTCTAATGTGTGGCCAGCTTTAGACTTGACAGAAATCAAGGTTCAGTACCTGATAGTTACCCAGCCATCGCTAGCCTTAGCTGGCATAGAGTACTGCAGCAGGGGTACGTCTGTCCTGGCCTCCCCAGTGACAGCCCTTGTAGGAGAGAGACAGAGATGATCATAGCAGCCGGATCAGATTGCCTCCAGCTCAGCTCCTTGTCCTCTCACCTCAGCACTGCAGGCTGGCGCTGTGATTGTGGCTCTCATGTATAAATCATTCCATCTCGGAGACTGCAGATTCTCAGAGCAGAGAGACTGCGAGGATCCATGGACCCTTTTTTTTATTTCTGTAACATACTGAGGTGTTTGTACAGCCCTCCTTCATGTGCTATAACTTGTTAACAGCAACAATTTGTAATTTTCAAATAGAATATCTATTTTAAACCTAGCTACAATAGATATCACCATGTTAAACGTTAAGCATTCTCCTGCTAGCGTCTGATTCGCATTCATTTCTGTGCACGCAATGCAGCCATCTTGCGCGCACAGCTCTGGATCAGCAAAGTGTTTTGCAGCATATAGCAGGATGCTAGTGTACTCAGGAGATGCAAGTGCCTAGAAGGGGGGCACCCAGTTGTGCGCATCCTGGTTTCCAAAGCTCTTAATTATGGTTATGGTGGCTTGAAGTGTGAGAAGGGAACATGTGGTTGGCATTGTGCCCATGGATGCAGGATGCCACCAGCGTAACTTCTTATGCGGGCCATACATCTACGGCCCTATTACCTGTTGTGCGAACGGTGATCCAATCTGCCATTTAAAAATGTCGGCAGACATCAATTAACAACCATCCTTCGGAGAATTGGAAAAAATCCACGTCAAAAATCCCGACTCGCCAATTGCGACCATTTCCGGGTCATAATTGGGGAATTGAGATTGTCCATCATGTTTGGATTTCTCCAACCCCGGCAGAACGAGGAATTGCTCTGATAACAAGCTAGATGGCCCTGTTAGTCTATAGTGGGGAGAGAGGTGACTGATACCAGTACAACCAGTCTGAACAGTAAGTTAGCACTGTACTTCCACCATCTGGAAAAAGAGTAACTGCCTTTAAACCTAGATACATAGGTTTTGATCTCATCTGAAAGTAACGGGGGCCAGACAAATACATGTTTACGTTTTTTCAATGTCTGTTGTGCTGAACACCTAGCTTATTACATTATTATTCAGCGCACTTTTTCAGGCTAATTAGGGCTATTTCCTATATTAGCATCAGCACATTTTAAGTGTTTGGATTATGTAAGACAAGTGAGAAAATACACCGGTCTATTATTCTGCCTAGTCAGAAACCAAATCTGCTCTGTATACTGTATGCCACACTGTCCAGGCTACCAGCTACATGGCAATACATAGATGTCCTGTGTGCATACAAATAGGTGCCAGCGATTATCCGCACATCTGTATATAATGGAAGTATGAGGTATTGGTTCATAAGGAGGTAGAGCTCTTACCTCACAGGTGAGTGTATTTACTTTTATTTGCATTTCTGTATCTGAGGCAGACATGTTAGTGTAGGACTTGTCAATAATGAGGAACTATGACGTAGTGTGCAAGCTTAAATGCATACATTTCTAACTGTGAGGCAGATTCCCACCCTGACAGTACTGGCACCGAGAGGGCTGAGTAGGAGAAGAATAGGGATAGTAAAATGGCTGACAGAAAGAAATATCAGACACACAGCGCTAGCATAAAGGTCACATACAATGCAGAAATGTTGCGTACTATGTACTACACTGAGCAACAGCCCGGTAGCGATAGAGCTACATACTCTGTCCTTTAGAGGAGAGGTATGTAAGGGGCACCCAGTCTCCGCACCTTGCTATCCACAGCGTTCTTAAGATGGCCGCCGGAGGAATGAAAGGAGCCGACAGGAGAAGATCACTGCCTCGTCGTGCCAAAATTGCAGAGTAAAGCGTCTGAGAGCAGTGAGGGGAGGAGCCTCCTGTACTGAACAGGGAAGGCGTCCTCCCCTGGCAGGCTATTAACCCCCGGGATGCTGGAGCGCGTCCATAAGGCTCCAGCCCCGCATCCCTGGTGGTCTAGTGTGAGCGCAGGCTCAGTGCCTGGCTCCACTATACTGCAGTCCCCAGGGAGCCCCCAGCTCTGGAGACGCCAGACTGTAACAACGGGCGCCTACCGCATACGCCTGCTGCTTACCTTGTGATGTCCCCTGTAAGTCCGGCCGCAGTCCAAGACCCCCGGGGGTTCCACTAGCTGGCACCCCCCAGAGCCCGCTGAGTTCCCCGGATCGCTACTGGTGGTCGGCGTCGGAGCAGTAACATGGACGTCCTCTGGACTGTCCATGTTACTGCTCTTGAAGATCTTCAGGAGTTGTGAAACACAGCCCCCCTGTGCGGTAACCCAGCTCTGGCCGGGCATCTACTGAGTCCTTGCAGCACAGGAAGACTTGTGCCATCCAAATTGTACTGAATACAGTGCTTTTTTGGAGTGGGTTGGGGAAGCAGAGTGCACAACTGGAACCCCTTTACCGAATAAATCACTGCAAGGTTATTCTTCATAAATGGAAATAATTGTTCAACAGCAATAAATGTTAGAGCGAATCCTCAGCCAGATCCTGTGCTAACAGCCCAGCATAAATACACTTTATATCTTTTTTTTTTTGTTTTTTTTTTGTTACAGGAGTTGAAAGAAAGTGGTGAATTGGTTTCGGCACTGAAAGGAGAACATTAACGTGTGGATGTGCTATAGGTGACACAATAGTATATCGATCAAGGATTCTTCTGACTTAGCGTGGTACTTTGACCTTCTACCTGGATCTCCGTAAACCTTATTCTGTCTGCGTCTTTATTCTGTAAAAGGGTCATGGTCTGTACAGGATACAATGTATTTGGATATAGGGATCGTTCTGCTCCAGCACATTCATGTGAAATCTACTGCTATGCTTAACTAAATATTTTAATTTAATAAACAATGTTAAAATTCATGCTATTGCTTTGCCATTATTAAACGTGCTACCGTGTATATTCTATCTGAATTCTAACGCAAATATAGATTGACGGTACACACTCTATTAGTAGTACTTTTGTTCTCTCCTAAAGCTGCTCTGAGTTTGTAGACATGATAGCAACTCGGTCAGTGATATTAAACGAATTGATTATCAGCTCAGTCACAGTATTGCTCTCTACAGCTGTAGACCTCGGGTTCTCACCAAGATAGTGATGGCAACATTTGGTGTGATGGGAATGGATAGTGCTGGGAAATAGAGAACCCGTAACTGGAGACTATTGCGATTGAACAATATTGTCATTGATTGTGACGTGACATGTACAGGTTCAGCTTCCAATGCTAAGAAGACTTCTACAACATATGAATTATAATGAATAGGCTTCCAGTTCTGGTATTGACCCAGGGATTTTTATTATGTAGCAAGTTAAGGCGGGTATCCACTACTAGATATACAAACGCGAGCACGATTACGACATTGCAATCATGCTCTCGTTTGTATATCTAGTGACAGTGTTCTCGCCAGAATTTTTTTCCAGCCGGGTGGCATCAAAAAGTAGCCGGGTGGGGGCCTTCACAATTATGCGTGCCGGGAAAAGGGGCATCTCCCTTACCAGTCCAGCCCGACAGGTCTCAGGCTGCTCCCCCACTGGCTCTCAGTCAAAAGTGCCCATTATGCAGTGCCCCCTGTATTTGTGCCATTTATACAGTGCCCCCTGTAGTTTTCCCCTTTATGCATTGCCCCCTGTAGTTTAGCTTTGCCCTTATGCATTGCCCCCTGGCTGAAGTAGTGCCCCCAGACTGGTCCTTTATGTAGTGCCCCCAGGCTTAAATAATGCCCCCAGACTGGCCCCTTATGCAGTACCCCCAGGCTTAATAGTGTCCCCTATGCAGTGCTCCCAGGAGCAGCCCCCCCTATACAGTGCCCCCAGGAGCAGCCCCCTATACAGTGCCCCCAGGAGCAGCCCCCTATACAGTGCCCCCAGGAGCAGCCCTCTTTATACAGTAACGTAATAGACAACTTACCTGATCCCCGCTCCAGCCGACGACTGCCGCTGTCCGCTGCTCCCGGTCCGCTCTGCACTATGGGAGAGACGTCATGATGTCTCTCCCATCAACCGCTGCGGGGGGAGCCGGAATGGGAGCTCATGAGTGAGCTCCAGCCGACTCCCTACGTGGCTGCAGCAGCCAATCAGAGTCTGTATGACTCTCATTGGCTGGCTGCGCTGCTATGACAAACACACAGCTGTGATGGTCCAGGTGTGTATCATTATTGTGTGTGCTAAAGGGGAAGATAAGGGTGTAGGTTCTCTGCTGAAATGGTCACGTATACAGAGTATGAAATTTAATCGAGTAAAGGCCAGTGGCCAGGTAAGGTGTATTACTTCTAGCTCATCGCTTGTGTATCAAATAGATGCCATATGCTTTGCGTTCCATAACCTTTACAAAAACACATCACCTGTGGCCACATCGGTTCTAGAACTTCATAATGACTTCTATCACTAGCCCAAACAGGCAAAGTTACTCTGGGTTATGTATCCTGTATCTGCCTTGTATGCGAGTCAGTTTCCAAAAAATGTCTAGATCGCAGCTTCTTTTTACAGCCTTGTTTATATATATATTTTGATCAAAAGGACAACTACTTACAATTCAGTATGTTAGATATAGGCGTGTGAAACGTGGCAATCTTCTACAGGTTTTGCTCGGCACCCTTGGGTGGGGCAGAGCCTGATACAGTTGTGTATTGCTCAGCTGACTTAAGGTCTGATACTGTGGCAGTTTAGATATTTGCAACAAAATAAACTTTATTTACATCTCTGTTGCATCACACACTTGGCACAAGATAAGTTAACGCACGAAAACAATTGGCAATTGAACAATTATCTTTTTTTTTTTTTTTTTTTGTAAAAGTTAAAAAAAAAAAAAAAATCTGTGCCCTGTATCAGCACTGCTCCTATAGCAATAATAGAAAAAACCCCATAAAAGCAGAAACCGGCTTCTCTAATTTCTGGAGCACAATTTAGTTCCCTCGTGCTGCAAAGCAGATTTTTCACAAAAGAACTCCCAGGGGTCGGGAGGTCCAGTCCACTCCATACTGTGTGTCAGCTTCCTAAAGTTAGGGCACCGTGCTAAATACTACTCAGGAAATCTTTCTATCACTTCCTTCATTCCTCCACCCCCTCCCCCCACTATCAAATAAGAGTGAGGCTTATGCTATATGGTCACCATTAGACGTGTTCTAGATTTCAGTAGTCAGAGCAATATGCCTGTGGCTGTTTAGAGATGTAGAAGAAATCTATCAGTTTGGGGTCTCTGGGTAGTCGGAACATCCCCCTGCTGAGTACACTGGTCTGCATCATTTTTGAGTTTTTGTTTTTAGGTTGTTGGTTCCTTAAGAGAGATGTTCCAGGTGCCAAACACACACACAAGTCTCTGAAAAGGTCCTTTCTTCCAGAATAACTGTATTTGTGTAACATTTCATATATACTGTGTGTATATGTATAAAACTGTTCATTGGATGTGAATGTAAGTCCAAAATATGAACTTTTTTTAAACATCAGACAGCAAAAACACCTGACCTGATTGGGCCACATGAGTTATATTTTTGAATTCGCCATCCACTAAATCTATAAAAATTGTAAAACGCAGTCTGTTTAGATCCTCTTACTGTTCACATTGGACACCAGTATCAAGCTTTACCTTAGATGTTTTTAACTAATTCTGGAGGAAGGAAGTGTCATTTATTCTGTCGGCAATGTGAGTTTAGCTATACATACAGAGCTTTTTTCCCCTCACTACCAGTAATGTTCACTAGAACACTAATACAGTAAGATGAATAATTCCATTATGTCACCCCCTCATAATTATGGTCTTCATCCACCATATCCAGACGTGTCCTCATACACCCAGAGTCTATACACCATATGGCGAGAGATTGCCGTCGTTGCTGAGCCGCTCAGAGAGGTGTACTGTCCTTTTCAGACGCAGTGAAAAGCCGCATACAATGTACCAGGGACACTAGGGTGCAACTTTAACCGCACAGGAATTGGTTTTAAACCTGTTGCAGGTGAAGCACAATGGGACGTGAAGAAAAGCCGCACAATGGAGCGCTTCTTACACAGACTCATTTGTACCCATGTCGCGCAACACATTGATCAGTGCAGTAGTTTAGTTGCTTCCAGTTTTCTTTATGTGAATAAGATGCACATTTTCAGCGACAAAGGCGCTCAGTGAGGCCAAGTTGCCCAGGAGCTGGCGCCCTAAGAGGGGGCTATTTGCTGTTACTTTAGCAACAGTGTATGAGATTTGGCTGATGTGTTGAAGGCTAAAAGGACCCTCTGAAAATATACTCACCAAAATAATGGACACATTCGTTCCGTACAGGAACAATCTCAACGGGAATCCTGAGGCCTGAGTATTGAAGATGGTTAGATGATATATATCCCTCCAGTAGAATATAATGACACCTATATAATGCAGCACCGCAACCAACCAGGTCAGATCTAGCTTTTATAAGTAGCACATAAAGCATATGATAGTCTGGAGGATAAAGAATGAAATACTGAGAGATGACTCATTAAAGGTCTCCTTCATGAGCTCCACATAGAGCATGGGTGGTCCTAAGGGTTGATCTTTTGAAATGTGTCAGTAATTAATACACCTGTGCCCCAGCTCAGAGATCTGGAAAACAGTTAGGAATCCTTGGGGATCGAGTTTGGCCACCACTGAGAGTATTAAGCTGAAGGGATGCCATACTGTAGGGACGTAGCAGTTTTTGCTGGCTATATCGTGCTCCATACCTCTTGAATATAATATGTTGGGGCACATATGGAGACACTTATGTTAATGTCTACAGCTGCGCTTGCAATGAGAATACCTATATACCATATATGTATAGTTGGCAACAGAGTAAAGATAAAATAAATGTTAGGTAAGTCTGTACTCCAAGCTAGGGGTCGTGTGCACATTTAGGGGCTCTAGTTGTTTGCTGATGGATGCATGGACACATTGCATGAAGACCACACATTTACTAAGCAAGCCGCCGCTTAACGGCATATTTAAGTCTGAAATGTAAGTGGGAAAAGTTCGTGCTGAAATGACCAGGAAGAGGTGGCTTTTGTAAGCTGCTACTTAGTAAATATAACCCTTTAGGCCAGTGGTTCTCAACTGCAGGCTACAAGCAACCTCAGCACGTCATGCATTCAGGCTTTCTGTCTGTGGAAACAGGTAGTATAAACACTGGTCAAGCAAAACAGAATACCTGGATGATTAAAGAAATCTAGAAAACATGACTTGTTCGGGATATTTGAGGACTGGAGTTCAGAACCACTGCTTTAAGCTTCAGCTTACTTTCTCGGCCTAGGAGAGAGAGAGCGAAAGTGGAGAGAGCTAAAGTACCAACCAATCAGCTCCTAACTGTCACATTACAGGCTGTTTGAAAAATTATAGGAGCTGATTAGTTGGTACTTTATCTCTCTCTCCAAGGCTTAGTCCATACACCCTTCAGTCCCTTAGCCCTCCCATCACTGATCAATTTGCAGATTGAATACTGCAGTGAAACAAGCCATTTAACAGGTGTGATTTTTTTGTGGAAATACTTTATATTCTGCTTTAGCCTTGTCTTTCCGCAAAATGTCCATTCCACACTGTAATAATTCCGCATATCATGTACTCCATGGATAGAACTGGCATGTTAATGGAGTCCATTCATTCTGCCATGTCATGTTAGTGGGGTATGGTAAGGGAGTTCTGAGCAGAAATTGTAAGGCCTAATTCTATCTGGGAAATGTGTGAAATGCACAGAAATCAGAATAAGGATGATTTTTGTGGCGTGGAAACCTGCCTGAAACTTCTTATTGACAGTCTTCTGAAAATGTTACTTCCATCTCACCATTGGGACGATTCTGTGACCTCAGGGCTTGCTGGCCATAGACCTGTCACATATGGCTATCCTGATGCTACCAGCATCATTAGCTTGCTTGGTTCCTATCCTTGGCTTGTATTTGATTGTGATCCAGTGGCATTTCTATAACGGGTGCAGAGGGTTCCACACCACGCACCCTGCCTTCATTTAGTATATACTTGCCTCGCTGGAGTCCCGCGGCGGTGCTGCACAAATCACCGGGAAAATGTTGCGGCCGCCATGTTCCCGGAGACCCGCACACGTGCAGTAGACTCTGGCACTTGTAACTTCACCGCTGAGAGAGGAGGTGGCCCGCATGAAGACTGCACATGGGCCCCTCTTTTCTTAAGCCGCATAAACACACTACACGATGTGTGTATGCGGCGATATCGTCATCGGTGGGCCGGCACCGATAGATGCCGACCAGCGACGGTGGGTGGGGTGTATAGCGGAGCTATGCTGCATTCAGCAGCATGGCATCACTCACGATATCCCCAGATTGGGCTGCATGTACAGCCGACGGGTTATTGTAAATGACCAACGGGAGTGCGCATCGCTCGTTGTTTTCCGCATGCACACTAGCCGATATTTTGAACGATAACGATATTATCGTTCAAAATATCGACTAGTGTGTACGCGGCTTTAATCCAGCCGTGTTGTGATGTCTGATTGGCATGCCTGACCATGTCGGTAGGGGTAGGGAAACTCTCCCCCCTTTCCTACCCCTAACCCTTCCTCAATGTTGCCTAAACCTAACCTCCCCCTCCCCGCACCCTAAACCTAACCCTCCCCCTTTAGTGCCTAACCCTTCCCTAGTGCCTAATCCTAACCCCTAACCCTCCCCATAACCCTGCTACTTACCTTTGGATTGCCACCGTTCCTATAGGTAAAGAATGCAAAGTTTCACTACATCTTCCCAGCAGGTTGATGGACAAGGTGCAGACATGGAACAGAGATTAGAGGTGGTCAGGCAAAGCTGAGACAATGGGAGCTAGGGATGAGATGGCAGCTGATGGTGTAGAGCAGTGGTCCCCGATTCCAGTCCTCCAACACCAACAGATCATGTTTTGAGGATTTCTGTCAGTTGGAGCTGGTGGGATAATTACTGACCCTGCAAACTAGATGAACTCACCTGTGCATGGTTAAAGAAATCCTGGGAATATAGCTGGGTACACACCTCAACGATGTGGCGATGCGCTGTAACAGTATTTTACATCGCCGTACACACCGCACGATCCGTCACATGCCGGCGCAATATGTGGTCCAACTGTTGTGATTGAAGTGAGAGAGGAAGTCTTGCCGCGGCATTTGGGAAGGGATTGTAGGGAGAGAGACTAAATAGGGGGGGAGGTTGCTGTAATGAAGGAAGAGGGAACCTGTCTATCGAGCTTGATTGGAATTGTTGCATTTGTTTAAAATATTGTTGCTGCATTTTTTGCAACCTACCACTGGGGGGAGCTAGTACAAAAGAACACGATAATTCTGTCGTCCTTGTATTACATTATGTGCACACTAGATGGTAGCATTGTACCAATTATAGATAAGGGGACTCGCTAATCTCTAGTGAGCGAGCTATTCTGGGTTTACTTATGGATCTTAAAATGACCTGAATAAGACTGATCTGATACATTTAGCAAATATCTCTAAAATTTACTACACATCACTGTTTTTACATGAATTGTCTACACGTCACACACTACTACATGATTTGTGGATAAAAATAGACCACGTTGTATCATATGGGTAAAGATACAGTAAACATGGCAATTATAATGCATCAAATCCATTTTAAATGTATAGTTTCAGCTGCTGCGATCTCGTATACAGCACACACCCATACACAGTTTGTTACATAGGGAGTGCAGCAAAATATTATTAAACATAACTTTAGTTGATCAACTCTACTTTGTTATATACTCATATAAAGCTTGAAACATTTTATCATATTGCAAGGTAGGTAAGAATCATATTAATGGGAGTACAAAGTACGTTTTGATTCTACCAAAATAGACAACTAGCATTAATGGATAATGTCCATTATTACATAAATCTAGAGAATTAACATTGCAAATTATAGCTGCTTTCTAATGCTGAGTGCGGGTCTGGATGATTAATGGTTTCTGTACAACTACAAAAAAGGACTAGGTCAGAAGTTCCCATATGCAGTCCTCAAGGTACCCCAACAGTTCAGGTTTTAGAGATATCCATGGTTTAGCAAAGGTGGTTAAATCAAATTGACTAAGTGGTCAAGCATGGGTATCCTTAAAACGGGATGTAGCCAGGAAGCCGGGGGTTGAAATGCCGACCAGCGACTTCCCGACACTGAAATCCCCTCATGGGACTAATGATAGGCGTCTAAATACTGACGCCTATCATTAGCCCCACGCCAAAATCCCGACGTCCGGCATACCGAACGTAGGCAAGACGGGCGTCAGGAGCTGTTAACTGCGGGGGGGGGAGGGTTAGGGTTAGGCACCCCACCGGAGGGTTAGGTTTAGGGTGCATGGAGGGGGAGGGTTATGGATAGCCTACTTACCTCCCCTGTCGGGATCTTCATCTGCCGGCATTGGGATTTCAACCGCTGGGCTTCCGTCTGGCGGTATTACATACCCATTCCCTTAAAACCTGGACTATTAGCGTACCATGAGGACCGAGTTTGGGAACCTCTGGATTAGGTCAGAGTGAGAACTGGGAAGGAGATAAGGTGGGTAGTAGGAGGGAATGAGAGAGGAGAATGGGTAGGCTTTAGTGGAAGTGTGTGTCTTCAATGAGCATTTAAAGCTGAGGAGACTGGAAGAAAGTTAGACTTGGTGAGAGAACATTCCAGATGAGGGCAACACGGAGGGAGAAATCTTGTGCCAGGCATGGGAGCAGGAGACCAGGGTAGAGGTGAGGTGGCAGTCATCGGAGGTGATGGCAATCATCTTCCAGCCACATATGACCAGAATCATCCAATCTTTTTCATTTAACTTATACCCCTTTTACACCAGAGCAAAAACCTGGGTTTTTGCTGGGTCTACCCGGGTCGCAGCTCAGTGTAAAAGGGTCCCTGAAAAATAATCTGGGTCAAGTGACCCTGCAATCCAACCCAGGTAGCTACCAGGGTTGGACCCAGGATGGACCCAGGTAATGGTGCAGTGTAAACGGTGCAACCCGGGTTATCCGACCTTGGTCATGCCTAAAATGAGCTGATTGGTGGTTGTGGAGCATTCACCTCCCACTTTTTATGACCTCACAGGTTTAGCAGGGCAGACCTGAGTTCAGTGTGAACAGGGCTGACCTGGGAGTAACCCAAATCAAAGGTGCAGTGTAAATGGGTCTGACCTGGGTCTGACCAGGGTTGGAACCATGTCCAAAAACCCAGGTCGGACCTGGGTTTTTGGTGGAAAAGAGGTATTACTGGGAGACAGGCCAATTGTCTGATATCAGCGACAGTGTCACAGCAGGTATGGTCTGTATTACCAGTGAGCTGTGACTGGGGAGATGTACTAAGCTCTGGAAAGTGATGAAATGGAATGTTATAAACTACCAGTCACTCAGCTCCTAACTGTCATGTGACAGTCTGTGTTTGAAAAATTACAGTTAGGAGCTGATTGGTTGGTAGTTTATCACTCTCCAATTAATCACTTTTCAGAGCTTAGTACATCTTGGGTGAGCAGCTGACGAACAAATGGTAAAGCCGCATTTGTGCATTAAATGTACCTATGCTGGTGTGACCCTTTACTGAACACACAAATCCAAAGCCACCCTCCTGCAAGAGATGAGACTTTAATTACAATAGTTATGAGTTGCTAATTACACTGTATCAGCTGCATCTACAATGAGCTCATAAGTGGTAATTCTCAAAGTAATTACCATCAGTCGCGATAAGAATTGCTCCAATTAATTAGCTCATTATTGATCTTTTTCCTCATGTTATTACACAACTTATTCTGACGTTATCTAGACCTGACTGACAAGGGCAGCTCTTAGGTAATTTGTTCTGTGTGGGGAAACTAGCTTGAAGATATGTCATATGATTCTTTTGGGTGGGAACTAGACCTGACAGACTAGCTACACTAAATATAACATGCATTAAGCTGTTACCATGGAATTGCTGTGGCTGAAATGTGCAGGAACTCCCATTCTCTGTCATCTTGACACTTAGGCCCGTCTTCATTTAGGTGGGTAAAGTCCCGGACTTTTCGCATGCTGTAGTTTCCGCGGTCATCGCTGGTTTTGCATGCGGAAAAGTATCGCGCGCGTCCCTGCTAATCCCCGTATTCAATTCCAAAGGACGCGAAAACGCATCTCGGCGAAACTCAAACAGTTGAAAAGTGCTATCAGATTTGGGGAAATCAGCCCGACACCCCCCAAATGATGCACTGACATTGGAGATCACTCTAGATACCCCCGAATAGCCCTACTGAAGGTATTTATTGTGCTTAAATGCTCTCAATAGCTGCTAATTAGCGTCTTTGCACAAGTGGTGAAGAATAGCATTTAGCAGGTTTTTTTTACAAAAATAAGTAGTCCCAGCAAATTTGGGGTACATGAAAATGGGTACAAGCATGGTTACAAATCGCTAAAGTGAGGTTTTATAAAATGCACCTTCTGCAATCTAAAAAACACCTGGGGCATACTTGGAGGTCTATTTCGCTAGTTTTGAAAATTGTCCCACAACTTTGGATTTTTTTGCACCCAAAATGAAAGTACTCTTTTTGGGGTGATCTAAAGTATTTTTTAAACTTTTTTGATGCAGTTTACCTTCAGGGGGCTATCCCAAGGCTGCAGGGGGTGTTCCCCCAACTTTGCACCCCAAACCCCCAATTCTGCACTTTTTTCCGAATGCATTCAAAGGCGAATCTTTTCCACTGGGTACAAGGCGCAGACTTTTTGCACCGGCGAAAAGTCTTTGGAATTGAATACAGGGATACGTTTTTGCCTGGCGAAATGCCGTCACCAGCGGGAACTTTTCGCAGAAAACGGCTTTTCGACATTAATTGAATATGGCCCTTAGGGGTAAACTTACTAAAGTGCGGGTTTTTAGAAGTGGAGATGTTGCCCAAAGCAACCAATCAGATTCTAGCTATTATCTTCAAGAAGGTGCTGGCTAAATGTTGAGTAGAATCTGGTTGCTATGGGCAACATCTCCACTTCTTAAAACCCGCTCTTTAGTAAATATACCCCTTGGTGACATCGCATCGGTGGCCAAATGGGGAGAAGCGTCCGTACACAGAGACTGGATCATTGCACTGCAGCAATAAACATGTAGGCAAGCTGCAGCAGTGTGGCCAGAAGGCATCACCCTGATCGGCCTATATTTTTACATGGAGGCATGGGGCTGCAGTTCCATCAGCCCCATTATTAATCCAGCTCTGGTCTGCTCTATTTACTGGCGCCCAGCGCAAATGAATGCAGAAGGCGTCAATAAAGGGTTTTTAACAGCACCTTCTCCCAACAGCAAGTGCTTGTTAGCTTATTGGCAGAGCCGGACACATCTCAAGAGGTGTATGTGCTGCATTGGCAGTAGACGCACCTAGTTTACTCCAAGTCAGCATCATCAGGGTGCACTCGCACCTGTCCTCCAGCAGGGGGCAGAAGATATGCTTCCTAGCCGGTATATATGCGCATAATGGCTGGTCTGCAGGAGCTAAGTTTGCATGAACACAGCCTTACTGAAACGTTTCTTTATGAGAACGCCCCTTCCCACCCCAATTCCACCTCTCCCATAACCTCACAACTTACAAAGGCCGGAACCGCTGGAAACTGAAAGAAATTCAGTTTTACGAAGCAGCACATTAGTGCAATGATCCAGTCTCTGTGTACGGACGCTTCTCCCCATTTGGCCACCGATGCGATGTCACCAAGGGGTATATTTACTAAAGAGCGGGTTTTAAGAAGTGGAGATGTTGCCCAAAGCAACCAATCAGATTCTAGCTATTATCTTCAAGAAGGTGCTGGCTAAATGTTGAGTAGAATCTGATTGGTTGCTATGGGCAACATCTCCACTTCTTAAAACCCGCTCTTTAGTAAATATACCCCTTGGTGACATCGCATCGGTGGCCAAATGGGGAGAAGCGTCCGTACACAGAGACTGGATCATTGCACTGCAGCAATAAACATGTAGGCAAGCTGCAGCAGTGTGGCCAGAAGGCATCACCCTGATCGGCCTATATTTTTACATGGAGGCATGGGGCTGCAGTTCCATCAGCCCCATTATTAATCCAGCTCTGGTCTGCTCTATTTACTGGCGCCCAGCGCAAATGAATGCAGAAGGCGTCAATAAAGGGTTTTTAACAGCACCTTCTCCCAACAGCAAGTGCTTGTTAGCTTATTGGCAGAGCCGGACACATCTCAAGAGGTGTATGTGCTGCATTGGCAGTAGACGCACCTAGTTTACTCCAAGTCAGCATCATCAGGGTGCACTCGCACCTGTCCTCCAGCAGGGGGCAGAAGATATGCTTCCTAGCCGGTATATATGCGCATAATGGCTGGTCTGCAGGAGCTAAGTTTGCATGAACACAGCCTTACTGAAACGTTTCTTTATGAGAACGCCCCTTCCCACCCCAATTCCACCTCTCCCATAACCTCACAACTTACAAAGGCCGGAACCGCTGGAAACTGAAAGAAATTCAGTTTTACGAAGCAGCACATTAGAAATTCCCAACCCGAATTAATACATGAGGGGAGATGTATCAAATCTTGAAAAGAGGAAAAAGTGGAGAAATTGACCATAGTAGCCAATCAGCTTCTAGCTATCATTTATCTAGCACAATCTAAAAAAATGACAGTTAGAAGCTGATTGGCTGCTACGGAAAACTGCACCTTACAGTATTTCTCTTGAAGTTTGGATGCATTTCCCCCATTGAAAGAATACAAACCACACAATTTATCAAGCTGCAGTGAGACAAACAGCCAGAATAATTCAGTGGTGTCAAACTCGGGCCATCCAACTGCAGTGGAACTACACATCCCAGCATGCACTGCCACAGTTTTGCTCTTAGGGCATGCTAAAACTGTGGCAGGGCATGCTGGGATATGTAGTCCCACAGCAGCCGGATGGCCACGAGTTTGACACCCCTGAGCCAGATAATATGCCTGGAAAATTTAGTGTTTGAGAAAGGGGAGACTGCACAAACCACTGCTGTCCAAGCTACCTGGTCATTCAGAATATAAGAGGAGGAACAATATACTTATTAATTATAAGGGCAATCATTAATCATTAGGTGGCAAAAACAATTAATGATTAGGGGGCCTATTCATTATACCTTAAAAATCGATGGAGGTAATTAGGTTTAGAACTCGCATGGAGTTCTACCTAATTACCCTTGGAATTCATCATTCCTCCTCTCCATAACTATCTATTCCAAAAAGCTGTCATTTTTGCGATGACAGCTTTTCAGGAAATAGATAGTTATCCCTCTCTACACTAACTTACCGCAGCTGGAATCTGTGCTGCGAATGTGCCGTTACTTTCGTAAACCCAGCACATGCGCAGCACTACCTACTGCGTCGGTAAGTTTGTGTCCCCCCCCCACAAACCCCCTCCCTCCTCTCCCCTCCGCTCACCTCCACCCCCGTTCCGCACTCACCTGCCCGCGCAGCAGCCTCCGGCTCCGTCCTGCTGGTCTGACACGTGGTCTCCCAGCACACCACAGTACAGTTTGGAGAAAAAAAAAGCATTTTTTTTTCTAAACTTTATTGTGTTCTGCTGGGAGAACACAGTGTGCGAGCAACCACCGGAGCCAGAGGAGGGACCAGAGCGCCGGAGGGAGCTGCGGAGGACCGGTCCAGCTGACCGCAGATAAGTCTCACCTGCTATTCGCCACCTCACAGTGGCGGATAGTACCTCCATCAAATTCCGAAAATACATAATTTTCGGAATTTGATGAATACCATCATTTCCATATCCCCATACTAATGTATGGGGAGTGTGGAAATTAACGCAGGGGGACTTAGCAAGGAGATATCAGTGTTATCTCCTGTGCCAAGTGTCATCATGAATACTAAAATAACGTTATTTAAGGAAAATGTCCTTAAAAACTTTATTTTAGTGTTGATGAATAGGCCCCTAGGAGAGAATTATTTTATGAATATTTTAAAGGGGCAAAATATATAATTCTATTAAAATGACATAAATTTGAATGAAGTGACCCATATTACCTATTAATTATATGAGGTATTACTATTTGATTGTTAATAGTTAAAAATTTATTATTTCATGATGTGGGCACAATTAGCAATCAAATAGTATTACCCCCCACTATATTATTCATAAATAATATTACCCCCATAAGATTAATATTGCTCTCAATATAATAATACATTAATTTGTTTCTTATACCCCTTTTCCACTGCCTAAAAAACACAGATAAGTGCAGTGTCTACCCGGGACTCAGCTCAGTGGAAACGGCTCCAAGGAAATAATCCCGGGTCTACTGACCCAGGATTTCTCCCCGGGTATGGAGCAGGGTTTTTAGCGGGTAAAACCTGGTAACACTGCAGTGGAAACAGTACTTACTCGGGTTGCTTGACCCAGGTAATTGCAAAAGCAGCTGATTGGTCCTTCCAGGGTGCTGGCTGCTGATGTAATCACCCAGAGAACAGAGGAGGTGCCTGAATAAAGGATGTCATTATAAATGTCAATAAATAATAATTAAAATAAATAATAAAAAAATTAATAATAATAAGAAATAATAAAGGATGTCATTAAAAATTACCTGAATAAAGGCCATTTTCAATGACATCCACAGGTTTTGCTGGGCTTATCCGGGTTCAGTGGAAATGGAGGTGACCTGGGAAAAACCCGGGACGAGGGTGCAGTGGAAACGGTGTCTAACCCGAGTTCGACCCGGGTAAAAAATCCCGTGTCAGACCTGGGATTTTGGTGGAAAGGGGGTATTAGTATGGAATCGGCGCCTGGCCGACCACAGCAGAGTTCCCGGCAGCGGAAGCCCGACAGCGCCGATCGTCGATAGGTAAGTATGTTCTAACCTAACCTATCCCCCTAACCCTCCTTAGGGGTGCCTAGCCCTAGCCTCCCCCCAAGTGCCTAACCCTAATCCCCCCTCTAAGTGCCTACCCCTAACCCCCCCTTCCCCGCTGCCTAAACCTAAGTCCCCCCCCGAGGGTGCCTAACCCTAACCTTCCCTCCCCCTAGTCTAACCCTAACCCTCTCCGGGGGGTGCCTAGCCCTAAGTCCCCCCCCAGGTGCCCTAAACCTAACCCTCCCCCCCAGCTGTCCGCTCGTGGCGCCCGGCATCCCTTCGATCGGGATGTCGGGCGCCGGTCTCCCGGTGTCGGGGAAATGTCAGGCGTCTACATCTAGACGCCCGGCATTTCACCCTCGCCGGGATATGACAGTCGGGAAGACGGCTGCCGGTATTATGGCAGCCGGCTTCCCGATTGTATACCATTAGTGTATTTATAAAATAATTTTGTACCCAGAAAATAATTGTTATTAACCCCTCAATAAATAATGATTGTCCTCATAATTAACACTTGTATTTTGCCTCCTTTGAATGGCTGGATAGCTCAAACAGTGTGCAGATTTTGTGGTGGTTTTGGCTTTTGAAGCTACCGCACATTGCCAGCGTTTTTGGCTTTTCACCTCCACACTACTCCAAAGTGAATCAAGCAGCTTGGAGGTGAAAACCACCACAAAAAGGGGACTACTAGTAAATCTATGGCTATCTCTATCACATATTGACATATTATTGCAAGTTAGTATATGGTTAAAATTTAGAGAGAGGAAAATGCAGGTTAATGGAGAAAATGTTTTGCTCCTATAAATAATAGCGATATTTCAGTATGACTGTGATTAATTCTTGTAATTATTTCTGTGTTTTTCATTTTTGTAACAGGGTCATTATGTTTCTTGGACCGTAAAAGTAAATATCTTTTAACGTTAACTTATTTTTTGGTTTCCCTAAACTTTTCATACATTTTTTTAGACAGTCTACTGGATGTACAGTTAAAAAAACAACTATTGCTTTAGCTTCTGTTACCATTTTACATTAGTTAACATTCGCATATGTGTGAAGGTGTACATGTACATGTATAGCTGGGACAAATGTAGTTGTGAAGGCGTACTAGTGTAGCTGGGAGTAGTGTAGATGTGATGGTGTACTAGAGTAATGGAGTAGTGTAGGTGTGAAGGTGTACTAATGTAACTGGGAGTATTGTAGGTTTGAAGGTGTACTAGTGTAACAGAGAGTAGTGTCGTTGTGAAGATGTACTAGTGTAAATGGGAGTAGTGTAGATGTACTAGTGTAGCTGGGAGTAGTGTAGGTGTGAAGGAGTACTAGTGTGACTATGAGTAGCCTAAATGTGAAGGTGTACTAGTGTAGCTGGGATTAATACAGAGCCGTAACTAGACTTTTTGGTGCCCTGTGCCAGAAAGAGCATTGGCGCCCCCCTCATTTTTCATAGGGACATAATGCACCCAAAAAAGGACCATGGCCTCATGGGGAAGGGCCAAGGAAGAGATAGGGGAGGTCAGGAGATGCTGGGGATGAAATAAGAGGAAGCTAAAAGCAAGAATGATAATAAACAGAAATTTGACAGGCCCAAGCAGCGCCCCCTGACCTGTGGTGCCCTGTGCAATGGCACCGGCCGCACTACCCTAGTTACGGCCCTGGATTAATATGAGTGTGAAGTTATACTAGTGTAGCTGGGACAGCGCCGTAGCTAGACGGCAGTGCGCCCTGTGCAGCACTGCCGCCCCTCTCACTCCCCTCCGCCCCCCTCCTCCTCCCCACCTGAACGCTTTCCCTAACTTCCGAGGGGAGGAGGGAGGGCGGGATCTTCCGCCGCTATTCAGTGTCCGGCGCGCACCACTGCCGGAGGTATCTATCTGCAGACCTCCGGCACAGAAAAGTGTGTGGCTGGAGGATGGCGCATGGTGCACATGACCCCTCAGCCCCCCCCCTAGTTGCGGCCCTGGCTGGGAGCACTGTAGGTGTGAAGGTGTACTAGTATAACTGGGAGTAGTGTAGGTGTGAAGGTGTACTAGTATAACTGGGAGTAGTGTAGGTGTGAAGGTGTACTAGTATAACTAGGAGTAGTGTAGGTGTGAAGGTGTACTAGTATAACTGGGAGTAGTGTAGTTGTGAATGTGTACTAGTGAAGTTTGGAGTAGTGAAGGTGTACTAATATAACTGGGAGTAATGTAGTTGTGAAGGTGTACTAGTATAACTGGGAGTAGTGTAGGTGTGAAGGTGTACTAGTATAACTGGGAGTAGTGTAGTTGTGAATGTGTACTAGTGAAGTTTGGAGTAGTGAAGGTGTACTAATATAACTGGGAGTAGTGTAGGTGTGAAGGTGTACTAGTATAACTGGGAGTAGTGTAGGTGTGAAGGTGTACTAGTATAACTGGGAGTAGTGTAGGTGTGAAGGTGTTCTAGTGCAGCAGGTAGCACTGCAGTGAAGGTGTACTAGTGTAGCTGGGAGTAGTGTAGGTGTGAATGTGTACTAGTGTAGCTGGGAGTAATGAAGGTATACTATTGTAGCTGGGATTAGTGTAGTTGAATGGCTGGATAGCTCAAACAGTGTGCAGATTTTCTGGTGGATTTGGGTTTTGAAGCTACCGCACACTGCTGACGTTTTAGGCTTTTCACCTCCAAACCACTGTATAGTGAATCAAACGGTTTGGAGGTGAAAACCACCACAAAGAACAGTGACTATCTTTATCACGTATTAACATAATATAGCAAGTTAGTATATGGCTACAATTTAGAAAGAGGATAATGCAGGATAATGGAGAAAATGTTTTGCTCCTATAAATAATAGCGATATTTCAGTATGACTGTGATTAATTCTTGTAATTATTTTTGTGTTTTTCATTTTTGTAAGAGGGTCATTATGTTTCTTGGACCGTAAAAGTAAAAATCTTTTAACTTTAACTTATTTTGCGGTTTCCTTAAACTTTTCATACTTTTTTTTATACAATCTACAGCACACTGGATGTACAGATTAATAAAAACGAAAACTATTGCTTTAGCTTCTGTTACCATTTTACATTAGTTAACATTCGCATATGTGTGAAGGTGTACATGTGTAGCTGGGATTAGTGTAGGTGTGGAGGTGTACTAGAGTATATGGGAGTAGTGTTGGTGTGGAGGTGTACTAGAGTAGCTGGGAGTATTGTAGGTGTGATGGTGTACTAGCTTAGCTAGGAGTAGTGTAGCTGAGATGTGTACTAGTGTAGCTGGGAGTAGTGTAGGTGTGAAGATGTAATTGTGATTAGTCTAAATTTTTAGGTGTGAATGTGTACTAGTGTAGCTGGGAGTAGTGTAACAGGGAGTAAAGTAGGTGTGAAGGTGTACTAGTGTATCTGGAAGTAGAGTAACTGGGAGTAAAGTAGGTGTGAAGGTGTACTAGTGTAGTTGGGAGTAGTGTAGGTGTGAAGGTGTACTAGTGAAGCTTGGAGTAGTGAAGGTGTACTAGTGTAGTTGGGAGTAGTGTAGGTGTGAATGTGTACTAGTGTAGATGGTTGTAGTGTACGTGTGGAGGTGTACTAGAGTAGCTGGGAGTATTATAGGTGTGACTGTGTAGTAGTGTTGCTTGGAGTATTGTAGGTTTTAAGATCTACTAGTGTAGCTGGGATTATTGTAAGTGTGAAGGTGTACTAGTGTAGTTGTGAGCAGCATATGTGTGAAGGTGTACTAGTTTAGCTGGGAGTAGTGTAGTTGTGATGGTGTACTAGTGTAGCTGGACGTAATGTAGGTGTAAAGTTGTACTAGTGTAGCTGCGAGTAGTGTTGTTGTGAATGTGTACTAGTGTAGCTGGGCATAATGTAGGTGTGAAGGTGTACTAGTGAAGCTTTGAGTAGTGAAGGTGTACTAGTGTAGCTGGGAGTAGTGAAGGTCAACTAGTGTAGCTGGGATTAGTGTAGGTATAAAGGTGTATCAGTGTAGCTGGTAGTAGTGTAGGTGTGAAGGTGTATAGTGAAGCTTGGAGTAGTGAAGGTGTACTAGTGTAGCTGGGATTAGTGTAGGTGTGAAGGTGTACTAGTGAAGCTTGGAGTAGTGAAGGTGTACTAGTTTAGCTGGTAGTAGTGAAGGTGGGAAGGTGTACTAGTGAAGCTTGGAGTAGTGAAGGTGTACTAGTATAGCTGGTAGTAGTGTAGGTGGGAAGGTGTACTAGTGAAGCTTGGAGTAGTGAAGGAGTACTAGTATAGCTGGTAGTAGTGTAGGTGGGAAGGTGTACTAGTGAAGCTTGGAGTAGTGAAGGTGTACTAGTATAGCTGGTAGTAGTATAGGTGGGAAGGTGTTCTAGTGAAGCTGGGAGAAGTGAAGGTGTGTTAGTGTAGCTGGGAGTAATGTCGGTGTGAAGGTGTACTAGTGTGACTTGGAGTATTGTATTTGCGAAGGTGTACTAGTCTAGGTGGGATTAGTGTAGGTGTGAAGGTGTTCCAGTGTAATTGTGAGCAGCGTGTGTAAAGGTGTACTAGTATAGCTGGGAGTAGTGTAGTTGTGAAGGTGTACTAGTGTAGCTTGGCATAATGTAGGTGTGAAGGTGTACTAGTGAAGCTTTGAGTAGTGAAGGTGTACTAGTGTAGCTGGGAGTAGTGAAGGTGTACTGGTGTAGCTGGGATTAGTGTATGTGTGAAGATGTACTAGTTTAGCTGGGAGTAGTGTAGTTGTGAAGGTGTACTAGTGTAGCTGGACGTAATGTAGGTGTAAAGGTGTACTAGTGTAGCTGGGAGTAGTGTTGTTGTGAATGTGTACTAGTGTAGCTGGGCGTAATGTAGGTGTGATGGTGTACTAGTGAAGCTTGGAGTAGTAAAGGTGTACTAGTGTAGCTGGGAGTATTGGAGGTGTGAAGGTGTACTAGTGAAGCTTTGAGTAGTGAAGGTGTACTAGTGTAGCTGGGAGTAGTGAAGGTGTAAAGGTGTATCAGTGTAGCTGGTAGTAGTGTAGGTGTGAAGGTGTACTAGTGAAGCTTGGAGTAGTGAAGGTGTACTAGTGTAGCTGGGATTAGTGTAGGTGTGAAGGTGTACTAGTGAAGCTTGGAGTAGTGAAGGTGTACTAGTTTAGCTGGTAGTAGTGAAGGTGGGAAGGTGTACTAGTGAAGCTTGGAGTAGTGAAGGTGTACTAGTATAGCTGGTAGTAGTGTAGGTGGGAAGGTGTACTAGTGAAGCTTGGAGTAGTGAAGGTGTACTAGTATAGCTGGTAGTGTAGGTGGGAAGGTGTACTAGTGAAGCTTGGAGTAGTGAAGGTGTACTAGTATAGCTGGTAGTAGTATAGGTGGGAAGGTGTTCTAGTGAAGCTGGGAGAAGTGAAGGTGTGTTAGTGTAGCTGGGAGTAATGTCGGTGTAAAGGTGTACTAGTGTGACTTGGAGTATTGTATTTGCGAAGGTGTACTAGTCTAGGTGGGATTAGTGTAGGTGTGAAGGTGTTCTAGTGTAATTGTGAGCAGCGTGTGTAAAGGTGTACTAGTATAGCTGGGAGTAGTGTAGTTGTGAAGGTGTACTAGTGTAGCTTGGCATAATGTAGGTGTGAAGGTGTACTAGTGAAGCTTCGAGTAGTGAAGGTGTACTAGTGTAGCTGGGAGTAGTGAAGGTGTACTAGTGTAGCTGGGATTAGTGCATGTGTGAAGGTGTATCAGTGTAGCTGGTAGTAGTGTAGGTGTGAAGGTGTACTAGTGAAGCTGCGAATAGTGAAGGTGTACTAGTGTAGCTGGGAGTAGTGAAGGTGTACTAGTGTAGCTGGGAGTTGTGTAGGTGTGAAGGTGTATCAGAGTAGCTGGTAGTAGTGTAGGTGTAAAGGTGTACTAGTGAAGCTGGGATTAGTGTAGGTGTGAAGGTGTAGTAGTGAAGCTTGGAGTAGTGAAGGTGTACTAGTATAGCTGGTAGTAGTGTACGTGGGAAGGTGTACTAGTGAAGCTTGGAGTAGTGAAGGTGTACTAGTATAGCTGGTAGTAGTATAGGTGGGAAGGTGTACTAGTGAAGCTTGGAGTAGTGAAGGTGTACTAGTATAGCTGGTAGTAGTGTAGGTGGGAAGGTGTACTAGTGAATCTTGGAGTAGTGAAGGTGTACTAGTATAGCTGGTAGTAGTGTAGGTGGGAAGGTGTACTAGTGAAGCTTGGAATAGTGAAGGTGTACTAGTATAGCTGGTAGTAGTGTAGGTGGGAAGGTGTAGTAGTGAAGCTTGGAGTAGTGAAGACGTACTAGTGTAGCTGGGATTAGTGTAGGTGTGAAGGTCTACTAGTATAACTGGGGGTAGTGTAGGTGTGAAGGTGTACTAATGTAGCTGATTGTAGTGTAGGTGTGAATGTGTAGTAGTGTAGCGATGTAGTAATGTAGCTGCGAGTAGTGCAGTTGTTAAGGCATGTTTTTAAAAAATGAATTCTAGGAATGCTATGTCAGTATCGGTTGCAAGAGGGAAACATTAAATATTGAAGCTAGTGAATTAATGGGCTTCTTAGTGGGAAACGGTCTCGAAGATTTATTGCCAGGCTTGCCACATTTCATTCGCCTTTCCTTTTTCCAAACAGGGACCCACCATTTTGGGATCCAGATAAGCAGCAACTGAGAGCAGCAGCATCAGGTAGTGAAAACAGCAAGAAAAATGTAGGAGAAAGCAGGACAGTCTGCCACCTGTCCTGATTCTGCTCTGACAGTCAGGACTTTGGTAGAGGTGCCCACCTCTAACAGTGCGTACCTGTGTATTTGAGGGTTATATGAAGGACTAATGGTGTGTACATCGATCGATTTGAACAATAATGATATCGATAACATTATCTTTCAAATCCTTGTTTTAAATGGTCCCTACCAACTTACTGTCGACCAGCGATGCACGGCCACGTATGGACAATAGCGATATCGTCCATCGGCAGTGCATGCCGGTCAACTTGCTCGATTTCGAGCAAGTTACTATAGGGACCCACGATCTAAGATCGCGGATCGTTATAGTCGTCAGTAAGTTGATGGTGTGGTGGATGATCCATATTGATCGTCCAGCATAACAGGGAGGGCGCATAACGATCTGCCAGCGATATCGCTGAAGAATAAAACCCTTTGCTGGACAAAATGTGTTTTTTGTGGGCTAAAATGACTTATTTTAGCTTCTCCCTATAAATTGAGTTGAGTTGAGTTCCACGTCACTCCCACAGTGCACTGCAGGACCCGGAAGACGGAGCTCAGACGTGAGTTCCATACTCCGGCTGATGCTGGCACCGGGGGGCAGGAGAGAAGGAGCCGGGCGCCCGCTGGCAACACAATCTCAGTGGGCACCCGGCAAATGGGGGGGTTGAGCGCTGGGCCGGGCGCCCTTTAGTGGCCGGCGCCTCTAGGAAGCTGCCTAAGCTTGCCTAGTGGAAGTGCCGGCCCTGGTCAGGTGCATGTACAGCTGCATACCCGAGGACATTGTCCTCCTTTGCAGCGCTGGTGAGGGGAACAAATGCCTCCCTTAGAAGTGTGTGGCGCCTCACCTGGTGTTTTTTACATTTTTGAGAGGGGGAGTGCCATGCATTGCAGCTTTGGCCACGCCCCCAGTACCCAGACCCACATCCGCTCTCTGCAGCCATGCACACCACAGCACTTGCATAATTGTCATGCCATTTCATATATCACCACATTGTAAGGTAGCGGAAACTCCTCATGGGCATGTTTTCTTGCCCCCCAGGATAAAATTTACCAGCCAGTCCCTGCTCTATTCCAATGTCTAGCTGTACCAGTTTTTCAGTACATTGTAACGTGGCTCGTCTAATGAATGACCCTGCTAGTTATATTCCATAATATTTCATAATTTTGATTTATGCACATACTCCCAACATTTTAATTACTTCTATTAATTTTCATTTGTTAATTTGAGATAAGCACACATTTAAGTAATGAGAAATGCGCAGTGTCAGGTGATTAAGAACTTTTGAAATGTTCAGAAATGAATGTAAAGGCTGCTGGTCTGCGGCTCTGTGCCAGGCATAGAATTTCACACATTCCCTACTGTGAAAATGGAACATTTCTATTTTGTAATGAGCAGCATTGTTTCACCATGCAAAGTGTGGTACCCATTACATAAATTATACAGGCCGAACAAACCACATCATTACAGAATCATCACTTCTAAGTTCTAACCATTCGTCTGCATCAATAGAATTCCTCGCACCCTGTGGATTTACAGTTTGAAACAAAAATACATTCCTAATTAGTTTTCTCATCTTCTTTCTCCCTAATCTCCTCTCTCTCTCTCTCTCTCTCTCTCTCTCTCTCTCTCTCTCCCCCTCTCCCTCCCCCTCTCCTCCCCCTCTCTCTCCCTCCTCTCTCTCTCTCTCTCTCTCTCTCTCTCTCCCTCCCTCCCTCCCCCTCTCTCTCTCCTCCTATCTCTGTCTCTCTCTCCCTCCCCCTCTCTCTCCCCCTCTCCTCCACCTCCTCTCTCCCCATCCCTTCTCTCTCTCTCCCTCCCCCTCTCTCTCCCCATCCCTTCTCTCTCTCTCTCTCTCTCTCTCTCTCTCTCTCTCTCTCTCTCTCTCCCTCCATCCCTCCCCCTCTCTCTCCCTCCTCTCTCTCTCTCTCCCCCTCCTCCCCCTCCCCTCTCCTCCCCATCTATCTCCCTCCTCTCTCTCTCTCCCCTCCTCCCTCTCTCTCCCTCTATCTCCCTCCCTCCTCTCTCTCTCCCCCTCTCTCCCTCTCTCCCCCCCTCTCTCTCCCTCTCCTCCCCCTCTATCTCCCTCCTCTCTCTCCCTCCCCTCTCTCTCCCCATCCCTTCTCTCTCTCTCCCTCCTCTCTCTCCCCCTCCTCCCCCTCTCCCTCCTCTCTCTCTCTCCCTCTCCTCCCCCTCTCTCTCCCCATCCCTTCTCACTCTCTCTCTCTCTCTCTCTCTCCCTCCCCCTTTCCACCCCCTCTCTCCCTCCTCTCTCCCCATCCCTTCTCTCTCCCTCCTCTCTCTCTGCCCATCCCCTCTCTCTCTCCCTCTCCTCCCCCTCTCTCTCCCTCCTCTCTCTCCCCCATCCCTTCTCACTCTCTCTCTCTCTCTCCCTCCCCCCTTTCCTCCCCCTCTCCCCCTCCTCTCTCCCCTCTCCCCATCCCTTCTCTCTCCCTCCCCCTCTCCCCCTCCTCTCTCTCCCCTCTCCCCATCCCTTCTCTCTCCCTCCCCCTCTCTCCCTCCCCTCTCTCTCCCCATCCCCTCTCTCTCCATCTCCTCCCCCTCTCTCTCCCTCCTCTCTCTCCCTCCTCTCTCTCCCCCCATCCCTTCTCTCTCTCTCTCCCTCCCCCCTTTCCTCCCCCTCTCCCCCTCCTCTCTCTCCCTCCTCTCTTTCTCTCTTTCTCTCCCCAACCCTTCTCTCTCCCTCCCCCCTTTCCTCCCCCTCTCCTCCCCCCCTCTCTCTCTCTCCCTCCCCCCTCTCTCTCCCTCCTCACCAGGATGGTGGGTTTATTTGGTAACAGCTGTGTAAATAGGGTTAACCGTGGTAATAGTAGTAGGCACAGGGTTAATAGTGGTAACCAGTGTTGGAATGGGGCATGAAGGGCACACCGGGGGAACGTAATAATAGGGGCCCACTAAGGGGTGTTATAACTTAGAAGTGTCAAAGTTTAGTGTATATATAAGGGACATCTGGAGTGGTCTGATGACATATAAGGGGCACCTGTAGGAGTCTGATTGTATATAAGGGGCGTCTGGAGTGGCCTGATGACATATAAGGAGCACCTGCAATGGTCTGATTGTATGTAAGGGGCACCTGGTGGATTCTGATGATATATAAGAGGCACCTGTAGGGGTCTGATACCATATAAAAGGCTTATAGAATATAGGTAATATAGGGTTATAGCTAATATATAGGTCATATAGGTATATGGTTAATAAAATGTAAGTGACTGTACTACAGAACCAGACTTATACATTGAGGACTACTGTATGAACCTGGCTATGAGTTAATACTAGTTCATAATATCATTATTGGCCCGTGGAAAATTAATGACAACAAGTGTGAAAGCAAACCTGCATCATAAAATGTGTGTACAGCCAGGCAAGTGCACACAAGAAATGCAAGATTCAATTAGAAATGGTAATTCATGGGGCTCACATCAGTCACAAGACTTTTCTACAATAAGCGACCTGGGAGAAGTGCATGAAAAAGTGGGGAAATCATTCTGGACCCCAGAAAAGTGACAACTGAGATAGCAGGACCATGTAGAAGGCAGTTATACCCCTTTCAGACATACAACCCGGGAAATATCCTGCTCAGACCCGGGAATTTCTCCTGTGCAAATTCCCGGGTATTTGGTCGAGACCCCCCTTTCACACTACAGTGTCTACCTGGGAAATTCCCAGGTAGACCCCTTTCAGACAAGAGCAGGGTTTTTCTGCTTACCTGCCTCTTCTCTGCCGTCTGCTCCTCCCAGCCAAAAGCCGGCCAATCGTAATGCAGTTTTTTTTTTTATTATAATTTTTTTAATATTTATTTTAATTCCCTAGTGGTCCAGCGGGAGTGCGGGCGGCCCGCTGTGGCACAGCCGGACGGTGCTGGGGGTGGTGAGCAGCAGCGCTGAGCGTCCTATAGGACGCTCTGCGCTGTCAGCTCAAACAAAGCAGCAGCGCTGAGCGTCCTATAGGACGCTCTGCGCTGTCAGCTCAAAGCAGCAGCACTGAGCGTCCTATAGGACACCCTGCGCTGTCAGCTCAAAGCAGCAGCGCTGAGCGTCCTATAGGACGCCCTGCTCCGTCAGCTACATGCAAAAGCTGCTTGGTGCTGCCCGGGAGTAGTAAATTCCCGGGTAGCACCATTCAGACAGAAGCAGGGTAATTTCCCGGGACTTAAGTCATGGGAAAAACCCTGGTCGATTGCAGGGGAGGCTACCCGGGAACGTGTTCCCGGGTAAGTACTTTTCACACAGACATGAGACCCGGGAATTTTGGCCGAGGCAGGCCAAAATCCTGGGAATCTCAGTATGTCTGAAAGGGGTATTAGTGACAGCTGAGATAGTAGGATCATATAGAAGGCAGTTAGTGACAGCTGAGCTTGCAGGACTATACAGAAGGCTGATAGTGACAGCTGAGATAGCAGGACCATATAGAAGGCAGCTAGTGATAGCTGAGATAGTAGGACCATATAGAAGGCAGTTAGTGACAGCTGAGCTTGCAGGACCATATAGAAGGCAGTTAGGGACAGCTTAGATAGCAGGGCCATATAGAAAGCAGTTAGTGACAGCTGAGATTGCAGGACCATATAGAAGACAATTAGTGACAGCTGAGATAGCAGGACCATATAGAAGGCAGTTAGTGACAGCTGAGATAGGACCATATAGAAGGCTGTTAGTGACAGCTGAGATAGCAGGGCCATATAGAAGGGAGTTAGTGACAGCTTAGATAGCAGGGCCATATAGAAAGCAGTTAGTGACAGCTGAGATTGCAGGACCATATAGAAGACAATTAGTGACAGCTGAGATAGCAGGACCATATAGAAGGCAGTTAGTGACAGCTGAGATAACAGGGCCATATAGAAGGCAGTTAGTGACAGCTGCGTTAGCAGGACCATATAGAAGGCTGTTAGTGACAGCTGAGATAGCAGGATCATATAGAAGGGAGTTAGTGACAGCTGAGATAGCAGGACCATATAGAAGGCAGTTAGTGGCAGGTGAGATAGCAGGACCATATAGAAGGCAGTTAGTGGCAGGTGAGATAGCAGGACCATATAGAAGTCTGTTATTAGCCATAAGGAAAGTACTAGAGGTTCTTATATGGTTTCAAATGGATGATTTTTAAATTTTTATTAATGGTGGAAAAATGATAGCAAGCAAGTGTTTTTCAGATATTTTAACATATATTATCTAAATAATTGTCTTACAGCAGGGGTTCCCAACCACGGTCCTCAAGGCACACTAACAGTCCAGGTTTTAGGGATAGCCATACTTGAGCACAAGTGACTTAATTAGTACCTCAGTTATTTTGATTTAACCATCTGTGCACAATCATGGATATCACTAAAACCAGTGTGCCTTGAGGACCGAGGTTGGGAATCACTGTCTTTCAGGTTACATTTGAAGTATATGTAATGTTTAAGCAAATGACAAAGTGTAGGATAGGAAATAAAACATGTACATGTACAGCAATGCACTGCTGTATCTGGTTTAATAATATTAATAATTTCTTTCTGACAACTATACAAACAGTTGTGAATGGTGTGAGAGGAGCAAGTCCAGACTCACTTATTTTTGAGGGCTATATGTGTGAGCTTTGCCTTCCACCTGCACCCAGACCACTATGAGTGTGGAGTCCGCTGTGTCACCTCCTTTAGCCTCAGGCAGTCTAGCCGAGTTCATGTGAGGACAGTGCTTTCTGCAGAGACCGGGGCTACGAGCCTAATTCTCCAGAAAAGGCAAGTAATGGTACTGTAAGCGTCTGAGGATAGGGGCAGGAGGGGGAGCTTAAGAATACTGGAACAGTATGCCCACTGCTGCCCTAACTAAACCCATTATTACATACCGGCCCACCCCCTGGCATGATGCCGACAGTCACTATACCGACAGCGGTATCCCAACTGTCAAAATTCCAACAGATAGCAGAGGTAAGTTTTAGGGTCAGGGAGAGACTTAGGGTTAGGGGGAGGGTGAGGGTTTGGCTGTGGGAGGGGTGCGTTAGGGTAAGGGTTACAATACTTACAGAATTCTGTTGGGATTCCGATTGTCGGGATGCCACTGTCTGTACTCTGACTGTCAGAACCCTGACTGCTCCACGGGAGGTTTCTGTCCTCCCTGAGCTCGCCTTAGGACCCTGCGTTACGGTTTGACAGGTGTACCATACCCAATACCTCTTGGCACTCCCCTACCCACTGTTGCATTAGAAAACCCCATCGTTGCATGCCACCCCACCACCTGTCACACCCTACCTGCTGTTGCCCTGAGAGCCTCCATCATTACATACCAACCCACCCCCTGGCACACCATACTGCCCTAAAAAAAACATCATTACATGCCACCCACCAATGTAATTTAATGCATCTTCTTGTGACACTGCCTGTATTTTCTCTAACTAACCAAGTACATTTTAACTTACTGTAAACATTTCCTCCTGAGTTAATTCCACTCCTTATTCTAACAAGCAAGAACTACTAACCTTTTTGACTTAACTTAATGCCATTTGGTCTGCTGGGTTCGGTTCAGGCCGTTTTCCTTTCTTCCTCCTCACTGAGGACCTGATTCAGAGCCGCTCGCTAGATGCGATCGCTCGCCCCCAGAATATGCAAATCCGGCAAAGTGACAGCATGGCAAGCACTCGCTCGGAAAGGCATAAGCACGCCCACTTTGTCTGGCCGAGCAATCACTTTGTGTATGCAGACGCCCATTAGCGTATGTAGAGACGCCCACTAGCGCACGTCATCTCCAGGGAGTGTATTAAAACATTGGTAGATCGAGGACCATCGGAAGGGCTCGGAGTGGTTGTGGTTGCCTTACCTTACCGCAAGCACTGCGAGGATTTCTATGTAAAAAAAAGGCTGGCGATGTGTACTATGACGCTGTCTGTTAATTATGCATGCCTTAAAAACGGCATTGCAACACTCAGGCACGCCTGCGTTCGCACCTACACTCCCCCGTAATTAGTGTACTGTTCCTGTTACTACCCACAAACGGCCTCTCCTGTCACTCATTTCACTGGGCTGTCTTTGCTTGGCAAGCGATCGGATTCTGGGTAGTTCGCGCACGTGCAGTACGAAGCATACGCATGCGAGGTCGCTTAGCATCGGCCACGTACGAGCGAGCGGCCGCTTGTGCCCGGGTCTGAATGAGCTCCTGATTCCTCAGAGTGACGGACCAGACTCCTCTCTGTGCAGGGAGCAGCCTGCAGAAGCCTAGTCTCCTCCCCCCGCCAATGCTGCATGACATCGCCACTGATTCCGGAAAATGGAATCAGTGGTGCTGCTGAAGTACACTAGGGATGGCCATCGGTGTAACCATCGATGGCCACTTGCTAAATTGCCATCGATGGTGACCAATTATGTAATGTATGACTATCGATGGTTTCACCAACCAATGGTCATCCCTGTTATCTGACTGACTGGCCCGTGGGCCAATCAGAACCTGGGGGCGGGGCTAAGCTCCGTGTCCCGACACCTTGCAAAAAAAAAACCCATTTGGTTATGCTTTACCATCGATGGAGGGAAACCATCTAGTACTTCCCCATCGATGTGAAAAGTATTCGACATCGGCCATAAACCATTGAGGATTATGAATTATCAATGGTCGATGGCCATCCCTAAAGTACACCAAATGGCACCACCGACTGCTGCCGCCGCCACCAGCCAGGTCAGTCAATGATGTCTGCCCCCTGATGATGGACCGTCACCTGGCTACTCTGTGCATGCAGTAGCCTGGGCTAAGCTCCTCCCCTGCTGTCATCATCGCTGATTCCAGAATCAGTGGAGTTAGAAGGAGTCCGCCAGCCGCCGCTCACTGCATGCAGCCTGCAGCCGCTGCCGGATCAGTCGACAGCCTCTGATAACTGCCCTGCCAGCAGCTGCACTGTACTGCCAGCTATAATAAATGGCATCGGTGACATGCGCTAGGCCCTGCCCTCCCGCAATAGAGGGCATGGCTATTAATCACTGGGGCCCACCAGGTATCTCCCCGACCCCCGGCGGGCCAGTCCGAGCCTGGCGGTAACAGCCGTAATGGTGGTAGGTATTGTAAGCAGCAGGTCTCTACAGAGAAGCGAAGTGTGCAGTACTGAGGCACTCTACTCAGTGGTGTAATCTGGCGCCAGAACGTGACTGTACAGGAGGAGACAGGGCAGGAGCACACTCCTCTCCCGCAATGTCCAGGAGTGTTTGTACAGTGGAAATAACTGTGAGCTCTTCTGCCATGGGACACTCCTAAAACTGTGGGTTTCATTCAGACCCACTTGCGAGCGCAGGACGTTCGCAAGCGGGTCGTTGTTACCCCAGTGCGCATGCGCACGATGGAGGGAGCTCCGTCATGCGCATGTGCGAGACCCGGACAGCGACAGCCAAGCTGTCGCTCCGGGTCTTGCACCAAAGGGGGCGTGCTGTCGATGGTGACTGACAGCACGCCCCCTTCGGTGGGCATGCCGGGGGCGTGGCTGCCAGACGGAGGCGTTCCCATGGGAACGCCTACCGTCTGGGTCCGGCCCCACTGACATCACTAGTGATGAGTGGGAGTGATTTTGGCTCTGATAGAGCCAAAATCACTCCAGGGCTTGCGGCCACGAGACCCTACCACAGGGTCTCGTCGCAAGCCCGATGGTCGCGATGGTCTTGACAATCGCGACCATCAGCATGGACGCTCGCATTAGCTGTGGGTGGTAACCCACAGCTATGCGAGCGCCCAAAAGGCCGCTCCACATTTAAATAGGACGGCCCTGATTCAGAGCGAGCGCTCTGGTCAGAGCGTCCGGCTCTGAATCAGGGCCCGTGTACTCTCCACCTCTTTATCCTATTTTAACAATGCAATAAGGTGGAGAAGTTGCCCAAAGAAACCAATCAGCTTCTGTCATTGCACAGACTTTGCTAGATAAATGACAGGTAGATGCCGATTGGTTGCTTAGGGCAACTTCTCAACTTTATCTCTCTCCAAGACTTGATGCAATCCCCCCATGTGCAGCCATTATGCAGAAAGAATAAGGAGATGTACAATACATCATTGTTTAACCCCTAGGAGTCAGGTGGCCAAGTGAAGTCAAAGAATTGTAAGATAAGTTATTTTATTTTATGTATAAGAGGTTGTCTGACCCCCAATTTATTGTGACACCTATTTACACTGTGCCATCACCCATGGAATTCAGATGCATTTCATGCCTGCCCTGTATGCTCTATGGCTATGTTAAAGAGAAAAGCTCTCACCTGGAATAGATCTAAGCAAGGCCGACTAGCATGTCTGACATAAGGGAAGCCTGTCCCTTACTATTTGCATGTTTGATGTTATCAGACAATTAAGAAATTACTTCTTGAACCTTGTGGCTTGCTGCACTGTACATGTACAGTTTTATTGATTTAGCATTTTAATGAAATGTTGTGTTTGGCCCATCCTGTCCCAGTCTGTTGTTGCTTGTACCAGTTTGAATCAGCAAATAAAATTGTCTATTTCTAAGAGATCTCCCTTAGTAACGCTTAACCTGGACACAATATACTTGTTTTATTGGCAAAACAAATCTTCAGTAGAGTAGCTTTAGATGAACCATCATAAGCACCACTAGGGGGAGCTCAAACACTATATGTTCTGAGTTTTGATTTCTAGCATTTATCAATCCTTATGGTATTTATGGACTGGAAAATGGCTGCAGAGTGATTTCTCACATAATATGTTGATGATAAAATTTAGCACGATGAATAATTCATTAAAAATCTATTTGTATAGATAGCACAGGTGAGATAGGTTAAGTGCCTGAAGTCGAAACTGTTGCAACTTCTAAGTATTGTAGTTATTATAGATAGGGGGATGTAGTACAAAGGAATATATGACTGGCGTGTAGTGCAGAGAAAGTGTTAAACTACGTCCCCGCACTTTGCTCCTGGCGAGGAATGGCTAGCATAAAGGCAATATACCGCTTTTTAAAGTTTTTTTTTTTTTTTTAAATAGTATTTGTGTCGCTTTTGGGCTCCCGGCTCCTGCTCAGAGCGAATAGCAGAACCCTTTTATGATGCTGAAATCCTCCAGGGGGGACTTTGCTTTTACATGAATCAAATACCTTTAATTTCTTGTCATCAATGTAGAGCTGTTGAAAGTTGTCTGCCTGCCAAAACCTCTCATATGACAATGTATTTCTGCACCATACCTATATGAAGGACAGCATTGAATCTATTCATATAGGGCCTTAGGGCCTGATTCAGAGCCGCTCGTAAGCGGCCGCTCGTTCGTTCCGAGCGATGTTTGCCCAACTGCGCATGCGTACGGATCGTAATACGCATGCGCGAACCAGTCAGTGCGGCCGAAAATCGTTTGTTCGCTAAATAGCGAATGCCTGCTAATATGAGTGACAGGAGGAGGCGTATGTGGGTGGTAACAGGGGAAGGTGCTTGAAAACGGGGAGTGGAGATCAGAACGCAGGCGTGCTTAAAGGTCAAAACGGGCGTTTTATGGGTGTGCATAATTAATACAGCAGCGTCATTGACCACGTCACTGGGTTATTTTATAGTCAGAACTGCTCGCAAATTTGTGGTAGCAAAAACCAACCACAAAAATTGAGAGCAGTTCATACGCTGGTCGATGTACTCGATTAATCTAATAAATAGCGGACATGATGCGAGCGGCCAGGGGGCATAGTTATCCAAAAAACGACCGCAAGTTTTGTTTGCTCGTTCAGACATAGAGGCGTGAACAGACCGCAAAGAGCGAACGGTTCATTTGAATAGCCACCCCTTTTTTTCGGAACGAACGACCGCAAATAGGGACCATTCTCTGAATCAGGCCCTTAGTCAGCAGTGCACTGCTGAATGCAGATTTCCGATGATCGGGAATCTGCGCAGGAGCCGGACCCGTACTGCGCATGTACAGTATGGGTCCTGCGTGTTGCACACAGAGCGGCAGCAGACTGTCAGTGATTGAGTGAGTGACAGTCTGCTGCCATTTGTGGGCGGCGGGGGGCAGCAACATCCTCTGTTTCCCGAAACGGAGGTATGTGGCCACCGATACTGGGGGGATGGAAGAGGCCAGGATCTCCATCGGCTGACGGAGATATCCTGGCCTCTTTGTTGCATCTGGGGCGGCAGGCTTGCATGACCCCATGGGTCACTCAGCCGGCCGATGTTATCACAGAGGATCTGATGCTGCGTCCTTGGACGCAGTTCGGATAAGTAATGCATGCAGGAGGCCTGACACCTCCTGTGTGCAGCTTTGCAATTCTGTCCTGTGCTGAATCAGGCCCATAGAACGATGAGTGAGAAGACCTGAATCAGCTTGCATTGCAATTGAAAACAGCAACGCAGCTGAGCGATTTTTGTCCTGTGTGCATGCGCGTATGTATAACAGCGATCGCAGTGCGATGGCACCCACAAGTCAGCGAACACGCAGAAATTATTGACAGCTAGCAAGCGTTTGGGGGATGTGATGGAGGGTGGTCTTAAAAACGTAGTTATGTCTTACGTTTGGATGCCGTTTAATGGGCATCCATAATTTATCCAGTTCGATTACCTCCGCAGCACGAGAGACACAGAGAATTAGAGACAGGTCAGTGGTTGATGGTGGCCGATGTTCCCAACGTGTACGCTGGTCTGCGAGTGCATCATAGTTGCCGACATTCTGGCAGCCCCCTCTGGGAAAGGGCAGCCAGGTCGGCCAAGCAGGGGGGAGTGGAGCAGCATAGGGGGAGTGGCCGGGGATATTACCTACCAATGGGGCGGATCAGGGGGCGTGGTCATGGAATCTCGTCACGTTGCTCCGCCCACGCTGCACAATGCCGAGATCATCGGCATTGTGAAGCAGGGGGCAGGGTCATGATGACAAGATTCAATGCAAATCGCCTCATCGCCCCCCCCCCCCCCTGCTGCAGGGGCTTGTCTGAAAATCACGGGTGGTCCGGGGGGTCGGCGGCTGGCTGGGAGGCATCCCGACTTTTCCAGGGGGCTGGGAGCGCAACCTGATTTTTGGGAGGCTCCCGGTCGAATCGGGAGAGCAGGTAAGTATGGTGTGCGCTCACAGAAGAGGAGGCAGCAGTGGGCGTCTCTATGCACGGATAAGGTTGTGACTGCATCTACATATATTAGCAGCTGCTTTCCGTAAGGATTCACAGATACAATTGCAATTGTGATCCATCTTGACCACACCCCCTTAAGAAATAAAGCGATGCGTGCTGGGGAAAGGGGTGCTGTGAGCCCCTCAGCACAGCACAAATCCAGGAGGGTGCGCGATCAGGATGATCGCTCCCCCCCACAGGCAGTGGTTCTGGTGCACTCTAGCAGGAAGCAGTCTCCCTATGCTACGCTGCTCAGCTGACAGGGAGGAGGGGGGAGCGGCATCGGATTTACTACCCGCTCCCCCCCTCCTCTCGGCACTCAGAAAGTACTATCCACATGCGTCATAGTGACATCCCAGCAGCAATCACCAGTGAGGTGATCACCAACAGGACACCAGGCATCATGTGATCTGTACTGAGCAGTTCATCTTGCTACAGGTCCATAAACATCAGAGCATGTAATGCCAGCCTACGGTACTTCATGTTATACCAAAAGAACAGTGACAATAACAACAAGCACATTAAATACATTTTATATGTACATTTTATTTTGACACATAATATACATCACTTCATACTTGCTGGCATTTTAATCCTCCTATACCCGGGAAGAGGAGGTGCAGCTGACTATTGAGAGGGCGGAGCCGGGCTTTTTACATCATCGCGGCAAAATTACGCGATTCGTGGGTCAGTGAGGAGGGGCCGTGGCTAAAATGACACGGTTGCGCTATTTTAGCCCAGCCCCCTTCTTATCACGATTCCTAATACTTCTCTCCACAATCTGCCCACTTCACTAGGAAGGTGAGGGTGTGGGGGACCAGCCGAAAAATCGTGAGTCTCCCGCATCTTCCAGGAGAGTAGGTAAGTATGCATCAAATAGATGTTGCAGTATAAAATAAGCAGCGCATTTCAGTGGTGGAAATGTATTTCATGAATGTATCTGATGGAGGGATCCTGGAAGGGATACCCCTTCTATTTTAACGTCATAATGTCTATAAATGTAAAGATATATTCATGCATGATACTAAAGAATTGTGTGACACCCTGTATTTTGCGACGTATGACCTACACAGGTACCCAATGCAGCTAATGAGGCTGCAAGGGAGCAGGGGCAGTCAGAGACTACACGCCCCAGGACGTTAGGGTTAGGCACTCCCGGGGGAGGTTAGGGTTGGGCACCCCCCTGGGAGAGGTAGGTTTAGGGTGCGGAGAGGGGGGGTTAGGTTTAGGCACCCCTAAGGGAGGGTTAGGGTTAGGGGGAGGGGAGAAGGTTAGGGATAGTATAGTTACTTACCTTATCAGGATCTTCACTGTTCTGTCTTCCGGCGTCCGTATTACATCTGCCGGGCTCACGTCCGGCGGTATGTCATACTGATTCCGAGACAACCATTTGTTCATACACACACAAGCATCCAATGGTTGTAGGGACATTTCTGCTATTTATTTACATATCAGAGATGAATGAAGAGTAAAGCGTTATCCTACAAACACCAGCACATTACAATATTAATGGATACAAAACTTACATGTGTCTATTCTTCAGCTACTTAGCTATGCAAAGAATTTATTCCAAGCAAGTAAAAAAAAAAAAAAAGCTAATCCTATGTAGATCATTTATTTTTAATTGCACCCATTAATTATGAGCACATCTTTGTGAGGAATGTGGTTATATTACAATGATACATCAATAGTGTCAGATTAAAGCTTTCCATTGAGGCAGAAACATGTACGACTCTTAGATTTCATTAAACAATATTTTTGAAGCTGCTGATCACGCAAGTTCTACACTCTCAGTTATCAACTATTGCTGAGGTTTTTCCTTAATATGGAACTGTGTGCTGGAAAAAAGTCTTTTAAAAATAGATAAAAGGAACGTTTAAACAAAAGCTATCAAGGAGTGAGCCTCTAGCTGACAAAGGGCAAGGGGGCTCGTCACTCTATGACAATGTTATGTAAGGTTCTCCCTGGGGGCTGTGTCGCAGTTATCAAATAGAGACAAAAAAGTTGATAAAATGCCCAAGTCGTACCCTGCTACATAAATGGTCATTGAGGCACTTAGTGCATAGATTTAAGCTGCGTATTTACAACTGAGGCATAAATAAGCATACCATACAGAGCACTCTCTCTCTCCCCCACACGCACTAATTTCTCCTTATCTCAGAGGTTCCCAAATGTGGTCCTCAAGGCTCCCCAACAGTTCAGGTTTTAGAGATATCCAAGGTTGAGAACAGGTGGTTAAATCAAATTGACTGAGGTACTAATTAAACAGAAAAGTGTGTCTTAGATAGCGCTAATTGCATGTAATGCCTTAAATTAGGAAGGGAAATATGCATAAAATACCCATCCAATAAAATGATATCATTTATTTAGACAAAAATAAATTAAAAACAAGAACGTTTATAACATAAATATAAAGAAGGAATCGGGATCCACCGCAGAAAACTTAATAGTAGTCCAAATGGCGACAGGATCCCAAAAGGCGTTCCTCCTGGTTCACAAACTTGCACCTCCTGCAACGCGTTTCGGACCTCTCAGGATCCTTCCTCACCAAAGAGTTGCTGGAATACTAAGTACGGCATAGTTTTGCAATCAGTGGAACACACTTAAATGGATACTTCAAGTCCGCTGAAAAACCCTACAAAGATGGCCGCGATTGGAGCCCGGTATTCACCCACTAGCAACTCTTTGGTGCGGCAATAGAGAGAAAAAAGATCGCGCTATGGAACGCATATAACTTCCGCTTTTCCAGGAAGTTGTAATAGATGGAACGCAAGCAGCTTCCTGTCAAGACCGGAAGTGACGTCATTGTGATGTTTGCTGCGAAAAAAGTGGGAACTGGAGCACCAATAAGAAATTATTGTAGGGGATAAATAGGATCTGACTTTTAATCACAGACTACCTTTGCTTGAGGAAGGATCCTGAGAGGTCCGAAACGCGTTGCAGGAGGTGCAAGTTTGTGAACCAGGAGGAACGCCTTTTGGGATCCTGTCGCCATTTGGACTACTATTAAGTTTTCTGTGGTGGTACCGAGCTAACCTTGGCCCGGGACCCTTTGCTAACTTTTAGCATTAACCCACCGCAGCATCTCCACTTGGTGAGACTTTAACATCTTGGATCCCGATTCCTTCTTTATATTTATGTTATAAACGTTCTTGTTTTTAATTTATTTTTGTCTAAATAAATGATATCATTTTATTGGATGGGTATTTTATGCATATTTACCTTCCTAATTTAAGGCATTACATGCAATTAGCGCTGTCTAAGACACACTTTTCTGTTTTGTTGTACCCTTTTTGAAGCTGGTATTACTTCATCTTCTGTGTGCTTGGGAGCTGCAGAATTTTATTTTTTGCGCAATCTAAGGGTCACTCACCTTTGAAACTTTCTGAGGTACTAATTAAGTCACCATGGAAATCTCTAAAACCTGAACTGTTGGGGAGCCTTGAGGACCGTGTTTGGGAACCTCTGCCTTATCTCCTAAAGTACTGGTCAGTTTACCCTAATTGATGGTTAAAAGTAATCACGTCCAGTGAATGGACAGAAGGGCTGCCTTTATTATATCTGTCACTTTTGTGTGTTTGAATGTTCTTCCAGGTTGTCCAAACTACGGTCTTTGGGCCAGATATGGCCATCTGCCTGCTGAAATGCAGCACTAGCTTCTAGTAGGGCGCCTGCTGTTTGAAGCAGCTGAATGCTGAGCCGCCAGATGACAGATGCCAAGGAGGTTTGTGCCACAAACCTCCTTCTGTACTCTAGGGAGAGACTGGGGTGGGGGAGGGGAGGCTGAGCCTCTTCCAACATTGGCCCTCATTCAGAGCCGGTCGCTATTTGCGGTTGTTCGTTCAAAAAAAGGGGGTGGCTATTCAAATGAACCGTTCGCTCTTTGCGGTCTGTTCACGCCTCTATGTCTGAACGAGCGATCAAAACTTGCGGTCGTAATTTTGAAAAAGATGCCCCCTGGCCGCTTGCACCATACCTCATGTCCGCTATTTAATAGATTAATCGAGTACATCGAACAGCGTATGAACTGCTCGCTATTTTTGTGGTTGGTTTTTCCTACCACAATCTTGCGAGCAGTTCTGACTATAAATCAACCAAGTGACATGGTTAATGAAGCTCCTGTATTAATTATGCACACCCATAAAATGCCCGTTTTGACCTTTAAGCACGCCTGCGTTCTGATTTCCACTCCCAGTTTTCAAGCACCTTCCCCTGTTACCACCCACATACGCCTCCTCCTGTCACTCAAAATAGCAGGCATTCGCTAATTAGCGAACAAACGATTTTTGGCCGCACTGACTGGTTCGCGCATGCATATTAAAATCCGTTCGCATGCGCAGTTGTGCGAACATCGGTCGGAACGAACGAGCGGCCGCTTACGAGCGGCTCTGAATCAGGCCCATTGTCCTCTAATTTCCACTTCCCATTTCAGACTGCATCAAGGCTTTGTGGTCAGAAGGACTCTACAGCAGACACTCTGCACCTGTAACTGCCTGATCTGAGGTACACACAGATGGATGTACAATACTGTACATGTGTTATTATGGTGCGTACACATGGGACAATTAAAATGCTCGATATGAATGATAATGATATCGAACATATCGTTAATATCGTGCATTTTTTGTCCCTTCCAACCCACCAACGACCTGCGATGCGCGGACACGCATGGACGATAACAATATCGTCCATTGCCCGTGCATGCAGGCCAACCTGGTCGATATCGACCAGGTTACTATATGGACCCGCGATTGTTGATCACGGGTCGTTGGTGGGTTGGTGGTGTGCTTGATGATTGATATCAGGAGATTGTTCAGCGATATCGTTATCGCTGACGGTCGTCCCATTTGTATGCACCAATATACATACTTCACTGATATGTGGCTTATGACTTGGGGGCCCTGCTGTGTGTCATACGAATTTTGGGCTCATGTGTACAGCATATTATAATTTGGAGCATTACCAGAGAATGAAAAAGATCTGCAAACAGGTTAGTGGGCCATCCGAGTGAGCAGGAAGGCAGGGCAGTCGGCAGCATGGAGTTATCTCCTCCCAGCAGCATGGAGTTATCTCCTTCATAATCCCCATTACAGCGATAGGCTGCAATGGGGATTATGAAGGTCATGATTACAAAGAGGTTATTATATTAATTATATTGAATTGGGTTGTTACAATACTACTCTAGTATCTAATGGTTTTCTAAGAAGGGTTAAGTATTGATGAGGGAAAGATATATATATAGTGCAATCAAAAACACTTTTTGTATTATATGACAGTCATTGATGCTCTGTATCATATGGTGGTCACTAATGCTCTCTGTATTATATGACGGTCACTGATGCTCTCAATATGACTATATGGTGATTACTGATACTCTCTGTGGCAAAGTACTCTCTGTTTTATACGGCGGTCACTAATGCTCTCTGTATTATATGGTGGTCACTAATACTCTCTTTATTATATGATGGTCACTGATGTTCTTTATTTATTGGTGGTCACTGATGCTCTCTGTATTATATGTCAATTACTGATATTATCTGTATTTTATTGTGGCCACTGATGCTCTCTTTATTATATTGTGATCAAAAGTACTCTCTGTGTTATATGGTGGTCACTGATGCTCTATGTATTAATTGATGGTCACTGATCTCTGTATTATATGGTGATCAAAAACACTCTCTATATTATATGGTGGTCACTGATGCTTTCCATATTGCAGGATGGTCACCGATGCTCTTTGTATTATTTGACAGTCACCTATGCTCTCTGTATTATATGGCAGTTACTGATGCTTTCTGCATTATATGGAGGTCTAATATACTCTCTGTATTATATGGTGGTCACTGATGCTCTGTTTATTATATTGTGATCAAAAGTACTCTCTGTATTATATGGCGGTCACGATGCTCTCCATATTGCATATTGGTCACTGATGTTCTCTATACTGCATGGAGGTCACCGATGCTCTCTGCATTATATGAAGGTCTAATATACTCTTTGATTTACATAATGGTCACTGACACTCTACATATTGCATGGTCGTTACTGATGCTCTCCATATTGCATGCTGGTCACCGATGCTCACTGTATTATTTTGCAGGCACCAATTTCTGTATTATAGGGCAGTCACTGATGCTTTGTGTTGGGTGAGGTAGTGTAGTACAAGGCAGTGATGGTTACCATTGAGTCTTGAGACCGTAGAGCCTGCATGGTCCATATAAAAATTATAACACCCCAGAACCACAGAATAAATAAGTAGGTGCTAAAATCATAATGTAATGTACTGTACGCAGACACAATAAATTGTTGTATCATACTGGATCGTCCCTAGATCATCTCATCTTTTAAGTGTGTACCCAGCTTTGCTTGATGTACAATGGTTGTTATTTAGCTAAGTGGTATGGGATCTGCTTGCAAGCAGGGGGCTAAGGGTCTTTCCTGAATCTTTCCAGCAACTTACACAGGCACTAGCCAAGGAAGATTGGCCTCTTACATAGATTGTTTCCATGGGGAAGAGGCACCCTCTGCCAGGACTATTTTAAACTGTGCAAGGCCACTGGGGTCTGAATTTGAACAAAACAGAACATCAGGAGCATCCATTTAATGTAGGATCACCAAGTTTTTAGAATAGTGGACCTTAGCAACTGAAGATGCATTTGTCACAAGAGGGAATGCACTTCAATTCTTAAAATATTTGCAAGGCAACAGCTTTCAAAGATCTCCACCTCTAAGGGCACCACAAGAAGATCGGCTATGTTGAAGAATCTAGTGTTATTAGTAAACCAGAGAAGTTTTGCCACAATTCATGATTTTTGTTGTAGAAAACATTTTTGGGATCTACACAACCTTAAAAAAATATACAGAAATCAAAAAATTCAAGATTGAATCACTGTGGTCTATCCTGAATGCAGTGAAGGTGAGGAATTTTCTGACTTCAAACGTTCCAATCAGATTATCCCATCCAACATTTCTCAGGCTCCTGATCTTTAATCAACATATCAGTTCAGGAGCCTTCTTTTCTATCCTGTTTTATTGTGGACAGATTGTGAACAGCTCTAAGTACCGGTCTAAGACCCTGATTCACAGCCGGACGCTCTGACAGAGCGCTCGCTCTGAATCAGGGCCGGCCTTCTTGTTTTTTAGAGCGGCCTCCTGGCCGCTCGCATAGCTGTGGGTGACCACCCACAGCTATAGCGAGCGGTCAAGAAGATGGCCGGAAGATGGTCGCGATGGTCAAGACCATCGTGAACATCGGGCTTGCGACGAGACCCTTGTGGTAGGGTCTCCCTGCCGCAAGCCGCAGAGAGATTTTGGCTCTCACAGAGCCGAAATCTCTCCCACTGACATCACTCGTGATGTCAGTGGGGCCGCCCCCAAACTGAGGCATTCACATGGGAATGCCGCCGTTTGGGCAGTCACTCCCCCAGCCAGCCCACCAAAGGAGGCGTGCTGTCACTCAACATCGACAGCACGCCCCCTTTGGTTCGAGACCCGGAGGGACGGTTTGCCCATCGCTATCCGGGTCTCACGCATGCACACGACGGAGCCGGCTCCGTCGTGCGCATGCACACTGGGCCACCATCGACCCGCTTGCGAGCGCTTGCGGGTCTGAATCAGGCCCACAGTACATTCACAAAGGCCCTTTTACGGTAATCTCTAGGTTAATACCGGGAGTAGTTTTGGTAAAGACAAGGGGACTCATCCAGACCCGCTCTCAAGCGGGTCGATATTGAGGCCCTGTGCATGTGCAGCAGCCGCACTGCACGTGCGCAAGCCCTGGAGCTAGAGAAAAATTATCTTGCTCCGGGGCTCACTACAAAAGGGGCGGCTTTCGATGGTGATCGATAGCTTGCCCCATTTTGTAGGTGGGGTGGGGGGTGGCTGGCCAAACGGAGGCATTCCCGAAGGAATGCCTGCCGTTTGGGGGCAGCCCCACTGACATCACTCGTGATGTCAGTGGTGAGCTTCCGGCTCTATTAGATCCGAAAGCTCACTGGGGCTTGCGGCAGATGAGACCCTACCACAAGGGTCTTGTTGCAAGCCCCGATGGTCGCGATGGTCTTGACCATCACGACCATCAACCTGGCCACTCGCTAAAGCTGTGTGTGGTCACCAACAGCTTAGCAAGCGGCCAGGAGGCCGGCTCTTTACAGAGATGCGGCCGCCCTCATTCAGAGCCGTGAATTTGTCGTTTTTTCGAATATTTTTGTGTGTGCACGACTGCACGTGTGTGAATTTTGTAACCGCACCTTGGCTACATTAATGGTGATTGTGACACTGCTTCTAGACTGCAGAAAAAATCTGGAGAGCTGTCACATGACAGGAGAGCAAGGCCAAGAACCAAATGTTGTAGCTGCCGCCAGCAGTGCAAGACCGTCAACTTCCTCGACCACTAGGAAGGCCCATGCCCCAGGGCTTAAGTCACGCCATCGATATGGTAAAGCAGGTTTTACTGAAATTAAGAAAAATACATTTGAAAGGATATTTGACTTTAGATAAACAAAAAATTGGCAATATGCCATTCACTACACGAAGTGGCAAGGAAAGGATAAGGCCTTGGCCTTCTTTCTTTATGAAGAAGACTGCTGATTTTGATAGCCCTTCTGCTTGTAGTAGTAGTAGTGGTGGTCCAATTAAAAATGTGAAAGTTGTTAAGACAGCTCTGGAAAAACCAACTGTGTGCCCTAAGAAATAGAAATCACAAATCCCCGAGGAGAGTGCAAGTGTGTCCACGGTTACCATGTGTGAGCCCGACCTAAATACTAGTGTACTGGAGGATCCTCTAAGTTCCAACATTTGTGTGCCCTCTGTAAATGTGGGAAAGGGCAGTCAACATCTTGCACACGTAGTCATTGAGGATGCTTCTGTGGAATTGCACATGGAGGAGGAGGATATTTTGGTGGTTGAAGGCGCTAAGGATGATGAAGATGTTGGTGTTGGTGATGAGGCTGTTGATGCCGAGGATGTCCTTTGTGTAAGTAAGGCAACAGCTGTTGCCCATGGTTTGAAAAAGCCAAAGCCCATTGTTGTCATGCCGGGGCAAAAGACAAAAAAATGTACTTCTCACGTGTGGAATTATTTCCATCCCGACCCGGACAACAGTTGTCAAGCCAAATGTGCCCGTTGCCATGCAAGAATGAGTAGAGGGAGGGACCTAAACCACCTAGGAACCTCCTCCTTGTTACGTCACTTGGAGCGCTTTCATCAAATATCAAAGTGTACGTTGCCAAGTTCCAAAATTCAAAATGTAACAAGTCCAGTGTCACCTACATGCTCCCTCTCTGTGAGATCCAAGCGCCTTCGATCTCCAACACCTGCATCATCAACATCCTCATTCATCATCGGGAGTAGTCCTGCTGCATCCAATGTTGGTATTCCAAGCATGATTGACTCCTCTTCTATCCGTTATTCCTCAGAAGGATCCTTGATGACTACGCCTGTTGCTGCTGCTGTTGCTGTTGCTGTCAGTGGATCTTCATCCCAGAAGGGGACCAGGAGGAAGACTACTTGTAGCGTATCCTCCAAAAAGCAATTTAATGTTTAATGCAATTTAATGCAAGGCAAACAAGTATGACAGCAATCACACAGTTGCACAGCGGATTACTGACGCCATAACAGCTATGCTGGTATTAGATGTGCGTCCAGTATCCGCAATTACTGCAGTGGGTTTTCAACAGTTAATTCAGGTCCTGTGTCCTCGCTACCAGATCCCTTCTAGATTCCACTTTGCTAGAAAAGCAATTCCAAATCTGTACAAGGACATTAAAAAAAACCTTATTAATGTCCTCAGAAATGCAGTTGTACCCACTGTCCACTTGACCACTGATATGTGGACAAGTGGGACAGGGCAAACTAAGGATTACATGACTGTGACAGCCCACTGGATAAGTGTATTGCCTACAACAGCAGCAGGAGCAACATCTACCAAAAGACAGCTGATACAGAGGCAGGCTACTCTTTGTATAACTGGTTTCAATTAGAGGCATACCGCTGAGAACCTCTTAGAAAAATTCAGGAAAATCATTGCTAAATGGCTTACCCCACTTGGACTCTCCTCGGGATTTGTGATTTTGCCACCAATATTGTGAGAGCATTACATCTGGGCGAATTCCAACACGTCCCATGTTTTGCTCACACAATTTGGTGGTGCAACATTTTAAAAAAATGACAGGGGAGTGCAGGAGAAGCTCTACGGTGGCACGCAAAATATCCAGACATTTTAGACATTCGACAACCGTTTGTCGAAGATTGCATGACCGACAGGTACAGTTAAATTTGCCATTCCATCTGCTGAAGCAAGAGGCAGTAACTCAGTGGAATTCTACCCTCTATATGCTTCAGCGGATGGAGGAACAGCAAAAGGCCATCCAGGCCTATACAGCGAACTATGATATAGGCCGTGGAGGGGGAATGCACCTTACTCAAGTGCAGTGGAGAATAATTTCCGTGTTGTGCAAGGTTCTCAAACCCTTTGAACTTGCCACATGTGAAGTTAGTTCAGACACTGCCAGCTTGAGTCAGGGCATTCCCCTCATCAGACTTTTGCAAAAACAGCTGGAGAAACTGAAGGAGGAGCTGAAACAGAGCGATTGCGCAAAGTATGTCAGACTAGTGGATCAAGCACTTGATTCACTTCACCAGGATCCAAGAGTCGTCAATCTATTGAAATCTGAAAAATATATTTTGGCCACCATTCTGGATCCTAGGTTTAAGTCCTACCTTTTGAGTTTTTTTCCAAAAGACCAAAATCTAAAACTATGCAAAGAGCTGTTGGTCAAAAAATTGTCAGCTGCAGCCGCATGTGAAACGCCTTCATCTCCTCCTTCAGTTTCAACAGCTGCCAGGAAAAAACTAAAATTTCCTTACAGAATGCCTGCTGGTCATGCAGATCAGTCACCAAAAATTACATCTGGTCGGGCCTGAGAGAACTGCCTACTAGTGACCTGTCTTCTACCATGACAATGTGTGATACGGTCTCCATTCACAGAATGGTGGAGGACTATTTCAGAGATAACATCCTAATAGGCATGTCAGACAGTCCCTTTCAGTACTGGCAGGAAAAAGAGGCAATTTGGAGTCCCATACACAAACTGGCTTTGCATTACTTAAGTTGCCCACCCTCCAGTGTGTACTCTGAAAGAGTTTTCAGTACAGCTTGCAACCTTGTCAGTGATCGGTGTAGGAGGTTACTTCCTCAAAATGTGGAAAAGATGATGTTCATTAAAATGAATACAAATTCCACGAGGAAGACCTCGACCAACAATTGCATCAAAAAATGACAGAGGCATCTATGGTGGAATCCAGCGGGGATGAATTAATATTGTGTGAAGAATAGGATGTACACACTGATGGGGATGACGAGGACGAGGATGATGACAACTTGTAATGTAAAGCCAGTTTGTGTATGGGATTATTTTCTTTTCCATGTCCAAAGCAGCTTGTTTTATGGGGGTCCAAACAAACCAATCATTTCAGCCACAATTGGCAGTCCTTGTCGCTGAAATGATTGGTTTGTTAAACTGTCCTGTTTCGTATACAACATAAGGGTGGGTGGGAGGGCCCAAGGACTATTCCATCTTGCACCGTTTTCCTTTCCATTATGTGCTGGTTGGCGCATTGCTGCCTGACATTTTAAATTAATGTTATGGTTGGTTTAGGAACCAATGATTTATTTTTTAATTAATTTATGAATAATTTAACAGCCAGGGGCTGCACCCAATGAATTGTGTTTAAATTAATTTATGATCAATTTAACAGCCAAGGGCTGCACCGAATGAATTGTTTTTAAATTAATTTATGATCAATTTAACAGCCAAGGGCTGCACCCAATGAACTGTTTTTAAATAAATTTATGATCAATTTTACACCTGGCTGTCACTGTCATCGGCGTAGCTGTGCAGGGGTGCTGTGCTCTTGTCTGTCGTAGGGCTGTTGCCCAAAATAATAAATAAACAATTTTTTTTGTGTGCGTGTCAGCCACACCTGTCATTGGCATAACTGCGCAGGTGTGCTGTGCTGCTGTCTGTCAAGGGGCTGCATGAATATTGCTATGATAACTTTTTTTTTAAGTTCTTGGGTTACAAAAAGTTTTTTTTTTAATCTTAAACATAGCAGAAATGTTATCCTAACAGCTTATAAAGTTATATGCTCTAAAAAACTGAAGCCTATATTTGTAAAAAAAACTAAAGCCTAATTCAGCCAAAAGAGAGACTGACACCACAGCTAAACATAAGAGTCACCTTCTGGATGTGAATTGTCTCATTTGCATGGGGAAAACACAACCCTCAGATGAGATGGATCTCAGCCAGTGGACAACATTGAAATCATCATTAAAAAGTCACAATGGAAGACTACAGTGTGGAGAATCTTTCTTCGCAGTCAGGAGAGGCCTCAGAGAACATGAAAAAAGATGCTCAAGGTGCTGAACTTCAAGGGATTTCTCCGTCATGTTCTGCAGTGTGGAAAGGTTTCATTCACATGTTTTCTATAAAGCATTTAAAAGTGTCTGGTAATTCCTGGCAAAGGTGGGTGTTATATATAGCCAAAGATTATTACAAGCAAAGGATTCATCTGTCCAGAATCTGTCTGGGAATTCATGGATCGTATTTGGCCTGAATGCACTAAGACATCCAGTGATTCTATCACTGTGTTCTGTAGCCCACTTTATTCCTACCTGAATCGCAAACTGAAATACGGAATAGTAAGCACAGACAACATGGAGGCCTTTGTTATTCTGCTGCCTGCATGCCAACCAATACCTCCCAGACTACACCCACTGGGGGGACCGGTCTTGATAATGACCATCCCCATCTGTTGCTAGGCCTTCTTTTTCCAAACCATCCATCCTGGACTTCCTGTCCAAAAAGGGAAAGCAGGGTACAGAAAGAGGAACTAGATGTCCCCAATGACATTTTTTTTCTTCTATCATAGATGATGTGGAGAGATAAGAGCTTCAGATGTTGGACTTGGAACAGGGGCTCCCACCTATTTGGCTTCCGTCCAGAGAACAGAGCTCTGTTCCTGAAGAACTGTCTATGCCTAAGCTGATAGGTAGGTAGTCTCTGTCTGTTGGTAAACATCCTTCAGGAGATGGCAACCCAGAATAACTACAACTATAATAATAATGTGTCCACTGATAATGATAACCAGCCTGATCCCTTAACAGCAACATACCCCATATGGCCAACTCATCATAACTTGACACCCAGTTTGCAGCCTCCTCTTCCTTATGACACTAATCCAGTTGCCATGGTTGATCAATCAGCCATGTGTGGTCCACCCAATTTTTGGCCTTCTACATTCTAAGTTTCTAACATTCAAACACCTAAGAGAAGTGGACAGTGGGAACAATGGCAATTTGAAGGCCACTAACTAATTCTGTTTTTTTTTAATGTCCCTGTACTGGGACGGAAAATTCCGTTACAGAAAAGAAGGTTTGCAGAGGATTATTTAAGTCAATTGTCTATTTATTTATGGAAAGCACGCTTCCTGGTCCCCTTCTGGGATGGAAAATATCAACTCCCAGAAAGCAGGCATGGCGCAGCCGCACAACTTAATACTTAAACCTTAGGTCTGAAATGTTGCATTTGCTGCTCAGTTCCGCTTGTTCACAATATATCTCATATAGTTAAGTGGACAGTGGGAACAACGGCAGTTTGAAGGACACTAACTATGTTTTTTTTATGTCCCTCTACAGGTTCAGAAATGCCAGTTTATAGAAGATTTGCAAAGCATTATTCAGTCATTTGTTTATTTATTTTTGGAAAGCACACTTCCTGTTCCCCTTGTGAGCTGTGAGGTGGTTAAAATTGACTGGAAGGCCCATTTTATGTGATTTTAGCTATTTTTTTTTTTTTTTTTAAGAAAAAAATTGAGATCCAAAACCAAAACCAAAACACGAAAACAAAACACGGAGGTGAGGTTTTGGCAAAACCAATCCACATCCAAAACCAGGGGAGATCCAGATCCAAAACCAAAACACGAGGGTCGGCGCACATCTCTAGTAAGGGGGCACACTGCACGCTGATGTATGCTATGCTATACTCTGCTGATTAAAGTGACTGTCCAGACTTACAAGTGGCTGTGCTGGCAAAGTGACTGTGTATAGGGGGCACACTGCACACTGATATATGCTGCGCTTTACTCTGCTGATTAAAGTGTTGAGACTCACAAGGGGCTGTGTGTACAAAACAAAAAGTAAACAAAACTTTCAAGAAAGTTAAAATTTTAAAAAGAAACAAAACCCAAAACTTATTTTTTGGTGCTCTACCCACAGTGTGTATACAGGCACCGTGACTCCTTGGGCCTTAGCCCTCTGTGTATAAAAGCACCGTGACTCCTTGGGTCGTAGCCCTCTGTGTATACAAGCACCATAACTCCTTGGGCCTTAGGGCCTGATTCCGACCCACTTGCAAGCGCTATGCGCTTGCAAGCGGGTCGATGGTGGGGCATTGCGCACTCGCGGTGTGCACAAGCCCCGGAGAGAGTGAGAAATTCACTTGCATGGGGCTTGCTACAAACTTGGCGGCTGTTGATGTTGATCGACAGCTCGCCCCATTTTGTAGGCGGGGTGGCCGGACAAATGGAAGTGTTCCTGAAGGAACACTTGCCGTTTGTGGGCAGCCCTACTGACATCATGAGTGATGTCAGTAGTGAGCTTCCAGCTCTATAATTACCACAAGGGTCTCATCGCAAGCCCGATGGTCACCCACAGCTTAGCGAGTGGCCAGGAGGCCATTTTTGTTTATACAAAGTGGCTGCCCTCATTCAGAGCGAGCGCTTGCTTTTTGCGAGCAGCTCTGAATCAGGCCCTTAGTCCACTGTGTATACAAGCACTGTGACTCCTAGGACAGTAGCCTTCTGTGTATAAAAGCACCATGACTCCTTGGGCAGTAGCCCTCTGTGCAGGGCCAGCCCTAGCCCAAATTTTTTGGTAAGCGAGTATATTTTTTGGCGCCCCCCTATGCAGTGCCCCTTTTACAGTGCCACCGGTAGTGGACCCCTCTGTGCAGTGCCCCTTGTGCCTACAGTAGTATTCCCCTTATATAGTGCCCCCAGTAGTAGTCCCCCTATGCAGTTCCCCCAGTAGTGGTACCCCCTATGCAGTGCCACCTGTAGTGGTTCCCCTGTGCAGTGCCCCTTGTGCCCCCAGTAGTATTCTCCTTATATAGTGCCCCCAGTAGTAGTCCCCCTTTTACTGTGCCACCAGTAGTGGTCCCCCCTGTGCAGTGCCCCTTGTGCCCCCAGTACTATTCCCCTTATATAGTGCCCCCAGTAGTAGTACCCCTATGCAGTGCCCCCAGTAGTGGTACCCCCTATGCAGTGCCCCTTTTACAGTGTCCCCAGTAGTGGTCCCCCCTGTGCAGTACCCCTTGTGCCTCCAGTAATAAGCTCCTTATATAGTGCATCAGTAGTACTCCCCCCCTATGCAGTGCCCCCAGTAGTGGTACCCCCTATGCAGTGCCCTTTATATAGTGCCCCTAGTAGTAGCCCCCCTTGTAGTGCCCCCAGTAGTAATCCCCCCCTTGTAGTGCCCCCAGTAGTATTTCCCTCCCCTTGTAGTACCCCCAGTAGTATTCCCCCATTGTAGTGCCCCCAGTAGTAATCCCCCTTGTAGTGCCCCCAGTAGTAGTCCCCCTTGTAGTGCCCCCAGTAGTAATCCCCCCCTTGTAGTGCCCCCAGTAGTATTTCCCCCCCTTGTAGTGCCCCCAGTAGTAATCCCCCTTGTAGTTCTCCAGTAGTAGCCCCCCTTGTAGTGCCCCCAGTAGTAATCCCCCCCTTGTAGTGCCCCAAATAGTATTCCCCCCCTTGTAGTGCCCCCAGTAGTAATCCCCCTTTGTAGTGCTCCCAGTAGTAGCCCCCCTGTAGTGCTCCCAGTAGTAGCCCCCCCTTGTAGTGCCCCCAGTAGTAGTCCCCCCCTTTGTAGTGCCCCCAGTAGTAGCCCCCACTTGTGGTGCCCCCAGTAGTAATCCCCCCTTGTGGTGCCCCCAGTAGTAATCCACCTCCCCCCTCCCACAGTAGAGACGTAATAAAAAAATACAAAAAAACCCCCACTTACCTGAAACCCGCTCCTGCTCCTGGTCCTGACGCCGATATCAGCTCCTCCGTCCGCCGCTTTGCATTATGGGAGTGACGTCATGACATCACTCCCATTACACACTGCGGGAGCCGGAAGATGTCCGGCTCTGGCAGTGGGAGCACCAGCCGATGAGAGTCTGTCTGACTCTCATTAGCTGCTAAAGCAAACACACAGCTGCCGGCGCCGGCGGCTGTGTGTTTGTCACTGTGTAGCGCTGACTGAACTCCGTCCGGTCAGCGCTACACATGCGGTGCAGCTGTGTCTCAGAGACACAGTCTGCCCTCTGCCCGCATGGTACGCAGCTGAACCGCCCGTCACTATGTGGCGCCTTACGCAGCTGAGTACCATGCGTAATGGGAGAACCGGCCCTGCCTCTGTGTATAAAAGCACCGTGCAGTGGCGTAACTTCATCCCAGGTGCCAGGAGGCAAGATAAATGTTGGTGCCACCCCTCCCCTTAAATTAAAATTGACCACCCCCCCAGCACCTATGCAGTTTCTTTTATACAGTGCCCCCAGTAGTGATCCCCTATGCAGTGCCCTCAGTAGAGGTACCCCTATGCAGTGCCCACCTATGTAGTGCCCCCCCAGTAATGGTTCCCCTATGCAGTGCCTCCAGTAGTGGTCTCCCTATGCAGTACCTCCAGTAGTGGTCCCCCTATGCAGTGCCCCTAGTTGTAATGCCCTTGTAGTGTCCCCAGTAGTAATGCCCATTGAAGTGCCCCCAGTTGTAGTGCTCCCAATAGTGCCCCCAGTAGTAAGGCCCCTGTAGTGCCCCCAATAGTAAGGCCCCTGTAGTGCCCCCAATAGTAAGGCCCCTGCAGTGCCCCCATATGATGCTCCCAGTAGTAATGCCACTGTAGTGTATATCTCATATGGTTAAGTGGACAGTGGGAACAACGGCAATTTGAAGGACGCTAACTAACTATGTTTTTTTTTATGTCCCTCTACAGGTTCGGAAATACCAGTTTATAGAAGATTTGCAAAGCATTATTTAAGTCATTTGTTTATTTATTTTTTGAAAGCACACTTCCTGGTCCCCTTGTGAGCTGTTAGGTGGTCAAAATTGACTGGAAACGAGTGTAAATAAATGTTATTGAGATTATTAATACTGTAGGAACAAAAAAAGGCCCATTTTGTGTGATTTTAGCTGTTTTTTTTTTATTTTTTAAGAAAATAATCCAGATCCAAAACCAAAACACGAAAACAAAACACGAAGGTGAGGTTCTGGCAAAACCAATCCAGATCCAAAACCAAGGGAGATCCAGATCCAAAACCAAAACACAAGGGTTGGCGCACATCTCTAGTAAGGGGGCACACTGCACGCTGATGTATGCTGCGCTATATTCTGCTGATTAAGTGGCTGTGTCTTAGAGACTCACAAGTAGCTGTGCTGGTAAAGTGACTGTATAGGGGGGCACACTGCAAGCTAATGTATGCTGCGCTATACTCTGCTGATTAAAGTGTCGAGACTCACAAGTGGCTGTGTGTACAAAACAAAAAGTAAACTAAACTTTCAAGAAAGTTAAAATTTTAAAAAGAAAAAAAAAACAAAACTTATTTTTTGGTGCTCAACCCACAGTGTGTATACAGGCACCGTGACTCCTTGGGCCTTAACCCTCTGTGTATAAAAGCACCGTGACTCCTTGGGCCTTAGCCCTCTGTGTATACAAGCACCATAACTTTGGGCCTTAGGGCCTGATTTCGACCCACTCGCAAGCGGGTCGATGGTGGGGCATTGCGCACTCGTGGTGTGCGCAAGCCCCGGAGAGAGTAAGAAATTCACTTGCTCCAGGGCTCGCTACAAACTGGGCGGCTGTCGATGTTGATCAACAGCTCGCCCCATTTTGTAGGTGAGGTTGGGGGGTGGCTGGACAAACGGAGGCGTTCCTGAAGGAACGCTTGCCGTTTGTGGGCGGCCCTACTGACATCACGAGTGATGTCAGTAGTGAGCTACCAGCTCTATAATTACCACAAGGGTCTCGTTGCAATCGCGATGGTCACCCACAGCTTAGCGAGTGGCCAGGAGGCCAGGTTTTTTTAAACAAAGCGGCCGCCCTCATTCAGAGCGAGTGCTTGCTTTTTGCGAGCGGCTCTGAATCAGGCCCTTAGTCCACTGTATATACAAGCACCGTGACTCCTAGGACAGTAGCCCTCTGTGTATAAAAGCACCGTGACTCCTAGGACAGTAGCCCTCTGTGTATAAAAGCACCGTGACTCCTTGGGCAGTAGCCCTCTGTGTATTGAAGCACCGTGACTCCTTGGGCAGTAGCCCTCTGTGAATAAAAGTACCATGCAGTGGCATAACTTCATCCCAGGTGCCCAGAGGAAAGATAAATGTTGGTGCCCCCCCTCCCCTTAAATTAAAATTGACCACCCCCCCAGCACCTATGCCAGCCATAGAGGTACCCCTATGCAGTGCCCCCCAGTAATAGTCCCCTTATGCAGTGCCTCCAGTAGTGGTCCCCCTATGCAGTGCCCCCAGTTGTAATGCCCTTGTAGTGCCCCCAGTAGTAATGCCCCTTGAAGTGCCCCCAGTTGTAGTGCTCCCAATAGTAAGGCCCCTGTAGTGCCCCCATATGATGCCCCCAGTAGTAAGGCCCCTGTAGTGCCCCAGTAGTAAGCCCCCAATAGTAAGCCCCTTGCAATGCCCCCTGTAGTGCCCCCAGTAGTAAGCCACCTGTAGTAAGCCCCCTCTAATGCCCCCAGTAGTAGGCCCCCTGTAATGCCCCCTGTAGTGCTCCCAATAGTAAGCCCCCTGTAGTGCTCCAGTAGTAAGCCCCCTGTAATGCTCTCAGTAATAAGCCCCCTATAGTGCCCCCTGTACTGCCCCCAGTAGTAAGCCCCCTGTAGTGCCCCCAGTAGTAAGCCCCCTCTAGTGCTCTAGTGCCCTCAGTAGTAAGCCCCTGTACTGCCCCCAGTAGTAAGCCCCCTGTAGTGCCCTCAGTAGTAAACCCCCTGTAATGCTCCCAGTAGTAAGCCCCCTGTAGTGCCCCAGTAGTAAGCCCCTGTACTGCCCCCAGTAGTAAGCCCCCTGTAGTGCCCTCAGTAGTAAACCCCCTGTACTGCCCCCAATAGTAAGCCCCCTGTAATGCTCCCAGTAGTAAGCCCCCTGTAGTGCCCCAGTAGTAAGCCCCTGTACTGCCAACAGTAGCAAGCCCCCTGTAGTACCCTCAGTAGTAAACCCCCTGTACTGCCCCCAATAGTAAGCCCCCTCTAGTGCCCCCAGTAGTAAGCCGCCAGTAGTGCCCCCGCCGCGTGCACACATATACAAAAAAACAAACAAAAATCAATACTTACATTAAACCCCGCTCCAGTGCTGTTGTTGTCCGTCCCCGTTGCCTGCTCCTCATAACTATGGGAGTGACGTCATGCAGCTCCTCCAGTCCTCAGCAATGCCTGGAATGGCCGGGGGACAATGGAGCCAGGTGCCCCCTTCAGGGCAGGCACTCGGTGGCAAATGACTCCATTGTCTCCGGGAGTTCTGCCACTGGCACCGTGACTCCTTGGGTCGTATCCCACTGTGTATACAAGCACTGTAACTCTGCTGGCTGTACCCCACTGGGTGGGTGGGAGGGCCCAATGACAATTCCATCTTGCACTACCTTTTATTTCTTCCACTGCTGTGTGGCAATGTTTCATAAATGTGCTTTAAACTACGGTGTCTTTGCCATTGCTCTGTCGCTTAGTAACCAGCCAGCTCACTGCAGCTTTGGCCAATAATGGTGAAAACAATATTATAAGCTGTGAGGCAGTCTAAATGACTGTAAAAGACTGTAAATTAATGTTATTGAGAATAATACTCTAGGAACAAAAAAAAACCAAATTATGTGATTTTAGCTTTTTTTGTCAATTTTTGTAAAAAGTCCAAATCCAAATCCAGTCACGGCAGGTTTGGCAAATCCAAATCCAAAGCCAGACTACGAATCAAAGCCAAATCCAAATCCAGCAAAAATGGTCCTGCGTACATCCCTAGTTTTTTTCCTGTGGGGACCAAAGTGTGTGTGTATATTTTTGTGGGGGCCAGTGTGTGTGTGTTTTTCCTTTGGGCGTCATTGTGTGTGCGTCATTTTTCTGTCAGGGCCAATGTGTGTGTTTTTTTTCTTTGGGGGCCAAAGTGTGTGTGTTTTCTTACAGTATGTGGGCCAGTGAATGTATGTAAGAAATAGTTTAATTAAAATAATAATTTTTTGTGGTTAATAAAAGTATCAATTATGGATATACTGTAGCTGGATTTGGGGAGGGGGGCTAACATTTTTGCACAGGGAGCTAGTAGACCTGGGGCCTGCTGTTGGTGCATATGGTTGGTTAGAGTAGTTCAAGCAAAGATTTTCTTTAGTACAGTACATTGACTTAAGACAGGTAATTATTTTTTTTCCGTTGTGCCTCTGAAACACAAGTTTTATTGGCAGGAACATATATGGATAGATGGGTGAGTTGCCGGGCAAATAGCGTCAGTCACTACCTTCCACGTTTGAAGAGAGGCGGGTTGGTCCACTCATCCTAATTTTAAAATACATTAAAAGTAGCAACACTACTGTGACTAAAGATACAAAAAATACAACCAGCATTGAATAGAGTATACCTCCCCAACTGCTCAGGTGAGTGGGATGGCAGGACAAAGCCCTCAAAAGGGGTCTATTCCTCCAAAATCAGGGCATTTGGGAGGTACGCACTTTGTTGGCCAGATCAAGGTCCTCATGATACAGTGACAGTGCATGTTTTCCATATCTCCATGCTGGCACAGGTGTATTCATTAATGATTGACACATTGGAAAAGATCCACAGGTGGAACTAATTATTTCACGTGTGATTCTGGGGCCTATTCATTGAACGATACATGGGCCGGTAACCATGCGGAAACACTAGTTTCCACATATTTAGGTTACAGGCCAGTCATCATCAGGGGTCCAGTAGGACCAACTGATATTCAGAAAACTCTGAAAACTGAAAGTTTTCGGAGTTTGCTTCCCTAGAAGAAGCGCCATCTTCAGACCGCGCTTGCTCTTGTAGCCCAGCTCCTTCCTATGGGAAGGAGTTCCCGGGATGCGAAGATGGACCCGAGTGGATCCCTCCGCTGCCTGCTCACTACCTCCCCGGCGGCTTTGTGCATGCGTCACCTCAGGTGACACATGCGTAGCCAGGCTAACAGGGAAGAGGCAAGTACTGTAGCTACTTCTTTGCGGAGCAGCTGTACCCGCACAGGAGCAATGATAAATTGCTCCAGTGTCAAGTTTCCTCCGCTGTGAGTTTCCTACTTAAGTATCCCTTGCAGCGAGATCAATACTTAATCATACGCCCTCCAATGATGAATAGGCCCCTCTGTGAGGAGACTTGAAAAACATGCACTGTTAGGGTGCCCTGAGGACCTGATTTGGGAAACACTGGGATATTATATTCTGTGCTCCTATATACTGCTACTTTCTCCCAATAAGTCCTGTGCAAAAGGGATGTGGCCACTGTTAAGTTGGGTGCGAACTGGGAGAATGAAAACGTTGCCCCCTCTTCATTCTGAGATCATGGTGTGAATGTATCAAGTGGCGATGACCTCTATTTTCTGTGTTTTTGCAGAATAAAGGGGTTATTAGTACCACTCCATATGCAGTCCGTTGAAAAATCTGAGATTTCTCCAGCAACTCAATGACGCCACCGCCGCCATAGACAACTATGGCAGCAAAGTGTGATGGCAGCTTGTAAAGTACAAAAAACTGAGCTCTTGCGACGTCACATAACACACCACACCATCTGTGGGGGACGTCATGCTTTCTTACTGACCCATTGCCGCATCAGGATGCTCCTGCTCTATGGGGCTCACATGTGCAGTCTTCTTAAATTTACCTCTTGCGGTTTCTATTAACTCGAGCATGTGCAGCGGGGCCTTTTGCTAACCATTGTGTATCACATCAGCACTATATTGATGCTATATAGATGGGGCAGAGGGCCTGATTCAGAGCCGCTCGTAAGCGGCCGCTCGTTCGTTCCGAGCGATGTTTGCACAACTGCGCATGCATACAGATCGTAATACGCATGCGCGAACCAGTCAGTGCGGCCGAAAATCGTTTGTTTGCTAAATAGTGAATGCCTGCTATTTTGAGTGACAGGAGGAGGCGTATGTGGGTGGTAACGGGGGAAGGTGCTTGAAAACGGGGAGTGGAGATCCGAACGCAGGCGTGCTTAAAGGTCAAAACGGGCATTTTATGGGTGTGCATAATTAATACAGCAGCGTCATTGACCACATCACTGGGTTATTTTATAGTCAGAACTGCTCGCAAGATTGCGGTAGGAAAAACCAACCACAAGAATAGCGAGCAGTTCATACGCTGGTCGATGTACTCGATTAATCTAATAAATAGCGGACATGACGTAGGATGCGAGCGGCCAGGGGGCGTAGTTTTCAAAAAAACGACCGCATGTTTTGTTCGCTCGTTCAGACCTAGAGGCGTGAACAGACCGCAAAGAGCGAACGGTTCATTTGAATAGCCACCCCTTTTTTCTGAAAGAGCGAGCGCAAATAGCGTCCGGCTCTGAATGAGGTCCAGAGTTACAGTAACAGCTCTCTCCGGGGACTCTTATTTCATACTTGGCAGCGCTAAGACATCGTGCATGACTGTAATAAGTGGCGATGCGGGATGTATATATCTACCTCCATGGGAGGTATGCTTCTATGTGACAATAGTAGAAATCACATTTTTGCTATACAGGATCCTGAGCGGTTTTGCCCTGAAACTGCTGGTTGGGACTGATGGAGGCTACTGATATTGGGGTATATCTACTAATGGACGGTTTTTTCAAAGCTGACAGTCATTGGCGGCTTTGACCGTTTTAAAACGCCAACAGGAATCAAGGTAAGCAAGCCTGATCTGGCGCTGATTGCTGTTTTAAAACCTTTGATCAAAGCTGACGATAATTGGAAGCTTTGACAAACCGCCTGTTAGCAAATATACCCCTCAGTCCCTATTTCTAGTGTAGAAATAGAGCCACCACATCATTATTCCTGGGAGTTGCTCATGCCATGAACCCCACTCATATTATAGGAAACATTCATTTGTTAATAACATCTCTGTATATGTAATTAATTTGCACAGCCCCATGTATGCAATAATCAGCAAGGACAGCTCCCCATAATCATTAGATTACACTCCGAGATCCTCACACCAAGTTCCGTTTCTCTCTTGCCAAGGCTGTTCTTGCACCCCTGACTGATTTGGGGGGGTCTCTGCCCCTCAGTGCCGATGACCCACCCAAAACTTCCCTGTATAGAAAGAATACATCTGTCTGCCTGGATTGCAGAGCTTTAGAATAAGTTTATCATGCAGCACTGCGGAACACTTTTAATGCTGCTTCCCTCTATGATAATTACACACTGACTGAGCTGATTGACGCTCTTCATCATAATCACTACTTTGCAAACACAAATAATCACTGTTATACCTGTTATTCCCCACTGAAACGTACAATCATTTTTAATATATTTTCTGCTTTGCGTATCCATCCATCCATCAATCTGAATAAATGTCCGCTCGTAATCTCTGAGCTTGTAGGAATATATTAGTTCAGAGCTTCTGCCTCCAAACTCCATGATGTGTATTCCTGGCACTAATCTCCACTCGCCTGAAGGGGTGGAAAGCATTCATTATTCCGTATCTGTGCTATAGGAAGCACAAGCTATGCACAGCCGTGTTCCCTGGGACAATTTTAGTTCATACTCTAGGCCCTTAAGGTAAAGCTTGAAACAGAAAATGACAATTATATACTGATGTATAAGATAATATGCCCCTACCGTGAAATATAAGAACATTAGAAGCTCTGTAGAGACATCCTGTGATCAGAAAAAAAAAAGCAGATATATTTTATGCACTCAAACACGTACTTACTGGCTACACTGGGAAGATGCGTAGTTTGTGTCTGGTTGGTGATGGCAAAGGAAAATATTGCTGCAACCTGTGTTTTGTGCGCAGATTGGAGACGGCTGCAGATCAGGGGAGGATAGATGGGTGCAGTCTGGGCCAAGTGGAATCCTTTATTCCTCTGTGGGCAACCAGCAGCGACCATGAGTCCTGATTATTTAATAGATTAAAACAAGTTAAGGTATTTTTGGCTGGGGTGTTTATCATTAGATTGGCTGTCAGGGGCACCAAAAAGTGTGGTCCAAAGTCCCCAAGAAGCCACCACATTGCCCCGCTGCATTGTGGTTCAGCAGCATTGCATACTTTCTGCAAAAAAATGTTTTTTCGAGGAACGAACACCGGAGACAAGTTGTAGTACAGTGTAAGTTTGAGTGTATGTAATAAAATTTTACTTTCACCGGTGTGTGAGTACTGTCATTGTTTTAATATTTCCTTTGCAGAGGGAATATGGGTACCAGAAACCCCTTAATGCCTCACATGCTGGTACTTGTGGTTCTCCAAGTACCGGTATGCAGGGGAGGCTTGCTGGGACCTAAAGTCCCCATGTAAAAAACATTATTAGTTGAATTCTATTTTTTACACTTATCAACCCCGCACCCACTGCCCAGGTGTTTGGGGAGATAGCCCCGGCCTGGGGTTACCTTGAGAGGGGAACTTCTTTATTGGGGGGGGTCCCCACTTCCCTAGGAATCCCTGGCCTTGACTGACTAGTGTGGGGTGATTAATGCTTTGGCCGGGGGACCCTGTCAAGTGTGGCATTACACCCCCGCTAGTAAGAGCCTGGTGCTGGTTGTTGAAAATACGGGGAACCACTATGTATTTTTTTCCCTGTATTTTCACAACCAGGGCTGGCTCAGGAAACCGTTGCTGGATGTTGAAAATACGGGGGATCTATTTGTGCCTTTAATGCATTTGATACCCCAAAATCCTGTTATTTCTAAGACAAAGCTGTTTTGAATTTATTTAAAATGTGACATTTAATGAGTCTCGATGCCTTATATTCCATAAATTGTCCCCCATATTCTCAAAGTCCTCTCCATTTAATATTTATTGTGCATTTAATGGCATAAAGCACATATTTTGTATTATAAGTAGAGATGTGCGGGTCCGGTTCTCAGAGAACCGACAACAACCGAGTTTAGGGGTTCAGAGTCGAACCGAACAGAGTTCGGAATCACTTTGTTGTACGGTGTCGAACAGAATCCTTGTTCAAATCTTCCTGTGGTTCGGAACTCGGATTTAAAAACCAAACTGGGGTTTTGGATTGCATGCTAACGGGTCAAAATTATGTAATTTTAGAAGTTATTTTATTTTTAAAAATACAGATCCAAAACCAAAACACGTAAGGGTGAAAAACCAAAACCAAAACACAAACATGAATCTAGATCCAAAACACAGGGGTTGGCGCACATCTGTAATTAGAAGTGATAAAATCCTTGATCATGATAACCATTATATTGATCCTGATGTTATCAGTTTTTTGGATCCATCCCCTTGATGTTCTTACACCGCTGTTTATCCCCACATCTATAGAAGCCCATGGAGATTATTGATCTTGCACTTGCCACATATTTGGATTTACAAATACAAAAGGAGAAAAAGAAAAAGTCACTCTGTTCAGGCTTGCTGAGAGCCGCGGCAGGCCCGGGTAATAGGGGGCGTGGCCTAATCGCGGGAGGTGTAGCCACGCCCCCTTCCCCCCCCAAAAAAGATATGCAGCGCGCTGTGGAGGGGGGGGGGGGGGCGCTCTGAGCCCACTCAGCCCGGCGCAAAGCCAGGGAGGGCGCGATCAGTGTGATCGCTCCCCCACAGGCTTAGGAGACTGCTGTGGCTGCTGCTCAGGCTGTGTGCTGTGTGCTAGGCTGCTGTGAGGGAGGGGGAGCGGCGCCGGACCCGGGCCCCCGCCGTGCCCCTCAGTAAGCCTGGGCCCGGGTAATCTGTACCCGCTCCCCCCCCCTCTCGGCGCCCCTGACTCTGTTTGGGGACACTCTTAAAAGTGGAGACCACTTAGACAATGCAGAGTCTCTTTTTCTTTTTCTCCATTTACATTTGTATTATACTGACTCGGGGAGCACCACTGGCGGACCGGACATAGGGCCTGATGCAGAGATGGACGGATTTGCAGAGCCCCACAGAAGCGGTTGTGCAAGTCCGTCCATCTCAGATGCAAATGCAGAAGGAGGGGCTGCGATCGACGTCACAGGCTGGGATCACCATCGTCACCACCTGTGATGTCGGTTCCTTTAGTCAGGCTGCAGGAGCTGAAGCTTCCTGCAGACTGGCCGGTGCCTGGTCACGCAAGAGTCCAGGAATCTGCATCCACCGACGCAGACCCTGGCCTCATCCCTCCCAAAAAACTTGGACGACTCTCCCCCCGTTCCTGGGACGTCGACCAGGCATGCCACCGCTCCACCCCCAAATGCCACAGCATGTCCATCATGCTGTGCCTTGGGGCGTCTGCGAGCGAGATTGCAGGACCTATTCTGCACATGCGCAGGACGGGTCCTGTGCAGACGCAGACCCCTGACCATCATGACATCATGTGCTCAGGGGGTGGGGCTGGCAAAGGGAGCACTGCCGCCATGTTATAGAATATTATTCTCATTCCATCACATTTAGTTTAGCACGATGGATCACTCACATTTATTTTTTTATGACAATGGAGACACGGTATGTCTGCTTACTATGAGGCCGATACTTATAAACAACTGGATTAATAAATAGGAATATTCGGTTAATGCTTAGGAGGCTAAGAGTAGATTAGGAATGAACATAATAATACAGATACATAAAGTTACAGCAAATCTACTATCTGTGTACGGCTTTAGGCTTTTCAGACACTAATGCCCCTTTCACATCTCCAAAATAACCCGGGCTATTGCCGTGTTGAGGCGGCTCGTCTAAAACCACCACTTTGGAATAAGTCGAGTTGAGCAACCCGGCATTTCAAACCGGGTTAGAAGCAGTGTTAAACACGTGTCAGACTCGGGTCTATGTGCACTTAAAAGTGTCTGACCCGAGTTATTCAACCTGGGACTCAGGGAAAAGTGCTGATTGGCTGCTTTTTGTATGCCTTGATGATGTCAGCAGCCTGAGCCCTGCCAGCACACTACACAGAGAAAGAGTGAGCTCTTTCTGACACCTGACACCTCATCTTTCTGAGCCTAAAAGTCCATTTAAAATGACATCCATGGAGTTTTGGAAAAGGGCCAAACCGGGAATAACCCGGGTTGAAAGTGCAGTGTGAAAGGGTTTGGTCCGGGTCGGACCCGGTTTCAATATCCCTGGTCAGACCTGGGTTTGAGATGTGAAAGGGGCATAATACGCTTTTTACACCAGAGCAAAAACCTGGGTTATTGCTGGGTCTACCTGGGTCGCAGCTCAGTGTGAAAGGGTCCCTGAAAAATAACCCGGGTCAAGTGACCCGGAAATCCAACCCAGGTAGTTACCAGGGTCGGACCCAGGATGGACCTGGGTAATGGTGCAGTGTAATTAGCGCAACCCGGGTTATGCGATCCTGGGTAATGCCTAAAATTAGCTGATTTTGGATTCGGCTGTGGAGCAGTTACCTCCCACTTTTTATGACCTCTCAAGTTTAGCAGGGCAGATCCAGGTTCCTGTGTAAATGGTGTCTGTCCTGGGTTTGAACCATGTCTGAAGACCCAGGTCGGACTCGGGTTTTTGGTGGAAAAGAGGTATAAGATAATTGTAGGGATATAAACACACTAGAATGAGCATTCTAGTATGAGATGACCAACTCAAGGAGAGGAGAGCGATTATAGGAGCACATTTGGAACTGTTCTTATAAATAAATATTAGAGGCATCCTAAGAGAATTATGGAGATCAACTAATTATAACTATCGTATGTACAATCTAAGATATTAATATCTACTTTAAAGCTGAAGAAGTGTGATAAGGGAAGATGTATTAAATCACTAATCACTTGAGGTTCAGCCACTTAGAGAATGATCTTAAAATGCAGCCACAATAGCTACTCTCCATATATATACACAATTGAATGTATACAAATGTTAATAACATGAATGTCTATTACGAGCCAGACATACAATGTAGACAGATAATAAAGAATATGAAAATAACAAGAGATCAGTATGGATGATCTGGAATAATTAAATGCCACTAAAAAATAATATATTAAACATAGGATTTACATACACAAATAACAGGTTATATATACCGGGTCTCATGGAGTTTAGAATCCCGATGAGAAATTGAGGAGTAAATGAACACATTAATACTTTAACATGCATATAGGGATTTAGCGGGAGGAAATACACAAAATTTTCATAAGAGATGATGCTCGTAACGTATACATTTGATAACTCATATAATAATTAAGAACAATATGCAAGGGAACTAATAACAGTTAGATATATATGCTAACCATACAAGGGTTTGAAAAAGAAATGTATAAGTATTAGTTAATGGAGATAATGATTATTATAGATTAATTAGTATCTCCAGTACACGAAGGGATTTAATTAGGTAATAAGTTAACACACAATACACAGAAGAGAGGATGCTTATTATTTGTTTATTTGATCTTATGCACAACCGTTCATAATAATACATATGAATACCAATAATTGATAGGTATATATATCGGTTTCAACATGGTCAGAAAATAATTGTGTATATGTAATAGTATACGGAGATATTCAAGATAGTGCCAAAATGTATCTGATTAAAAAAGATCTAATTAGAAGTATATATCTATTTAGCCCTTGAAGGGGGAATACCACTTACCATATACAGTGCAGGAGTGGGTACTCTATATGGGAATACTTTCAGTTTATAATCCGGCACTTTAAATGAATAGATATATGTTTAAATATACTAATTGGAACTAATCAAGTGGCCATTTGAAACAAATTTAGAATTGGTTTAGTTGACGTTAGTATACAAATGCAATACGGACCAATAGGAGATGGAGTGGGAAAACAAAGATTTGAACTGACGAATGACAGAAATTGGAAGGGTATAAAACCCCTACATGAGAAGCATTCTGGTTGCACTGCCTTGAAAAAGCAAAGGCTGGCGAAACGCGCGTTGGCGTTCTATACCCAGCCGCCAGTCACCATAATATTATATGCGGTTCTTGTCAAAGATATGCAAATTATGTCACTTATGCATTAGACAGAGTGTATGGAATTGTATCCACATTAATGGTCACTCGTGAGAGGGACAATAGGTATTAGAGGAACCGAGCAAGTTAGAGGAAGTATTTTAATATAGCATCCATTATTTCTATGGATAGATCATTTCACAAGAGGCCAGAATAGAAAGCCATTATAAGCGGATAAGAGTATCAGCCATAGAGCAGGACTCACTGGCCGGTATATGACTAGAATACCCACAATGCTAATTACAGTATAATCATCCCACTGGTTACTAAGACATGTTCCTGAGGATGCTCTTATTGGGATAATATAAACCCACACCTACTGAGACGAATTGCAGGACATGAATGGGTGATATCCACCGCATTTATACTTTCCACCGAGCCATATCTGTTGCAATTCCAAATAGGACACTTTTATATTGGTTACTTGTAACATCTAGAGAATTAAAACAGAGTAACCAAGTAGAATCATTACTAGGTGACTCATTCCCCATTTATAAAACAGGAGCTGGCTGAAAGTCCATATACAGTAGGTATGTTAAGATGTAGGGACACTCTGAACTAGGAGGTATTATTCTTTGAAAATATTCTTTTGCATGTAATTATCAAGATATAATTGACCGACGGCTGGATGAAGTTTTAATCACTTCTTTTTATTCTATACACAAAACACACACACTTTTTCTATGATTTGATTTTATATTTCGCCTTACCTTCTGAACTCTACATTTTAAATATATATAAATAAAAGCAAATTTTTATAACACTGCAGAGAAGAAAACTTGTAGGAGCAGTCCTGACCTATTTAGTGCACCTCCACCAGTATTTATATAAATTATACCATTTATACTGAGCTACATTGAAATGGAGTATATATAGGTCATTGGAAAGATGTGTTTGTTCCTCTGGAGTAAGAGAAAATAAGATGTACACACTTAATCGGTGCCGGGTCTCAACAGTTTGGTTGGATGCTCTGGAGTTAAGTAACCCCCGCGGTGAGGGGGATACTAAAGTATACCCTGCGGCAAAGTGAATACGGCCCCCCGATGATGAATTGGCCCCTTTGCCACTGCACAAATTTATGCTATAATAACAATGTGCAAATGATATATACTTTTACTCACAGTCATTATGTCAATGTACATTTCCAGGGGTCGTGGCCTAGTAGGGGAGACGTTACCCCCTACAAAAACAATTATAAAAATCAGTAAGTACACCAGATCCAGGTGGAGGGAGGGGGATCAGTGCGATTGCTCTCCTTGCCCCTCACATGCAGGCAGAAGAAATTGCTGCTGCTCTGCTGTAGCAGCCTTCTTGGACCCTCTGCAGCCCAGCACACAGCGGTGTGTGCTGGGCTGGGGAGAGAGGCTGCTGTCTCCGACAGGCAAGAAGGGGGCCCATGCAACAATTATTTATTATTACCCGCTCCCCTCCCTTTTGGCGCCCTTGTGCATCTGACAGATTTAGTTTTCCTGCTGGCTTGTCTTGGCAGTCTCCTGGAAAGACTTTGTTGTCTTGGCAGTGGCAGTCTCCTGGAAAGACTTTGTTGTGGGCTGCAGGCTGTGGTCCTCCTGCAGTGCTGCCAATGAAGATTGTGGCAATTGCCAGAGTCACAGAAGGTGATGTTCCTTGTGCAGATGCTAACAATGGGGATATGATGAAAATCAATTTCTGTGGCTTTAAGGTATACCTGTTCCCATACACTGTGAACAACTGTAATTACCGTGCAGGCTATCATGCTGTCTGCTTCAGGAGACATATTTTTAACCCTGTTATGGCAGCATAGTTTTGTGACTTGTGAATTGTTTTCAGTCACACTACAACATACTGATAAAGTTATCCCATACCTCCATCTGTATCTGCTATGAAAATAACTGATATAGAAACGGATTCCGATCAGAATGATAAAGATACAGTAGCTGGTATATGCAAGCTACTAAACCACATACCTACACTCTGCTTAGGCAGGCCAGTGCCACATCTGCTAACAGGAGATAATCAGCACTGTTGGGGGAGAGGTTATGCAGTGACTAATTTATAAATCTTGAGTTTGCTTCCATTCTTCAAATAATTTGACCTAAATTAAATGATGCATGCTATCTTGCATGTCAGTGCCAGATTAACAACAGAGCAGCCGGGGACGTCACCCAGGTGCCCCTGCCCATAGCTACATCATCACCTTGTGGCATAATGTGAATTGAGCTTTCTGTGTGGCATAATGTAAACTGGGGGTACTAATGTGTGTTCTGCACATTTGTGGTGCTGGAGGTATTTATACATTTTATTTCTTAATAACATCGCCAGTATATCATTTTGACAATTTAATAGTCCTGCGGCCCCCACAAGTCTTATTCCAGTGCTTCTGCCAGTTAGAATCTAAATTCAACTGGTTACAACTAGAGATGAGCGGGTCCAGTTCCCTGAGAACCGAACCCATCCGAACTTGCAGATCTGAGGCGAGATCTGAGTCCGGCTCTGGTTTTCCTGCCTGACATGGATCTCAGAGTGAGGCAAAACGTCATCATCCCGCTGTGCTGGATTCTCGTGGGTTTTGCATTGTATAAAAGTCCCTCCCCCATGGTGATTGGCGCCATTTGCTTGCTGAGTCCCGGGCTGTCAGGGCTGTGCTTCATCCAAGAGGGGCTGCTGTTTCCATCCAGGCCAGGGCTGCTGTGTCCATCCAGGGGTTGCGGTGTCCATCAAGGGCAGGGACTTCTGTGTCTATCCAGGGTCTGCTGTATCCATCCAGGCTGCTTTGTCCATCCAGGGGTTGTTGTGCCCATCTAGGGCAGGGGCTGCTGTGTCCATCCAGGGGTTTCTGTGTCCAACCAGGGGTGCTCTGTCCATCCAAGGGTGCCCAGTGTATGAAAAAATAAAAGCTAAAAAATAATATAATTAATAAAAACATTATATATATTTTTTGTGCTGTACCCCAGTGTACTATATTTAATTTATTATTATTTTTTTACTGTGACGCTGCCTGTCAGACCACAGTGTAATATTCATACATGATTGTTTGTGACACTGTAAGTGGTAGCGCAGTGTGTAACAAATACTATCACACTGTAAGTGGAAAATGCAGTGTATTCATAAAAATTATTGTCACACTGTTAGTGGAAACACAGTATATTCGTAAAAAATATTGTCACACTGTATATGGAAAACGCAGTGTATTCATAAAAAATATTGTCACACTGTAAATGGAAAACGCAGTGTATTTGAAAAAAATATTGTCACACTGTTAGTGGAAACGCAGTATATTTATAAAAAATATTGTCACAATGTTAGTGGAAACATAGTGTATTCATAAAAAATATTGTCACACTAAGTGGAAATTGCAGTGTATTCGTAAAAAATATTGTCACACTGTTAGTGGAAATGCAGTGTATTCATAAAAATATTGTGACACTGTAAGTGGAAAATGCAGTGTATTCATAAAAATTATTGTCACACTGTTAGTGGAAACGCAGTGTATTTGTAAAAAATATTGTGACACTGTTAGTGGAAAACGCAGTGTATTCATAAAAAATATTGTCACACTGTATATGGAAAATGCAGTGTATTCGTAATAAATTGTCACACTGTAAAAGGAAAACAGAGTATTTTGTAAAAAATATTGTCACACTTAGTGGAAACGCAGTGTATTCGTAAAAATATTGTCACACTGTTAGTGGAAATGCAGTGTATTCATAAAAAATATTGTCACACTGTTAGTGGAAATGCAGTGTATTCGTAAAAAATATTGTGACACTAAGTGGAAACGCAGTGTATTCGTAAAAAATATTGTCACACTGTAAGTGGAAAACACAGTGTATTCGTAAAAAATATTGTGACACTAAGTGGAAATGCAGTGTATGCGTAAAAAATATTGTTACACTGTATATGGAAAACTCAGTGTATTTGTAAAAAATATTGTTACACTGTAATTGGAAGCACAGTGTGTTTGTAAAAAATATTGTCACACTGTTAGTGGAAATGCAGTATATTCATAAAAAATATTGTCACAATGTTAGTGGAAACGCAGTGTATTCATAAAAAATATTGTGACACTAAGTGGAAAATGCAGTGTATTCATAAAAATTATTGTCACACTGTTAGTGGAAACGCAGTGTATTCATAAAAAATATTGTGACACTATTAGTGGAAAATGCAGTGTATTCGTAAAAAATATTGTCACACTGTATATGGAAAACACAGTGTATTCGTAAAAAATATTGTCACACTGTAAATGGAAAACGCAGTGTATTTGTAAAAAATATTGTCACACTGTTAGTGGAAACGCAGTGTATTCATAAAAAATATTGTCACACTGCTGGTGGAAACGCAGTGTAGTCGTAAAAATATTGTGACACTGTAAGTGGAAAATGCAGTGTATTCATAAAAATTATTGTCACACTGTTAGTGGAAACGCAGTGTATTCGTCAAAAATATTGTGACACTGTAAGTGGAAAACGCAGTGTATTCATAAAAAATATTGTGACACTAAGTGGACACGCAGTGTATTCGTAAAAAATATTGTCACACTGTAAGTGGAAATCGCAGAGTATTCGTAAAAAATATTGTGACACTAAGTAGAAATGCAGTGTATTCGTAAAAAATATTGTCACACTAGGTGGAAAACGCAGTGTATTCATAAACAATATTGTGACACTGTTAGTGGAAAACGCAGTGTATTCATAAAAAATATTGTCACACTGTAAGTGAAAAATGCAGTGTATTCATAAAAAATATTGTGACACTGTTAGTGGAAAACACAGTGTATGCGTAAAAAATATTGTGACATTAAGTGGAAACACAGTGTATTTGTAAAAAAATGTTTTGGTGACACTGTAAGTGGTAGCACAGTATGTTATTCTTTTCTAATTATTAAAAAAATCTTGTGACACTGTAAGTGAAAACTTCACGATTTTACAGTTTAATGACACAAAGTTAGAAATAAAAAATGCAACTTTTCACTTCTTTCCTCAATCATGAATAAATGATTAGTCTACACACCGACTACAAGACAACAACAAAGTGCTAAATAACGTGAGTAATATATTAAACATGATGACATCACAGACGCCTCAGCTGAGATTCACATAAACATATTTCATATCAAAATGTGAAAATAGAGTATATGGTTGAAAAAAATGATTAAAGCAACTAAAACTGCATTCTCTGATTATAGTGTCCCTACTCCCTACCCATGGCCCCTCTACCTGAATTTCAGTGAGTCAGAGGGGCAACTCCATGCAACCATATTCCAGAGTGCAGCTGCTCCTCCTGTAGCCAAGGTCAGAAGATGTGTAGAGGGTGTGGTGATATGGACTAAAATGGAGCTCACATCCACTAAAGTGGACAATGAATCCCCAATCTAACTGGGAGCATTGCTGTAATTTATACACAACACAGGATGGGATTACGATATAGGCTTGGGTGCTGGTATAATCTGTGGTGTATACATCATCTTCTTCACACAATATTAATTTGTCCCCGCTGGAATCCACCATTAAAGATGCCTCTGTTAAGTTTGCACGTAATTGACGGTAAAGGTCTTTATCATAGAATTTGTAGTTCATTTTGATGGACATCATCTTTTCCACATTTTGGGGAAGTAGTCTCATAGGCCAATCACTGACAAGGTTCCTGGGTATGCTGAAAACTCTTTCTGAGTACACACTGGAGGGTGGGCAGCTCAAGTAAAGCAAAGAAAGTTTGTGCAAGGGCCTCCAAATTACCTTTTTTTTTCCTGCTAGTAGTCAAACAGACTGTCTGACATGCCTATTTGGATGCTATCATTAAAATTTTTTAAACAGTACTCAACCTTTGTTTGAATGGTGACTGTATTATATGGAGTCATGGTAGAGGTGTCGTCATTAATTGTAGGCAATTCTGACTCGACCAGATGTCAAAACTTGGTTGTGTTGACTCAACTGCATCACCAGTGGGTGTTTTGAAAGTTTAGTTTTTTCTCAGCAGATGCACTTGCTGGAGAAACTGAAGGAGAATCGCTGCATCACGTGCCACTTGAGCTGACAATTTGCTTATCAACAGCTCTTTACATCTCTTCAGAGCTGTGTCCGTTGGAAAGAAGAAACAACGTCTTCTTCCCTTCTGGGATGAAAATCCACTCCCAGCAGCAGGCATGGCGCTCAACGATTCTCAAAAAAGACACAATGTAACACTTAAAACTTAAATCTGAAATCTTGCATTTGCTCTGTTCCGCTTGTCCATCTGTGCTGGTTAAGTGGACATTGGGTACAACAGCAGTTTGGAGGCCATTAAATAACTGGTTTTTTTTATGTCCCTGTACAGGTTGGGAAATGCTTTTCAAGTGGAATCTTTGCAAAGGATTATTTAACAGTCAGTTGTTTTGGAAAGCACTACTAAAAGTCTTCCTGGTCCCCTTCTGAGATGAAAATCTACTCCCATCAGCAGGCATGGTGCTCAAGGATTCTTCTGGGGCAAGAACTGATGTGAATGAGTAAAATATTTTTAGTAAATGCTTCCACTTCTCCCCTCCCCTTCTCCCTCATAAATTTAATTTGGAATCAAAAAATGTAATTAAATTTGCTACCAATCAACCCTTCATGTCCCTGCCTTCAACTACATACACACTTCAACTCCCTCAGGCCTCTTGAATAATAAAAACATTTGTTTCTAGATGTGCCATGTTGGAAGTTGAACTGCCATGTGTTTGTGCCACCCACTGCTGCCGCTTAGCTTAGTCAGCCAGCTAGCTTGGTGCCAATTTTGGGCCTAAATTGGATGAAAAACAATATTGTAAGGTGTGAGGTGGTCAAAATTTACTGGAAACGAGTGAAAATAAATGTTATTGAGGTTAATAATACTGTAGGAACAAAAACAGGCCCAAATTATGTGATTTTAGCTGTTTTAATGTTTAAAAAAAAAAAAAAAAAATACAGATCCAAAATCAAAACCAAAAAACAAAACACGCAAGGGCAGTTTTTGCAAAACCAATCCAGATCCAAAACCAGAGGAGATACAGATCCAAAACCAAAACACGGGGGCCGGCGCACATCTCTAGTTATAACCAGAAATGGAGTTTAGCAAATGTGAAGTAAGGTTGGTAAGATTTTCCTTAGACTGCAGAATTCAGAATACGTAATTTATTTATTGCTCTTTTCTACAGAACTTTGGGCACTCTGTAATACTAGGCCTGACAAGTGTTCTAAGAATTAATATTGGATGGCTATTACAAGTCCTGCATTCTTTTTGTTAAGCACTGCTCAAGCATCTGTTCTGTGACCGTACCATTGTCACCCATTCTGCTACACCTTCCAGGACCTCACCAAAATGTTCAGGATTGACACTTTCCTTCTCTAATTCATCTTCCTATGACACTGTGTTAGAGCTTCTGTAGTGATCTAGATGACTGTCAGATCTTGCATAAAGTATTATTGTTATTATTATCTTTTATTTGTAAGGTGCCAAAATTGGTCCGCACCGCCCAGGGCCGGTTCTAGAACAAGTAGAGCCCAGGGTAAAAAAAAAACAAAAACAACCTACTTAGTACACACCTGTTCTTTGTGTGTACTAAATTAAAAATACACCTTACCTATATGGTGGTTTCTCTGCAGGGAACCTCTAAAAAAAAATTGATCCTCCCTGTGCAGACAGTGCCTTCATTTGGTATTCATTATTCATGTAGGAGATCACATGGTCCTGAAGATGCCTGTTTGTGTATGAATATAACCAATGTCATCATCATACAACAAAGGTTCAACCAGATTCTTGCCCACTGTGTCGCTTCCTGCCCCGTGTCCCTTCCATCTTCCTGCCCCTGTGTCAATCCAGCCTCTTGCCCTCTGTCAATCCAGCCTCCTGTCTTTCCACCCTCCTTGCCCCTGTACTTCAGAATCCAGTCTTCAACCCGGGCAACGCCGGGCATCCCAGCTAATGTGTTTTGTGAATTACTATTGTTATCTATGGCATTTTTTGTACACAGCAGAAAATTTGACAATTGCGGGCTGCATACTGGTACTACTCTGATTTTTTTCCTCATAGTAGTTGCATTGGCAACCGTCAGGACTGAAGATATCATTCTGTATCTTAGACTGATTAGTGGGTATGGATGTAAAGGTTTAATTCATGGCTGTCACAAAACTTTCTGAGGCTCTTACTCTTAATGCATTTCTTAGTGTTCTATTTTTATTCCTAGGAGAGAACATCAGTGAAATACAGAATTTCCACTTTTGTTATCTTCCTGATTTGACAGTTTTTTTTTTGTATACCATGAGTTAGATGTACATGTCTTTTTGTGTTTGTGTAATATACACATTTTTGCTTCTATCCGTATGCAGATTCAGTTACACCTTGCATAGGCAAATGTAGGGGGGTTCCAGTTGCCCAGAAATCCTTCCTACAGATCCAATCAACACCTCAATAGCTATTGTGTATAATAACATTTTACTAGAGCTGCGGCCACACCATTGAGTATAAGGAACTGTGTGGGACTGAGCACTCCATTGGCGCACCAGACCAGATTACATCTGGCTAAGTGATAACTATGCCCCCTCCATGGGCTAGCCACACTCTAAAATTAAGCATATGGAAACCCCCCCTCTAGAAATCCTGCGTTTGCCCCTGCCTTGAGGACAGAAGAAGAGTTCATGACTAGGCCGAGTACAGTTAAGGAGTGTTCTCGTATCTGCGACTGAGCCAGACCAGAAGACAGATGCATAAGCACCTGTCAGAAGGTATATCTATCTTTCAGGTGTTCGACCCCTGAAGCAAAATACGCACTGACAATGACTGACAACACCGCTGTGATTGACCAAGTGCATCTTGATCCCTCCCACTGATAGCATCGCAAGTTATTAGTGTGTATGCATCTGTCTACTCATATGATTTCATTGATATTTGCAATTGGTCTGCGGCAGGATAGGAAATTTTGTTTGACTTTTAATTGAGAAGCCAAAGAAAGTTTTATCTGAACTTATTACTTTTTTTTTTGTATCTGCACCTGTATGTAATTGTATTTTACATGGTAAACTTTACTATTTATTACTAACATTGGGCCCTATACAGCAGTGCACGCTAGTGCACTGCTGAACGCAGATTTCAGATGATCAAATGCCGTTATATACGGGACCATTGGTATCAGATACTGTATGGTGAGGGAAAACCATGGGCGTTCCTAGGTGGTGACCGATAGGTGAAGTGAAAGCAAAAAAATCTGTTGCGAGGGCACCTTATAGGTATATCATGAGCGTGTTAGTGAAAGCGGCTGCATTGTTCAGATGGAAAGAGGCCATGTTCAGACGGAGACACTGCACCTGCCATAGGTCTGGTGCAAGTATCAATGGTACACGTGATGATGCACCAATGGTGAACTGTCCAGAACCACCGGCGGTGACGCAGCGTGCACAGGCACTGAACATTCGCATCTATGGGCTTGCACATTCCGGCGCACGCTACTACACAAGGGGAAGGCTGAAACTAGCATTTTCATATTATCGTCACAGCGGCTACGCACAAAGCCACAATATGCGACTGCGTGTACCCCTAAATCAGGCCCTGTATATTAAGATGAATCCAACTCTGCATAAAGTGCAATATGAATCTTATTCTAGCATCTTAAAAGACCGCACCCCTGCGCTAACTTTGGGCAAGTTCATGCAATTCATCGCACATCTGCTGTAATGTGGCATGAATCTTTGGGCCCAGCTCACCTGTAATGCAGCATACACCCCCTGTAATGAAGCACCTTGTAATGAAGCATACTGTATATCTCTATACTAAATTAAAATACTTCCTTAGACACAAATCACCTGTAATTCATCACACATCCTTGGGCACATAGCCACCCATGTAATCATCAGTGTGCTGGAGAAGCGGTGGCCATTTTCTTGTAGCACATGTCTTCCTTATTATTCTCCCAAGTGTCTACTCCATGGTGGGCGGAGAAGGATAATGTTGTCAAGAATGGACAAACGGTAGGCAAACCGCAACACTCACCTGTTGTTCCCATACGTTAGTTCTCCATTTGTAGTGTCGATGAGGCTGATAGCTTCACCACCCAAAAAGGCTAAAATAGACAAAGAACCAGGTCAAAGTGTGAAGGCTATCCCTGATGGATACAGAATAAACTAGTTAGGGATGACAGTGATCTCAACACCTTGGTCTGTATTAGCTCTTTTGCAATGGCTACTGCAAGTTCAGGACTTCCAACGTCTTCACCTCTTCTCCGGCACTCTTCAAAGCTGTGGCTTCCAGCATCCTCCACCATTGGACTACTCTGTGCCACCTTGCACTGGCTAATATAAAGTGGCACCGTGTTTGGATTGCCAGGGGCACCTTTTTTGGGAACCCCAAAGTTAGGTTGTGCTTTTGTATATCAGGAAAACTGACCGCACATCTCTCATTCTAATCTACTCCCTCCTCTGTCGCTGCCCGATCTTACCTCTCACCGAGTCTCCACCCCATCTACTCCACTAACCAGTCTCTGTATTCCTTTCATGTATCCTGGAGCTCTACAAGGACCATACATATCCTTTTTTGGACAGGTAAGTGTCAGTAATGGTGTGAAAAAGTTGTTATCTGGGGGGGTGCTATACTGTATATATGCAATAAGGAGGGGTGTATTTGTTTTTTCTGGAGGGTGGTGGTAAAGGCCTTCTGGTTAGCAGGACCTGAATCCACTCGGACTTAAACCTAAATGGGACGGTGGATCTCCATAACCAGAAATACCCACTACAACATCATCAGTGTATTGCACACAGCCAGCCCGGCCTCAGGTTAATAGATAGGGGTAAATTTACTAAAGTGAGAGTTTTTAGAAGTGAGTTTTAAAAGTGATGTTGCCCATAGCAACCAATCAGATTCTAGCTATTATCTTCTAGAAGGTGCTAGTTAAATGTTAAGTAGAATCTGATTGGTTGCTAGTAAATTTACCCCCTAGACTCTTCTGGGAGTTAGAGTGATCATTACTATTTCAGGGAGTCTCCCTGACATTCAGTCAGTTTGCAAGTATGCTCTATGCATCATGAAAACCCTTCGTGGGTTCAGGAATGTACTGTAGGAAAACGTTTTCGCTTATGGAAAAATCTAAAGAGAAATATAAAACCCAGCTAACGCTAATGCACCATACTATCCACAAGGAGAGTGAATAATTTGTTATATGTGATGACTACATGTATTACAGAACATGGAATGTGTCTTCCTCCATCTGTACATTTCATAATTATGCTGTTTGCGATCAAGATTCTGTTGCCACGAGCAGGACTCCCACTGACTTTCCCGCCTCTCGCGTTCACTTGACTTCAATGCTATAGGAGATAAATAGTTTTGAGAATTCATACAGTGCAACAAATATTCAAATAAGCCTCTATTCTCTTTTATAATTGCATATTCACTTTGAATGGATTTCTGTGGGGTTCAGCTTTTTTATGTGCATGAAACGATAAGGGGATTTTCTAAACTGGCACATCCGTCCACAACAACTTCAAACACAAAACAGAAACGTGTAGCTGAATCTTGCTAAACACTGTAAATAATTCTAGCCTAGGCGGCTTGCAGATTTACCTGTATTTGGCAAAAGGAAGCCTTGGGATTGTATAAAGGAATATGTTTAATAATATTTTGTAATGCTTACAAGGGAATTTTACATATGAAAATACTTAATTATTTTTACTTCAAGCCAGAAGTTTAAACTGTGGAGCTCATTCAGACCCGCTCGCTAGATGCGTTCTTTCACACCCTGCGTATGCAAATCCGGCACACACCCAGCAAGGCAGGCGATGGCACTGCAAGGCATAAGAACGCCCACTATGTCTTGGCATGCGATCGCTTTGAGTATGCAGACGCCCACCAGCCTGTTTTAAGACGCCCACTTGTGCACGTCATCTCCAGGAAGTGCATGAAACCATTGATACATCGAGCACTATCGGATGCGATCGCAGCGCTTGAGGTTGACCATACCCTGCCGCAAGCTCTGTGATCACTTCAGTGTGAAATACAACCAGGTGACGTGTACTATGACGCTGCCTGTTAATTATGTACACCTCTTACACGCTCAGGCATGCTTGCGTTCGCACCTCCACTCCCTCTTTTCTAGTGGCCAGCCCCTGTCACCACCCACAAACGGTTTCTCCTATCACTCACTCTGCTGGGCTGTCTATGCGCAGCGAACGAACGCTTCCTGATCTCTCACACTGGGCACAAAGCAAACGCATCCTAGCGAGCGGGTTTGAATCAGCTCCTATGTTTTATGTAGAGATGGGGATCACATAGATATTTTGTTGCTGTTTTTACTGTTCGATTTTCAAGTTTGATGCTGTAATAATCTGATTGGCTAGTCCTGCAACTGCCGTAAAGCTATCATTGGCTTGTAGGATGTTTAGCCCTGTGACTGTTATACAGCTCTGATTGACTACAGGTTGCAGTGTCTCCATCATTGGACCCATGGGCGCTGATTCAGTATGGCCGGCGGTTCAAATCCCGACAGCGGCAGCCCGACAAGGATGAAAATCCCGATCGTCGTTGGTAAGTATTCACTAACCTAATTGCCCCCCTAACCCTCCCTTAGGGGTGCCTAACCCTAACCTCCCCCCAAGTGCCTAAACCTAACCCCCCCTTCCCCGCCGCCTAAACCTAAGTCCCCCTGGGGTGCCGAACCCTAACCTCCCCCCGGGGGTGCCTAACCCTAACCCTCCCTTTCCCTAGCCTAAACCTAACCTCCCAGGCTGGGTGCCTAACCCTAAGTCCCCCCCGGGAACCCTAAACCGAATCCCCCCCCCCGCACGGTTGTCCGCGCCCGGCGCCCGGCTTACCTTCGATCGGTAAGCTGGGTGTTGGGCTCCCGGCGTAGGGAAAATGACAGGCGTCGGGATATAGACAGTTGGGAAGCTGATGGTCGGGATTCCGTCCATCGACTTCCCGACTGCTTCCCAGGGGTGCAACTGGTGTGGGTAGATTGGGGATATGTCCTGGTTGAAGTAGGGGGGAAGGGAGCCAACCCCACTGGTATACTAGTTAATTAGTGGTTACTACTCTGAAACAGCTGCATGTGCTGTGGATACCCAAGTACTTCCCCTCCTCCCTGTCAAAGACCCCTCCTCTTAACCCCCTTCTCTCCTCTCCCTTGCCACGCACACTACGCTGTACTGACCACACTGGGTATCACCGTGTGAAAGATGCCACTGGCAGAGGGTGACTACTATCTGCAGGAGGAGGAGCAGAGCCGGGTCTTTGCCTGGGTGACAGAAAGCCCAGCTTCAACCCTGATAACCCAATAGGAGTATTTAAAAACTATTGTATAAACCAATCTATCAATGGAACACAACAGTACAGTAGTCACTATAAATATGCTATGATTTATTATTCTGATAACTGTGATAATGTGGAGCAGCTGCTGAACGTATCAGCTTCTGTCAATGCAAAGACTGTGCTAGATAAATGACAGAAGCTGATTGGTTACTTTGGGTAACTGCTCCACTTTATCTCTCTCCAAGGCTTGATACCTCTCCTCCAATAGCTCATGTCATTTGAAACAGAATTAAATTATTATTTTTAATAACTGACTCTGTCATATGACAATGACGGCTGCTAGGTCTCATATTCAGTTTTACTATAGAAAGCAGTGTCACTGGCAAGTGGCTGCAATGGTTATTATGCAAGTGTCAGGTCTTAGTTGAAATTAAATTTTGTATTGATACTAGGGGTGTGCACCGGCCACTTTTCGTGTTTTGTGTTTTGGTTTTGGATCTGGATCTTTCTTCGTGTTTTGGATCTGGATTGGTTTTGCCAAAACCACCCTTCCGTGTTTTGGGTTCTGGGTTTTGTGTTTTGGATCTGTATTTTTTTTTTAAAAAGCATAAAAACAGCTAAAATCACAGAATTTGTTGGTTTCTCTGCTCCTATGCTATTATTAACCTCAATAACCTTAATTTCCACTCATTTCCAGTCTATTCTGAACACCTCACACCTCACAATAGTGTTTTCATGTCCAAAAGGTTGCACCGAGGTAGCTGGATGACTATGCTAAGCGACACGAGTGGGCGGCACAAACACGTGACCCATCTAGGAGTGACACTGCAGTGGCAGACAGGATGGCAGTTAGAAAAACTAGGCCCCAAACTGTACATAATGCAAAGAAAAAAAAGAAGTGCAAGATGGAATTGTCCTTGGGCCCTCCCACCCACCCTTATGTTGTATAAACAGGACATGCACACTTTAACAAATCAATCATTTCAGCGCCAGGGTCTGCCACACAACTGTGGCTGAAATGATTGGTTCGTTTGGGCCCCCACAAAACAAGCTGGCAATTAATGTGTCCCTGCACAAACTGGCTCTACGGAGGCAAGATGTCATCCTCATCCTCCTCATCCACCGATTCCTCACCCTCTTCAGTGTGTACATCCTCATCCTCACAAAGTATTAACTCGTCCCCACTTGAATCCACCACCACAGGTCCCTCTGTACCTTCTGGAGGCTGGTCTCCCTGGAAGAGCTGATAATTCATTTTGATGAACATCATCTTCTCCACATTCTGTGGAAGCAACCTCCTACGCCTTTCGCTGACAAGGTTCCCGGCTGCACTAAACACTCTTTCGGAGTACACACTGGAGGGGGGGCAACTCAGGTAAAATAGAGCCAGCTTGTACAGGGGCCTCCAAATTGCCTCTTTTTCCTGCCAGTACAGGTATGGACTGTCTGACATGCCTACTTGGATGCTGTCACCGATGTAATCCTCCACCATTCTGTCAATGGTGACAGTATCATATGCAGTGACAGTAGACATGTCAGAAATTGTTGCCAGGTCCTTCAGTCCGGACCAGATGTCCAAACTTGGTCCTGCCTGCCCTGCATCACCGCCAGTGGGTTGCTTAGGATACCTAAGTTTTTTCCTGGCAGCCCCAGTTGCGGGAGAAAATGAAGAAGGAGCCGTTGACGTGTCACGTTCCGCTTCAGCTGACAGTGTGTTCACCAGCAGGTCTTTGCACCTCTGCAGGCTTGTGTCGGCCGGAAAGAGAGACACCACATAGGCTTTAAACCTAGGATCAAGCACGGTGGCCAAAATGTAGTGGTCTGATTTCAACAGATTGACCACCCTGGAATCCTGGCAAAGCGAATGAAGGGCTTCATCCACAAGTCCCACATGCCGAGCGGAATCGCTCCGTCTTAGCTCCTCCTTTACTTTCTCCAGCTGCTTCTGCAAAAGCCTGATGAGGGGAATGACCTGACTCAAGCTGGCTGTGTCTGAACTGACTTCACGTGTGGCAAGTTCGAAGGGCTGGAGAACCTTGCACAACACGGAAATCATTCTCCACTGCGCTTGAGTCAGGTGCATACCCCCTCCTTTGTCTATGTCATAGGTGGATGTATAGGCTTGTATGGCCTTTTGCTGCTCCTCCATCCTCTGAAGCATATAGAGGGTTGAGTTCCACCGCGTCACAACCTCTTGCTTCAGGTGATGGCGGGGCAGGTTCAAGAGTGTTTGCTGGCGCTCCAGTCTTCGGCACGCAGTCGCTGAATGGCGAAAGTGGCCAGAAATTTTTCGGGCCACCCAAAGCGTCTCCTGCACGCCCCTGTCGCTTTTCAGAAAATTCTGCACCACCAAGTTTATTGTGTGAGCAAAACATGGGACGTGCTGGAATTTGCCCAGATGTAATGCCCGCACAATATTGGTGGCGTTGTCAGATATCACAAATCCCCAGGAGAGTCTAAGTGGGGTAAGCCACTGGACGATGATTTCCCTCAGTTTCTCTAAGAGGTTGTCGGCGGTGTGCCTCTTACTGAAACCGGTGATACACAGCGTAGCCTGCCTTGTAACGAGCTGGCGTTTCTGAGATGCTGCTACTGGTGACGCTGCTGCTGTTGCTGCGTAAGGTGATACATCTACCCAGTGGGCTGTCACAGTCATATAGTCCTTAGTCTGCCCTGTTCCACTTGTCCACATGTCCGTGGTTAAGTGGACATTGTGTACAACGGCATTTTTCAGGACACTGAGGACACTTTTTCTGACGTTTCTGTACAGTCTCGGTATCGCCTGCCTAGTGAAGTGGAATCTAGACGGGATTTGGAACCGGGGACACACTACCTCCATCAATTGTCTAAATCCCACTGCACTAATGGCGGATACCGGATGCACGTCTAACACCAACATAGCAGTCAAGGCCTCAGTTATACGTTTTGCTTCAGGATGACTGCTGTCGTACTTCATCCTCCTCGCTAAGGACTGTTGGAGGGTCAATTGTTTAGTAAAAGTAGTGGTGTTCCTACTTCCTCTCTGGGATGATGAACGACTCCCAGCAGCAGCAACAGCAGCAGCGGCAGCAGTAGGCGTAGCAATGCAGGATCCTCCAGAGGAATCCCGGATAGGAGAGTCAGTCATGCCAGTGACATGGCCTGCAGGACTACTTCCGATCCTGACTAAGGAGGAAATTGACGAGGAGGGAGTTGACGGTGTGGTTTGCAGGCGCTTGGATACAACAGGACAACAGGATTTAGGTGTCCCTGGACTGCTTACGGTCTTAGCCAAAGTTTCTGAACTTGACAGTAACTTTTTATGAACGCGCTGCAGGTGCCGTATAAGGGAGGATGTTCCTAGGTGGTTGACGTCCCTACCCCTACTTATTTCACCTTTACATATGGTACATATGGCAAGACAGTTGTTGTCCGGATTTGGATAGAAATATTGCCAGACCAAAGAGGTGGAATGTTTGGTCTTCTGCCCAGGCATGACCGTGATGGGCTTTTTCATCCCACGGACAACAACTGTCTCCCCCGGAGCCTGATTTAAACAAACCACATCACCATCAGAATCCTCCTCGCCAACTTCCTCCTCAGCGCCAGCTACACCAGTATCCTCATCCTGTTGTACTTCAACAGTGACATCTTCAATTTGCATATCAGCAAGTGGACTGTGGGTGCTCCTTTCAGCACTTGCAGGGGGCGTGCAAATGGTGGAAAGAGCCACCTCTTCCCGTCCAGTGCTGGGAAGGTCAGGCATCGCAACCACCACCACACTTGGACTCTCCTTGGGGATTTGTGATATCTTCTTAGAAAGCACAGTTCTTCGCTGTGCTTTTGCCAGCTTAACTCTTTTGATTTTTTTAGTGGGAGGAGGGCTTCCATCGTCATGTGAAGCTGAACCACTAGTCATGAACATACTAGGGATCGACCTTAGCCGTTCCTTGCCACTCCGTGTCGTAAATGGCATATTGGCAAGTTTACGTTTCTCTTCAGCTGATTTAAATGTCTTTTTCAAGGTCATTTTCCTGAACTTTGCCATTTGGGATTGTATGTGCCCTCTACTATGACATTGGGCATCGGCCTTGGCAGACGACGTTGATGGCATGTTATCGTCTATGTCATGACTAGTGGCAGCAGCTTCAGCACTAGGAGGAAGTGGTTCTTGATCTTTCTCTATTTTATTTTTATCGGAGAAAGTTTGGTCCTCCATTTATGTTATATCGATTTGATATATACGTGCGGCTAAACACAGAAAATAATTTTTTTTTTGGTTTGGACTGGAGTGTACTTTCGGGGGTTACAGCACCCTTAATGGTCAAGCCAGCCGGCCCTTTACTTATGACACAGGCGCACGCTTGGCACTACTTTGTTGATGCACGTGCGGCTACTGCGCACACAATTCACAAACACAGAAAATAATTTTTTTTTTGGTTTGGACTGGAGTGTACTTTCGGGGGTTACAGCACCCTTAACGGTCAAGCCAGCCAGCCCTTTACTTATGACACAGGCGCACGCTTGGCACTACTTTGTTGATGCACGTGCGGCTACTGCGCACACAATTCACAAACACAGAAAATAATTTTTTTTTGGTTTGGACTGGAGTGTACTTTCGGGGGTTACAGCACCCTTTAACGGTCAAGCCAGCCGGCCCTTTACTTATGACACAGGCGCACGCTTGGCACTACTTTGTTGATGCACGTGCGGCTACTGCGCACACAATTCACAAACACAGAAAATAATTTTTTTTTTGGTTTGGACTGGAGTGTACTTTCGGGGGTTACAGCACCCTTTAACGGTCAAGCCAGCCGGCCCTTTACTTATGACACAGGCGCATGCTTGGCACTACTTTGTTGAAGCACGTGCGGCTACTGCGCACACAATTCACAAACACAGAAAATAATTTTTTTTTTGGTTTGGACTGGAGTGTACTTTCGGGGGTTACAGCACCCTTTAACGGTCAAGCCAGCCGGCCCTTTACTTATGACACAGGCGCACGCTTGGCACTACTTTGTTGATGCACGTGCGGCTACTGCGCACACAATTCACAAACACAGAAAATAATTTTTTTTTGGTTTGGACTGGAGTGTACTTTCGGGGGTTACAGCACCCTTTAACGGTCAAGCCAGCCGGCCCTTTACTTATGACACAGGCGCACGCTTGGCACTACTTTGTTGATGCACGTGCGGCTACTGCGCACACAATTCACAAACACAGAAAATAATTTTTTTTGGGTTTGGACTGGAGTGTACTTTCGGGGGTTACAGCACCCTTTAACGGTCAAGCCAGCCGGCCCTTTACTTATGACACAGGCGCACGCTTGGCACTACTTTGTTGATGCACGTGCGGCTACTGCGCACACAATTCACAAACACAGAAAATAATTTTTTTTTTGGTTTGGACTGGAGTGTACTCTCGGGGGTTCCAGCACCCTTAACGGTCAAGCCAGCCGGCCCTTTACTTATGACACAGGCGCACGCTTGGCACTACTTTGTTGATGCACGTGCGGCTACTGCGCACACAATTCACAAACACAGAAAATAATTTTTTTTTGGTTTGGACTGGAGTGTACTTTCGGGGGTTACAGCACCCTTTAACGGTCAAGCCAGCCGGCCCTTTACTTATGACACAGGCGCACGCTTGGCACTACTTTGTTGATGCACGTGCGGCTACTGCGCACACAATTCACAAACACAGAAAATAATTTTTTTTTTGGTTTGGACTGGAGTGTACTTTCGGGGGTTACAGCACCCTTAACGGTCAAGCCAGCCGGCCCTTTACTTATGACACAGGCGCACGCTTGGCACTACTTTGTTGATGCACGTGCGGCTACTGCGCACACAATTCACAAACACAGAAAATAATTTTTTTTTTGGTTTGGACTGGAGTGTACTTTCGGGGGTTACAGCACCCTTTAACGGACAAGCCAGCCGGCCTTTTACTTATGGGACACAGGCGCACGCTTGGCACTACTTTGTTGATGCACGTGCGGCTACTGCGCACACATTTCACAAACACAGAAAATAATTTTTTTTTTGGTTTGGACTGGAGTGTACTTTCGGGGGTTACAGCACCCTTAACGGTCAAGCCAGCCGGCCCTTTACTTATGACACAGGCGCACGCTTGGCACTACTTTGTTGATGCACGTGCGGCTACTGCGCACACAATTCACAAACACAGAAAATAATTTTTTTTTGGTTTGGACTGGAGTGTACTTTCGGGGGTTACAGCACCCTTTAACGGTCAAGCCAGCCGGCCCTTTACTTATGACACAGGCGCACGCTTGGCACTACTTTGTTGATGCACGTGCGGCTACTGCGCACACAATTCACAAACACAGAAAATATATTATTTTTTTAGCACTTGGGGGGAGCACCCCTGATGGACAGAGCACCCCCTGGACAACACTACAGCACCCCTTTAGGACTGGGACACTGCACAGGACTTTGGAGTGGACACAGCCCCTATGGAGAACTGACTGCACAACACAGTCCAGCCAGCCCCTATGGACTTTGAAGTAGTGGACACAGCCCCTATTAACAACAGCAGCACAGCACAACACAGCCAGCCCCTATGGACTTTGAAGTAGTGGACAACAGCAGCACTACACTACACTACACTACACAGCACTAACTCCCACCCTCCCTCTTCACTGTCCACAGCCGAGTGAGAAAATGGCGCCGACGCGGGTACCTTATATAGGATCCAAAACCCGCGAGACTCGGAAGGCGGGATGATGACGTTTTGCCTCGATGTCAGATCCGAGTCAGGCGGGAAAAGTCGAGCCTGACTCGGATCGGACTCGGATCGGGGGGGCTCGGGGGGGTTCGGATTTCAGAAATCCGAACCCGCTCACCCCTAATTGATACTGATAACTGGCAATGATGATTGACGTTCAGGTGGCAGCATCAGTCTTTCATTCTAAAGAATGATGCAATTGTGTTTGATACTGGACGCCCTGTAAAGTGCATGGTATTAGTAATCATTACCAGTGGCGGAATTTGCCTGGGGCAGTGGTTCCCAAACTGTGCGCCGCGGCACCCTGGGGTGCCTCGAAACACTTGCAGGGGTGCCTCAGGTTGGTTGGTGGTTCAGCACCAAATTAAATTATTTATGGTAAATGTAATGTAAATATGTGCACAAACAGAAGCGCAACCTGTCCACCACCACATAACTGACACTAAGGATGACAGGGCACAATTTACTTCACTTTACTACTTTACTTAATTTTTTCTGAATTTCTCAATAACAAACTTAAACTTAGGGTGCCGTGAAAACAATGCTGATACTCTAGGGTGCCGTGATTCAAAAAAGTTTGGGAAACCCTGGCTAGGGGCTGCGAGGCTGCAGCCCCCCAGCAAAATCCACCACCTCAGTGTAGTCAATGCCAGAGCCGTAGCTAGACATTTTGGTGCCCTGTGCCAGAAAGTGCTTTGGTGTGCCCCCCCCCAATCGGAAAAAGGGACAGTGCATGCTGCAGGCATGCTGGCCAAAAAAGGGGCGTGTTCTCATAGGGAATGGGCATGGCCACCCTATAGTACCCCCAATTCACATTACACTAAATAGTAGCATCCCTTATACATGTTACGCTAAACTGTAGTCGTGCCCCTTACACATTATGCCACACAGTACAAATCCCCACCTTACACATTATGCCATCATCATATATGTCTATATCACATATATACACACACATTATATATATATATATATATATATATATATATATTATACACCCCCTCTTGCATTATACTGAGATCCTGAGTGCCGCACCTTTTTAAGGTATTATTGGTTGATAATCTGTGGAGAAACCGGACCAAGCTGCTAGGATTTACACACACACAGTACCTGTTTCTGGTACTCCTCTGTTTTGGAGGCTTGCTGCTGGCCCTGTGCTTGCGGGTGCTGTCTGTGTGTGACTGCCGTGTGCAACTCACTGTGTTTGTGCTGTGCGGGTGCTGGAGGCGGAGCCATCAATGATGACTGATGGCCTGAGCTCCGCAAAGGCTTATGGGAAGAGCTGCTGCAGCTGGGCATGCACAGCAGCTCCCCTGTCGGTTATTTATTTTTTTTACTTTACTTAGCTTCTGCACAGAAGCAGAAGCTGTACAGCTGTGCTGCCTGATCGGAGCTAATCTCCGAACACGGCAGCGGGACGGGGAGTGGATGCCCCGGGGAGGGTGAGTCACCAAAGGCTGGGCTGGTCAGCCAAAGGAACCAGCACTGCGGTGAATGGCCCGGCAGCCCAATCCGCTGCTGACCAAGACTCTCCAGAGGAGGAACCCCTCCCCATGCTGCTGCTGAGTGTGCAGGGAGCTCTGCAGCATCGTCACTGCCGGCTCCCTGCTTCTTTCCTGTGCGGCGTCTTGGTCTCTTGGATATTACAACAGACGGGGAGGGGACCGACCACATGGGGCAGGCAGCTGTAGTGCTGCCCACTGTAATGTGTATTAGTAGCGATTAGGGGTGAGCGGGTTCGGATTTCTGAAATCCGAACCCCCCCGAGCCCCCCAGATCCGAGGCAGTTCCGAGTCAGGCTCGACTTTTTCCGCCTGACTCGGATCTGAAATCGAGGCAAAACGTCATCATCCCGCCTTCCGAGTCTAGCGGGTTTTGGAACCTATATAAGGTACCCGCGTCGGTGCCATTTTCTCACTCGGCTGTGGACAGTGAAGAGGGAGGGTGGGAGTTAGGGCTGGCTGGGCTGTGTAGTGTAGTGTAGTGCAGAGTAGTGTTGTACTGTGCTGTGCTGTGCTGCGCTGTGCTGCTGTTATCCACTACTTCAAAGTCCATAGGGGCTGGCTGTGTTGTGCTGTGCTGCTGTTGTTAATAGGGGCTGTGACCATTACTTCAAAGTCCATAGGGGCTGGCTGGACTGTGTTGTGCAGTCAGTTCTCCATAGGGGCTGTGTCCACTCTAAAGTCCTGTGCAGTGTCCCAGTCCTAAAGGGGTGCTGTAGTGTTGTCCAGGGGGTGCTCTGTCCATCAGGGGTGCTCCCCCCAAGTGCTAAAAAAATTATATTTTTTGTGTGTTTGTGAATTGTGTGCGCAGTAGCCGCACGTGCATCAACAAAGTAGTGCCAAGCGTGCGCCTGTGTCATAAGTAAAGGGCCGGCTGGCTTGACCGTTAAAGGGTGCTGTAACCCCTAAAGTACACTCCAGTCCAAACCAAAAAAAAATTATTTTCTGTGTTTGTGAATTGTGTGCGCAGTAGCCGCACGTGCATCAACAAGGTAGTGCCAAGCATGCGCCTGTGTCATAAGTAAAGGGCCGGCTGGCTTGACCGTTAAAGGGTGCTGTAACCCCCAAAGTACACTCCAGTCCTAACCAAAAAAATAATTATTTTCTGTGTTTGTGAATTGTGTGCGCAGTAGCCGCACGTGCATAAACAAAGTAGTGCCAAGCGTGCGCCTGTGTCATAAGTAAAGGGCCGGCTGGCTTGACAGTTAAAGGGTGCTGTAACCCCCAAAGTACACTCCAAACCAAAAAAAATAATTATTTTCTGTGTTTGTGAAATGTGTGCGCAGTAGCCGCACGTGCATCAACAATGTAGTGCCAAGCGTGCGCCTGTGTCATAAGTAAAGGGCCGGCTGGCTTGACCGTTAAAGGGTGCTGTAACCCCCAAAGTACACTCCAGTCCAAACCAAAAAAAAATATATTTTCTGTGTTTGTGAATTGTGTGCGCAGTAGCCGCACGTGCATCAACAAAGTAGTGCCAAGCGTGCGCCTGTGTCATAAGTAAAGGGCCAGCTGGCTTGACCGTTAAAGGGTGCTGTAACCCCCAAAGTACACTCCAAACCAAAAAAAAAATATTTTCTGTGTTTGTGAATTGTGTGCGCAGTAGCCGCACGTGCATCAACAAAGTAGTGCCAAGCGTGCGCCTGTGTCATAAGTAAAGGGCCGGCTGGCATGACCGTTAAAGGGTGCTGTAACCCCCAAAGTACACACCAAACCAAAAAAAAAATATTTTCTGTGTTTGTGAATTGTGTGCGCAGTAGCCGCACGTGCATCAACAAAGTAGTGCCAAGCGTGCGCCTGTGTCATAAGTAAAGGGCCGGCTGGCTTGACCGTTAAAGGGTGCTGTAACCCCCAAAGTACACTCCAAACCAAAAAAATATATATTTTCTGTGTTTGTGAATTGTGTGCGCAGTAGCCGCACGTGCATCAACAAAGTAGTGCCAAGCGTGCGCCTGTGTCATAAGTAAAGGGCCGGCTGGCTTGACAGTTAAAGGGTGCTGTAACCCCCAAAGTACACTCCAAACCAAAAAAAATAATTATTTTCTGTGTTTGTGAAATGTGTGCGCAGTAGCCGCACGTGCATCAACAAAGGAGCAGCGCCAAGCGTGCGCCTGTGTCCCATAAGTAAAGAGCCGGCTGGCTCTTTTCTTAAAGGGTGGTGTAACCCACAAAGTGCACTATTCTCCAGCAAAAATAAAAAAATATTTTCTGTGTTTGTGTGCGCTTTAGCCGCACGTATATATCAATATAACATAAATGGAGGACCAAACTTTCTCCGATAAAAATAAAATAGGGAAAGATCAAAAACCACTTCCTCCAAGTGCTGTTGCTGCTGCTGGGAGTTGTTCATCATCCCAGAGAGGAAGTAGGAACATCACTACTTTTACTAACAATTGACCCTCCAACAGTCCCTAGCGATGAGGATGAAGTACGACAGCAGTCATCCTGAAGCAAAACGTATAACTGAGGCCTTGACTGCTATGTTGGTGTTAGACGTGCGTCCGGTATCCGCCATTAGTGCAGTGGGATTTAGACAATTGATGGAGGTAGTGTGTCCCCGGTTCCAAATCCCGTCTAGATTCCACCTGCATCCTCAAAGCAGCAGCGACAAGCGTGCGTCTGTCTGTTAAAGTATGGTGTAACCCTCAAAGTGCGCTCCACAAACAATAAAAATATTCTTCTTTTTTTTCTGTCTTTGTGAAATGTGTGGGCTGTAGCCGCACCTCCATCCTTAAAGCAGCAGCGACAAGCGTGCGTCTGTCTGTTAAAGGGTGGTGACACCCTCAAAGTGTGCTGCACAAACAATAAAAATATTCTTATTCTTTTTTCTGTCTTTGTGAATTGTGTGGGCTGTAGCCGCACTTGCATCCTCAAAGCAGCAGCGACAAGCGTGCGTCTGTCTGTTAAAGGATTACATCAGTGACAGCATCCAAGTAGGCATGTCAGACAGTCTGTACCTGTACTGGCAGGAAAAAGAAGCAATTTGGAGGTCCCTGTACAAACTGGCTCTATTTTACCTGAGTTGCCCCCCCTCCAGTGTGTACTCCGAAAGAGTGTTTAGTGCAGCCGGGAACCTTGTCAGCGAAAGGCGTAGGAGGTTGCTTCCACAAAATGTGGAGAAGATGATGTTCATAAAATAAATTATCAACTCTTCCAGGGAGACCAGCCTCCAGAACGTACAGAGGGACCTGTGGTTGTGGATTCCAGGGGGGACGAATGAATACTCTGTGAGGATGAGGATGTACACAACACTGAAGAGGGTGAGGAATCGGTGGATGAGGAGGATGAGGACGACATCTTGCATCTTGCCTCCGTAGAGCCAGTTTGTGCAGGGACAGATTAATTGCCAGCTTGTTTTGTGGGGGCCCAAACGAACCAATCATTTCAGCCACAGTCGTGTGGCAGACCCTGGTGCTGAAATGTTTGGTTTGTTAAAGTGTGCATGTCCTGTTTATACAACATAAGGGTGGGTGGGAGGGCCCAAGGACAATTCCATCTTGCACCTCTTTTTTTTCTTTGCATTATGTATAGTTTGGGGCCTAGTTTTTCAAACTGCCATCCTGTCTGCCACTGCAGTGCCACTCCTAGATGGACCACGTGTTTGTGCCGCCCACTCGTATCTCTTAGCATAGTCATCCAGCTACCTCGGTGCAACCTTTTGGACATAAAAACACTATTGTGAGGTGTGAGGTGTTCAGAATAGGCTGGAAATGAGTGGAAATTAAGGTTATTGAGGTTAATAATAGCATAGGAGCAGAAAAACCCACAAATTCTGTGATTTTAGCTGTTTTTATGCTTTTTTTCAAAAAAATACAGATCCAAAACACAAAACCCAGAACCCAAAACACGGAAGGGTGGTTTTGGCAAAACCAATCCAGATCCAAAACACGAAGAAAGATCCAGATCCAAAACCAAAACACAAAACACGAAAAGTGGCCGGTGCACACCCCTAGAAGTGATGTGCCCGGCAGAGATGGAGCCGGGCACACCGCTACTATTAAACACTGCAGCAGGCAGCAGATTAGAGGGGGTGAGCGTGGGTGGAGATGGCCATTCCGCCCTCAGAGCATGTGCGCTCTGTGCGGATGCACCGTCCGCACCACCCTAGTTACGGCCCTGGTCAATGCACTGGCTACACTGTGACTGGCAGTGGCTTCCTATTGGAAGTGGCACCTGCTAGTCACTATACAATAGACAGCTCCAGGGGGAGGTGTCTCCCCTGGGACTGCCAGTCTGGGCTGCTATTAGCAGAGAGCACCTTCCAGTAGGAAGCTGCTACTCTGCCTTTCCGCCAGCCCTAACCAGCTCCTTGGGGCTGCAGGCAATGCAGCCCCTTGGAAGCCAGTGGTGACATGTGCATGCGCGGCTTCCCGCTGCTAGTGCGCATGTGCCAGTCCCGCCGCTTGACAGATTGATTGCACTGGGACCCAGCCAGGAGCCGGTGAGTGACCCTGTCCTTTTCAGCGGTGGCAGCCCCCCTCATCAAAGCCTCCGCTGATCATTACAGGTGTATGAATTCTCCTAAGTTAGAACCAAAATTTGACAACTGCGCTGACTGGGTGAATTATCATCTGTCATGTCCAGTTTTCCACATTTTGGTGCTTTTGTGGAGTAGAGATAGCTGTGTACTCTTCTGAGAAGTTGAGAATAAAATAAAACATACTCGTCCCCCTTTTTCACTTTATCTTGCTGAGAATCTCAAAACAGAATTGGCCAGTTCTTCAATGTCTGTATCATTCCCACCAAAATAGTTTTGTCTGGGTTTTTAATTGGATTTCTCATTCCCTGAGGAAGAGGATTGGTGAAGGGTTGCTAAATCGATTAGTATGTTCATAAACACTGATATGAGGTTATTGCAAAAACACACGTTTTCTTTTTCAAACATATTTTTCTTGATCTATTAATGACTGATGAGTTTATATAAATGTCTCTTGACAATCACAGACATCCTTACCGATGCAGCAAAAAAAATGCTTATTTTTTGATTGTAGTGCTTAAACACGCTACTTAATATACAGTGTACTTCTGGTTCTGTGCCAAGATATCGAAAGGTAAGTAAAAGAAGGGTTTCTTGCAAGTTGCTTCTAGATGTGGGAGACGGCCTACCTAAAGTATCTCCCTCCTCTCCCCACTGCAGTCTATATTCAACTCTGTTGCCTGTCTCATTTTCCTCTCTTGCAGATCCACCTCTACTGCGAGGTTGGGTACAGGATGCCGGCGGTCGGGATGACGGCGGTCACAATACCGACAGCGGTATGCCGACAGTTGGAACCCTGATGCCCAAAGGTAAGTTCCCTAACACTAACCTCTAACTCCCCCCACAGCCTAACCAACCCTGCAGCCTAACCCTATCCCCCTCCGCAGCCTAACCCTCCCCCAGTGTCTACCTTTAATCCTAAACTTCCCCCTAACCCCAATACATACCTTCGGGATACTGGTGGTCAGGATACTGGTGCTGGGGTTCCGACTGCTGTCGGGATTCCGGCACCGGTATTTTGAGTGCTGACATCCCGAATGCAGGGATGCCAACTACATCCCCTACTGCCCACTATGCCAATCACTCCACTGTCCCACTCAGAATCAAATCCAAGCTCCTCTCACTTGCCGACAAAGTCTTCTCCCACTTACATATCCAGTCTCATTCTAATTTATTTAATTACAGTATACATAGATCTTTTTACAGTCATTTACATCAGTTCCTGCCCCAGTGAACCTTATATCTATATCATACTTGCTGACTTTCTGACCATCTTCTCAGGGCAGTGACGGCATGATTGCTTAATCGCATATACAATGCCGAGATAACTGGCATTGCAAAGCGGTGAAGGGGCTTCATGCTGAATCCCGTCATTGGCCAGCCTGGAACATCCACTACACTTAGTAAGTGGGCGGCGCTGGGCGGATGCTGGCCTTTAATACTTGGAAATAAATACTCTTCCGGGCTGCCGAGATCGCTACCCAAGATTCGGGAGCCTCCTGGCCAGGTCTGATCTATATTCCCTATCGCATGAACACACAGACATACACACTAGTGATATTTGCTTATGTCAGCAGCTAATTAACCTGCAGTACCAATGTATTTTTGGAGTATGGGTTTAAACCAGAGCACTCTGAATAAATCCACACAAACATTGAGAGAACATACAAACTCCATGAAGATCAGCCATAGGGATACATTGGGGCTGACAGTTAAGGGGTGTACACACCCATGTGGCACTAGCCAAACACACACAGCACTGGGCACAGTCCCTCTGTTCTCACTGTAAGCCCTTGATCATTTTCATCCCCAGCCCCTTAATCCATACTTGCCTACTCTCCCGGGACTGTCGGGAGCCTCCCGAAAGTCGGGTGCCGCTCCCGACACCCCGCCAGACTAGGCAAGTCCCCCGGAATGGATGCCGGCACCCCGCTGTCCCCAGTGCCAGCCGCAAAAGTGGGCGGTGCGGGGGAGATACACCAAGTGTAGGGGCTGAAACACATCCCGATTAAAAGAAGGTCAACAAAAGTGTGAAAGGCACCAAAAAGTGACAGGGCCCTAATAATCCCCGCAGACAGGTTTGTAAACCTGGTAGCAGAAGATAGATAAGGCAGCAACCTGTAAACTGCTGCACGCTGAGCGAGCCCAGGCAAAGACCAGCATACACTCCTGCCTGGACAACAGAAAAAAACGGCAAAGCCAGAAGGAGGTAGATGAGAAAACACAGCGTTCACACCAAGCGACATAAGACTTCTAAATGCGATGCTAGTGTGCAGCCGACACCGGTTGCCTGTCCCAAAACACAGAAGTAATAACAGCTTCCGGGATATTGTTGTGCTGTAGGAACGTGACATCAACAGTAGAAAGGAGACGTTGCAATTCTGGGTACCTGAATGGGCACTGCTGAATTAAATCCAGCCAGCATAGCAACAAACACAGGTCATCTGCTAGAAGCTGCTGAAGATTCGAGTACCAAGCTCTGCTTAACTGAACCAGAGTCACGAGGATGACTGCTGTGGACACACTGGTGACAGGTTGGAAAATTGCAGGACCACCGGACACCTATGAGAGTCTGCTATATAAGGATGGGTGACTTGCGTAATACCTGCAGAATATAATTGGTATGTGCTATCGTATGGTTGAACAGCATGAACTAATTTACCCAAAATCGGGATCCGCAGAGTCTGTAGAAAAACATCTTGAGAGAGCAACCATGGCATATAAAAGTGGACTAATGGGAATACACCAGCTAGGAACACCAGTAACAAACACGGCCATAGGAGGTAATGCCGAAGTGAGAACCTAGAACCAGGCAAAGTAGGCAAACAAACGCTCCTCACTGAGAACCACTAACCTCCTGGGTAGGAGTAATGAGAAAGGTGACAAGGGAGGCAATGTAAAAGTTGATATTTCAACCGTCACCTGTACACCAGTAAAATATGTTTATGGCTCCTGTCGAACGTTTCAGATACAAGTATCTGCAGGCAGGTAGAGTACCAAAGTCTTGTGAAAGTAGGTCTGAGCCACCATGCTCTACCTCTTGGTCTTTGGACTGGAGCTGCTTCAGTAGAAGATGCGCCCTGTGTAGAAAAACAGAGGAGTTAGTGCAAAACTAACAGAGGTGTCAGCGGAGATATGTAATGTTACACTAATAGACCACACTCTATGTGTCATAGATTAACAATAGGCCACATCACTAGAAAGGTCCTACCTACTCCCATGGAAGAAAAAAGTGAAATTTTAGGCTAAAGAATACTGATCCGAGGCAGACCCAGCTATACCGCTGTCACAGGCCGCTCCAGAGCACTGTGGGGGGTCCTTACCTGTCCAGGTGCTCTGGTGGGGTCCATCTGACAGCTGTGCAGGCTGCTGGCTGCTATCAGGGTGTGCGGGCAGGTCTGGGGAAGGCAGCACTGGATCTTTGACTAGGTGGAGTTGTGGCAACTGGGAGTCTGTGCCATCACCGCCGGGTGCTGGGCGCTGCCATCTTGGTTCTGGTCACATGTCAGGTGTGAGCCAATCCATTCTGCCAATTCACAGTCAGCTTCGACAGCCAATCCTGCTCAAGTTTTGAAGGGCTGTCTAGGTTGCCAGTGCAATGTCTTTCACAGCTAGTCTGTGAGCTTAGGGCCTGATTCACACCCGGTCGCAAGCGCTGAGCGCTCGCAACCGGGTCGATGGTGGCCCAGAGCGCATGTTTCACGACGGAGCCTGCTCCGTCGTGCGCATGCGCGAGACCTGGATAGCGACGGGCAATCCGTCGCTCCCGGTCTCGTACCAAAGGGGGTGTGCTGTCGATGTTGAGTGACAGCACGCCCCCTTTGGTGGGTGGGCTGGGTGGATGGCTGCCCAGATATTTGGGGGCGGCCCCACTGACATCACAAGTGTTGTCAGTGGGAGAGATTTCGGCTCTGTTAGAGCTGAAATCTCTCTGGGGCTTGCGGCAACGAGACCCTACCACAAGTGTCTCGTTGCAAGCCCGATGGTCACCCACAGCTATGCGAGCGTCCAGGAGGCCGTTCTAAAAAAGAAAATAGCCCGGCCCTGATTCAGAGTGAGCGCTCTGTCAGAGCGTCCGGCTCTGAATCAGGGCCTTAGTTCTCTGTGCTCTGTTTGTGTTCCAATGCTCCAGTTGCAGTCCGATTGGAAATGTCTTGCTTCCTGCTTCACTTCATGGTGCCGCTACAAGTTAGACTGACCTTCTCAGTTCCGGTGACTGATATCGCTGCCTGTGCTCCGTTACAGAGCCTCCTCTGCCATCATACTCTGTCAGCACATGGTACAGTTCCCTGCACTCCAGCTTCTCTAAGAGCTGTGCTCCGATTACCCCGGATGTGTTAACCTTCCTATTGTGCTTAGCCTCAGTCCTCTGCTACCTCCAGTAAAGGCAGAGACATTCATGAAAAGATATCCTCTCCGACCAGCTTCATTTCAATACCAGGAAACTGCTCGCAAGGGTTACCCTGCAGCCAGTCCTGGTCCACAATCCGTTTTGGACGTGACAGTTTGCACTGGCCCAATGGATAAGTCTAGTGGTTAGGATTCCAGAGCAGGCCTGCTACAAAGAATTGCCAGTCATTTGGAGGGTCTCGAAGTTTCCCACCGTCAACTGGGCCAAATTATGCAAGAGATGTCTGATCGCTAGGACACTCCGGAAGAATGACAGAAATGCCCCCGGGAGAATCTCTGCATGTACTGTGGAGAGGCCGGTCATCTGGTTGCCTCCTGTAACCGTCGTCCAGGAAACTATTGCTCCTAACCAGCTTTGGAGACACTAGGTTGGGAGTAATGTCTCTGTTTCCAACAAAATTTGAGTCTATCATTCCTGTTACCTTGAATTCATTCAAGGATCTAAAAATGTCCTTTCTCTTTTAGATTCTGGAACAGCCATGAATTTAATTTTGGCTAAATTAATCCAGCAGTTTCAAATTCCTGTACAGTCTTTGGGCCTGAATCAGACCCGCTTGCGGTCGGCCAGTGCACACACGCGGCATGCGCAATGCCTGTGCATGAGCCCCGGAGCTCGCTACAAAACGGGGCGGCTGTCGATGTTGACAGCTCGCCCCGTTCTGTAAGTGGGGAGGGGGGTGGCTGGACAAATGGAGGCGTTCCCGAAGGAACGCCTGCCATTTGTGGGCAGCCCTACTGACATCATTCATGCTGTCAGTAGTGAACTTCCTGCTCTATTAGAGCAGGAAGTTCACTCGGGCTTGCGGGAACCGGGACCCTACCACAAGGGTCTCGTGGCAAGCCCGATGGTGGCGATATTCGCGACTATTGCCAGGCAACTCGCAAAAACTGTGGGTGGTCACCCACAGCTATGCGAGCGGCCTGGAAGTGGATTTTTAAAAAAAAAAAAAATCCGCCCTGATTCAGAGCGAGCGCTCGCAAATAGCGAGCGCTCGCAAATAGCGAGCGCCTCTGAATCAGGCCCTTTGTCCCATATGATCTCTGCTGTGGATGGCAGTTGCATCGTTAATGGAACCATCACTCAACGGACTAATCCACTACAGATTCATATTGGTGCTCTTCATGTGGAGCAGCTAGGACTTTTAGTTATTCCAAAGGCCTCACACGGAATCATTCTAGGTTATCCTTGGTTAAGCAGACATAGGGCCTGATTCAGAGCCGCTCGTAAGCGGCCGCTCGTTTGTTCCGAGGGATGTTTGCCCAACTGCGCATGCGTACGGATCGTTATACGCATGCGCTAACCAGTCAGTGCGGCCGAAATTCATGTGCTCGCAAAATAGCGAATGCCTGCTATTTTGAGTGACAGAAAGAGGCGTATGTGGGTGGTAACAGGGGAAGGTGCTTGAAAATGGGGAGTGGAAATCAGAACGCAGGCGTGCTTAAAGGTCAAAACGGGCGTTTTATGGGTGTGCATATTTAAAACAGCAGCGTTATTGACCACGTCACTGGGTTATTTTATAGTCAGAACTGCTCGCAAAATTGTGGTAGCAAACACCAACCCCAAGAATAGCGAGCAGTTCATACCCTTGTCGATGTACTCGATTAATCTAATAAATAGCGGACATGACGTAGGATGCGAGCGGCCAGGGGGCGTATTTTTCCAAAAAACGAACGCAAGTTTTGTTCGCTCGTTCAGACATAGAGGCGTGAACAGACCGCAAACAGCGAACGGTTCATTTGAATAGCCACCCCTTGTTTTAGAACGAACTACCAAAAAAAGCGAGTGGCTCTGAATGAGGGCCTTAGTCCACAAATTGATTGGATGTCAATGTAAATTTTGTCTTGGGGGAATTATTGTCATTTTTCTTGTCTGCAATGTGTGAAACCTGTAAATACAAATGAAATATCAAACTCATCTCAACTTCCCTCTTAGTATGCTTCATTCGAAGATGTTTTCTGTAAATCTGGAGCTGATGTTTTACCTCCTCATAGGGATTGGGATTGTCCCATCAACTTGATACCCAGGAAAACTTCTCTGCGAGGCCGTACTTTTCCACTGTCAGTTCCAGATATGAAAGCCATGTTGGAGTATATCCAGGAAAATTTAGCCAAAGGGTTTATCCATCCATCTACTTCCCCAGCAGGAGACGGGTTCTTCTTTGTCTCAAATAAAGATGGACGATTTCGTCCCTGCATAGATTATCGCGGGTTGATTGAAATCACTATCAAAAACCGGTACCCTTTACCCCTTATCACCGAGCTATTTGACCATGTTAAGGGAGCTACAATGTTCACCAAACTGGACTTGATAGGTACCTATAATCTCATCCGAATTCACCCGTGAGATGAGTGTAAGACAGCATTCAATACCCGGGATGGCCATTTTGAATATCTAGTAATGCCCTTTGGCCTCAGTAACGCTCCCGCTGATTTCCAGAATTATGTAAACAAGATATTTCAAGATTTTCTCTACTCGTCCGTAGTTTTTTACCTCGATGAGAGAATTTGTGAACAGATTACGGAGGAATAGTTTATATTGTAAATTGGAAAAATGTGTATTTGAAGTTTCATCGATACCCTTCTTAGGTTATTTAGTTTCTGGTTTGGGTTTAGAGATGGATCCGGAAAAAGTGCAAACCGTCCAAATTGGTCTCGGCCCATGCCTTTGAAAGTGGTACAAAAATTCTTAGGCTTTTCAACTACTACCGTAAATTCATCAAAGGATTCTCTTCACTTGACATGCAAGGGAGCAAATCATTCGCAATGGTCCCCTGAAACCGAGACCGCTTTTCAGCTGCTTAAACGGGCATTTGTTACAGCTCCGGTTCTTCGTCAGCCTGATGAGAGTAAATCCTTCTTCTGGAGAGCCCTGTGTTCCGTACATCAAGTAGTGTTCCCTCTAGCTCCGGCGGGAGGCAGGGTGCCGGAGCTAGAGAGGGCATGCCCGTGCGACCGAGAAGGAGGCATGGTCATCGGAAAAGGGGGCGTGTCTATAAGACGCGTCCCCTTTTCGTCACTCTTGGGGGCGTGCCCGGCACTTACGGACACGCCGGGCAGCCCCCAAGCCCTGCAGACAGGGAGAATAGATGCCGGGTGCATGCGCCCGGCGTCTATTCTCTGGTGGTGACCGGGTCACCGCATGTTTCTCCACCCGCGGGACACTGCGTCCCACGGGTGAGAACGGCTCCCGCAGGCTGTGAGGGCAGGGCGCTTTTTGCCCTCCTCCTGGAGGGCAGGGTGCTTTTTGCCCTCCAGTAGGAGGGCAGGGCGCCACACCCCGCTAAAACAGCCTAGCGGGAACGCTAATCAAGTCAAATTGAAGTTCTCAACAGCTTATCACCCTCAAACTAATCGAATAACTGAACGGGTTAACCAAGACTTGGAAACATTTATTGTATTCATCTGTTTTCCTTACAAGATAACTGGTTGGAGTTGTTGCCTTGGGCAGAATTTGTGCATAATAGTTCTTACCATTCCTCCTCCAGACACACCCCATTCTTTACTGTTTATGGTACACATCTGCGGGTTAGTGGGTTTCAAAGTTTACCAACTTTTGACCTGCCAGCAGTTATATCTTCCTTACAGCACTTCTCCAGGATTTTGAAAAAAGTCCAATCGGCACCTCAGAAAACTTCCCGTCATTACAAACATTGGGCAGATAAGAAAAGAAGATCAGTTCCGAGTTTAAAAGTTGGGGACCATGTGTGGCTTTCTACCATTTCTCGATGAAATTTGCCCCTTATTTCATTGGTCCATTTCTAGTGGAAGAAGTTATCAACCCAGTTGCTTATAAACTCAAACTACATTCTTGCCTCAGAAGTCCCAATTCCTTCCACATTTCATTATTAAAGCCTCTCATTCTGAATCAATTCCTCAAAACTCTTCCTCGTTCTCCTAAGGTACTCTCTGAGAGGGGAGTAGAATTAGAAATTTAAAAGATTCTTGTTTCCCATTTTCGTTACGGTCGCCTCAAGTATTTATTGGACTAGAGGGGTTATGGCCCAGAGGATTGGTGTTGGGTGAATTCTTCCGATGTCCATGCGCCTTTACTGGTCTGTAAATTTAATTCCGAGAATCCAAGGATACCTAAACAGTGTCCAGAGGCCACTCCAAAGGAAGGGAGTAATATCACGGGCTGCTCATGAGAGCTGCGGGGGGTCCGGGACTTACTGGTCCTGGTGCTATCATGGTGTCCTACAGGCGGCAGTGCAGGCTGCTGGCGGCTAGCAGTGTGTGCGGGCAGGTACCAGGAAGGCAGCGCTGGCTCTCTGGCCAGGTAGAGTTGTGGCAGCTGGGAGTCTGTGCTATCACTGCCGGGTGCTGGGCGCCGCTATCTTGGATCTATTCACATGTCAGGTGTAAGCCAATCCAATCTGCACAATTCAGTCAGCTTCAGCAGCCAATCCTGCTCAAGTCTTTGGTATTTAAGGGCTGTCTGGGAGCTTCTGGGTTGCCAGTCCAATGTCTTTCACAACTGCTATGTATGTTTAGGTCTCTGTGCTCCGTTTGTGTTCCAGTGCTCCAGTGGCAGTCCGATTGGAGATTTATTACTTCACTTCATAGTGCTGCTACCAGTTAGACAGATCATCTCAGTTCCGGTGACTGATATAGCTGCCTGTGCTCTGTCACAGAACCTCCTCCACCAGCATACTCCGCCAGCACCGGTACAGTTCCCTGCACTCCTTCTTCTCCAAGAGCTGTGCTCCGATTACCCAGGAGGGGTTAACCTCCCTATTGTGCTTAGCCTCAGTCCTCCGCTACCTCCAGTAAAGGCAGAGACATTCATGAACAGATGTTCTCTCCGACCAGCTTCATTTCAATTCAAGGAAACTGTTCGCGAGGGTTTCCCTGCAACCAGTCCGGGTTCACAATCCATTTTGGAGGTGACAACCGCCCAGTAACATGAGAGTGCTCCTGTGAGTATATAAAACTGTAATATATAGCTATATACAGATACAAAACCAGTGCAGTGTACAACCAATCTGTCTACTATGAGAGATAGAAATGCCCAGCAGTACAGTACAGAACATATTACTGTCTAGCACTCGCAATGAAAAATATAGCGGAAGCAGAATATATAATAAACATTTCATACTATCACTCCGGTACGGAAGACATGTAACATATGTAGGATTATAGTGACCCCCTCTAAGGAGGGACAGAGGACCTCATTCAGAGTTGGTCGTTGTGGCTGCACGGTCGTATGCCACCGATGTTCGCTAAACTGCGCATGCGTAAAGTTCGCAATGCGCGTGCGCAAACTAGCGATCAGAAATTTCTCTCTCCTTGAACACAACCAGGTCGGTAGTTTGAGTGACAGAATGAAGCGTTTGTGGGTGGTAACAGGGGAAGGTGCTTGAAAACGGGGGAGTGGAGATCCGAACGCAGGCGTGCCTAATTATGTGAACGGCGTTTTATGGGAGTGCATAATTAACAAAGTAGTGTCATGGCACACGTGACATGGGAGGTCTGTACACTGACCTGATCGTAGTGCTTAAGAGAGGGTATGGTCAACCTTAAGCTCTACGACCTGTTCCAATGGTTACCGATGTTCTCGATTAATCCTTATATGGCTGGAGATGACGTGTAACGCGTACGAGAAGGGTATTTTTTGTCTTACGGCCGCATCCTCCCCTTGGTCAGCCAACTAACGATCCGATCTTAAGGACGCAACTTGCGAGTGCATCATTTGCATATCCGGCCCCTTTTCCCTTACGACCGTGCGGCCGCAACGACCGACTCTGAATGAGGCCCAGAGATGTTCTCGCAATGTATGTCAGAAAATGGTCAAAATACCTGTAGGAGGGATAGGAAATGTCAGACAAAACCTAACCCCAGCAAGAGTAAATTAGATAAAACCTCTGGTCCCTAAGGATGGAAGGCAAACAATTTAGTTTATCTACCATACTGCATCATACACCTACCCACGTAAGTATTAAGGTGGGTACACACTATACAGATATATCTGCAAATCGAGTGATCTGAAGATATATTTGCAGATGATGGTTGTTCGTACACATTGAACAACCATCATCTGTGCCTGTCCGCAGGTCCCAGCGACCAGGGGGCGTGTCCCGATGGGCGGGGGGCGCATTCCGCCCCCTACTCGTGCTCTGCCACTGTTTGTGTATGGGCGGTCTGCGATGTTCAATTGATCGGCCAATGTATCTGTCAGTGTGTACCCAGGTTTAATGTGAGCATTCTTGCTAAAGCTGGGTACACACCTAACAGATATATCTGCAGATTATGGTTTTTCACACACACACTGAACAACCATCATCTGTCATATGGCCGCGACCCCCTCCCCATGGCCTTCCCTGCAAGTGTATGGGTGGTCAGCTGATCACATGCACACACAGCATGATGGACAGATATATCTGCAATCAGTTGTGCCGCACAGCCAACGTTGTATGTCTGTGAACGACGTCCTTCACAGACATATTGCTGGTACACACAGGCCGACAGGCGCACAATATATTGGCCGATCATTTGATAAGAGCTAAGAGCTGATGCCTAACAGGGCTGGGGGACTTGTGTTTCACCTGCCCACCACCCTTGTTAAACAAGGTTGGTGGTCGGTGGGTAATATTTTAGGGGAAGGGGCCTGGACTGCACACCCTATCTCTTTATAATGGGATGTACGACTTAATACTACAACATAGACAAAAAAAGAGAGACCAAATGCACCATACAACCATTAATAATTATACATTATATTCAAGGTTTTTGGCATACATTTGGCCAAAGTTATGGGCTTACCCACAAACGTCAAGGTAACCTCATCGGGTAAGTCCCTAACAATATGGGGGTTCATGTCTGGGGCGTGGGGTACTCCCAAACCATCCCAGCCAAACCACCCCAGGGCACCACACAACATAAAATAAAAAATATCAGTGAAGTGTTGAAGTGTTAGGTAAGTGAAAGTGGCTGCTTAGTGTTGAAAGTGTTAGAAAAATGAAAAGTAAATGTGTAAAAATTAGGGGTGTGCACCGGCCACTTTTCGTGTTTTGTGTTTTGGTTTTGGATCTGGATCTTTCTTCGTGTTTTGGATCTGGATTGGTTTTGTCAAAACCACCCTTCCGTGTTTTGGGTTCTAGGTTTTGTGTTTTGGATCTGTATTTTTTTGAAAAAAAGCATAAAAACAGCTAAAATCACAGAATTTGTGGGTTTTTCTGCTCCTATGCTATTACTAACCTCAATAACCTTAATTTCCACTCATTTCCAGTCTATTCTGAACACCTCACACCTCACAATAGTGTTTTTATGTCCAAAAGGTTGCACCGAGGTAGCTGGATGACTATGCTAAGAGATACGAGTGGGCGGCACAAACACGTGGTCCATCTAGGAGTGGCACTGCAGTGGCAGACAGGATGGCAGTTTGAAAAACTAGGCCCCAAACTATACATAATGCAAAGAAAAAAAAGAGGTGCAAGATGGAATTGTCCTTGGGCCCTTCCACCCACCCTTATGTTGTATAAACAGGACATGCACACTTTAACAAACCAAACATTTCAGCGCCAGGGTCTGCCACACGACTGTGGCTGAAATGATTGGTTCGTTTGGGCCCCCACAAAACAAGCTGGCAATTAATCTGTCCCTGCACAAACTGGCTCTACGGAGGCAAGATGTCGTCCTCATCCTCCTCATCCACCAATTCCTCACCCTCTTCAGTGTTGTGTACACCCTCATCCTCACAGAGTATTAATTCGTCCCCGCTGGAATCCACAACCACAGGTCCCTCTGTACGTTCTGGAAGCTGGTCCCCCTGGAAGAGTTGATAATTCATTTTATGAACATCATCTTCTCCACATTTTGTGGAAGCAACCTCCTACGCCTTTCGCTGACAAGGTTCCCGGCTGCACTAAACACTCTTTCGGAGTAAACACTGGAGGGGGGGCAACTCAGGTAAAATAGAGCCAGTCTGTACAGGGACCTCCAAATTGCTTTTTTTTATTTCCTGCCAGTACAGGTACGGACTGTCTGACATGCCTACTTGGATGCTGTCACCGATGTAATCCTTTAACAGACAGACGCACGCTTGTCGCTGCTGCTTTGAGGATGCAAGTGCGGCTACAGCCCACACAATTCACAAAGACAGAAAAAAGAAGAAGAATATTTTTATTGTTTGTGTAGCACACTTTGAGGGTGTCACCACCCTTTAACAGACAGACGCACGCTTGTCGCTGCTGCTTTGAGGATGCAAGTGCAGCTACAGCCCACACAATTCACAAAGACAGAAAAAAAAGAAGAATATTTTTATTGTTTGTGGAGCACACTTTGAGGGTGTCACCACCCTTTAACAGACAGACGCACGCTTGTCGCTGCTGCTTTGAGGATGCAAGTGCGGCTACAACGCACACAAGTCACAAACACATGAAAAAAATAGTTTTTTATTTTTTGGAGCACTTTGAGAGTTACACCACCCTTTAACAGACAGACGCACGCTTGTCGCTGCTGCTTTGAGGATGCAAGTGCGGCTACAGCCCACACAATTCACAAAGACAGAAAAAAAAAGAACAATATTTTTATTGTTTGTGTAGCACACTTTGAGGGTGTCACCACCCTTTAACAGACAGACGCACGCTTGTCGCTGCTGCTTTAAGGATGCAGGTGCGGCTACAGCCCACACATTTCACAAAGACAGAATAAAAAAGAACAATATTTTTATTGTTTGTGTAGAACACTTTGAGGGTGTCACCACCCTTTAACAGACAGACGCACGCTTGTCGCTGCTGCTTTGACGATGCAGGTGCGGCTACAGCCCACACAATTCACAAAGACAGAAAAAAAAAGAACAATATTTTTATTGTTTGTGTAGCACACTTTGAGGGTGTCACCACCCTTTAACAGACAGACGCACGCTTGTCGCTGCTGCTTTAAGGATGCAGGTGTGGCTACAGCCCACACATTTCACAAAGACAGAAAAAAAAAGAACAATATTTTTATTGTTTGTGTAGCACACTTTGAGGGTGTCACCACCCTTTAACAGACAGACGCACGCTTGTCGCTGCTGCTTTAAGGATGCAGGTGCGGCTACAGCCCACACATTTCACAAAGACAGAAAAAAAAGAACAATATTTTTATTGTTTGTGTAGCACACTTTGAGGGTGTCACCACCCTTTAACAGACAGACGCACACCTGTCGCTGCTGCTTTGAGGATGCAAGTGCGGCTACAGCCCACACATTTCACAAAGACAGAAAAAAAAGAACAATATTTTTATTGTTTGTGTAGCACACTTTGAGGGTGTCACCACCCTTTAACAGACAGACGCACGCTTGTCGCTGCTGCTTTGAGGATGCAAGTGCAGCTACAGCCCACACAATTCACAAAGACAGAAAAAAAAAGAATATTTTTATTGTTTGTGTAGCACACTTTGAGGGTGTCACCACCCTTTAACAGACAGACGCACGCTTGTCGCTGCTGCTTTGAGGATGCAGGTGCGGCTACATCGCACACAAGTCACAAACACATTAAAAAAATAGTTTTTTATTTTTTGGAGCACTTTGAGAGTTACACCACCCTTAGATGCACGCTTGTCGCTGCTGCTTTGAGGATGCAAGTGCGGCTACAGCCCACACAATTCACAAAGACAGAAAAAAAAAAGAACAATATTTTTATTGTTTGTGTAGCACACTTTGAGGGTGTCACCACCCTTTAACAGACAGACCCACGCTTGTCGCTGCTGCTTTGAGGATGCAAGTGCGGCTACAGCCCACACAATTCACAAAGACAGAAAAAAAAAAGAACAATATTTTTATTGTTTGTGTAGCACACTTTGAGGGTTACACCATCCTTTAACAGACAGATGCACGCTTGTCGCTGCTGCTTTGAGGATGCAGGTGGAATCTAGACGGGATTTGTAACTGGGGGCACACTACCTCCATCAATTGTCTAAATCCCACTGCACTAATGGCGGATACCGGACGCACGTCTAACACCAACATAGCAGTCAAGGCCTCAGTTATACGTTTTGCTTCAGGATGACTGCTGTCGTACTTCATCCTCATCGCTAGGGACTGTTGGAGGGTCAATTGTTTAGTAAAAGTGGTGATGTTCCTACTTCCTCTCTGGGATGATGAACAACTCCCAGCAGCAGCAACAGCACTTGGAGGAAGTGGTTCTTGATCTTTCCCTATTTTATTTTTATCGGAGAAAGTTTGGTCCTCCATTTATGTTATATTGATATATACGTGCGGCTAAAGCGCACACAAACACAGAAAATATTTTTTTATTTTTGCTGGAGAATAGTGCACTTTGTGGGTTACACCACCCTTTAAGAAATGAGCCAACCGGCTCTTTACTTATGGGACACAGGCGCACGCTTGGCGCTGCTCCTTTGTTGATGCACGTGCAGCTACTGCGCACACAATTCACAAACACAGAAAATATATATTTTTTTGGTTTGGAGTGTACTTTGGGGGTTACAGCACCCTTTAACGGTCAAGCCAGCCGGCCCTTTACTTATGACACAGACGCACGCTTGGCACTACTTTGTTGATGCACGTGCGGCTACTGCGCACACAATTCACAAACACAGAAAATATTTTTTTTTTTGGTTTGGACTGGAGTGTACTTTGGGGGTTACAGCACCCTTTAACGGTCAAGCCAGCCGGCCCTTTACTTATGACATAGGAGCACGCTTGGCACTACTTTGTTGATGCACGTGCGGCTACTGCGCACACATTTCACAAACACAGAAAATATTTTTTTTTTTGGTTTGGAGTGTACTTTGGGGGTTACAGCACCCTTTAACGGTCAAGCCAGCCGGCCCTTTACTTATGACACAGGCGCACGCTTGGCACTACTTTGTTGATGCACGTGCGGCTACTGCGCACACAATTCACAAACACAGAAAATATTTTTTTTTTTGGTTTGAACTGGAGTGTACTTTGGGGGTTACAGCACCCTTTAACGGTCAAGCCAGCCGGCCCTTTACTTATGACACAGGCGCACGCTTGGCACTACTTTGTTGATGCACGTGCGGCTACTGCGCACACAATTCACAAACACAGAAAATATATATTTTTTTGGTTTGGAGTGTACTTTAGGGGTTACAGCACCCTTTAACGGTTAAGCCAGCCGGTCCTTTACTTATGACACAGGCGCACGCTTGGCACTACTTTGTTGATGCACGTGAGGCTACTGCGCACACAATTCACAAACACAGAAATTATATTTTTTTTTGGTTTGGACTGGAGTGTACTTTGGGGGTTACAGCACCCTTTAATGGTCAAGCCAGCCGGCCCTTTACTTATGACACAGGCGCACGCTTGGCACTACTTTGTTGATGCACGTGCGGCTACTGCGCACACATTTCACAAACACAGAAAATAATTTTTTTTTTGGTTTGGAGTGTACTTTGGGGGTTACAGCACCCTTTAACGGTCAAGCCAGCCGGCCCTTTACTTATGACACAGGCGCACGCTTGGCACTACTTTGTTGATGCACGTGCGGCTACTGCGCTCACAATTCACAAACACAGAAAAATATATTTTTTTGGTTTGGAGTGTACTTTGGGGGTACAGCACCCTTTAACGGCCAAGCCAGCTGGCCCTTTACTTATGACACAGGCGCACGCTTGGCACTACTTTGTTGATGCACGTGCGGCTACTGCGCACACAATTCACAAACACAGAAAATAATTTTTTTTTTGGTTTGGACTGGAGTGTACTTTGGGGGTTACAGCACCCTTTAACGGTCAAGCCAGCCGGCCCTTTACTTATGACACAGGCGCACGCTTGGCACTACTTTGTTGATGCACGTGCAGCTACTGCGCACACAATTCACAAACACACAAAAAATATAATTTTTTTTGCACTTGGGGGGAGCACCCCTGATGGACAGAGCACCCCCTGGACAACACTACAGCACCCCTTTAGGACTGGGATACTGCAGAGGACTTTGGAGTGGACACAGCCCCTATGGAGAACTGACTGCACAACACAGTCCAGCCAGCCCCTATGTACTTTGAAGTAGTGGACACAGCCCCTATTAACAACAGCAGCACAGCACAACACAGCCAGGCCCTATGGACTTTGAAGTAGTGGACAACAGCAGCACAGCGCAGCACAGCACAGCACAACACTACTCTGCAATACACTACACTACACTACACAGCCCAGCCAGCCCTAACTCCCACCCTCCCTCTTCACTGTCCACAGCCGAGTGAGAAAATGGCACCGACGCGGGTACCTTATATAGGTTCCAAAACCCGCTAGACTCGGAAGGCGGGATGATGACGTTTTGCCTCGATTTCAGATCCGAGTCAGGCGGGAAAAGTCGAGCCTGACTCGGATCGGCCTCGGATCGGGGGGTTCGGTGGGGTTCGGATTTCAGAAATCCGAACCCGCTCACCCCTAGTAAAAATATAACGTGTTAAAAATAAGTGTTAAGTGGTGATGCACCAAAGAAGTCCAGCCAGAGCAGTTCAAGGGGACCCACACCCCGAAATTCACAGACATATCGCTGTTACACACAGGCCGGCGGGCACACAATATATTGGCCAATCACTTGATAAGAGCTATGCGCTGATGCTTAACCGGGCTGGGAGACCTACGTTTGACCTGTTCACCACCCTTTTCAAGCAAGGTTGGTGGGTAAAACTTACCGCTGCCTGGCCGTCCAGTGTGTGGAGGGCCGCAAGATCCGGTGATCCTGTGGTCAGGAACCTTGATAGTAGTTGCAGTAAGCTGTGGAGATTTCCCTCCGCTGCAGCTTGCAGTCTGCCTATTTAAGTCTTCAGTGAAGACAAAAGAAAAGAAAAGTAAAAAGGCTGGAGACAATCACTTGGCCCCCTCAGGCACTAATCTAAAACTGAGTCCAGTGGCGTATAGAGGGGGAAGGTGCCAACTTCTAATCTTAAGAATATTTAATGTGTCAGACTCATCACCATCTAAACCCCAGTGTATACTATTATTATAATTATTATTATACTTTATTTACTTTTTTTATATGGCGTCACAATGGTTCCGGAGTGTCATACATGGTTTACATGCTACATGCAAAAAACATTGCTGCATTAGTGATCATAAAAATTAAATAAGGAGCAGGGTGGCAGCAACCAAGAGTTAGGTGAAAGTAAGATAAGAAGAAGCACGTGAGGGAAGAGGGCCCTGCTCATGAGAGGGGCAGACAGAAAGGGTAGTTTCCGACATCCCCCTTGGATGAAGACTTACCCTGCCGTCCCTGCGAGCCACCCCCCCATTTTCATCACCCTGGGTACACGCCCAGCTGGGCAAGATCCAGTCCCTCTCTCCTTGGAATAGACTCTGCACGTGAGAGGAGGCCCCTCAACCCCCCTCCCCTTAAGCGAGATACTGCAGGCCGCAAGTGAGACGGCGGGACTGTGTCCAAACAGCGGGACTGTCACTTCAAAATCATGATAGTTGGGAGGTATGGTTGTCATATTAAACGTATGACACACCTGCAAAATCACATTGTATAGTGAAACATACTGTATATGAGATGCGCAAGAGGGCATAATGGAAATGTGGGTCTACAGACAGTATATTTTGGGACAATAATGGGTATAAAGTCTTCCATATATTGAGTTGAACACATCTCTATGACCAGACCATCTCTACACTTTATGTATGCTTAGTTTTATTGCTATCATCATTATCAATGTGCACTTGTACCAGCCCCATACTTAGTGCTAAAACTATGTCTGAATGAAAACAGGTTTATCAACACAAGTCAGGTTACATCCTCACATTACCTCCCAACTTTTCAACCCGGGGAGGAGGGACATTTGCCTGCAGCGCACACCCAAAAATAGGGGGCGTGACTTTAGGAGATACTAAACCCATGAACCATGCCCCCTGCTTTCATCAAGCTGGGGGCTGGTCCAGCACTGTGGGAGCTGCTGGACAGCCCCCCAGCTTCTTCCAGAGCCAGCAAAGTGTAGATGGACCTGTTGCTCAGCTATGCACAGCAGTGGTGTGAGAGTGTCCCCCCCAACTTCACCTGTCTGCGGGACACTGCGGTCCATGGGTGGGACAGTGGGGACAGTGCCTGTAAAACGAGACTGCCCCGCTGAAATCGGGACAGTTGGGAGGTAGGTCCTCTCTCAAATTAGCCTATGCGGGAAATACCCATTACCACCCAGCTGCTCCCCTTCAGCCCAAGTAAAGCTACAACTGAGATGCTAAATACTCAATATCGCCCATAGTTGTGTATACTTGGCTACAGAGCATGCGCTATGCGAAAATACGGAAGATCCATATGCAGAATTGAATTTCATTCAACCCTGTATGAGCCCCCGTATTCCTTTTGTGAAACCTGCTCGACTCTAAGTGACTTTGGGCCTGATTCACTACCGTGCGCAACTGTGATTACGCACGCAATTGGCCAAGTGTTGCATACTGCACACGCATATACATCGCAGTGCGCGTGCGCGAACTAGCCATTGCGAACGGGAGTGCGATCGCAGTGACTATGCAGACCCATCGCAGAGTGATTGACAGGAAGTGCTGTTTGTGGGTGGTAACGGGGAGGTGGTTGGGCGAACGCAGGCATGCCAGTGCATTTCAACGCCATTGCAGGGGCGTGCATTAATTATCCACTGTGATGGTCTGTGAGGTCTCATAGCGTGCGTGGTTGTTAGCAATTTCTGAATAAGGTCAGGGCTTGTGCATGAGTGCGTGAGGCTGCGATGGTACTCGATTGTACTGATGGTTTCTCAGTCTTGCTAAACATTACGGATGTGTAAGGTAAGGTGGGCGTCCTTATGTAGTACTGCGTTGAGCATTGCGATGGCAATGGATTAGCATACTTTTGCAGTTGAACTGCGCGCGTAATCGCTATTGCATTCGCAATTGTGTACGGTAGTGAATCAGGCCCTTTGTACTTTCGCAAAACCATGTTGCACTGCAGATGGGGGAGATTTAAGAGGTGCAGAGATTTAGATGTGAGAGAGGCACGTCTAAAATCAATTCTATATTGCAGCGTAAAAATAAAGCTGTCCAGCCTTTGTGGGCTACAAGCAAAATCAGGCAGTATTTACCCTGTCTGCAAACACAATGGGCGGAATTCAATTGTTTTCGCGGCCCGCATCTCCCATCTAAAGTGACAGGAGTTCGTGGGCCGCTATGAAATTGTTCCAGATTTTCATGCTGATTGCGCCCAAAGTGGTATGGTTTAGCCGTGTAAAGAAGCTAAATCCGACCGAAGTGCGAGGCGCGTTCGCGAAAAGTAATGTTTGGGCATCCAAACATGTCACTTTTTGCACATTTCAGCTCCGCCCCCCTGGGGCTGCGAGCTGAAATGTAGCGCTGTCAGCTGGTCGTGCCCGACAGGAGCAAGAATTGAATAGCTCCGTCGGGCGCGATGGGGGCAGGAATCAATTGAATTCCGCCCAATATATGTATTTTTTGCACCCCTTGCAAGCATTGCAACATGGTTTGTTCCAAGGTTACAGTACTTGCTTTTTGTTTTTCCTGTGACCCAATTTAGAATCAGCCCCTATGTGTACATCCACGAGGGTGCATCGTTCTTTGGCCAAGCTGCATTTGCACCAACACAGTGAAGGACAATAAAATGCAAAATAAACACCGGGCATTTAATTGTGGGATTCCATACCTTAATATGACTTATTTTGTAAGCACTTTACTCAACTACCATATATATTTCCACATATTTTATGCAATACTAAATTACGAAATTAGTTATTTAGAAAATAAAAAATTAGCTGCTAGACAGACCTTTAGTTTGGGGACCAGAAATTACCTCTGTTTGAAAATGCCACAAATTTCCAGGATGTTAATCAGATTTTCTGGCTATGAATCAAATATCCTGTGTGCCTCTGGGCTTTAGCTATAGTGCCAGCATAATATTTTACAAGTTGATTCTGCAACAAAAAAATACCAGCACATATTATTTCCCTGGGCTGCCCACAAAGAGAATAGTGCAAACTTTGTTGATGTTCTCTTGTATTTTATAATCCGTCGTGGTATGTGATTAATGGTATTGTTGTGAAGGGCCTCTATTATTTCACTTTACAAGACAAGTATTTTTTTTTATTATCGTCTTGGTTAATGGTTTTATTTCAAATTTACGTCTCCGATGTTAAAACATTTCTGACAACTTTCAAGCTTCAGTAAGATTTACAATGTTCTGTATTTCTCCGCTTAATTCTTCATTGTTACAAATTTCACTTCTTTGGTTATATATTTAATACCTCCCACCATTAAACATGTTCTGTTTGAGCAATTACTATGTCTTAACTATAGTTTAGGCACTGTACACATAAATTATCGCTTCATTTTATGCCTGACCCCATGAATTAGCAAGCGCTATTTCTCTTTCAGATTTTCTGTCCATGTTACTAATGGAACTACATTAACTGACTGATTTTTTTCTCATTAATCTACTGGTCCGTAAAGAGGTCATTAAAATAATAAAGTACTGAGATTTTAAAGCGAAAAGAAGGCTTTAAAACATGTATATTCCTGTACAGTTTATCACAGATTTATAATGCATGAGCTGTAGGAGAGATGAAGGGATATAATGGAGTTTTCGAGTAGGGGCGTCACAAGTTTGTAAAATTGCTGATGGAGCGTTGGCCAAAATATGGGCGTAAATGAATCAGAAGAGCACATAGGAAAATAACCTATGTCCGCGTATATGTTGAGTTGCAAACATCAGATTGTTAGTATATGCGTCTGGTTTACGACAAGTCGTCATCATCCTCAGCGATGCCTTCCTGCAATGTAACAGGTGCAAAAGATGCGTCACCTATCAGGAGGATATGCGTCCAGTCTCTGGCATCCTTATGGTTGTAAGGGTTGATATGTGCCAAAGGTATGCAGTCGGGAAGCCGGCGGACCTAATCCCGACAGCCAGCTTCCCGACTGTCATATCCCAGCAAGGCTCTAAAGACAGGCGTCGGTATCCCGATCGAAGGGATGCCGGGCGCCGAGTGCGGATAGCCGCAGTAGGGGAGGGTTAGGTTTAGGGTTTCTGGGGGGCAACTTAGGGTTAGGCACCCCCCTGGGAGGTTAGGTTTAGGCTAGGGGAAGGGGATTTTGGCACCCCTGGGGGGAGGTTAGAGTTAGGCACCCCCCCGGGGGATTTAGGTTTAGGCAGCGGGGAAGGAGGGGTTAGGTTTAGGCACTTAGAGTGGGGATTAGGGTTAGGTACTGGGGGGGAGGTTAGGGTTAGGCACCCCTAACGGAGGGTTAGGGTTAGGCGGTAGAATTAGGTTAGCTAATACTTACCTGAGGACGATCGGGATTTCCACTGCTACTGGGATGCTGGTGTCCGGATTCCAACCATGCGTTTGGTAGTAAATCATACCGATTTCGTGCCAAATGTACCTGGGTCAGTGTCACATGCGCAGCTTCCATACGACACCACCCCCCCCCTTGCCGGCGCAGTTGCAGAGTAGACCCTGGCACTGCACCAGTGCCTCCTGCGCATGACCAAGTCTCCAGGAAAATTACACCCGCGCCACGTTCTTAATGAATTTTCTGCTGTACATGCCACCATTTTCCCAGCGTTTTCTACAGCGCCAGCGTCAGACTCCGGAGAGGTAAGTGTAATGTATGAGTGCTGGGTGTGTGCTTTGGATTCCCCCTGGACCCAGGGGCCCATGTGCAGTGCACATCCTGCACCCATTATAGATACGCCCATGGCATTTGTTCTCTGAGCAGAGGCAAAGCTACATCACGCAACATATGCTACCTAGACTGACGTAGTGCTCTGCATCAGTGCTAAGCACTAATATCCACTGGCATCACTAGTGACTTTTACACACAACTGTTAAATAGACCACTGCAACCTTTAACACATACAAAATCATATATGATGTGCACAGAAAGATAACGCATCTCCTTTGAAACCCAAATACATTTAGTTTTCCTAAACTATAATAAATACATTCAGTAATGTTTCCTGTAGCTAGTTGCATGTACTGCCTGTTCCTCTGTAGGTTTAATTGTCCTTTTAAAATGTTATTGATAATAGTAACAAATCAGTAAGACATGAATTGGGTGTATGTAATTTTTTCATGTATTGCTGCATTTGTTTCACTGTAGCCTCACATCACAGCTCTGTGTTGGTGTGGTCCTTCCATTCAGTGCCAGATTATTGATGGGGCAACCAGGGTAATTGCCTAGGAGCTCCCACACATAGGGGACAGCCCACACACAGCTCTAGACACTCTAGCCTACTGTGCGCCAGCCCCAGCTCCCTCCAGTTCTTGCACTGTTTCCAAGGTCACGGACACCTACAGCTCTAACCACGGCACAACACAGTCACTGCAGTTCCACCCCCCTTGGATGAGCCGAGACATCTCTGCTGAGACATCTCTGCCGATTGGCTGTTTGGACCTTACTATTCCACATGAAGCTTCACCACCTATGCAGATCGAGAATGAGATAGAAGTGCTACCAAGCAAATGATCCCAGCCTCCAAGAGACAAGTGGCCTAGGTAAGTGGCTGGCATGGGGGAGTTGGGGATGGCTGCAATGGGGTTTTATTAGTATGGGCCCCCACAAATGATTTGCCTTGGAGCCTCCACAAACCTTAATCAGCTCTGCTTCCATCATCTAATTAATTAACTGGCTTCACGCATTCATTCCTCTCTTAGATCATGCCCCTTCACCTGTGAGCCAGCACTGTCCTCGCTAACATAATATCACAATTGGACTTGTCAAAGCCTAGTGCAAAACCAACCCACTCATCTATTGAAAAAAATCTGTATTGAACAGTCTGATCTTACAGTAGCGACAAAATTACTTGCAGGAAACAAAAAATAACAAAATGGTGCTTTGATCCTTCTCACATGCACCTTAACAATTGCAAATGAAAAGGCTTATGCAATGCTCCTCACTCATGCTTTGACTCTACAACCGGCTTTACAACCTGATCAAATGCAATTCAAATGGACTGGTTTTGATTGAGCATGGTGAACTCACATATTGCCCAATAGTTGGTCAGTTAGACCAATTCGAACCAAACCCTGTGTGGGCAACGTTTATCTCTCTTGTCCAAAGATGGCAAGTCATATGTTGGGATCCAGTTGTTGGATCTGATCATTGAAGTCCATGAGGCTCTAAAGGCCCCCATACACAGGGCGATTTGTATCCGATCCAATTTCGCATACGATTCCCTTGAAAATTTTTCCCTTTATATATTCTGTTCGATTTGTATCTAGAAATGGTGCAATTCTACAAATGACCATGCGATCCGATGTAATAAGATGTGTCACATCGTACTGATATGTCGAAATCCTTCTGCAAAACCATCTGATCTACGATACCGATCCACGACGCTGGGGACGTGCATTGCATTGTAATTGTTTATGAAAACACAAATTTTCACACGATTGGTCATTACGATCAGTCAAAAATGGCCAGATCGTGTGACAAATCGCCCCGGGGCCTTAATAGTGCTTCTGACCACTGATGACCACACGCATAGCAATAATGCCCACTCGAACACCCAGCTTCTGTCTGGGGCATCTAAAAGGATTTCACTTCAAGGGGGTATCGATAATGGGTGCAGAGTAGAATACTATACTTATCTCTTAGCTGAGTACGTCTCCACCAATATCATAAGGAAAATAGTGCGGGTGCCATTTTCCCGAAGATACGCGCCAGCGCAGTAGAGAAATCACTAGGTACAAGGCATGAGCACCATGTTCCTGGAGATCTGTTTATATGCAGTAGACCCTTGGGGGGTGCCTGATTCTACATGGAGGATGTTCCGGTGAGAGAAGTGATGGGGGCTGTATGGAGGCTGCATGTGGGCCCTTTCCTCTCTTAAACCACCCCTGTTTCACTTAGCATCTGCAACCTATGGATGATGGTTGGATATAATGACTGCTGTACACAGGGGCATTTCTAGAGAGGAGGGGGCCCATGTGCAGTCTCCGACACGGGCCCCCACCTCTCTCTCCGGCGGCCGGCAACGCACTGAGTTGTGCATTGCCAGCACTGGAGTTCTAGACTCTGGGCACTAGAGTGTGCCCAGAGTCTATAGCGTATGCGCAGGTCACATGCGCGGTGGCCATTTTCCAGTCATTTTTGCAGCGCCGGACCCCCGTCGACGTGGGACTCCGGAGAGGTAAGTAATAATATGGGTGCAGGGTGTGCAGTGCGGGGACCCAGGGGCCCATATGCCCCACACACCCTGCACCCGTTATAGATACACCCCTGGCTGTACATATGTGGCCACTACAAAAGGAGAATGCAGGTAAGTTCATACAATCATTCAAGGCTATGGGGTCTTCGCTTGTATTCTTACAGAATGTATTCATAAAATGAGGTGACTCAATGCAACTGTATAATTTTTTTTCCCTGTTAAGTCATGTTATTTGCCATTGATCTATGGCACAGGTTCTCAAACTCGGTCCTCAGGACCCCCAAACAGTACATGTTTTCCAGGTCTCCTCACAGAATCACAAGTGAAATAATTAGCTCCACCTGTGGATCTTTTAAAATGTGTCAGTGAGTAATGAATACACCTGTGTTCCTGCTGGGTGACCTGCAAAACATGACCTGTGTAGAATCCTGAGGACCGAGTTTGAGAACCACTGATCTATGGTATCTCGCTGCCCGAAATTCTTCTACAGTGATGAACGTACAGTACTTGAAGCAAGAGCAGTTTAGTTTCTTCACAGCTTTTCTGCTTCTCAACTGTTCAAATGCAAATCACCGTTTAACAGCATGGGTCTAATTGCAGCCACTTAATTATTTTTCAACCTGTGAAAACATATATTATTGTGTTGAGTGCAGCGGTGCTTTGTGTTACAGCACAGTTAGCAGGCAGGCTATTTTGCATTGCATTTGCATTAGCTGGAACATTTTTCTGAAGTTTATTTAAAAAATATAGCACTGACTAATCACAGCGGGTGTCTCTTACATTCAGTAATAGCCATAATGATGATTCAACTATTTACACTGATTTAATAAATATTAATGTGTATGACTACCTTACAGCAAGGAGTATGATAACACTATCTGGGGGTTATATTAACACAAATGAACTTCTTACTACTGTACATATTTGTTTGGCAAATCATTTGACTTTACAGTGTCACGAAAACTTATATAGGTTCAGGGACGTGCAGTCAGGGTAGGCAGAGCCTCCCCTGTCATACTCCTGAGATTTGATATAAAAATTATTAGAATAATACAAAGAAGATATTTATAACTTACAAACATCTGCTTTGTTTATTGTAATAATTTTTATAGTTAACACTCACCAGCTTTGTGGATGAGAGATGAGGCAGCTTTGTTGCTGCCTCATCTCACATGCACTTCTAAAACCCACACTTTAGAAAATATACCCCTAAGAGAGAGACCCCAGAACACAGAGAGACCTGTGATGCTACAGAGAGCTGGGAATATCACAGCAATGAACATCATTTTAATAAACAGGCCCCTTAATTTTATATTGTAGAGTGCAGAATTGGGGGATGAATGTAGGTGACTCTATATAAACGACTTCATTTATTTCCTCTTAGTTAGATGACGTGCTGCCCATTTATTTTCTCATTGATACTTGTGCACATTTTACACCTGCAGAATCTGCTTCATGATTATTAAAACTGCAGATTCAGGGACACCTATTTGCTAATATTTGACACACTGGAGCCTGACGGGTGATGTACTAAAGGGATGCGTGAGCCTGGCGCCAATTTCCCTGTTAGATACAATGATAGATCCAGATGTGCAGCTTGGAACGGTAGGAGCCTTTCAACAATGCCCCCCAAAAGACAGTTATGGAAATACAGGATGGTTCCAGCACTTTCTATGATCTATCCTATAAATTTGTTTGATGGTTTTCTCGATGTATTCAGAGATATGTAAAAAAAACAGGATGGGAATATCGTATAATACTGTAAAAAAAAAAGTGTTATTTATTAAGAAAAATAAATGCACTCACCATTTACCGGTGGGTGATAGGCGTTGAACACAATTTTCACCGTGGTCCTGTGGTGGTTGGAAAATGCAACGTAGATCTGGATACCTTTGGGTCACTCCATAGATGGGGGAAAACACATATGACAAGCTTCCATAGTGCAAATCAGTAAACCCAATACAAGGTCCTACAAGGTTAAGTAGTATACTCACCTGGAATGGGGTGTGATGGAAGCCTTGGACATTTGTATTTTAAAACCGATGTCCGTCTAACCAATGTACATTTACGCTTTGGTAAGATTTATGTATAATTATATACTTTGCTCAATTTTCTTATGAAAATCTAATAAAATGTTTTTGAAAAAAATAAACGATGTCTGTGTAGATGTGCTTTGTGTAGATATTTAAATCCCAAAAAATTTGCTTGCAAAAAATCCAGTAATCAAATAATTTATAGCTTATTAGACTATAATGGTGTTATCTAATTACACCAGACGATAATAAAAATAATTTTCATTGTAAGTAGACATTGAAAACAATTATTACAATGAAATAACGCAATTGGGATTAAAAAAATATATATATTAAAAAAATAGAATAAAAAAAATCTAAAAAATTAATTAAAAAAAACAAATGTTTAAAAAACAAAATACATAGTTCAGAAATGAAAAAGTGGAGAGAACCAATGGGTGGTTACCTAGCAACGCATTTCACAGAACCAATGTCTGCTTCCTCAGGCTGGTAGTTGAGGAATGAACAACCTGGTCTTTAAATAAGGAGCTGGGAGTTAGTTAACAATGATTGACATGACCCATGTGATGTGATTTAATTGAAGAAAAAAAAAGTACTAAACCTTGGAGAGAGATAAAGTGGAGAGAGATAAAGTGCCAACCAATCAGCTACAAACAATCAGCTCAAACACAGTCTGTAAAGTGACTGTTAGGAGCTAATTGGTTGCTATTTTATTTCTCTCCAAGTCTTAGTACATGACCTCTCAACTTCAGGGGGTTGGTTGACTCTTAAAGAATGCAAGGTAGGATACCACACTGTAATCAACCACTGTTAGTGATTAGTTATTTTAGGTTTAAGGTAGTCAGACACTTACAGATTTGGTTCGCCAGTTTGGTTATTATTGTTTCTACCAAAAGTATTAATTATACACACTTCCCATTCTGACAACTAAAGATCTGGTCTAGGTGGGTCAGAACTGGTCATTTACAACAACCCTATGCCCGACGCGGAGTTCACCTCAATCTTTTCTGCCCAGAAATCCAGGATGCGGCTTCTGCCTAGCAACCATGCCTGAGGCCTGGGACTGGGGAAAAAATGAGTGTCTCTAGAGTCCCCCAGTGCCATGAGTTCCAGGCCCCATACACTGTCTCAGTTCAACAGCATGGGGCTGACTATAATCTCCTGACAAGACCAGGTAAGAACCCAATGATGGTGCAACCGTACTTCGTATGTTGTATTTTATATTTCCTCACTGTAACTGCTGTAGTGCACTCAAGCTGGCTGCTTCACCTGCATTGTATTATGTGTTGTTACCATCAAATGTAAATAGAGTGATGATGATGATGATGATTATTAATATTATTAACTGTAAATCAAGTTGGTTGATGATGTCCATAGTTGTGTGAGATCATCCACTGACCCTGAAAGGCCTGGTCTGGCTCATTCAGGGTCTAATTCCAAGCCACAAAAAAAGGATCTGCAAATCCAGACTGAAGGGCCTGTGTGCTAGGTGCCGGAGTGTAACTAGGCCTAGGGGGGCCCCATAGCAAAATTTTCACAGGCCCCCTCGGTTTGCTCACCCCCTCTTCATGACTGAACTTCGCCGTGGTCGCGCTGGGCAGACACACTCTCCTGGTTGGCTCCATCTCTCTCTCCTCACTGACTGATGCTAGGAGGCGGCCACGCCTCCTCCAAGTATTAGTCAACAAGGAGACCCAGAGATGGAGCCATCCAGGAGGACGCGAACATGGAGTGGGGGGGCACAACCACTGAGCAGGCTACAGGTAAGTCGAGGAGAGGGGAGTGAGGAGGGTGCAGGTACAGGGAGGGAGTACGGGGCCTCGGCCTAGGCTTGACACCATAGGTGCAGGGGGAGAGCTGGACCCCATAGCAGCCGAACCCCCTGCACCTACCATAGTTATGCCTATGGCTAGATGCAAGAGATCTATTTGGAACAGGCATCCCTTATTCGTGGGCAATTGCGCATTCCTCAGAGTAGCCTCAGAACTCCTATAACACTCCCACAAAATGTTTCTCTTGCATGTGTCCCAAAGGTAGCCGCTCAGTTGCCACCCAAAAATCCAAAATGCGTCAATGGGAACAAAAGGGACTCCTGCCTTTCCACCACCATTTATAATCATGCCGGACATCTCTCCAGGGGGTATCTTACCACCTGCAGGCTTTGGGACTTGCATGATGGGCTTATTTGATCTGGTAGTATGAATATACCAAGTATAGGCATAACTATGGTAGGTGCAGGGTATGCGGCTGCTATAGGGCCTGGACTGACCTGGGGCCCAGCTCCCCCCCTGCACCTATGGTGTCAGGATTAGGTCTAGAATTGTGTGCTGCAAAGGACCTCTGACATCACACCCATGTGACCCGTGACCAAAGGTGGAGGGGCAAGGATCAGAACAGGGGGCCCAAAAGTGGCCCCTCGCAGACTCGCTTTGCTCTCCACGCTTCGGGCACAAGAATATTTCCCCCTCTATGCCCACGTGGATGGTAAAACTGGAGCAGTCCGGCCCTGCTGCTGTAGTCACATGGTTGCAATGTCAGAGAGGTCCCTTCTCCAACTAGGATCTAGCAGCAACCATGGTGTCAGGCCTCGGCCCGCAGCCCCACACTCCCTCCCCCGACCGCACCTTCCTCACTCCCCTCTTTTCAACTTACCTGTAGACTAGGAACCTCTGACTTAGGGTGTCATTCCCATTAGTAAGCTATATTATACTATGTTGTAGTTCTCTTTTGTGTTTTTTTATATTTCATGTACAGTATGAAGGAGCATATGCACATGTCACCAGTGGAAGCGCTGAAGTAGATCAACATTCAACTTTTGCATTCTGAATTTTGATTATTTGTTTTTTCTTTTCTTGTTTCTATCCTCCGTTTCCTTCTGGTTTATTGTGCAGATAGATAACCCAATTATTATTTTACAGAGTAATCCCTACACTTATTTTTACTTGAATCAGATGTATAATAAGATTATAAGGCAAGTACAGAGTTTCTATAGGGAATTGTTTGAAGGAAAGGAATTCCATTGAGAATGGCAGATGGGAAAAATAAATGTATGTTAGTAAATTTGCTTCTCCAGCAAACTATTAAGATATGAACTACAGTATTTGAAGAAAAAAGCTGATAGATTTCAGCAATTTGTTAAACGTGTGTTAATTGTTAGAAGCTTTGTACCTGAGAACCTATGCAATGATTGATCTATATATATAGGACAATCATTGAGAGGACCACTTGCCCTTTAGTTGCATACTCTGTTTAAATGATGTGTATCTCCTGAAAACTAAATTGTGGTACTATTCGTAGCACTAAGACTAGGATGCTCCGCTAACCACATTTTATTTACCCAACCTGCCTAATGAGACATAATAGTTTCTAGAATGCACAGGGAAACGCGTTAAGATTCACCCTCTTGTCGGACCCACTGTGCCCAGAACATCATTTGGATTTTTCAACTTCAAGATCCCCCAACTATTCCATGATTGGGATAATGATAAGGCTTCATCAATAGACTCCCGTTCACTAGCAGCTTCTACACTATGGACCTCATTCAGACCCGCTTGCTAAGGCACGCTCGCTTGCTGGGAGCGATTTTCGCACATCTGCGCATGCGTATAATTCGCAGTGGTAGCTCGCAAGCAACTTTCAGGTCGCTGCTTTGAGTGACAGATAGTGCCGTTTGTGGGTGGTAACAGGGGAAGGTGCTTGTGAACGGGGGGGTGTTTGCGCGAACGCAAGCGTGTCAGGCGGCCAAAACGCAGTTTAAAGGGTGTGCATAATTTACAAAGTAGCGTCATGGTACACGTCACCTGAATGTATTTCAGCCAACACTGATCGCAGAGCTTGCGGCAGTCTAAGGCAACCGCAAGGGCTGCAAGCAGCTCTGAAGGCTCTCGATGTTCCCGATAAATCCTTCATTTCCCGGAGATGACGTCTGTTGCGAGTGGCAAGGGGGCGTCTTTAGACACTTGTGAGCGCACTTTGCCCTAGCTTGCTAAAACATAGTGGGCGTCCTTACTAGGGGTGTGCACCGGCCACTTTTTGTGTTTTGGTTTTGGATCTGGATCTTTCTTCGTGTTTTGGATCTGGATTGGTTTTGCCAAAACCACCCTTCGGTGTTTTGGGTTCTGGGTTTTGGATCTGTATTTTTTTTTAAAAAAGCATAAAAAAAGCTAAAATCACAGAATTTGTGGGTTTTTCTGTTCCTATGCTATTATTAACCTCAATAACCTTAATTTCCACTCATTTCCAGTCTATTCTGAACACCTCACACCTCACAATAGTATTTTTATGTCCAAAAGGTTGCACCGAGGTAGCTGGATGACTATGCTAAGTGATGCGAGTGGGCGGCACAAACACGTGGTCCATCTAGGAGTGACACTCCAGTGGCAGACAGGATGGCAGTTTGAAAAACTAGGCCCCAAACAGTACATAATGCAAAGAAAAAAAAGAGGTGCAAGATGGAATTGTCCTTGGGCCCTCCCACCTACCCTTATGTTGTATAAACAGGACATGCACACTTTAACAAACCAATAATTTCAGCGCCAGGGTCTGCCACACGACTGTGGCTGAAATGATTGGTTCGTTTGGGCCCCCACAAAACAAGCTGGCAATTAATTTGTCCCTGCACAAACTGGCTCTACGGAGGCAAGATGTCGTCCTCATCCTCCTCATCCACCGATTCCTCACCCTCTTCAGTGTTGTGTACATCCTCATCCTCACAGAGTATTAATTCGTCCCCGCTGGAATCCACCACCACAGGTCCCTCTGTACGTTCTGGAGGCTGGTCTCCCTGGAAGAGTTGATAATTCATTTTTATGAACATCATCTTCTCCACATTTTGTGGAAGCAACCTCCTATGTCTTTCGCTGACAAGGTTCCCGGCTGTACTAAACACTCTTTCGGAGTACACACTGGAGGGGGCAACTCAGGTAAAATAGAGCCAGTTTGTACAGGGGCCTCCAAATTGCCTCTTTGTACAGGTACGGACTGTCTGACATGCCTACTTGGATGCTGTCACCGATGTAATCCTCCACCATTCTGTCAATGGTGACAGTATCATATGCAGTGACAGTAGACTTGTCAGAAATTGTTGGCACGTCCTGCAGTCCGGAGCACATGTCCAAACCGGCCATTGACTTATGACACAGGCGCACGCTTGGCGCTGCTGCTGTGTTGATGCACGTGCGGCTACTGCGCATACATTTCGCACACAAACACAGAAAAAAAAGAATTGTTTATTTTTTGTGGAGTGCACTTTGGGGGTTACACCACCCTTTAACAGACAGACGCACGCTTGTCGCTGCTGCTTTGAGGATGCAGGTGCGGCTACAGCCCACACAATTCACAAAGACAGAAAAAAAATAATTTTTTATTTTTTGTGGAGCGCACTTTGAGGGTTACACCACCCTTTAACAGACAGACACATGCTTGTCGCTGCTGCTTTGAGAATGCAGGTGCGGCTACTGCGCATACATTTCATACACAAACACAGTAAAAAATATTATTTTATTTTGGTTGGAGCACACTTTGGGGGTTACACCACCCTTTAACAGACAGATGCATGCTTGTCGCTGCTGCTTTGAGGTTGCAGGTGCGGCTACAGCCCACACAATTCACAAAGACAGAAAAAAAAGAATTTTTTATATTTTGTGGAGCGCACTTTGAGGGTTATACCACCCTTTAACAGACAGACGCACGCTTGTCGCTGCTGCTTTGAGAATGCAGGTGTGGCTACAGCCCACACAATTCCCAAAGACAGAAAAAAAAGAAGAATTTTATATTTTTTTTGGAGTGCACATTGGGGGTTACAGCACCCTTTAACGGACAAGCCATCTGGCCCTTTACTTATGACACAGGCGCACGCTTGGTGCTGCTCCTTTGTTGATGCACATGCAGCCACAGTGCACACAATTCACAAACACAGAAAATAATTCCTCCACCATTCTGTCAGTGGTGACAGTATCATATGCAGTGACAGTCGACATGTCAGAAATTGGCATTGTTGGCACGTCCTTCAGTCCGGACCAGGTGTCCAAATTGGCCCTTGACTTATGACACAGGCGCACGCTTGACGCTGCTGCTGTGTTGATGCACGTGTGGCTACTGCGAATACATTTCGCACACAAACACAGAAAAAAAAGAATTGTTTATTTTTTATGGAGTGCACTTTGGGGGTTACACCACCCTTTAACAGACTTATGTGACACAGGCGCACGCTTGGCGCTGCTCCTTTGTTGATGCACGTGCAGCCACAGTGCACACAAGTCACAAACACAGAAAATATAATATTATTGAACGGAATGATTATAATAATTCATCCAAATACTGCTTTAATGAACACATTTGGGCTTCTATAGTGAGCTAACTCTACCTTTATTTGGAGACATCCAACTATATTCAGTGCCTCTATACTTTGATTCGTCAAACTATCTATACTGATCACTGATCCTGGGAACAGATATAAGTTTTCTATATTTTATTTTTACATATTTTGTTTTTATTGAGAAGCTCATATTTAAATAATGATTTCTTACCATTAATAATAGCAAATATCTCTTAGAAGCCATTTGGGAGTTCTAGCTTGTTTTTGTACAGCCATATTACAGTTTGAATTTTAGATATAAGAAGAGGACTGGTCCCGCAAAGTGCATAAATACAGTAAGACACCACTGTAACTTAAGATGTTTTCCTTTTCCCATGCAGTGAAAACCATGTGGCTGGTATGCTTTAAATCATGGCATTTGTCATGTCAAGTACAGTGACAGCTCGGGGACCCAACATTGTCTTTTGTTTAATCAGCTGAAGCAGTGAGGCATGTTGATAGCATTTTAAAATAATAATGCATTTTAATTAGGTTACACATGTAATGTAATCAGAACCCTTTGCTGCCGTTAGTACTGAGGCTCAAAGTCATAATCAGGAGCTGTAATTTAATATTCAAAAAGAAGACACACATCTTATTTTCCTAGGCATACTTTGTTACCCACAATCTTACAGTCAGCTGAGCAGAAATATTGTAAACTGATGAGATGGTAAATCTGAATGCCAGCGCTTACAGAAAACTGTATTACGGGCAGATTAATGATACATGTTTAATATGGATATGGTGAACTGAAACGGCTTTTTCAAAACTGTCTTCATAGATGTAAAGGAGCATACAGTACAAACGGGAAAAAAAAACCTGTTAAAAGTTTAGCATGTTCTTAATGCCTCACTGCAGCATAGGGTTGGGATGCCGGCGGTCAGAATACTAACAGCAGCATCCCGACAGTCAGAATCCTGACGCCCGTAGGTAAGTACTCTTAATGCTAACCTGTACCCCTCCCCTAACCCTCCCTCCCCGGTGCCTGAATGTAACCTTCCCCCATAGTGACTAAACCTAACCTCCCTCCCCCGTCACCCTAAACCTAACCCTCCTCCCTTAGGGGCCTATTCATCATACCTTAAAACTCTTTGGAGGTAATTAGGTTTACAACTCGCATGGAGTTCTACCTAATTACCGGAGGAATTCATCATTACTCCTCTCCATAACTATCCCGAAAAGCTGTCATTTTTGCGATGACAGCTTTTCGGGAAATAGTTATCTCTATCTACACTAACTTACCGCAGCTGGAATCCGTTCTGTGCATGCGCTGTTACATTCGTAAAGCCAGCGCATGCGCAAGCACTGCCTACAGCGGCGGTAAGTTTGTGTCCCACCCAACCCCCTCCCCCCCCCGCTCACCTCCCCCCCGTCCCCGCACTTACCTGCCCACTGCAGTGCGTCTGGCTCCAGTGGCCTTGCTGTCACGTGTTCTCCCAGCAGCCCACAGTACAGTTTAGAATTAAAAAAAAAAAACATTTTTTTTTTCTAAACTTTATTATGTTCTGCTGGGAGAACACGTGTCTGCACAGCCCCAGGAGCCAGAGGACGGACCAGAGTGCCGGAGGAAGACGCCGGGGGACCTCACCAGTTGGAAGAAGGTAAGTGTCACCTGCTATTCGCCACCTCACAGTGGCGAATAGTAACTCCATCAAATTCCGAAACAACATAATTTTCAGAATTTGATGAATACCATAATTTCCATATCCCCATACTAATGTATGGGGAGTGTGGAAATTAATGGAGGGGGACTTAGCAAGGACATATCAGTGATATCTCCTGTGCTAAGTGTGTTCATGTCATGAACATTAAAATAACGTCAATTAAGGAAAATGTCCTTAAAAACGTTATTGTAGTGTTGATGAATAGGCACATTAGTGCCTAACCCTCCCCTAACCCCCAATACTTACCTTCAGGATGCTGGTGGTCGGGATACTGAAGCTGGGATCTCGACGCTGTCGAGTCAGGCAGACTCTCATCGGCTGCTGCGCCCACTGCCGGAGCCGGTTGGAGCTCACTCATGAGCTCCATTTTCCGGCTCCGGCAGTAGGTGATGGGAGAGACGTCATGACGTCTCTCCCATCATGCAAAGCGAGCCGGGGGGACGCCGGAGCGGGGATTAAGGTAAGTGGAGGTTTTTTTTTACGTGTGTGTCTGGGATCACTGCAAGGGGTGCGGCTGGGGGACAGACGGATTACTACTGGGGGCACTGCTGTGGGGGGGACTACTGGGGGCACTGCATAAGGGCTTGTGTAGCTATCCAAGGGTGGGGGAGGAGGGTGCAAGGTTGGAGAAACGCCTAGGGTGCCAAGAAACCTTGCACCGGCCCTGCAAGTATGCACTGCAGGCAACGTACAAAGTGAAGCGAGTACTGTTCCAAATGTGTATTTGTACATGACTATTGTCTTGCATCATATTTTTTTATATTAGCTGCCAATTCAGTTCAGTGTGGGTGATGGTGTAGAAGTGGAATACCTTGCTCCACCCGCTGTCATCTTCAGCATGCTGGATGTTGCTCAGATGGTCCTTTAACGCCGGTCGGACAGCTGGAAGAGATGTCATAACCTGGTGCAACCAAGCCAACACAGCAGGGTGAGATCTTGGGACCACCTATCTATTGCTGGAAAGGTATAGGTCATCACTGGTGCAAATGACTAAGACATTAGAGTGCTTGTACACTCAGACGATAATTGTCTGTAACGCCTGTCAGAAAGTATTCACTGGCCTAATTGTAGAATACAATGTCATCTTAGGGCCTCATTCAGAGGCGGATGCAGGAGTAATTGGTGATGCATCCTCAGTAGCAGCAGATACCTGCAGCCTACCATACATGTGGGCCTGACCATCAGAAACTATGTGCTGGTGACAATGATTAATTACCATTCAGATGTATTTATATTAAACTAATGGTTTTGAAGGAATAAAACAGGGATTGGCATTGCCCATGGTAACCGGCCCCTAAGGTGGTTAGTGGAAGCACTGAGCTAGTGTCCACTATGTAGTAAATGAGAGCCAAAGTAAAAGGGGTTGCATCCTAACTTTCCACAAGTTTAGGTTTTAAACTTGTAAGTGTAGTTGGCCTAGTGCCTACTATACCATACTCATCTATAATTGATTAATGGACCCTACCTACTTTCTGGCACCTCAAGACCACTAAATGAAGATAGGATGTGAAGGTCCATGCCTACTTATGGACAGTGGGAGCTTAATACAAATCCCCAAAGAAGAATTTAGGCCTAGTGACAAATATGATTCCATAGCCTTTTGCCCAAAACTTTGATAGCTCAATTGGGCCCTTAGAAGGTTAATGACTGATGCCTGAAAATGTAGTGCCCTGTGCTGGAGGAAACTTTTGGATTAGTAGACACATATAATGCCAGGGTCTTCACAATTATTGGTCTTCCCCACTGATGAGACAAGACAGGTGCCCCAATGGGGCATTACCAGTTCTAGTCTCCTCGGCAGACAACAAGAGTGGCACTCATGTGCAGCTCTTTTGCCATGGGGTGCCTTATCAGTCCTACCCAGCAGGGGTCAACATTGATCCTTAGCTGGGCCTTGTCACCTTGATTACACCAACTTCACCTCGTCAGCAGAGGACAACCTTCAGCTCTTTTACACTCCGCTCGCTGGCTGCAGGACTTTGGTACATACAGTACACAGGGTACATACACAGATCTCCCCACTGCTGATAATTGCTGCATATACACTACAAGCAGCATTCTTTCTATACCTTCAGTCGGTGATCTACACTGTCGGCTCCAGGCTTGTGCATGGTTGCTCTGATGGACAAATCCTGCTGCAGGTGCAGCTTCACCAGCGCTCTCCTATATCTAGATCTGGTGAGTTATACTGCATATTTATTGTGTATCATCACTGCAGCCATTGTATACACACTGTATATAGCAGTGACACCTGGAGAACAATAGTACAACAGAATCGGTACTCCTTCATCTACGTTCAGGACAAATCAGAGTTGTCATAGCCCTTACCCATGAGGCCACGCCCCTTTTTTAGGCACTCATTTTATGTCCCTATTTTAAAAAATGGATGGGAGGGGGGGCGCCAATGATCTTTCTGGCACAGGGCATCAAAAAGTCTAGTTGCGGCTCTGCCTGGAATGACACCCTGCAGCCAGAATCTCTGCAGCAGTGCCACCTGGAGTGTCCTTAGAATGCTACAGATGTGCACACCGCTACCCATACAGCCCCCTGAAGCATCCTGAGGATGCTCCGGGCATTGCTGTAATTCTCTGTGTTTGTAGCCCCGCCCCTTCTGTATGACATCACATGGAGGGGGTTTTCCTGCATAGGGCGAGCTGTAGTTACAGCTCTGAGAGCAGGGTTCCCCCTCACTGCAAGATAGAGCTGACTTCACCTCTATTCAGGAAAATGTGGGTCCTAATGGGACCTCTTTTATTTTAGATGAACTTCCCCTCTCTTAAATCTGGTAACAAGCATCCACTTCCCCTAAATGCCAAGGGGCCCTGTACATCCTCCTCTCTGTATTGAGTCCCTGGCTGTAATATACTCCTCTCACTGACAGGAATACAGGCATTGCTCTGTCTCACCCTGCCCACCCCCCCACCCCCCCATGTATGCATGGGATGTAGTTATGTTACCTGCGTCTGGAATGCCAGCTGCCAGAATCCCGACGTGGAAAGATAGATGTTGAAATACAGACAACTGTCTTTAGCCCAATGCCGAAATCCTGACAGACGGTATCCCGAACGAAGGTAAGCACGGACAGGTTAGCGTTATCCACAGTGTTTTAGGTTTAGGGAACCCTGGGGGAGATTAGGGTTAGGCAATCCCCGAGGAGGGTTAGAGATAGGCTAGGGGACGTACCATAAGACTTTCCGCTGGTATCCAAATATTCAAGCTTTCCCTGAAAACTCTCCTCTTTAGACAAGCTTATCAGATTTCAGAACACCTACATAACCTTCATAGCTTTCCTATCTAATTACATCCCTTCTTACAGTCCACACATAACCTCACACATTATCTCTTTCTTCACTTTCACGTCCTCCTAACCAGGGGCGTCTTAAGAGAGGAGGGGGCCCGTGTGCACTCCCCGTGCGGAGCCCCCTCCTCTCAACCTGGTGGCCGGCAGCCAACTGACACGGCTAGCCAGCCACTGCGGAGCCTTAGTAGACTCTGGGCACTAGAGTGTGCCCTGAGTCTACTGCGCATGCGCAGAACACCGGAAATATGGCCGTAGCAGCCATTTTCCGGTGTTCTGAGCAGCGCTGATACCCGACGTGGCACCACGGACAGATACGTTTAAAATAATATAGGTGCAGTGTGTGAGGTGCGGGGCCCCCCTGGACCCGGGGGCCCGTGTGCCCCGCACACACTGCACCCATTATAGATATGCCACTGCTCCTAACCCTAGGCCAACTTTCCTGTGTGACTGGATCATACAGCTCACCAAGAACATCTGCAATCTGGCTGGACCAATATGCAATACATAGCACCTATCCTTGTGTATCAACACCTATTTCCCTATAGATTGTAAGCTTGCGAGCAGGACCCTCTTACCTTTATGTCTGTCTGTTACTACCCAGTTTTGTTCTATTAATGTTGTTTCCAATTGTAAAGCGCAATGGAATATGCTGCGCTATATAAGAAACTGTTATAAATGACACCTTGCGTAGGTCTGTAAACCTGGTACTCTGTGAGCAAATTAGCTTGAAGCTAGGTATGTTGGTGACTTGTATGGGTAGGCTTACTGGGATGCGGTTACGATGCTGGCGAACAGGATGCCGGACATCGGTATACTGACACCCATCAGGAAGCTGACTGGGCGATCCCGAAGGGATCAAGATACCGATGTTGGCATCCTGAACGCTGACATTTCGAAGGTAAGGATACTAGCCTTAGCCTGGACATGGAGGGATTAGGATGAGGGACCTCTCGGGTGGGTTAGGGGAGACTATTGGGTTAGGTTATGGGGAGAGGCACCACCCCGGGAGTGTTAGGTTTCGGGTGCGGGAAGGGGGGTTTAGGGTTAGGCACCATTGGGGGGAGGTTAAGGTTAGTCACCACTGGGGCAGGTTAGGGTTAGGCACCACCAAAAGAGGGTTAGAAGGGAAGAGAGTTATGGTAATTACCGGCCCCTGTCGATAATCTGCACGACGGGATTCCGGTATCGGTATTTGAACCGCCGATGTCTCATACATCGACATATCATACCAATTCCAGGCTTACCATACTATCCCTTTAAACCTGGACACTTATGAATTATACAGGTGTGGCTGATTAAAACCAGGTGAAATACAGGCCAGCCACAGAACCTGTGTAATTCATGAGTGTTACGGTTTAATGGAATAGTATGGTTAGTCTATGTATGGGTGATATTTAATTTTAAATTTAACCCAGAAACTATAAATAGTTGTTTAACTTTTGTTTTCCCTCTGTGAAACAAGGAGCCACCTTTTATCCCAGCTCAAATCACGATGCATTGTGCTGTGCACCATCTGCTAATTTATCTGTGCTTTCCCAACCTAGAAATGGAATCTCTCAGTAATTTTAATGAGCAGATTTCTTTTTTTCCTTTCTTACCACAATTTGTGCTCATTACCTTATATGCGGATGCCATAAGGCAAACAAAGACGTTCTCCCTAATGATAGCTCTTGTGTTAGTGTACATTAGAGATGAGCGGTTTGGATTCTGTGGAATCTGAACCGCTCAGAACAGTGGGTATCTGAGTCCACCCACCGACTGTTCCCGCCGACTGGGATCCCCACTGCAAGCCCAATGTCAGCGTTCTCACGTCGGCTCTCGCGAGATTGCCAAACTCTTGCGAGAGGCGAGAGTTCACCTCTACATTTGTCATGCACACTCCGGACTGCGCGCTACTCTGCAACTGGGCGGGCTGGCTGAGAGGGGCCATGCTGATCATTGGCTGGCTGAGTGGCTGTATAGGGGAATGCACTGCACACTGATGCTGCGCTATACTCTGCTAAGTGGCTGCTCTGGCAAAAGTGACTGTGTAAGGTGGCACACTGCACGCTGATGTGTGCTGCGCTATACTCTGCTGATTAAGTGCTGTGTCCAGAGGCTCACATGTGACTGTGTAAGGGGGCACACTGACTGCAAGAAGTGGCTCTGTGTATAAAAAAATTTAATTAAAAAAGCAAAAAATAGAAAACAAAAAACTTAATTTTTGGTGCTGTACCCCACTGGTGTAAACCCTCTGTGTATAAAAAATACAAACACCGTGACTCCGTGGGCATTAGCCCTCTGTGTATAAAAAACACAAGCACTATGACTCCGTGGGCCATAGCCCTCTGTGTATAAAAAATACAAGCACTGTGACTTTGTGGACCATAGCCCACTGTGCATAAAAAATACAAGCACCGTGACTCCATGGGCCATAGCGCTCTGTGTATAAAATATACAAGCATCATGACTTTGTGGGCCATAGCGCTCTGTGTATAAAATATACAAGCATCATGACTTTGTGGGCCATAGCCCTCTGTGTATAAAATACAAGCACCATGACTCCGCGGGCCATAGCCCTCTGTGTATAAAAAATACAAGCACTTTGACTTTGTGGACCATAGCCCTCTGTGTATAAAAAATACAAGCACCGTGACTCCGTGGGCCATAGCGCTCTGTGTATAAAATATACAAGCATCATGACTTTGTGGGCCATAGCCCTCTGTGTATAAAATACAAGCACCATGACTCCGCGGGCCATAGCCCTCTGTGTATAAAAAATACAAGCACTTTGACTTTGTGGGCCATAGCCCTCTGTGTATAAAAAATACAAGCACCATGACTCCGTGGGCCTTATCCCACTGTATATAAAAAATACAAGCACCGTGACTCTGTGGGCCATAGCCCTCTGTGTATAAAAAATACAAGCATCGTGACTCCGTGGGCCTTAGCCCTCTGTGTATAAAAATACAAGCACCGTGACTCCGTGGGCCATAACCCTCTGTGTATAAAAAATACCGTGACTCCGTGGGCCATAGCCCTCTGTGTATAAAAAATACAAGCACCGTGACTTTGTGGGCCATAGCTCTCTGTGTATAGAAAATACAAGGACCATGACTCCGTAGGCCACAGCCCTGTGTATATAAAAAATACAAGTACCGTGACTCTGTGGGCCTTAGCCCTCTGTGTATAAAATACAAGCACCGTGACTCTGTGGGCCTTAGCCCTCTGTGTATAAAATACAAGCACCGTGACTCTGTGGGCCTTAGCCCTCTGTGTATACAAGCACTGTGACTCCATGGGCCTTAGCCCTCTGTGTATAAAATAAATTAAAAGCACTGTGACTCCGTGGGCCTTAGCCCTCTGTGTATAAAATAAATTAAAAGCACCATGACTCCGTGGGCCTTAGCCCTCTGTGTATACAAGCACCATAACTCCGTGGGCCTTAGCCCTCTGTGTATACAAGCACTGTGACTCTGTGGTGTCTGTACCACTGCTCTGTTGCTTAGTAACCAGTCAGCTCACTGCAACCTTTGACCTATAATGGTGAAAACAATATTATAAGCTGTGAGGTGGTCTAAATTGACTGTAAATGACTGGAAATTAATGTTATTGAGGTTAATAATACTCTAGGAAGGAAAAAAAGCCCACTTTATGTGATTTTAGCTTTTTTTGTAAAAAATCCAAATCCAAAGCCAGTCACCGCAGTTTGGCAAATCCAAATCCAAAGCCGGACGACAAATTAGAACCAAATCCGGCAAAAATGGTCCGGCGTACATCCCTAGTGTGCATACAGTCTCTTTGTGCTATATTGATTTATAATATGAACAGTGCTATTTGTCCCAAAAAATTATTTGACTTATCTCTGTGGTTTCCTCAATTTGCATTTGATGTCGAACATAATTTATTTAATAGTGTGTTATACATGCAGTTTCCTTTCCTTTAAACCTCTAGTCATAGGCTTTGGAAAATACCATATTGCATTAACCAATTTCATTAAGAATGATTACATAAACCTGAGCAGTTATCAAACAGTCTCGTAACAGCTTCCTGATAATTACATTTTTCATCTGCAACGTGCGTTTCCATTCATCCCACTTGTAGTGTATTATGTAGTAATAGGAATGTAAACCAGTAATGCCATAAAATAAGGCTTTAAAACCTGTACAGTGTGCTAAAAGCGAACTCTAATATGTAAGACGTGCGGCTGCCTTGGTTGTCATAGAAATAGAGAGAGAGAGAACATTTTACTCCACATTGAAATATTTTGCAAGACTAGACAGAGAACAGTCATTTTCCTATGGGTTTGCAGTACACTCACAAAGCAGAATATAGTTCCATTAATAAAGCAGCGGGCAATACAGGAGCAGATAGTCGTGTGCTTTTCTTTCACTCCCTGAAGTCCTGTAGTTTAGAAAAAAATGTTTCCCCTAAGTTATCGGCCATCATTATATTCTTTGTACAGCGTTCCTCCTCTTACCTGAAAGCAGCCAGGCTGCTTTCAGGCAAATGGTAGGAGGATGTGATTAAATGGCTCAGTTGTGTATATCTTGAAAGCCGTTTAATGAATGGTTTATGTGTTCAGTAGGCAGGGCGGAAGCTCAGCTGTCTGTCACCCAGGGCAAAGACTCAGCTCTGCGCCTTCCCCAGTAGCTATAGTAGTCACTCTTGGCTTGCTTGAATACAAACGTTTATGTTGTAAACAATGAAATGTTTGTAATGTGAGGGCAAATGTATTATCTGGTTCTGGGTAGAGATGTATGCCAACCCCCGTGTTTTGGTTTTGGATCTGGATCTCCCCTGGTTTTAGATCTGGATTGGTTTTGCCAAAACCTCACCTCCGTGTTTTGTTTTTCGGTTTTGGTTTTGGATCTGGATTTTTTTCTTAAAATCATAAAAACAGCTAAAATCACATAAAATGGGCCTGTTTTTGTTGCTACAGTATTATTAACCTCAATAACATTTATTTCCACTCGTTTCCAGTCAATTTTGACCACCTCACAGCTCCACTATATTGTTTTCAAAATTTGCGCCAAGCTAGCTGGCTAAGTTAAGCTGCAGCAGTGGGTGGCACAAACACGTGGCAGTTCAACTTCCAATATGGCACATCAGCAAACAAATGTTTTTATTATTCAAGAGAGGCCTGAGGGAGTTGGAGTATGTATGAAGTTGAAGGCAGGGCAGGGACAGGAAGGGTTGATTGGTAGTAAATTTAAATTTAATTAAATTTTTGATTCCGAAGAAAATTTATGAGGGAGAAGGGGAGGGGAGGAGGCATTTACAAAAAAATATTTGACACATTCACATTCAGTTGCACGCCTTGATCTAAACACAATTTAGCGCAAAAGATTTTACATATACAATGTACAGTCGATACATACGCATGCGCTCTGCATCCAGATTTCCCGGCATCAAATGTGAAACCTCCGCCAACAGAAAGAAAAAGATGACTAACTACCACATATAGAGTGCTTGCATATATACCCTTACAGAGATAGGCAATACAATAGAACGAGTTGGCATAATCCCATTGGTTCTTCCTCCTCGTTCTTCTGTTACGATACAGTTCATAGGTCAGTTTGGAATAAGCAGGTGAGTGACAGCTAGGTCTCCCTATTGTGGCCAGACCCAGGTTTGGCTAGACTAGCCCAGAGGTCTTGAGTCTAACCCACTTGGTGGTCTTCACCAGTGACCCCTCCAGTCGGGATTTGGGTTTCGCTGTACCAAGAGAGCAGGTCACGGAACTCTGGACAGGTAACTGGGAGAGGCAGAAAGACTAGAACTATATTAAATGAATTACTATATGAACAATAATTGAACACTAGGAGATGAACTGAAAACTTGAACACTGGAGATTAACTGAATACTGGAACACTGTAGATGAGCTGAATACTTGAATATTGGAGATGAACTAAATACTTGAACACTGAAGATGAGCTGCATACTTGAATACTGGAGAAGAACTTGAGAATGTTAGAGATCCTAGTCGCAGGCCTGCTTGAGAACAAAGGAAATTGTACTGGGAATTGCTACAGATTCAGATGCTGATTTGCACAGAGAAACACAGAGAGATGTGGACACAGGCATGTACTGGGAATTGCTACAGATTCCGGTGCTGATTTTCACAGAAAACACAGAGAGGGGGACGCAGGCATGAACTGGGAATTGCTAGAGGTCCAGCTGAGAGCTAACTAGAAATTATCAGGAAAGCTGACACCTCAATAACACAGGGAAGCTGCAATAGAGCTGAGAAGCACACTACAAGACACACAGGAAATATAAAATAAGACACGAGTTCTGAGAGAGAGCTAAGTCTCAAACTGAGAATTAGCATGGAAGGTAATACAGGTAACACTGGAGAACTGTGAGTAGGCTGAAGCAACACTCTAAAGGAAATAACACAGAACAACACTGGTGAGTATCACCTTCACTGGAACAGTGAAGTTGAACAGCAGCTTCCTGTTCCTGGAGTCAGACTTAAATACCCTTAGGTAGCTGGTCATTGGATCAGAAGATCAGCTGAGAGACCACAGGCCTACCATTGGGAGAGACTAGTCAGGTGATATGGACCAACATGGCTGCGCCCATGCCCGGCACCCTGGAAACCAGGATGCATGCATGGAAGCCCTAGCAGACACTGGGGAGAATACTCAGTCACCAGTCACCTCCACTCCCAGCGACTGAACACCTAAGCCCAAGGACACCGATGTGGAGGTGAGTAGCGGCCAATCCCAGGCCATATCCTGGCAATATAGAGACCATCAATGACTGCCATATAATACAGAATATATCAGTGACCACAATATAATAGAGAGTATCAGTGACTGCCCTATATTACAGAGAGCATCAGTGACCACCATATAATACAGAGAACATCAATAACTACCATATAATGCAGAGAGCCTCAGTGACCACCATATAATTCAGATAGCATCAGCATTGTCATACAATACAGAGTATGACAATATTATACATACAACATCAGTCACCACCATACAATACAAGTAGCATCAATGACCACCATATAATACAATGTCGGAATGGATGCACAGTGCAACTCTAACGCATGCGCAGATTTAAAACATTGGCCAACTGTATGCTTCATCAACACTGCTTGTGACTTAGAATAAGGCCCTATGCGCAGCCTGCATGACTATGATCTTGCTCACTGGATGTGCTGCTGATCCTGAGGGGTGATTGATCATCACCCTTCATTGATCCCTCTGGCTCTGCATGATCATGCCATGGCAACCCCTGCTGGCACACCCCTCTCTATCACCCAGAGCAAAAGCCCCACCTGCCACCTCATAGCTATGCTCCTGTCAGTAGGATATGTAGGTGCAGATATTTAAAAATAACATGAAACCATCACTCGCTACCAAGTATAGGAGGGTGTGAAAAGTCCAATTCAATTACTAAATTAAAGTTATCGTTCTTACATTAGAGTTAAATCCAACACAATTTGCAATTCTGAAGGTGGCGAGAAGTTTTACAATCAACTTTAAGGGGAGGCGAGTCAATTGTTTTTTCATGCCCGATCTACCACCTAAACTGACGGGAGATCGGAGTGTGATATTCATTTGTTTTGGGCACCAATGCCTTTTTGTGCATGTCGCACCCATATAGATCGGGTTTAGCTGTATAACGCAGCTTAACCTTTTTAAAGTCCTGGTTAGTGTGCCCAACCCAGGACTTTCTGCAGATTTCTGCTTGCTGCCTCAGTAGGGCGCAAGCAGAAATCTGTGTACTGGTGGCATCCTCGCCCAAATGGAGCAACAATTGAATTGCTCCGTTGGGTGCCCATTAGTATCAGCCGCGGGGGCAAACAAATTGAATCGCCCCCTAAAAATGTGTGAAATGCCCCTGCAAGGCTTAGTCCATGTTTCAATATGTAAAATAACTATGCAAAAGAGAAATGGTCATCTATTAGTTTAATGGCATGTCATTTCACCCTTATGCCTCTTTTTATCGTCATATTGCATAAAGCTTGTTTCGCTCTTCCAGTTTCACTGTTTAAACAAAAAGAAAAAAAAGACAAAAGGCAATATATATATACGCTATATATATATGTCTAATATAAAATGGAGTCATGAGAGCTTTAAGATATAAGAGGTGTTTTATCAACTAGTAGGAATACAAAATGCAATTTGTCCTTCGCACAATATACAGAATGGAAAAATCCTTACGTAACTGCAAGATTTTCATTACATGAATATACAGGTTGTGTGGGATATCAAACAGAGGATGCTACATGTTGTGACGGGATGTAGTTGACATCCCGGCGGTCAGGATGCCGGCGCTCGGAATCCCAGCGCCAGAATCCCAGTAAGTATTAGGGTCAGGGGGAGGGTTAGGTTTAGGGTTATGCACTACGGGGAGGGTTAGAGTACAGGGAAAGGCAGGTTAGGGGGAGGGTTAGGCTACATACCTTTGGGCTTTGAGATTCTAATCAGTGTGTCTCAGAAGGGAATATATATATATATATATATATATATTACGGGTGAACGGGTTCGGATTACTGAAATCCGAGCCCCCCCGATCCGAGTCAGGCTCGACTTTTCCCGCCTGACTCGGATCTGAAATTGAGGCAAAACGTCATCATCCCACCTTCCTGGTCTCGCGGGTTTTGGATTCTATATAAGGTAACCGCGTCGGCACCATTTTCTCACTCGGCTGTGGACAGTGAAGAGGGAGGGTGGGAGTTAGGGCTGGCTGGGCTGTGTAGTGTAGTGTAGTGCAGTGTTGTGTTGTGCTGCGCTGTGCTGCTGTTGTCCATAGGGGCTGTGTCCACTCCTCCAAAGTCCATAGGGGCTGGCTGTGTTGGGCTGCTGTTGTCCATAGGGGCTGTGTCCACTCCTCCAAAGTCCATAGGGGCTGGCTGGGCTGTGTTGTGCAGTCAGTTGTCCATAGGGGCTGTGTCCACTCCAAGTCCTGTGCAGTGTCCCAGTCCTAAAGGGGTGCTGTAGTCTTGTCCAGGGGGTGCTCTGTCCATCAGGGGTGCTCCCCCCAAGTGCAAAAAAAAAAATTTTTTTCTGTGCTTGTGAACTGTGTGCGCAGTAGCAGCACGTGCATCAACAAAGTAGCGCCTAGTGTATGCCTGTGTCATAAGTAAAGGGCCAGGTGGCTCGCCCATTAAAGGGTGCTGTAACTCCCAAAGTGCACTCCAAATAATATTTTTTTTTCTGCGTTTGTGAATTGTGTGCGCAGTAGCCGCACGTGCATCAACAAAGTAGCGCCAAGCGTGCGCCTGTGTCATAAGTAAAGGGCTGGGTGGCTCATCCGTTAAAAGGTGCTGTGACCCCCAAAGTGCACTCGAAAAAATATTATTTTTTTTCTGTGTTTGTGAATTGTGTGCACTGTACGTGCATCCTCAAAGCAGCATCGCCAAGTGTGCGTCTGTCTGTTAAAGGGTGGTGCAACCCCCAAAGTGCGCTCCAACAAAAATAAAATAATCTTTTTTTCTGTGTTTGTGTGTGAAATGTATGCGCAGTGACTGCACCTGCATCCTCAAAGCAGCAGCGCTAAGCGTGCATCTGTATGTTAAAGGGTGGTGTAACCCCCAAAGTGCGCTCCGCAAAAAATAAACAATTCTTCTTTTTTTTCTTTCTTTGTGAATTGTGTGCACAGTAGCCGCACGTCCATCAACAAAGTAGCGTCAAGCATGCGCCTGTGTCATAAGTAAAGGGCCGGCTGGCTTGACCATTAAAGGGTGCTGTAACCCCCAAAGAGCACTCCAAACAAAATAAAAAAATATTTTCTGTGTTTGTGAATTGTGGCTGCATGTGCATCAACTGTGGCTGCATGTGCATCAACAAAGGAGCAGTGCCAAGCGTGCGCCTGTGTCCCATAAGTCTGTTAAAGGGTAGTGTAACCCCCAAAGTGCACTCCATAAAAAATAAACAATTATTTTTTTTCTGTGTTTGTGTGCGAAATGTATGCGCAGTAGCCGCACGTGCATCAACACAGCAGCAGCGCCAACCGTGCACCTGTGTCATAAGTCAAGGGCCGGTTTGGACATCTGGTCCGGACTGAAGGACGTGCCAACAATTTCTGACATGTCTACTGTCACTGCATATGATACTGTCACCACTGACAGAATGGTGGAGGAATTATTTTCTATGTTTGTGAATTGTGTACACTGTGGCTGCACGTGCATCAACAAAGGAGCAGTGCCAAGCGTGCGCCTGTGTCATAAGTAAAGGGCTGGCTGGCTTGTCCGTTAAAGGATGATGTAACCCCCAAAGTGCACTCCAAAAAAAATAAAAAAATTCTTCGCTTTTTTTCTGTCTTTGTGAAATGTGTGGGCTGTAGTCGCACCTGCATCCTCAAAGCAGCAGCGACAAGCGTGCGTCTGCTGTCTGTTAAAGGGTGCTGTAACCCCCAAAGTGCGCTCAACAGAAAATAAAAAATTATTCTTTTTTTTTCTGTCTTTGTGAATTGTGTGGGCTGTAGCCGCACCTGCATCCGCAAAGCAGCAGCGACATGCATGCGTCTGACTGTTAAAGGGTGGTGTAACCCACAAAGTGCGCTCCAACAAAAATAAATTAATAATCTTCTTTTTTTGTGTGTTTGTGTGTGAAATGTATACACAGTAGCCGCACCTGCACTCTCAAAGGTAGGTGTAACCCCCAAAGTGCGCTCCACAAAAAAAAAATTCTTTTTTTTTCTGTCTTTGTGAATTGTGTGGGCTGTAGCCGCACTTGCATCCTCAAAGCAGCAGCGACAAGCGTGCGTCTGTCTGTTAAAGGGTGGTGTAACCCCCAAAGTGCACTCCAACAAAAATAAAACATTTTCTTCTGTGTTTGTGAATTGTTTGCACTGTACTTGCATCAACAAAGGAGCAGCGCCAAGCGTGCGCCTGTGTCCCATAAGTCTGTTAAAGGGTGGTGTAACCCCCAAAGTGCACTCCACAAAAAATAAACAATTCTTTTTTTTCTGTGTTTGTGTGCAAAATGTATGCACAGTAGCCGCACGTGCATCAACACAGTAGCAGCGCCAAGCGTGCGCCTGTGTCATAAGTCAAGGGCTGGTTTGGACATCTGGACTGGACTGAAGGACGTGCCAACAATTTCTTACAAGACTACTGTCACTGCATATGATACTGTCACCATTGACAGAATGGTGGAGGATTACATCGGTGGCAGCATCCAAGTAGGGATGTCAGACAGTCCGTACCTGTACTGGCAGGAAAAAGAGGCAATTTGGAGGCCCCTGTACAAACTGGCTTTATTTTACCTGAGTTGCCCCCCCTCCAGTGTGTACTGCGAAAGAGTGTTTAGTGCAGCCGGGAACCTTGTCAGTGAAAGGCGTAGGAGGTTGCTTCCACAAAATGTGAAGAAGATGATGTTCATAAAAATGAATTATCAACTCTTCCAGGGAGACCAGCCTCCAGAACGTACAGAGGGACCTGTGGTGGTGGATTCCAGCGGGGACAAATTAATACTCTGTGAGGATGAGGATGTACACAACACTGAAGAGTGTGAGGAATCGGTGGATGAGGAGGATTAGGACGACATCTTGCCTCCGTAGAGCCAGTTTGTGCAGGGACAGATTAATTGCCAGCTTGTTTTGTGGGGGCCCAAACGAACCAATCATTTCAGCCACAGTCATGTGGCAGACCGTGGTACTGAAATGATTGGTTTGTTAAAGTGTGCATGTCCTGTTTATACAACATAAGGGTGGGTGGGAGGGCACAAGGACAATTCCATCTTGCACCTCTTTTTTTTCTTTGCATTATGTACTGTTTGGGGCCTAGTTTTTCAAACTGCCATCCTGTCTGCCACTGCAATGTCACTCCTAGATGGGCCAAGTGTTTGTGCCGCACGCTCGTGTCGCTTAGCATAGTCATCCAGCTACCTCGGTGCAACCTTTTGGACATAAAAACACTATTGTGAGGTGTGAGGTGTTCAGAATAGACTGGAAATGAGTGGAAATTAAGGTTATTGAGGTTAATAATAGCATCAAGCAGAAAAACCCACAAATTCTGTGATTTTAGCTGTTTTTATGCTTTTTTTCAAAAAAATACAGATCCAAAACACAAAACCCAGAACCGAAAACACGGAAGGGTGGTTTTGGTAAAAAACAATCCAGATCCAAAACACGAAGAAAGATCCAGATCCAAAACCAAAACACGAAAAGTGGGCGGTGCACACCCCTAATATATATATTGGGACAATGACAGAATTTTCAGATTTTGGCCTCTTTTCACCACCACAATAGCTTTGAAATGAAACAAACAAGATGTGCTTTAACTGCAGACTTTCAGATTTAATTTGAGGGTAATTACATCCAAATCAGGTGAACGGTGTAGGAATTACAACGGTTTCTATATGTGCTTCCCACTTTTAAAGGGGCCAAAAGTAATGGGACTATCAACTCAAAAGCTATTTCATGGACAGGTGTGGGCTATTCCCTCGTTATTTCATTATCAATTAAGCAGGTAAAAGGACTGGAGTTGATTCTAGGTGTGACATTTGCATTTGGAATCAGTTGCTGTCGACTCTCAATATGAGATCCAAAGAGCTGTCACTATCAGTGAAGCAAGCCATCATTAGGCTGAAAAATCAAAACAAACCCATCAGAGAGATAGCAAAAACATTAGGTGTGGCCAAATCAACTGTTTGGAACATCCTTAAAAAGAAAGAACGCATCGGAGATCTCAGCAACACCAAAAGACCCGGAAGACCACGGAAAACAACTGTGGTGGATGTCAGAAGAATTATTTCCCTGGTGAAGAAAAACCCCTTCACAACAGTTGGCCAAATCAAGAACACTCTCCAGGAGGTAGGTGTATATGTGTCAAAGTCAACAATCAAGAGAAGACTTCACAAGAGTTCATATAGAGGGTTCACCACAAGATGTAAACCATTGGTGAGCCACAAAAACAGGAAGACCAGATTAGAGTTTGCCAAACAACATCTAAAAAAGCCATTACAGTTCTGGAACAACATCCTATCGACAGATGAGACAAAGATCAACTTGTACCAGAGTGATGGGAAGAGAAGAGTCTTGAGAAGGAAAGGAACTGCTCATGATCCAAAACATACCACCTCATCAGTGAAGCATGGTGGTGGTAGTGTCATGGCGTGGGCATTTATGGCTGCCAATGGAACTGGTTCCCTTGTATTTATTGATGATGTGACTGCTGGCAAAAGTAGCAGAATGAATTCTGAAGTGTTTCGGGTAATATTATATGCTTATATTCAGTCAAATGCTTCAGAACTCATTGAGCGGCGCTTCACAGTGCAGATGGACAATGACCCGAAGCACACTGCAAAAGCAACCAAAGAGTTTGTTAAGGCTAAAAAGTGGAATGTGATGCAATGGCCAAGTCAATCCCCTGACCTGAATCCGATTGAGCATGCATTTCACTTGATGAAGACAAAACTGAAGGGAAAATGCCCTAAGAACAAGCAGGAACTGAAGACATTTGCAGTAGAGGCCTGGCAGAGCATCACCAGGGATGAAACCCAGCGTTTGGTGATGTCAATGCGTTCCAGACTTCAGGCTGTAATTGTCTGCAAAGGATTTGCAACAAAGTATTAAAAAGTGAAAGTTAGATTTAGGATTGTTTAGTTTGTCCCATTACTTTTGGCCCCTTAAAAAGTGGGAGGCACATATAGAAACCGTTGTAATTCCTACACCGTTCACCTGATTTGGATGTAATTACCCTCAAATTAAATCTGAAAGTCTGCAGTTAAATCACATCTTGTTTGTTTCATTTCAAACCCATTCTGGTGGTGAATAGAGGCCAAAATATGAAAATTCTGTCAATGTCCCAATATTTATGCACCTGACTGTATATATAAGGCTGCTGGGTGAGTTATTTTTTCCTTATGCAAAAAACAAGCAAAGGAATATATATATTCTTTTTGTGGGAGATGTGCAGTAGGCAGAGTCAGCACTTGTCCTGGGATGCCCAAAGCGGTGCCAATGGGATTAGGGGATTCCATTGGAAGTGCCCACACCCCTGCTGCAGACACCTCTCTTCCCAGGACTGGAAATGAGACATCATCGTTAAGTTGACTACATCTCCTTCATGTCAACAGCTGGCGCACCCTGCAGGAGCATTAAGAACATTGGAAGAGTGACATATGGGTGGAATTCAATTGTTGCTCCTGTCGGGCGTGATCAGCTGCCAGCGCTCCATTTCAGCTCGCAGCCCCAGCGGGGTGCGAGCTGAAAAGTGACCTGTTTGGGCGCCCAAACATCACTTTTTGCGGTCGTGCCCAGCACTTTGGTCGGGTGTAGCTGCTTTACGCGGCTAAACCCGACCAATTTGGGCGCGATCAGCGTGAAAAACAGCAGCAATGGAATAGCGGCCCGCGATCTCCTCTCACTTTAGACGGGTGATCCGGACCGCGTAAACAACTGAATTCCGCCCATTCTCCTAACCATTGGCACCTTAGGCAACTGCAGAGATCATGATGTGCCTAATGGTAACGCCAGACCTGGATGCAGGACATGGAAATCATTCTAGAGTGCTAATGCCCTGCGCATCCAATGACTGCAGCCAGGCAAAGATATTCAGCACTGCACATAACAGTCATACAGTATATAACACACCTTTGGGATGCTCCAAAACCGTTTCCAATATCGAAGCATATCCGGCTGTGAGCTGCTGTACTCGCCCTCTAAATTTTGTTACAGAACTGTTGGTTACTTTATTTTGCACTACACTTGTGTTAAAAAAAATAAAGAAAATAGAAGTTGATGTATATCCTGGCATTTTTCAGGATCCGGATCCTTTGCCTGCTGCAAATGAGATGAGCAATGTCGATAGCCGGGTCCACCGATGTATCATTGAGAGGATGTTTATTTGACTTCTATATCAATGTAAGTGATCTGCATCGAGCTGTCGAGGTGTCTGCATACATAGATAACATGTTTGTATTTTCTGCAAGCGCCCGTTCCAGGGAATGGAATCTGATGAATGTTCCAGGATACGAAATTCATGTGATATTCAGTAATTGTGTCTCTTTGTTTTGTTTACAATTTTTTTTCTTAGATTTACATTTTTGTAGGATGACATTCATGAAATTATAATATTTTAGGGTTTAATATATAACAAGGATGAACTCAAAAATTAAGTATTTGTTTGTTTTACCAGGAAAATTGATCAGAAAATGACGGGTGTATATAGAAAGTTATTAATGCCATAATGGCAGCCACTGTACATAGACAGTCAGTAGTTACTTGTTAACATGTCGACACTTCACCTTTCTTTGCCCTGCCTGGTGCTCTCCAGCCGTCATTTTATTTCTAGCTCACACCCGGGATGGACTGAGGGCAATAATCTGGCCTGGCATTTGTAGTGCGGTTTGCACTAGTAAAATGGGCACCGCATGGACACGCATCAAAGTGGTGTGCTGGGAGTCATGGGGTGTAGCTTTGCACTTTAGCACGGTGTTCGAGAAGAGCGCTGATTGGTGGAGCTGCTAGGCCAGGCCTTCAGGTGGCCAAATCAGCCCATCAGGTCACCGGCCCTTTTGGCATGTGCCAGGTGTATCAGATGGTCAGTCCGGCTCTGGCACACACTTTTAATCTTATTCCTTCCAATTAATGTCCCTGTCATATCAAACCATCCACATATTGTAATTTCCTTAATTAATATGCTGTCTTTAAAACTTTCTGTTCATTTGTGGTATGTCGCCATTCGTGGCTTGCCAGGTAATTCCTGACAATGTTTCTCAAATAATACATTTTACCTGAGAAATGTGCAGTAATCATGGTGGAACATTGCAGCAATATGGGAAATATTTTTATTTACAGCTAATTTATAGGTAATTTACCCCCACCCCATAAGAAGGTAAAACAGGGCTAGATTAAGCCTTCGGGGTGCCCGAAGGCACTTAAAACAGGGGGGGGGACTTCCCTCTCTTGTCAACAGTGTCCCCGGTCGCTGCAGATGAAAGAGAGAAAGAGGCCAGGAAATATCTGTCAGCTGGAGGAGATCCTGCCCTCTTCCTTCCCCCCCAACAGCGGTAGAACTGAGGCCGTGGCCACCCAATCCCACCCACAAATGGCAGCAGACTGTCAATCACTGCTAGTCTTCTGCCGCTGTGTGTGTGAACACGCAGCACCCTTACCGCACTTCCACAGTATGGGTCAGGTGCCTGTATAGATTCCCGAACATCGGGAATGTGCAATCAGCAGTGCACCCTGACTCAGGCCCCTAGGGGGTTTATTTACTTGCTTGTTTTTAGAAGTGGAGATGTTGCCCATAGCAACCAATCAGATTCTAGCTATTATCTTATATATGGTGCTAGAGAGATGTTAAGTAGAATCTCCACTTCTAAAAACTCTCACTTTAGTAAATATACCCCCTCCAATCCTAAAAACCTGCACTTTAGTAAATAATAATATACCCCCTCCACTTCTAAAAACCCACAGTTTAGTAAATATACCCTTTAGTTTACATATAAAATATGATGAAGCACAAAAACCTCCACATCTGCTATTTACACCTTTGAAAGTAGTGCAATTGAAAAAGTTAAGTAATGCGAGTAGATGAATGCAACTTGTTATAATGTTGCTATTATACCAATGGAATAAGCCTAAGCAAATGTAGAGGGGTTTCCAGTTGCCCCTGATTTGCCTGTTACTTCCACGTATAGATCCGGTGTGCAGGAGCAAAGCAGCAGGGTCATGCCATTATTGTTTAAATAATAATCGGTTTGTAACTGTGATGCTTCAGTAAGAGTTAAGGGCTCCTAAATTACTCCTTGGTGGTGTGAAGAATAATCATTGTGTAACAGACCAGGAAGTTGCTTGACTAACTATCATCACTTGTATCAGACCTACGTCACACAGACACAATTGAGCGATGGCTTGACCAAAATCACCGACAGCATTTTTAGAGTGACTTATTACTTATTAGGGAACCAGGCGTCCTCACAGAGACCGAAAGATCGCTTTATATGAGTAGATGAGAGTCAAGAAAGGGTTTGCGGTTGTGGGAAAACTAAATACACCATGTAAATATGTCCGAGCACGCCGCTAACAAGCCATGCGTGGCAGTATTTTCATTGAGACAGCCAGAGACATAGGGTTTGGAGCAGATTTATAGGGAGAGGGGGCCACTCGGGCTGGATAGAGGGACGGAAGTTTAACTAAAAACTTGGTAGCATGGCAGTTTTTAGCAAGAGGAGAGGCAGTAGACATTTGGGGCCCAGGATCTGGTAAATTGGTACATCCAGTTCCGGGGAGATAGTCAGGGAGAGGTGCAAGCCATAAATAGCTAATGCGCATCATTCCAACAGGAATATTTACTCAGTTGGCTAATGGGGACTACAATGCAGCACCTACTAGTAGTGAAGTCAAGCAATGCAGGAGGTGCATGCTTACTCAGCAGAAACGTGGCTATGTTTGGGGGGACTCGGCGCCTTGCCGGATGCACACGTCCAGTGAGGTGAGTACCGGTGAGTCTAGCTAAAGAGGCATTAAGACCTAGCTGACTGCCCAGTTGTGGCAGTCTTGGAATAGAGGCGTTAAAGCAGGGATGGGGAACCTCAGGGCTGGGGGCCATATAAGGCCCCCAGAATCATTTGGTCTGGCCCTCTGAGCTTTTTTCTGCTAGCCTCATCTGGCTTGAAGGCTGCCTATAATGGCACCCTGCAGCCAGAATCTATGCAACAGTGCCACCTGGAGCATTCTTAGGACGCTTCAGACAGTCACACCACTGCCCTTACAGCTTCACATCCTCAGGATGTTCTGGGCATTGCTATAATCACCGGTGATTGTGACCCCGCCCCTGTGTGATGTCACACAAAGGGGGCATGGCCTGCACTGGGCCCGCAAATATTGTTATATATATCAAAATGGCCCTCGGCAGAAAAAGGTTCCTCACCCCTGAGTTAGAGGGTGATAAAAAGACGAGATCAAACTGTTACAAATCATATGTCAGTTCCATGTTAGCCAGAGGCATGGTAAGTGATTAATTTGCAGCAGGGCATTCAAGCGAATGCAGTGCATGGGCAATTGCTTTATCTATTGTGTGGCAGAGTGTCCTGCCAACAGGCCATATAAGGTCGGTCCTGTGGGCAGGTAGCAGGGATAAGTTCCAGGCCGAAGCAAGGAGAGCTTTGCTTCAAGTGGAAAAGATAACAGGTCAGGCTCCAGACGTAGTTGCATTGTACCTACGTGGCAACGACCTAGTTAAGCTAAAAGCTCTGGACCTGCTCAGTTGCAAGTGTGAAGATTATATCGGATACAAAGTCGGTGGAGTCCCACTCACATTATATGGGCTGCATAATCCTTAGGTCCTAAGGGGCTGAAGAGGGGTCTTGTATCAAGACAGCCGGTGGAAAATCAATGCAGCTATAGGGAAACTACAGTAGTCATTCAGCAAAAAGACATTATGGTACAATGAAGGGGGATATGCAGAGATGATGGAATGAAGTGCAACTAGATTTATTCAGCAATGCCTTTCAGTAGGGCCCTAGAATGATTGTGGTGTTAGAGGTCACAGGGTGTGGTATGTAAGGGAATATTAGAAAGCCAGGCATATTTACCAAGAAGTACGCCACGCTCCAGCTTGTGACGGTTGGGCCATAAGGGCTGTGTGCCAAATAAGGGTGGTTTTGCGCACGGTAGCTGGTCACCAGTTTGGAAAATGGGGAGGCCATTGCTGTGTGTTTGAAAGGTCGGCCGAGCACACCCTCACCCACATGCTGCAAAGGGGGCGGTTTCTGCGTGTCCGCAAGGTCGGCCAAGCATGCCCTCACCCATATGGTGTGAAGGGGTGGTGGTTGTTGCGTGTCTGCAAGATCAGCCGAGCACGCCCCCTAGCCGAAAGACTTGCCCACCCATCCTTTCCTTGTCCTGCGATCTCTGGTGTTTGTATTACAATGGTAATAAATAAAGCTGTGACTGATTTTTGCCCAAAACGTGTGTAGACTCTCCTACGGAGGCAAAGGATGCCAAAATGGCGCCACCTGGTAAGGGGGAGGAACGTGAGGCAGCCCACAGTCCAGTGGGGTGAAATCGGGGAGGACGGGCAAGGGGGCCCCTGCTCATTTCAAAACATCAGACAACATGCTGGCCAATGAGACAGTGTAATACCCCTTTTCCACCAAAATCCTGGGTCAGACCCGGCTTCAGACCCCATTTCCACTGCACTTCGACCTGGGATATTCCGGGTCGGCCTGTTTACACTGAACCCAGGTAAGCCTTTTAAAAGCCTATGGATGTCATTAAAAATTTACTTTTTTCAGTCTCACAAAGATGAGGTCACAAAAGAGAGCAAAACACAGCCTGTGGCTGCCTTTCTGCCTGGGCTGCACTGCAGGTGATGAACAGGGTGGGAATGTCAGCTGCGGTGGTTCAGGTGTTTACCAGCACTGCTCCGATCTGACATGCGTCTCTATCCTCTCTCTGCGGGGCACTGACAGATGACATCATCTGCCAGTGCCCCAGAATCTCCAATCACCGTGTAGAAGCGTTACCCGGATCGCCTAACCCGGGTAGAGTCCGTTTCCACTGCCGCGTTACCCAGGTTTGAACCATGTTCAACCCTGGTCGAGAGCTGGGTAGTATTGCTGGGTAGTAGAAATGTGATTATGTAGGCTGCGCTAAGTATGAGGAGCAGCTCATATGGATTTTGATAAATTTAAGTATAAAAAAAGAGCGCTTGTATAATGAGTAAAACGTACAACTATGGATCTGAGAACATAAAAGATGAGAAAATTATAAAATAGTCTAAAAGTAATAAAAAGTAAAAGTAACAAAAAGTAAAGGATAAATCTAATAAAAATAATAAAATAATATGATCTTCGGGTAATGCTGTGAAGAAAAAATAAAATGTGTTTATAGCTTTTTTGCAGGTATTTGTGTGGAGCCGGGCTGTGGGGGTTGTAGATGTTGCGGGCTTTAAAGGTGTTGTCACTTGCTCAATGTTTTGGAGACACTGGCAGGTTCTAACTAGCGGACCCTATTCCTACCTTAGCCTCCTGGCAGCGGTCACCTCTTCCTCCTCGCAGCAATGCGGCAATGTCCCGGGTCCCCATTGGCATCTTACGTCCACCGGAAGTGGTCACGATCGCACTTCCGGTTTTGGCGTCTTTCGGCTATCCCACCATCCAACGTGTTTCATGCAGTAATGCACTTTGTCAAGGATGGTTTACCTTGTGGGTAGTCCCTTTTTATACCAGGGAGATTGAAAAAACTTTATTGGGTCTGTTTAAAAAAACAGAAGTCCTCTGCCGGGTCTTCTGTTTAAAGAAGCGGCAAGCACATGTTTGGGTGCTTGTATTCTAGATATCCAGCATTGCCCTCAAAATAAAATGAATTAAAAATTGATAAAATTTGAATAAATTAAAAAATTAATAAAAAAAACAAAAACAAAGAATTTATAAAAATAAATAAGAAAATAATAAAAAAATATGTAAACGAATAAGAAATAAGTAAGCAATATATAAAAATGATCTTTAAAGTGTGTAAATTGATAGGAAAAAATGTCTAAATTTAGTCCTTTGGGTTTCAAGGTTTGAAGCTCGTATATCCACTTAGGGCCTGATTCAGAGCCGAACGCTCTGACCAGAGCGCTCGCTCTGAATCAGGGCCCTCCTCCATGAAAATGGAGCGGCCTCCTGGCCGCTCGCATAGCTGTGGGTGACCACCCACAGCATATGCGAGCGTCCATGATGATGGTCGCGATGGTCTTGACCATCGCGACCATCGGGCTTGCGACGGAGACCCTGCGGTAGGGTCTCGGTGACCGCAAGCCCTGGAGTGATTTTGGCTCTATCAGAGCCAAAATCACTCCCACTGACATCACTAGTGATGTCAGTGGGGCCGGCATCAGACGGTAGGCGTTCCCATAGGAACGTCTCCGTCTGGCAGGCACGCCCCCGGCACGCCCACCAAAGGGGGCGTGCTGTCAATCAACATCGACAGCACGCCCCCTTTGGTGCAAGACCCGGAGCGATGGAGAGCCCGTCGCTCGCCGGGTCTCGCGCATGCGCACGACGGAGCTCCCTCCGTCGTGCGCATGCGCAGTGGGGGAACATCGACCCGCTTGCGAGCGTCCTGCGCTCGCGAGCGGGTCCGAATGACCCCCTTAGTTTCAGTCTTTTTTAATTCTGTTACCAGGTCCCCCTCTCCAAGGTGGGGGTCACTTTTTGGATTCCGATGAATCTCAGTCCATCTGTGTTCTTGTCATGTGTATCCAAGTAATGTTTTGACACACTGTGTGAGGAGAGTCCTCTTTTAATATTGTAGATATGTTCAGCTATACGGGTTTTCATTTTTCTTTTCGTTTGTCCAACGTATTGGAGGCCACACGGATTGCTGGGTAAATCGACCTGGCTAATTTTTTTGGGAGCAGTTTCCGCTGCGGCCCTACCCGGGTAGATCCGGCAATAACCCAGTTTATTTGGGCAGTGGAAGAGGGGTATAACAAAGCTGGAGGAGGAAGGAGCAGGGAGACAGTTATAAAGTGCAGGAGGAAGGAATTGGGCTATTACTCTCTTGTAGAAGATTCCCGTCCTCCCGGCCCTTTAAATAGTTGCATGCAGTTGAAGTTTTGAGTGAGCCGCGTTAGGGGTAGACAGAATTGTTGTTTCTTTTTACGTGTTTTCGTTTGCATTTGTTAACATTTGATGATGGTTATGTATGCATCAATTATATACTGTAAGTAAATTTTTCTTTTTTAAATATATATAAATAATATAGGTGAAAAACAATGTTATTGTTGGTAATTTCAGGAATGTCACAGTAAGCGAGAAGCGGGGGAAAGTGGTGAGCAAGGCATGGTATGGAATGGTAGGTAGCGGGATTTCAGAAGACCAGGTATAGTCACAAAGAAGTATGCCGCAGATCACATGAATAGTGCGCTCTGTGGGCCTGATTCAGCAAGGAACGCAGTTGCTATTATGCTCGCAATCGGCCGATTGTTGCATAATGGGCATGTGTATGCGACGCAGTGTGCGTACTCGAACTGGCCGCTGTGATCGGGACTGTGATGGCAGTGGCTACGCAGACCAATCACAGAGTGATTGACAGGAAGTGCAGTTTGTGGGTGGTAACGGGGAGGTGGTCTGGCAAACGCAGGCGTGCCAGTGCGTTTCAATGCCGTTGCAGAGGCGTGCATAAATTATCCACTGCAATGGCCTATGCAGCCCGAGGCCTGATAGTGTGCGTAGAAGTTAGCAATTTCTGAGTAAGGTCAGGGCTTGTGCAAGTGTACGTGAGGCTGCGATGGTACTCGATTGTAGCGATGGTTTTGCAGTTCTGCTAAACATTACGGATGTGTGTAAGGTAATGTTGGCGTCCTTATGTAGTGCAGCGGCGGCATAGTGATCGCAATGGATTAGCATAATATCGCAGTTGAACTGCGTGCGGAATCGCTATTGCAATCCTTGATAAATCAGGCCCGTATGTCTAGTTTTTCTATTTTTGTATTTTATTTATATTTTCTATTTCTGTTTATTTTTAAAGAAACTGTTTTTTAGTTATATTTCTGTATGCCAATTTTTATCATCATTTCTTATTAAACAAACATTGTAACTATATGTAATATTATAGTTATGTATTTGTGTTCTTAAAGAATTAACGTGTTAAACTGGTTTGGCTTTTACATGTCTTGTTCAAGATAACTACTTCCTAAGAGTGTTAGCTCTTGTACCTAATTTTAGTGATGGCAGGACTTGGTAGTTAATAATGATCGTGAGACATATTTTGGGATGATTTTTAAACTGACCGTTTGGTTCTGTTTTGATTAACCCTTTCACAACCACTTATCACACATTCCCCAGTGGGTCTTACCATAAAACTAATTTTTTTTAAATTATTATTATTTACAATTGCAAAACAATGCTCACATGCAAATGTGACTGGTGTAACACTACTGGTCAGAAGGCCGCACATAAAATATATGAAGTTATTATTAATGTTCTACCTTCCAGCACTACGGGCAATGTGACACCTGATTCGACAGGTTTAGTGGGCATCCAATGCGACCCTATTCCCTTTTGACCTATTCCAGACATCTTTCAATGTTTTCCTGGCACTATTACCTTGAGAATATAAATTTTGTGAGTTTAAGTGTTAAGGAAGGACTTCAGCCTTTCTGCTATTCAGACAAAGAAGGATTAATGTTAACCCTTTCGCTGCTGAGGGTTTTCTCACCCTTGTGCTGAGGTCATTTGTATTCCACTTTATGATTCTTCTTTCGCCAGTAATCCACCTTTTAAGAATAGTAAAAAGCAGAATTCCAATCTACGTATGTGTACTGTAGCTTTTGACAAAAACATCTGCACTTTTTGAGCCCCACTCATCCTCTGCAGTGAAGGGGTTAAAAATCAAATATTTACTTTAAAGTAAAAAATGTTTTGCTCCTTATAATTTGAATTATCGGTATAATGGTATTATATTAGGGGTGTGCACCGGCCACTTTTCGTGTTTTGTGTTTTGGTTTTGGATCTGGATCTTTCTTCGTGTTTTGGATCTGGATTGGTTTTGCCAAAACCACCCTTCCGTGTTTTGGGTTCTGGGTTTTGTGTTTTGGATCTGTATTTTTTTTTTAAAAAGCATAAAAACAGCTAAAATCACAGAATTTGTTGGTTTCTCTGCTCCTATGCTATTATTAACCTCAATAACCTTAATTTCCACTCATTTCCAGTCTATTCTGAACACCTCACACCTCACAATAGTGTTTTTATGTCCAAAAGGTTGCACCGAGGTAGCTGGATGACTATGCTAAGCGACACGAGTGGGCGGCACAAACACGTGACCCATCTAGGAGTGACACTGCAGTGGCAGACAGGATGGCAGTTAGAAAAACTAGGCCCCAAACTGTACATAATGCAAAGAAAAAAAAGAAGTGCAAGATGGAATTGTCCTTGGGCCCTCCCACCCACCCTTATGTTGTATAAACAGGACATGCACACTTTAACAAATCATTCATTTCAGCGCCAGGGTCTGCCACACAACTGTGGCTGAAATGATTGGTTCGTTTGGGCCCCCACAAAACAAGCTGGCAATTAATGTGTCCCTGCACAAACTGGCTCTACGGAGGCAAGATGTCATCCTCATCCTCCTCATCCACCGATTCCTCATCCTCCTCATCCACCGATTCCTCACCCTCTTCAGTGTGTACATCCTCATCCTCACAAAGTATTAACTCGTCCCCACTTGAATCCACCACCACAGGTCCCTCTGTACCTTCTGGAGGCTGGTCTCCCTGGAAGAGCTGATAATTCATTTTGATGAACATCATCTTCTCCACATTCTGTGGAAGCAACCTCCTACGCCTTTCGCTGACAAGGTTCCCGGCCGCACTAAACACTCTTTCAGAGTACACACTGGAGGGGGGGCAACTCAGGTAAAATAGAGCCAGCTTGTACAGGGGCCTCCAAATTGCCTCTTTTTCCTGCCAGTACAGGTATGGACTGTCTGACATGCCTACTTGGATGCTGTCACCGATGTAATCCTCCACCATTCTGTCAATGGTGACAGTATCATATGCAGTGACAGTAGACATGTCAGAAATTGTTGCCAGGTCCTTCAGTCCGGACCAGATGTCCAAACTTGGTCCTGCCTGCCCTGCATCACCGCCAGCGGGTTGCTTAGGATACCTAAGTTTTTTCCTGGCAGCCCCAGTTGCGGGAGAAAATGAAGAAGGAGCCGTTGACGTGTCACGTTCCGCTTCAGCTGACAGTGTGTTCACCAGCAGGTCTTTGCACCTCTGCAGGCTTGTGTCGGCCGGAAAGAGAGACACCACATAGGCTTTAAACCTAGGATCAAGCACGGTGGCCAAAATGTAGTGGTCTGATTTCAACAGATTGACCACCCTGGAATCCTGGCAAAGGGAATGAAGGGCTTCATCCACAAGTCCCACATGCCGAGCGGAATCGCTCCGTCTTAGCTCCTCCTTCACTTTCTCCAGCTGCTTCTGCAAAAGCCTGATGAGGGGAATGACCTGACTCAAGCTGGCTGTGTCTGAACTGACTTCACGTGTGGCAAGTTCGAAGGGCTGGAGAACCTTGCACAACACGGAAATCATTCTCCACTGCGCTTGAGTCAGGTGCATACCCCCTCCTTTGCCTATGTCATAGGTGGATGTATAGGCTTGTATGGCCTTTTGCTGCTCCTCCATCCTCTGAAGCATATAGAGGGTTGAGTTCCACCGCGTCACAACCTCTTGCTTCAGGTGATGGCGGGGCAGGTTCAAGAGTGTTTGCTGGCGCTCCAGTCTTCGGCACGCAGTCGCTGAATGGCGAAAGTGGCCAGAAATTTTTCGGGCCACCCAAAGCGTCTCCTGCACGCCCCTGTCGCTTTTCAGAAATTTCTGCACCACCAAGTTTATTGTGTGAGCAAAACATGGGACGTGCTGGAATTTGCCCAGATGTAATGCCCGCACAATATTGGTGGCGTTGTCAGATATCACAAATCCCCAGGAGAGTCTAAGTGGGGTAAGCCACTGGGCGATGATTTCCCTCAGTTTCTCTAAGAGGTTGTCGGCGGTGTGCCTCTTACTGAAACCGGTGATACACAGCGTAGCCTGCCTTGTAACGAGCTGGCGTTTCTGAGATGCTGCTACTGGTGACGCTGCTGCTGTTGCTGTGTAAGGTGATACATCTACCCAGTGGGCTGTCACAGTCATATAGTCCTTAGTCTGCCCTGTTCCACTTGTCCACATGTCCGTGGTTAAGTGGACATTGTGTACAACGGCATTTTTCAGGACACTGAGGACACTTTTTCTGACGTTTCTGTACAGTCTCGGTATCGCCTGCCTAGTGAAGTGGAATCTAGACGGGATTTGGAACCGGGGACACACTACCTCCATCAATTGTCTAAATCCCACTGCACTAATGGCGGATACCGGATGCACGTCTAACACCAACATAGCAGTCAAGGCCTCAGTTATACGTTTTGCTTCAGGATGACTGCTGTCGTACTTCATCCTCCTCGCTAAGGACTGTTGGAGGGTCAATTGTTTAGTAAAAGTAGTGGTGTTCCTACTTCCTCTCTGGGATGATGAACGACTCCCAGCAGCAGCAACAGCAGCAGCGGCAGCAGTAGGCGTAGCAATGCAGGATCCTCCAGAGGAATCCCGGATAGGAGAGTCAGTCATGCCAGTGACATGGCCTGCAGGACTACTTCCGATCCTGACTAAGGAGGAAATTGACGAGGAGGGAGTTGACGGTGTGGTTTGCAGGCGCTTGGATACAACAGGACAACGGGATTTAGGTGTCCCTGGACTGCTTACGGTCTTAGCCAAAGTTTCTGAACTTGACAGTAACTTTTTATGAACGCGCTGCAGGTGCCGTATAAGGGAGGATGTTCCTAGGTGGTTGACGTCCCTACCCCTACTTATTTCACCTTTACATATGGTACATATGGCAAGACAGTTGTTGTCCGGATTTGGATAGAAATATTGCCAGACCAAAGAGGTGGAATGTTTGGTCTTCTGCCCAGGCATGACCGTGATGGGCTTTTTCATCCCACGGACAACAACTGTCTCCCCCGGAGCCTGATTTAAACAAACCACATCACCATCAGAATCCTCCTTGCCAACTTCCTCCTCAGCGCCAGCTACACCAGTATCCTCATCCTGTTGTACTTCAACAGTGACATCTTCAATTTGCATATCAGCAAGTGGACTGTGGGTGCTCCTTTCAGCACTTGCAGGGGGCGTGCAAATGGTGGAAAGAACCACCTCTTCCCGTCCAGTGCTGGGAAGGTCAGGCATCGCAACCACCACCACACTTGGACTCTCCTTGGGGATTTGTGATATCTTCTTAGAAAGCACAGTTCTTCGCTGTGCTTTTGCCAGCTTAACTCTTTTGATTTTTTTAGTGGGAGGAGGGCTTCCATCTTCATGTGAAGCTGAACCACTAGTCATGAACATACTAGGGATCGACCTTAGCCATTCCTTGCCACTCCGTGTCGTAAATGGCATATTGGCAAGTTTACGTTTCTCTTCAGCTGATTTAAATGTCTTTTTCAAGGTCATTTTCCTGAACTTTGCCATTTGGGATTGTATGTGCCCTCTACTATGACATTGGGCATCGGCCTTGGCAGACGACGTTGATGGCATGTTATCGTCTATGTCATGACTAGTGGCAGCAGCTTCAGCACTAGGAGGAAGTGGTTCTTGATCTTTCTCTATTTTATTTTTATCGGAGAAAGTTTGGTCCTCCATTTATGTTATATCGATTTGATATATACGTGCGGCTAAACACAGAAAATAATGTTTTTTTTGGTTTGGACTGGAGTGTACTTTCGGGGGTTACACCACCCTTGACGGTCAAGCCAGCCGGCCCTTTACTTATGACACAGGCGCACGCTTGGCACTACTTTGTTGATGCACGTGCGGCTACTGCGCACACAATTCACAAACACAGAAAATAATTTTTTTTTGGTTTGGACTGGAGTGTACTTTCGGGGGTTACAGCACCCTTTAACGGTCAAGCCAGCCGGCCCTTTACTTATGACACAGGCGCACGCTTGGCACTACTTTGTTGATGCACGTGCGGCTACTGCGCACACAATTCACAAACACAGAAAATATATTATTTTTTTAGCACTTGGGGGGAGCACCCCGGATGGACAGAGCACCCCCTGGACAACACTACAGCACCCCTTTAGGACTGGGACACTGCACAGGACTTTGGAGTGGACACAGCCCCTATGGAGAACTGACTGCACAACACAGTCCAGCCAGCCCCTATGGACTTTGAAGTAGTGGACACAGCCCCTATTAACAACAGCAGCACAGCACAACACAGCCAGCCCCTATGGACTTTGAAGTAGTGGACAACAGCAGCACTACACTACACTACACTACACTACACAGCCCTAACTCCCACCCTCCCTCTTCACTGTCCACAGCCGAGTGAGAAAATGGCGCCGACGCGGGTACCTTATATTGGATCCAAAACCCGAGAGACTCGGAAGGCGGGATGATGACGTTTTGCCTCGATTTCAGATCCGAGTCAGGCGGGAAAAGTCGAGCCTGACTCGGATCTGCCTCGGATCGGGGGGGCTCGGGGGGTTCGGATTTCAGAAATCCGAACCCGCTCACCCCTATATTATATAGCTATAATATTGTTTACATATTTAACCGTTTTACTTAGATAATCATAGAAGTTAGGTTGATGTCTGTCTGACCATGTCAACACTATGCTCATGTATGTCGACATTTCATACCACACCCCTTTTGTATATAATTGACTACCTCGGAGTATTTGGAAACCTCCTTCTTTGTGTCTGTATTGCGTCCTTTTTGTTTATTGTCAAGGGTGCCGAGAGGGGGGTGGGGGGAGCAGGTACTATTTACCCGGGTCCGGACTTGCTGGGGGGGAGCGGCGGGGGCCCAGGTCTGGCCCCACCACCCCTTCCTCTTCCTTCACAGCAACCCAGCACATGCTGCTGTGTGCTGAACTGTAGTGGGAGACTGCTTACAGCCACAGCAGTCTCCAATGCCTGTGGGGAGGAGCGATCACGCTGATCACGCTCCTCCTGGCTTTGCGTCGGGCTGAGGGACTCACAGACGATGCAAAAATGATTTTTTAAATTATTTTATCCTTAGGCGGCGTGGCCACACCTCCCACGAATAGGCCACACCCTCTTCCACCAGGGCCTGGCGTGGCTGTCTGCGCCCATTTTTATTGTTCCCACAGTCTCGCGATTCTGGAAGTAACAAGTTCTAGCGCCTAGATGGCCCAGTCTTCCCTGTCCCTATCTGTTTTCCTATCTGTAACTCATTGTATATTTCACATCTCTATGGAATTTGTTCCCTGTTCTGTGTTTTGAATATTTATTTTTATTAATACATATTCCATTTACCTGTGTGAGGGTTCCTGCCGTGTGGGCCATGGGTACTCTCAAACCTGAGATTCCTTTATCTGAAATGATTTCCGAGTGAAGAGGTCGTGACACTGTAGAGGCCACATCGCATCTATAGTCAGAGCATGTCCCCTCAGCTGCTGCTGACAGCAGCACAATACATGGAACCTTGTATAAATGACCTCAATAATTCCTTCTGTTGGTGGAAGGTATAAACATATAGTGTGCTGATTACATTTTAATTGTATGATGGCCCGGGTGTCACATTCCATTACTCCTCGGGTGAACACTAGAGCTTATTGTGCTAACAGGAAAGATGATTACTGACACGTCTCTAATTGGTGGAGAAAGGCCTATTTTGTGCATAATAAAACACTTAATAAAAAAAAATCAGCCCAGCTGACAAGCTATCGCTTTGCTGGTTTTTATGGGAGAAATTCACAGTGATTTGCAATTTATACTTGCGCAGCCAATGTACGCTCCAAAGCAAGAAGAAAAAAAACGACCATTCAATTAGTGGAAATTTGATCTACTTTAGTTTGAGTGAAAGGGCGGTTTGTGTTCTTTTTGTTTCTAGTCATTTGTGTTGACAGAGCAGTACAAATCTTTTATACATTATTGGCACAAGTGTTTTTTGCATTCTGCGCTTCTTTTTCCTATTTTCAAATCCTGTTTGTATCCTCTAGTGAGGAATGGACCTCGATTGAGACAAATGTACAGAGTGTTTTTTTTTCTAAAAAGTAAAAATATTGTTCAAATGAAAGATACGTCTTTAGTTAACAGAAACACTTTTGTTGTGGTGTCCGGGAAAGGAAGCGGGCATTTTTTGTTGCCGCTTAAGGTATCAGGTAGTCATTGCTTTCAATCAGCATTTACAAAAAATGGACAGGAGGGGTCATATTCAGTGGCGTCCCTCCCCCCGCTGTGACACCCGGTGCGGGGAGGGATGCCATACCCGCGGCGCAATCGCATGCCGCCAAAAAGGGGGCATGGCCTTGAGGATGGAGGCGTGGCCTTACGGGCGGTGTGTGGCCTCGCTAACAGGGAGCATGGCCTCACTGCCCGAACCCCGGCCCATGCCGTGGGTATTATCACTGGGGTGGTGGGGGGTTGCCGGAGGTGCGGAGTGCCGGCTCCCTCACTGTAACAGGGACAGAGTGCTGCACTTCATGCTACAGTGCAGCACCCGACTCCTGTCACTGAGGGGGAGCCAGCACCTTGGTGTCACCCCTCAGCGGGTGACACCCAGGTGCGGCCTGCACCCACCTTGTGATGCCACTGGTCATATTGAATTAGGTGCAATTTAAAGTGGAAATTTCTACGCAATTTGCAAGCTAATATGATGAGCCGGCAAAATCACAAGGTGCCGTCAGCTCTTCATCGGTGTATATGTGCCATTTTAGACATTCTGGCTGATCATGGTAATTTATCGTTTCATAACTTGCACTAGGGGTTAAGCACCTGCAAGTTTTCCTGACAGGCACATGTACTCAAACGAGTCTCAGTCTTCACCATGCAGCCAGCTTGGCGGCAGGTCGTCATCATCCTGTTACGATAATGGGCCTATTTTTTATGTGGAGGTCTGGAGCTGTAGTCCCATCTGCCCCATTGTTAATCTGGCCCAGAACATAAGGGGAGTCTGTATAATTGCAGTACCCAGGTGTTGTAGTGGGCACATATAACGCAAGTGTAGATGGTACCATACAGCTGAGATGGCATCTTCAGCGAATCTTCCTCTTTATCCACCTCAGGCTGTAGCAGTGATGCTAGCCCCATACACACAGTAACATGATATAACGTGACAGCCTTGTTAAATAAAATAATCAAGTAGATTTATTAAAGGGGATAGGAGGATGTAGATCTAGTGCAGGTCACTGTATGAAAATAATATACACATAATAGGAGATTGCAGCACAAAAGAGAATTTTGCTATTTCAACACAGTGTCTAGCAATACAGTAGGGCAATACCTAAATGGGCTTCTTTATCTTTGCTGCTGCAGCATCTCTTTGGGTATAACTAGGAAAAGGGCAATTTATCGGTTGTCTCAATATACTATACTTTAAACACACATTAACCTTCGCAAAACACGAATATACAGTAATAGCAACACAGATTATTACTCAGCAGATTTAGCAAAAACCTAAAAATAGCATCTAATACTGTTCTTCTCTGATTCCAGAGAGCAATAACTTTGGTTTTCCAATGAAAAGGTACAACAAACACTGGCCCTGATTCAGAGCCGGACGCTCTGACAGAGCACTCGCTCTGAACCAGGGCCGTCCTTCTGGATGACCACCCACAGCTATAGCGAGTGGCCAGGAAGATGGTCGCGATGGTCAAGACCATCGCGACCATCAGGCTTGCAACGAGACCCTTGTGGTAGGGTCTCGTTGCCGCAAGCCTGAGAGTGCTTTCGGTTCTAACAGAGCCGAAAGCACTCCCACTGCCATCACTTGTGATGTCAGTGGGGCCGGCTCCAGACGGTAGGCGTTCCCATGGGAACGCCTCCGTCTGGGCAGCCACGTCCCCAGCACGCCCACCAAAGGGGGCATGCTGTCACTCAACATCGACAGCACGCCTCCTTTGGTATGAGACCCGGAGTGACAGTTTGCCCGTCGCTATCCGGGTCTCGCGCATGCGCACGATGGAGCCGGCTCTGTCGTGCGCATGCGCACTGGGCCACCATCGACCCGCTTTTGAGTGCTCAGCGCTCACGAGCGGGTCTGAATCAGGTCCACAGTTCCATTTACAATATATTCCACTTATCTTCAGCACTGCACAGTAGCAATAACTATGATCCATAGTTTGCAGCGCAGCTCTAGGGGGAATGCATGGAGATCTTACAAAAAACAATTTTGTTGTAATCAGGATGGTATTATTTATATGGACTTTGGGTGTAAGGACCTGGAAGTGTGGTTTGAGGTCAGGCAGCTGCGAGCAGCTTTGCAATTCCGTCCATAGCTGAATAAAACATGGAAACATACAAACAGAATTTGACGGCAGATAAGACCCACTTGGCCCATCTAGTCTGTCTCATTTTTAAACATATTGTTACCTCAACCCTTATTTATCCTTACTTCTTCTGAAGGATATCCTTATGTCTATCCCATGCATGTTTAAATTGCTCTACTGTCTTAGCCTCTACCACCTCTAATGGGAGGCTATTCCACTTGTCCACTACCCTTTCTGTGAATAATTTTTCCTCAAATTTCCCCTGAACCTACCACCCTCCAGTTTCAGAACAAAGGGCCTGATTCAGAGCTAAACGCTCTGACTAGAGCGCTTGCTCTGAATCAGGGCCCTCCTCCATGAAAATGGAGTGGCCTCCTGGACCACCCACAGCTATAGCGAGCGTCCATGATGATGGTCGCGATGGTCTTGACCATCGCGACCATCGGACTTGCGACGGAGACCCTGCGGTAGGGTCTCCCTGCCACAAGCCCTGGAGTGATTTTGGCTCTATCAGAGCCAAAATCACTCCCACTGACATCACTAGTGATGTCAGTGGGGCCGGCTTCAGACAGTAGGCGTTCCCATGGGAACGCCTCCGTCTGGCAGGCACATCCACCAAAGGGGGCGTGCTGTCAATCAACATCGACAGCACGCCCCTTTGGTGCGAGACCCAGAGCGATGGAAAGCCCGTAGCTCCCCGGGCCTCGCGCATGTGCACGACGGAGCTCCCTCCATCGTGCGCATGCGCAGTGGGGAACATCGACCCGCTTGCGAGCGTACTGATGCTCGCGAGCGGGTCTGAATGACCCCCAAATGCCCTTTGTTTTAAAGTTGACAATGAAGTTAGTTTGGGGCAAATGGTAGGACTCTTCATGCATTTGGTACTTTCCTTGGTGAAGAAGACCCTTGGCTCATTCAGCATCTGCCTTACCCATCAAGTTCGTACGTCAATGATATATAGTAGACCATTTAACTGCTGTAATGCCTGAGGTTAGGAGTTGGTCGGCACAGGCGTGGGAGGCTGAAGAGACTTGGGGGGCGTGGATAAAACTGGGTGGCGTGAGCCAGGACTTCCTTATGTAAGATGTGAGGAGTAATATGAACTGTAGAGTATGATGGGCCCGAAGACGAGGACAGTAAAGTAAATGTCTTTATTGAGCAGCAGGTTGGAATGGCAACTGGATATAAAATACTGAAGAGATGGGCAGAATCGGATTGGGACCGATGATATTGATAAATTGAAGAAATTGATATATTTGAGACCAATGTTAATGAATTGAAGAACTTGACCGGTTTGAGAACAATGGTGATTGCGATTGCAGCTGTGATTTTGCACACAGATCTGCTGCGAAAACATGTTAATGTTTGCAATCGCAAAGCCAGCATAGAAACGACCACTACCGCTTTCGCACATCCGTAAAGCCACGCAGACCTGCATATACATCGTTACCAGTGAGTAACATCGGCCCCTCACGCACAATTACAACAGGTCTGACCTTACTCAGAAATTGCAACTGATGTCACATGCAGTGAGTACTCAGGCTGCGTATGATGTTGCAGTGGCTAATTTATGCACGCTCAGGAAGCGGAGTTCAAATGGATAGCACGCATGCGTTTCTTCAACCACTCCCCCATCACCACCCCCAAACGCTGAAGTCCCATCACTCAATCTGCGATGGCTTTGTATCTGCGCAAGTGATCGCAGTGCGATCGCAATGCTAACTCACACAGCACACTGCGTTACACATGCACAGTACGCACCATCGCCCGATCAGCGCATGCTGTTGCAGTTGTGATCCGTGATGCATCAGGTCCTGGGACCGTTCAGATACAGAGTACCTGGGAGCTCAGCACATAGCTGTAAATTCAGCAGAAGTGACGTTCTACTGGCAACAGAGATCAGTCAGGAAATTGAATTTATAGTGAAGGATCCCCAGGGATTGGTTGCTGCGATCAGCTGGTCTGAGAGCAGCTCTCTGAGTGGAGGAAGAGAGTCAGATGACAGAGTCCAACATGGCTGCCCAAATACTGTGGTTTAGGAGGGACCTCAAGTGCTCAGCTTATGTGCCATCATGCTGGGAAGACATATTGTGAGCAAGGGGCTGTGGAGAACCACCTCCATGCTCAGTGACAGGACACTGAGCGGATGGGGCAGAAGCATCACAGACAGACCTCAGATCATCCGGGAGTGAAGTGCAGCATGAGCGGACTTCTGTGCTATCCGTGAGTGATGCACAGCATGAGTGGACCTCAGCACTAGTCTTGACAGACTTCAAAGTGTTTTTGAAGGGCCGAAGCGTGAAAACTGCACTGGTAAACCTACAAAGATTCAGCCAGTGTTAAAAAAATTAAATAATATGAGATATGGTAAGAACTTACCCTTGTTATCTCTATTTCTACGAAGTCCATAGGGTTCCACAGGATACCTTGGGTATAGGTGTGACGTCAGTCGCAGGGCACCAAAGAGTTAAGCTTTCAGCCTCCCAGGATGCACTAGGTCCCCCTCCTATACCCCGCCCCCGGGCCAAGGCACCTCAGTTAGTTACCAAGCCATAGGCCGGAGGAGGAGAAGGAAGAGAGAGAACAAAGATCTGGACACATACAAGAATCACATTCTCACCAGAGGGAGACGGAAAACCGGTGACCAGAGCAAAGCCCATCTGCAGCACAGGTGCGACAGGGCGGGAGTCCTGTGGAACCCTATGGACTTCGTAGAAATAGAGATAACAAGGGTAAGTTCTTACCATATCTCATATTTTCTACTTCAGGGTCCATAGGGTATCCACAGGATACCTTGGGGATGTCCCAAAGCAGTATCCTTTAAGGGTGGGGACGCTCCTGTGCAGAAAGGAGAATCCGCCGCCCGAAGGAAGCATCCTGAGAGGCGAAGGTGTCAAACCTGTAATACCTCACGAAGGTATGGACAGAAGACCACGTAGCAGCCTTGCAGATCTGAACTGCCGAGGCACCACGTCGAGCTGCCCATGAAGGACCCACAGACCTAGTGGAATGAGCCTTCAGAGAAGGAGGGACCGGTAGGCCTTCATGAAGATAAGCTTCAGAAATAGCCATACGGATCCAGGCTGCCAAAGTTTGCTTTGAAGCAGGCCAACCCTTTTTACAGAAGCCATAGAGGACAACAAAGCGTCCGACTTCCTAAACAAAGAAGTGCGGTCCACATAAGTCCTTAAGGCCCACACAACATCCAAAGAGGCCTCACCCACGGAAAGACCCGGTGAGTTAAAGGCCGGAACAACTATTTCCTCGTTAACCTGGAACTGGGAAACAACTTTGGGAAGAAACTCGGGCCGAGTGCGGAGCACTGCCCTGTTCCCATGAAAAACCAAGAAAGGGGGTCTACAAGAAAGAGCCCCTAACTCAGAAACACGTCTGGCTGAAGCAACGGCCAGAAGGAAAACAGTCTTAGCTGTTAGCCATTTAATATCCACTGAGCCCAGTGGTTCAAACGGCGGTCCTTGGAGAGCCCTCAGGACCACAGCCAAATCCCAAGGCGCCACAGGTGGAACAAAGGGCGGCTGAATACGGAGAACACCTTGCATAAAGGTGCGCACATCCGGGATTGTGGCAATCCTACGGTGAAACCAGACAGATAGGGCCGAAACCTGTACCTTCAAAGAAGCAAGGCGAAGCCCATGATCTAGTCCCGCTTGCAGGAAGGCGAGAATCCGAGACAGACGAAACTCCCGCTGTGCATAACCTCTCGGTCGACACCACTGGAAGAACGTATGCCACACGCGATGGTATATCCTCGCGGAAGACGGTTTCCGAGCTCGTAACATGGTACGCACCACAGAGCTGGCAAACCCCCAGGACCTCAGCATGGCCGTCTCAACAGCCACGCCGCCAAAGACAGCCGAGTCAGGTCCGGGTGAAGACAAGGACCCTGAGACAGAAGGTCCGGTCGTAGCGGCAACCGCAGAGGACTGTCCACGGACAGACCCTGAAGGTCTGAGAACCAGTGCCGTCTGGGCCACGCGGGAGCTATCAACAGGAGCGTCCCTCCTTCCTGTTTGAATTTCCGGATTACCCGTCGAAGAAGGGAGACCGGAGGGAACAGGTATGCGAACCTGAACGTCCACCGGACGGACAGAGCATCCACCAGAGACGCCCCTTCGTCTCTTGTGCGAGACCCGTACACCGGCAACTTGTTGTTGTGCCGGGACGCCATGAGGTCGATTTCTGGAAGACCCCACCTGTCCACCAGTAGTTGAAAAACGTCCGGGTGCAGGGACCATTCCCCTGGATGAACGTCCTGGCGACTTAGAAAGTCCGCCTCCCAATTTAGCACTCCCGGGATGAAGACCGCTGATATGGCCGGAAGATTGCGCTCCGCCCAAACCAGGATCCGAGAGACCTCTACGAGAGCCGCCCGACTGCGAGTTCCTCCTTGCCTGTTTATGTAGGCCACGGTGGTAGCATTGTCCGACTGGACCTGCACCGGGTGACCCTGGAGAAACCGCTGTGCCTGCAGGAGAGCATTGAAGACCGCACGGAGTTCCAAGATATTTATTGGAAGCTCCGCTTCTGTCGGTGTCCACCTGCCCTGGAACAAGTGTGGACCCGAAACTGCTCCCCAGCCCCGAAGACTGGCGTCCGTTGTCAACAGGACCCAATTTGGAACCCAGAACGGACGTCCCTTGTTGAGGTGGGTCATCTTTAACCACCACGCAAGGGACAGGCGAACCTCCGGGGTGAGCACAATCGTCTGGAACTTCAGAGACTGAGGCAGCCCGTTCCACCTGGACAGGATCAGGTGCTGCAGAGGTCTAGAGTGAAACTGGGCGTATTCCACCATGTCGAACACCGACACCATGGAGCCCAGTAACCTCATCGCCGAGTGTAAGGACACCCGGCGGCTGTGCAGACAACTGCGCACCCTTGACTGTAAAGCAGAGATCTTGTCCTCCGTCACGAAGATCCTTTGCTGTCCCGAGTCCAATAAGGCTCCAAGATGCAGAATCCTCCGAGACGGGATTAGAGTGGACTTCTGCCAGTTAATTAGCCAGCCGTGCCGTTGCAGCAGTGCAATGGTCAGGTCCAAGTGGTGTAACAGGAGCTCTGGAGATCCTGCCACCAATAACAGGTCGTCCAAGTACGGCAACATGCGGACTCCTTGCAGCCGCAGAGAAGCCGCCATGACCGCCATAGCGTCCTGTATGTCCAATGACACCATGTAGTCCCCAGGTTCCAGCGCCAGAATGATGGACCGTAGGGTCTCCATCCGAAACTTCGGGACCCGCAAAGACTTGTTGAGTGCTTTGAGGTTGAGAATCGGACGATATGACCCATTGGGTTTCTGTACCAAAAATAGATTTGAATAGAAACCCTGGCCCCTCTGGGAGAATGGAACAGGCACTATAACTCCAGCCTGGAGCATAGTGTGCAATACCTTCCGCAGCTCCGTAGCCTTGTTCCGGTCTGATGGTAGACCCGTGGTGAAGAATCGAGCCGGGGGTCTGTGCCGGAAGGAGAGGGCGTACCCGTGAGAGACCACCTCCAGAACCCAAGTGTCTGTCGTAGTGAACGACCAACACCGGGAGAACTGCAGCAGGCGGCCTCCCACCCTGGGATCCCCCAAGGGGAGACCCGGACCGTCAGGCCGCAGGCTTGTCATCTGGCTTGGGGGCCGGACGTCTGGTACTCCATGCCTGTTTCCGGGGCTTGACCAATTTCTTAGGGCCAGCCTGTCGAGGAAACGACTGTGGTTTGGGCCTGCCCTGGGCCCTAGATGACCGAAAGGACGATGGTCCAGAACCAGAAGGAGCAGCGGCCGACGGGAGACAAGCAGATTTGGCTGCCGCCAGCGTGGCCACAATCTTATCCAGATCCGGACCGAAGAGAACTTCTCCGGTAAACGGCAACGCTTCCAGACCTTTCTTGGATCTGCGTCCGCCTTCCAGGATCGCAGCCACAAGGTGCGACGAGCAGCTAACGCTGCTGAAGAAATTGTAGACACCAGAGTACTAATGTCTAGAGCCGCCTCGTTGATGTAGGTGGCCGAATCACGGAGATTGCCAATCAACTCCGCTTGTTCGGCCGGACAGTCGGATTCAAAAGAAGCCTCTAATGAATCCGCCCAGCGCTCCATCGCTCTGGCAACCCAGCAAATGGCCATAGCCGGCCGTGCTGCCCCCCCTGCGAGGGAATAAGCGGACTTCAGGCAGATTTCTACCTTGCGGTCCGTAGCATCCTTAAGGGAGGACATGGATGGCATCGGCAATGTGGCACTACGGACAAGACGGGTCACGTGAGAATCCACCTGTGGAGGGGATTCACACTTAGCAAAATAATTATCCGCGAACGGATAAGCCACCGCCAGGCGTCTCTGCGGCTGGTATCTTTTGCCAGGTTGTTTCCACGCCTCCTCTAAATGGTCCACCAACTGACCCGAAAGAGGAAAGACTGTGGCATCGCCCTTCACATCTTTGAAAAAGGCATACTTAGATTTAGCCGCTGGGGGAACTTCGTCCTCAATCACCAAGGCTGTGCGGACCGCCCGAATAAGTCCAGGAATATATACTTTGGACTTAGCATCAGCGTCCTTAGTATGGAAAGGTTCCTGATCGTAAGGATCCAGAATCTCCCCATCATCAGACGTCCCTTCGTCATCCTCATAAGGAGCGGACAGAGACGCCACCGGCCTTTTATGAGGCCGCATCACAGACTCCCCTTGCAACACATCCGACAAGTGCTGTAAAGAACTCGTCAGGGAGTTAACCCACGCTGGCTCCTGAGAACCCGGGAGCGGGGAAATAGGGAGACTGTGGGGTACCACCAATTGTCGTGGGAACCCCTGCATGGGTGACGACACCACAGACTGCTGGGACAAACCCATCGGAGTAAACGCGGGCTGCGGAGCTAACTGGCCCACTAAAGCTGTTAACGCCTGAGCGAAACAAGCCCAGGGCGGCTTCTGTACCGGTGCTGTAACCGTAATAGGCCGCGCCATGGACAACACTGCCGGCAAAGGCCCTCCGCGCTACCCTCCCCCTCCGCTAACGGTACTTTGCACGTGGTACACTGTAGCCGGAGGGGAAAATCACTTTCAGACATGATGGCACCACGTATGTGACCTCTCTCACCAATTAAGTATTAAATAGGCGAGAGACCACCCTGCAGCACCGCACCGCAAGGGCTTTAGCAGAAAGAACAGGGACAGTAATAAAGCTGACAGTTTAGAGAAGAATAGTTACAGGCAGCGCTAGCACAGTCACATACAATGCAGAGAAATAACAATTCCTGCACTAACAGCGCTGATCACTCAACTACACAGACACAGGGCCTGGTAGGATACAGCGCTGCATACACAGACCTGAGCCACAGCGGAGGAGAGGTATGCGGGGGGACCCAGACCACGATGCTTCCTTCCAGACTTCCAGCAGCGTTCACCATGCGTTGCAGAGAAGATGGCCGCCGAGGAGCAGAGAGAAGCTGGCCTGGGGGAGGAGCGCTGACACAGGACCAGTCAGCACAGTGCAGAGAGGGCTGTGTGCAGCGGGGGAGGCGCCGGCTGTGAGACAGGGAAGGCGCGCTCCCCTGGCATGCATTTAACCCCTGGGACGCCGCAGCGCTACCGCTCTGCTGCGGTCCGCTGTCCCAGGGGGTAGTGGAAGCGCAGGTTGGTCGCCTGGCTCCACGCTGCAGCCAGTCCCCAGGGAGCCCCCTGCCTGGGGACTTAGGACCATGTGATCCCGGGGACCCACCGCGGGACCCCGCTGCTTACCTCTGTCCCCCTTGAATCCGGCCATGGTCCGGAGCATCTGGGGTCACCGCTAGCTGTGACCCCAGACGCCCACCAGCATCCCCGGATCAGTACCGGCGTTCTGGTACCGGCGGGGTGTAGGGAAGACAGCATGGACGTCAGGACTGACTGTCCATGCTGTTCATCCAGATGTGCAGCCACAGCTGCATGAAGAAAAAGCTTCAGGGGCTCTTCTAGCCCCCACTCCAACAGGTGCACCCGACTCCGGCCGGGCACCAAACTAAACTGAGGTGCCTTGGCCCGGGGGCGGGGTATAGGAGGGGGACCTAGTGCATCCTGGGAGGCTGAAAGCTTAACTCTTTGGTGCCCTGCGACTGACGTCACACCTATACCCAAGGTATCCTGTGGATACCCTATGGACCCTGAAGTAGAAAATAATTATATACAGCGGGTAAAATAAGTATTGATCAACATTTTTCTCAGTAAATATATTTGTAATGTGGCTATTGTAATGAAATTTTCACCAAAAGTCAGCAACAACCCATGCAATCCACACATGCAAAGAAATCAAACCATAATAAACCATAAATTAAGTTATGTGTAATAATGTGAAATAACACACGGAAAAAGTATTGAACACATGAAGAAAGAGAGGTGCAAAAAGGCATGGAAAGCCAAGACACCAGCTGAAATCTGTCAGTAATTAGAAAGCAATCTTGCCCCTTGTCAGTGCAAATTAACATAAGCTGGTTCAGTCCCAATTGAATATGCCCCTAAGAGGGGTATTCAATATGGGAGTGAAAAGTCCGTGCTGGACTTTACGCTCCACATTGGAGATTTTCCTGGGATAAAGTATCCGGCGTGCGCCTGCTTTATCCCCATATTCAATATAAATCCTACGAAAACGGAATCTGCGAAGTGGGATCTGCGTAAAAAAATGACATTTTCCTGGAATAAATTGTAGGATACCCCTAAAGTTGTAAAAACATGGGGGATCACTATGGGTACCCCCGTTTTAGCCTGCAAATGAAAGTCGGGGATTTAAATAGCCGCAGCAGGTCTTTTTTCCCGACATTGAAGAAGTGTTGCAGAAGAGCACTTTTTTTTTTTCGTTTTTTTAAGTGGTCCCATCAAATTTGGGGTACATGAAAATGGGTACTAGCATATTTTTATGTCCCTAAAGTAAGTTTTAAACAATTCTGCTACTATGCACCTGCCGCTAATAGCCTATTCTAGAATACACCTGCCGCATACTTGCAGAATAGCCCTGAACCTATTTCCCTATTTTTAAACACTTATTTTCCAATTTTTTTTTCACCCCAATTTTTAAATAAATTTTTTGGGGTGTCCCTATATTTTTTTAAAACTTTTTTTGACACAGTTATTTTTAAAATGTAATTCCCAGGGGTGCAGGCTATTTTTTTTAAGCCTGCACCCCTAAACCCCAATTCTGCACTTTTTTTCGCCAACTATTCAGTGGGGAAAAGTTATCCCTGTTTTTTTTCAAAGACTTTTCGAACCTGCGAAAAGTCTTTGAAATTGAATACGGTGTAAAACCAAAACCTCCGAAAATGACGTCATTGGTGCGAAAACATTGCAAAAACAGAGTTTTCGCTCCATATTGAATACCCCTATAAGTGTTCAAATGACTACTGTATTTGTGATTAGGTAGCTCTTACAAAACTCCAGTCACTTAGCGCTACGATAATAATTCATCAAACACAATGGTCCACACATGAGAGTTCCAAAATATTGAACAAAAAAAGTGATTGAAATAAAGTTTTGTGTGAGTTAAAATGTTTGTCTCCAAACATGCCTTGTATGTCATTAGTTATACAATGTACATATCCACCCTCACTACAAAGTTATCCCACTTATTGTATAATGATATAACAAATAGTATTGTATATGGGGATGTATTAATTTTATTTGAGTTAAATAATTGACCAAAAATTGGTTATGGACAGCACATCCACCTCAATGTCTAGTCACAATACACTAGACCAGTGATTTTCAACCTTTTATAACTTGTGGCACACTAAACAAAATTTTTAAATTGCCAAAGCACCACCGTTAGCTTTTTTTTTTCCAAATATAATATATAAAAACAAATATCAACACGTATTTAATATACAGTAAGTTGATATTTGTTATTATTTCTGTTAAAATTAGTAGAACTTAAAGTAAACACACTAACAGTGGCCCCCACAGAAGAAAAAAATACAACAGTGGTCCCCACAGAAGAAACACATTCACCATGACCCCCACAGAAACCACCCCCCCCCCACAATAACAGTGGCCCCACAGAATAAACATAATCACAATGGCCCCCACAGAAAAAATAAATAAAACACGTGGGACCTCATTCAGACCCGATCGCAAGCGCTCACATCTGGGTCGATGTTTTGGTCCTGCGCAAGCGCAGCGGCCGCACTGCACGTGCGCAAGCCCCGGAGCGGTAGACACACTCTCTCGCTCCGGAGCTCACAACAAAAGGGCCGGCTGTCGATGTTGATCAACAGCTCAGCCTGTTTTGTAGGGAGGGCGGGGGTGGCTCCACAAACGGAGGCGTTCCTGACAGAATGCGTGCCGTTTTGTGGGCGGCCGCACTGACATCAGCAGTGATGTCAGTGGGGAGTTTCCTTCTCGTTCAGAGCAGGAAGCTCCCTGGGGCTTGCGGTTGCCGAGATCCAACCTTAGGGTCTTGTCGCAAGCCCCGATGGTCGCGATGGTCTTGACCATCGCGACCATCACCCTGGTTGGTCGCTAAGCTGTGGGTGGTAACCCACAGCTTAGCTAGTGACCAGGAGGCCGCACTAAAAAAAAGATGCGGCCGCCCTCATTCAGAGAGAGCGATCGCTTCTTGCGACCGCCTCTGAATGAGGGCCATGGTCCCAATTTAAAAAAAGTGGACACGGGGTTTTCAATTCTGAAAACCCCACACTGCGTAAAAAAATTTTCTGCACTTACCTGCCCTGGGGTCTCTGTAGGTCTCCGCAGCCCCTGGTGGCCTCCCCTCTATCTTCTCACTGGAGAAGGCGGTGCTGGGAGGCTCCAGGGGCTGCTGGGAGATATAGTTCTCCCAGCGCCCATTCCAGGGGGCCATACTGACACTGGGGGGGACACACATACACCAGGGGTCACACACACACTCACTCATACACACTACATACTCACCGCTGCTGCTGGAGTCTGACACTGGAAAAATGAACTGTACAAAAGTGTTACTATCACATAAAAATCCACAACCCTATAGATAGCTCCAACTGTTTCATAAATTCAACTTTTTCTTTGTCTTACTTCTGAAATAACACTGGGCTTATCCTCCATAAGGCTTACATTGGAGTCCTGCACAATAAAACCCGGACCCGCAAATTCCCTTATCCAAAAGAGGCTATAAACACATTTTTAATAAAAACCTTTTTTACTGGTATTTACATGCATTATAAAATAATTTCATTAATACTCAAAGCGCTCTGATTATATAGGGCTCTATTTACTACAATCCGCATATTGAATGCGGATTGTAGTGTGATATTACCGAGTGAATTTGCATTGCGAATTCAGGCAATATCACAGGGATTTACTATAAATCCCTTGCAGGGACAGAGCTTGCGATAAAGCTCTGTCCCTGCGGATCCCATCCGCACTCTAGTCGCGGTATTTTCGGAAAAAATACTGCGACTAAGAGCCCGCGCATGCGCCGACCGACCACCGCTACTACCCCCCCGACGATAAGCCCCGCCCCCGGTGCCAAGCCCCGCCCCCGTGATCGTGGACCCCCGCTCCCCCCCCCGCGACCCCCCTCCCTTCATTAGACTTACCTGCATCCTCCTGGCCTCCGGTGATCTTCTCCGTGCTTCCCGATCAGGTGATCTCCCATACTGCACTGGGGCCCGATCACCTGATGACCGGGCCCCAGTGCACTGTGGGAGACCAGCTGACCGGAGTGGAGCCATCACCGGAGGCCCGATCACCGGTCCCTGGAGTCAGGTAAGTAAAAAAAAAAAAGTTAAATTTTTTTTTTCTTTTTTTTACAGTTATCAGCTTGCGGGCTGCTTAGACCACATAGCTGATTACTGGTACCGGCTCCCGCCTCTGCTCTCCCCGTTAGAGCAGAGTGGGAGCCCGGTAACCGGGGGAGACCCTGGATAACGCCATCTCCAGGTGGCGTTATTATCACAGGGCTTTCCCCGGTATTTTTTCACAATTTATTTTTAGTAACTATGGTCGGATCACATTTCCCATTACAATTATGGGAAATGCGATCTGCTTTACTAAAAATAAGTGATACTGGGGGTTGGAGAAGAATTTTACTAATTCTACTCCAATTACCCTGTAATAACTACAGGTGAAACTAAAATAATGTGAAAAGGGTGTGAAAACACCCTTTTTCACTTTATTTTAGTAAAAATAATGTTAATAAATAGAGCCCATAGTCTTATTTATGTCCTTCAAAAAATGGAGCGTCTCTCCCACACATCAGCGCAGTCATTTTCTTTATTTTTAGTATTATCCTCAGTTATGACTTAAATTAATCATGACAGTGTACGAACATCGTACCAGTCTTTATTATGAGTCACTTTTCTATATGTGCAGCTTTCTATCACTTTGGGGCATATTCAATTGGGCGCGTGGTTTAGCGAGGAAAAAACCTTGCGCCTCTCGTACCCAATTTTAGATTACCGCAGGTATGTGCGCTCCCAATACCCGTGGTATCCAATTTTAAAAAAGTGGACGCCGGGTTTTTAGCTCCGGGTAAAGAAAGAAAATGTAAAAAATTCTGCACTTACCTACCTGGGGGTTTCCGGTGGTCTCCGCAGCTCCTGTTGGCCTCCCCTCTATCTTCTCACTGGAGAGGGGGCTGCAGGGAGTCCCGGGGGCTGCTGGGAGGCTCCAGGGGCTGGTGGGAGGGGCAAGGGCTGCTGGGAGATGTAGTTCTCCCAGTGCCCATTTCAGGGGGCCACACTGACACTGGGGGACAAACACATACACCGGGGGTCACACATTCATTCACACACACGTCAGTAGTTCCAATATAAGATGACTTTTTAGGTGAATTCATTTCTAAAAAACAAACAAAAACTTTCAATAATTGGAAGCAGATGCCACCAAATGTAGTCTAAACTGCAAGTTTCAATTTGAATATCTTGAGGCAGAACAGTCAATACAATGCATACAAACTTAGGCAGTGTTTAGCATTTTGTTTAATGAAAATCAGCAACCTTTACGTTCATGTTGTCTGCGCTGTAACTAGCTGTGACTTTCTTTATGAATTAATTCCACTATACAAGGTGCTACAATTCACCAAACAGCAATTTATAAATGTTTTCTTAAACTAATATTGATCAAATGTTCATGGTAGGTGAAAAAATACATTTATTCTGAATATAAAACGGCAGCTTGGCAATGGCCACTTGAGAAATGAAGAGTTGTTTGTGATTTGTTTTGTTTATACTTAGAAGGTTTGAGGGCCTGTTGGTTTCCCGGCTTGTCCTTCTCACTATGGGCCCTATTTATCATCTCTTAATTTCTACAAAAGCAGGCGAAAATTAAAATTTTCACATGCTACTGTAGAAATTAAGTGCTCAGGCCATTTATCAAGAGGGTACAGCAGAAGTTATCACAGATATCTCCTGCTGGAATCGGTATGGAATCCCGGCTGCCGCATGGCCGGCAGTTCGATTCCCGGCAGCGGCAGCCCGACAGATCAGCAGAGCCCGGCAGCGGAAGCCCGACAGCGCTGGAAATCCCGATCGTCCCTAAGGCAAGTATAAACTAGGGGTGTGCACCGGCCACTTTTCGTGTTTTGTGTTTTGGTTTTGGATTTGGATCTTTCTTCGTGTTTTGGATCTGGATTGGTTTTGCCAAAACCACCCTTCCGTGTTTTGGGTTCTGGGTTTTGTGTTTTGGATCTGTATTTTTTTAAAAAAAAGTATAAAAACAGCTAAAATCACAGAATTTGTGTGTTTTTCTGCTCCTATGCTATTATTAACCTCAATAACCTTAATTTCCACTCATTCCCAGTCTATTCTGAACACCTCACACCTCACAATAGTGTTTTTATATCCAAAAGGTTGCACCAAGGTAGCTGGATGACTATGCTAAGAGATACGAGTGGGCTGCACAAACACATGGTCCATCTAGGAGTGACACTGCAGTGGCAAACAGGATGGCAGTTTGAAAAACTAGGCCCCAAACAGTACATAATTCAAAGAAAAAAAAGAGGTGCAAGATGGAATTTGTCCTTTGGCCCTCCCACCCACCCTTATGTTGTAGAAACAGGACATGCACACTTTAACAAACCAATCATTTCAGCGCCAGGGTCTGCCACACGACTGTGGCTGAAATGATTGGTTTGTTTGGGCCCCCACAAAACAAGCTGGCAATTAATCTGTCCCTGCACAAACTGGCTCTACGGAGGCAAGATGTCGTCCTCATCCTCCTCATCCACCGATTCCTCACCCTCTTCAGTGTTGTGTACATCCTCATCCTCACAGAGTATTAATTCGTCACCGCTGGAATCCACAACCACAGGTCCCTCTGTACGTTCTGGAGGCTGGTCTCCCTGGAAGAGTTAATAATTCATTTTATGAACATCATCTTCTCCACATTTTGTGGAAGCAACCTCCTACGCCTTTCTCTGACAAGGTTCCCGGCTGCCCTAAACACTCTTTCGGAGTACACACTGGAGGGGGGGCAACTCAGGTAAAATAGAGCCAGTTTGTACAGGGACCTCCAAATTGCTTCTTTTTCCTGCCAGTACAGGTACGGACTGTCTGACATGCCTACTTGGATGCTGTCACTGATGTAATCCTTTAACAGACAGATGCACGCTTGTCGCTGCTGCTTTAAGGATGCAGGTGCGGATACAGCCCACACATTTCACAAAGACAGAAAAAAAAAGAATTTTTTTATTGTTTGTGGAGCGCACTTTGAGGGTTACACCACCCTTTAACAGACAAACGCACGCTTGTCGCTGCTGCTTTAAGGATGCAGGTGCGGCTACAGCCCACACATTTCACAAAGACAGAAAAAAAAAAGAATTTTTTTATTGTTTGTGGAGCACACTTTGAGGGTTACACCACCCTTTAACAGACAGACGCACGCTTGTCGCTGCTGCTTTAAGGATGCAGGTGCTGCTACAGCCCACACATTTCACAAAGACAGAAAAAAAAAGAAGAATATTTTTATTGTTTGTGGAGCACACTTTGAGGGTGTCACCACCCTTTAACAGACAGACGCACGCTTGTCGCTGCTGCTTTGAGGACAGTATCATATGCAGTAACAGTAGACTTGTCAGAAATTGTTGGCACGTCCTTCAGTCCGAATCAGATGTCCAAACCGGCCCTTGACTTATGACACAGGCGCACGCTTGGCGCTGCTACTGTGTTGATGCACGTGCAGCTACATCGCACACAAGTCACAAACACATAAAAAAAATAGTTTTTTATTTTTTGGAGCACTTTGAGGGTTACACCACCCTTTACCAGGCAGACGCACGCTTGTCGCTGCTGCTTTGAGGATGCAAGTACGGCTACAGCCCACACAATTCACAAAGATAGAAAAAAAAAGAATTTTTTTATTGTTTGTGGAGCGCACTTTGAGGGTTACACCACCCTTTAACAGACAGATGCACGCTTGTCACTACTGCTTTAAGGATGCAGGTGCGGCTACAGCCCACACATTTCACAAAGAGAAAAAAAAAGAAGAATTTTTTTATTGTTTGTGGAGCACACTTTGAGGGTTACACCACCCTTTAACATACAGACGCACGCTTGTCGCTGCTGCTTTGAGGATGCAAGTGCGGCTACAGCCTACACATTTCACAAAGACAGAAAAAAAAGAAGAATTTTATTGTTTGTGGAGCGCACTCTGAGGGTTACACCACCCTTTAACAGACAGACGCACGCTTGTCGCTGCTGCTTTGAGGATGCAGGTGCGGCTACAGCCCACACAATTCACAAAGACAAAAAAAAAAGAAGAATTTTTTTATTGTTTGTGGAGTGCACTTTGAGGGTTACACCATCCTTTAACAGACAGACGCATGCTTGTCGCTGCTGCTTTAAGGATGCAGGTGCGGCTACAGCCCACACATTTCACAAAGAGAAAAAAAGAATAATTTTTTTATTGTTTGTGGAGCGCACTTTGAGGGTTACACCACCCTTTAACAGACAGACGCACGCTTGTCGCTGCTGCTTTGAGGATGCAGGTGGAATCTAGACGGGATTTGGAACCGGGGACACACTACCTCCATCAATTGTCTAAATCCCACTGCACTAATGGCGGATACCAGACGCACGTCTAACACCAACATAGCAGCCAAGGCCTCAGTTATACGTTTTGCTGCAGGATGACTGCTGTCGTACTTCATCCTCATCGCTAGGGACTGTTGGAGGGTCAATTGTTTAGTAAAAGTAGTGGTGTTCCAACTTCCTCTCTGGGATGATGTACAACTCCCAGCAGCAGCAACAGCACTAGGAGGAAGTGGTTCTTGATCTTTCCCTATTTTATTTTTATCGGAGAAAGTTTGGTCCTCCATTTATGTTATATTGATATATACGTGCGGCTAAGGCGCACACAAACACAGAAAATATTTTTTTATTTTTGCTGGAGAGTAGTGCACTTTGTGGGTTACACCACCCTTTAAGAAATGAGCCAGCCGGCTCTTTACTTATGGGACACAGGCGCACGCTTGGCGCTGCTCCTTTGTTGATGCACGTGCAGCCACAGTGCACACAATTCACAAACACAGAAAATATTTTTTTTTTGGTTTGGAGTGTACTTTGGGGGTTACAGCACCCTTTAATGGTCAAGCCAGCCGGCCCTTACTTATGACACAGGCGCACGCTTGGCACTACTTTGTTGATGCACGTGCGGCTACTGCGCACACAATTCACAAACACAGAAAATAATTTTTTATTTAGTTTGGAGTGTACTTTGGGGGTTACAGCACCCTTTAACGATCAAGCCAGCCGGCCCTTTACTTATGACACAGGCGCACGCTTGGCACTACTTTGTTGATGCACGTGCGGCTACTGCGCACACAATTCACAAACACAGAAAAAATATATATTTTTTTAGCACTTGGGGGGAGCACCCCTGATGGACAGAGCACCCCCTGGACAACACTACAGCACCCCTTGAGGACTGGGACACTGCACAGGACTTTGGAGTGGACACAGCCCCTATGGACAACTGATAGCACAACACAGTCCAGCCAGCCCCTATGGACTTTGAAGTAGTGGACACAGCCCCTATGGACAACAGCAGCACAGCACAACACAGCCAGCCCCTATGGACTTTGAAGTAGTGGACACAGCCCCTATGGACAACAGCAGCACAGCACAGCACAACACTACTCTGCACTACACTACACTACACAGCCCAGCCAGCCCTAACTCCCACCCTCCCTCTTCACTGTCCACAGCCGAGTGAGAAAATGGCGCCGACGCGGGTACCTTATATAGGATACAAAACCCGCGAGACCCGGAAGGCGGGATGATGACGTTTTGCCTCAATTTCAGATCCGAGTCAGGCGGGAAAAGTCGACTGACTCGGATCGACCTCGGATCGGGGGGGCTCGGGGGGGGTTTGGATTTCAGAAATCCAAACCCGCTCACCCCTAGTATAAACTAGCCTAACCTAACCCCCTAACCCTAACCCTCCTTAGGGGTGCTAACCCTAACATTTCCCCCAAGTGCCTAACTCTAATCCCCCCTCTAAGTGCCTAACCCTAACCCCCCCTTCCCCGCTGCCTAGACCTAAGTCCCCCAGGGGGGTGCCTAACCCTAAGTCCCCCCCGGGTGCCCTAAACCTAACCCTCCCTCCCCACGGCTCTCCGCTCGCGGCGCCCTGCATCCCTTCGATCGGCGCCTGTCTCCCGGCGTTGGGGAAATGACAGGCGTCTAGATATAGATGCACGGTATTTCACCCTCGCCGGGATATGACAGTCAAGAAGCTGGCTGCCGGTATTAAGGCAGTCGGTTTCCCGATTGTATACCCTCCTGCTTACCTTTCACTTTCAAAATGGCCCTCAAGCTCCCGAAATATAACATTTTCGGAGCTTGACTGCGGGCGCATTCGTCATCTTCAGGTGGCATTTGCTCCTGCTCGCGGTGCCCAACTCACTCCTTCCCTATGAGTTGCAAAGAGGGAAACTTTTGGATCCCTCCGCCCCTGTCCGGCTCCTTCAGCCGGATGTCGGGGCTATTGTGCTGATGTGTGACCTTTTTATTTAAAAAATCCAGATCCAAAACCGAAACCAAAACACTTGAGGCTGGTTTTGCAAAACCAAATCCAGATTAAAAAACCTTTGAAGGAGATACAGATCCAAAACCAAAATCAAAACACGGGGGTCGGCGCACATCCCTACTTACTTGTGGACCAGCTGTCTCCACACCGGAGCAATGATCACCGGAACAACGATGAATTGCTCCGGCACTCGAGTTGAGTTAGAATGTTAATTATCTGGGTCCATTCCTAAGTATTGCTCAAATGGACACTTTGACACCTTTAATTAAACTATGTTTAATCCTAATATTAAAAGTAATCATCTTGGAAGTAATATTAAAATTATGAAAATTTATGTCTGTTTATTGACAAAAAAGATCTTAGAAAATTTGACATCTCAAGAGAATCCATTGGGCTGACCTCCCTACATCAGGACTTTCTAACCTATTTCTCTCAGGGCACAGATTAAGCCCAGGAAACATATGTGGAACCCACGGTTTGGGTTATATGTAAATAAAGGTAAATATAATATTAATTTTATATAGATTTCCCTATATTTAGTAGCTGTCCTAGGGGATTTGAAAGAGATGACGAATCTGATGCATTTTTTAAAATGACAACCAGTTTCTGACTATGGGAGAAGTGTACCAAACCTACTAAAGGGTGGATAAGCGGTCAAGTTCCGAATAACAACCAATCAGCTTCTAGCTAGCATTCATTAAGTACAGTTTATAAAATGATAGGTAGAAGCTGATTGGTCGCTATGGGCAGAGCCGTAACTAGGGGTGTGCGAGTGCTGTTACCACACAGAGCACAGGGCCCTGTGGTGGCACCGTCGCTACCCAAGGCACCTGCATGTGGCTTGCCGGGTGCCTGAACTGGCATCCTGCAGCCACTAGCGTTACTGCAGAGCTGCCCGAATAGACTTCAAAGGATGCCCCAGACAGTCACACTGCAGCCTGTGGAGCTTCCCCGAGTATCCTTACTAGAGCCAGCAGCCTTGTCCCCTGGGTGTGACATCATGACATCACAGATTTAGGGGGCAGGGCTGGCACATCGCAGCATAGAGCCCTGTTACAGCACTGGCTATGGGCGACTTCTCCACTATTTAGAAGGCTTGAAACATCTCCCTCTAATAGACTTATGTATCAAACCTTCTAAAGAGCAACTTCTCCATTCTTCTGAGAGTTTGATACATCGCCCTTTAAGTGAATAAAGGGTAGGTTCTAAAAAGGAAAGTTGTAGGTGTTGCCTATAGCAACCAACCAAATTTGAGCTTTCATTTTCTAGAATGTACTAGATAAATGATCACTTTAATCTGATTGGTTGCTATGGGCACCAGTTCCACTATTCTCTTTTAGAAGTTTTGTTAAATATACCCTAGGGCCCTTGTCCAGTTATGAACTGAATGTCATTTAGGGGGAGATGTATCAAACCTTGGAGAGAGATACAGTAAAGTGAAGAGATATAAAGTACTAACCAATCAGCTCCTAACTGTCATTTTTTCAAACACAGCCTGTGACATGACTTATTTCTTTGGTGAAGTATCAGAACTTACTAAACTGTAACCTATATAACCACTTAAGCTTTACTCTAGACCAAGCTGATTGTCCCAGAAAATACTAAACTGTAACCACTTAAGCTTTACTGTCGGGTTTGGCAAGGTGGTTTCGAGAAAAGATCATGTGCCCACAAGTATCATTAAAGGAACTGTGGCACCAATTAGCCTCTTTTGGCTACAGAAGCTCCACTCAGATCTTGCCTTGGTGTTTCTGCAAATGGAAGAAGTGGGAATTAGTCCTCAACCTCACTATAGTACTTTTGCATACTATGGGGCATATTCAATTAGCTGCGGGGTTTCACTCGTGGCTAATTGTCGGGCAAAAGTCCTGCGACCTGGGGATTAGCTATTCAATGAAATAGCTTTTTCCCGCGTCATTAGAACGGGACTCACGCACGTGAACACACTGATTCTGCGAGAACTGCAGAATCAGTGTGTTATTCCCTCTCGCACGAGACCGAATAGAATGGCTTTACGCGGATCTACATGAGGTTTACACGGATCTACATGAGGTGTGAGGTAAAGTCCGACAGCAGGGACTCATGCACGGGGTCTCGGGGACTCCCGCGTGTGGAACACCTGCTAATTGAATCCCGACCAGCGGGACAATTAGCCACAGTGTAAACCCTGCGGCTAATTGGATATGCCCCTATAACTGTCTGATGTGTGCATGGGACCACCTCTACATTATGCAGACTTGTGATGATACAGGGGACACTAAAGGGTCCTGCTGCTGCTAATGGGTGGTGCTGGCATGTAGTAATAGTGCCGCTCTACACCTCTCCCCAATGATTTATATGCACTCTCAAAGCTCATTTCTTTACTAATGGCGAACATCTCCCTGACTCAGCCCTCTGTGTCACCCATGTCCCTACCCTGTAGATTGTAAGCTGTAACGAGCAGGGCCCTTTAACTTCATGTATTCTGCCTTTCCTCACCTTATTCCACTTTCTTCTCCCCATTGCCAAGGGCAGCGCCGCCTTTGTGGGCAGTAATAATTATGCGGCTTGTATCTTCTTACGCTATGCATTGTTCTGATTTGTAAGTATTTTGCACTTTATATCTTATGTCTGCAACTGTATCTGCTTATGCACCTTATAAGGCGCCGCAAACCCTTTGTGGCCGAATTTAAGTAAAGGATAATTTTACTTGTTAACTTTGTGAGGACTCTAGAGAGTAAGTGCCGTCACTCTGTGGCTTATGTGATGATCTTGTTTCCTCACAAATACCTCTAAATGCATTAGATGAGTACATTGACCAATCACCTGCCAGCAATGGCTCTGATAACGAGTACTATGGCAGAACAGTGAGTGCATGCAAATGTCCCCATACAGATCTGAGTGATTCAGCCGCTTAAGCCTCCTTGTGTCTAGATACACAACACGTGGTGTTATAACGCAAGGTGAGTACGGTAAGGGCAGGTTTACACTATTGCAAACACATGCAGACCTGGGAAAAGTTGCATTTATGTCTGAGAAAGCCATATTAGTTGAGCTTAGTTTGAGGTTGCTGATTACACACTTGGCACTCCTTCCAAGGGCCTGTGTTTGCACATGTAGGGACAATTGTATGAAGCTTTGAAGTGAAACTGGAAGACTGGGGACCATGGAGCAGACATGGAGCAGACATGGATTTGCTTCAACTGCAGTCTGACACAAGTTCTTCTCCACCTTTGCTTTCTCCCTTCAAGTAGGACGACGATGGAGAAAGGCATAGATGTCCAGCTAGTATTGCTCCACGCGCCATCCTGGATCCTTTCAAACCACAGCGCACAGTCTGTACGAAACAGTCAGGTAGTAAAATTCAGAGAGACTCGGAACTGGACCAGGAAAAACTCTTCTTGCATTCAGCTGCAGGCCTGGTTTCCCTTTCTACAGTTACAAATGGTATTGTGAAGGGAGTGCTGTTTGGAGGCGTTACCTCCTCTGTATTCCCTACCCTTTCACAACCTTGGGGTTTAGTTGGGGGTCATGTTATGACTATAGCTGTGTTTACTATGGGGATTTATAGAAACTGGCAAGCTGTTTTAGAGGCATGCACAATGCTTTATAGTTAGTGGTGATGCTTTATAGTTAGTGGTTAATTTTACCAATTTATTCCTGACTGACAAGAACTTTTCCCACCCATCACCTCTACTGTGGGCTTTTCACTTGTATATGTTTAGTTATGACCTAATACATTTCTACTGGCTGAAGCAGAAGGAACCATTTGTATCAGACTCATCTGACTCCCATACACCACAAGTATGCTCATGGTATTTTTCAGTGAGGTCCCATCTTAACCATTGAGCTTGTATTTGAGAATAAGGATAATGGTCTTCTGATACTTGGCCTTATTCAGAGATGGACGATATTGCACAGCCGCAGGGAATCGGCTGTGCAATACCATCAAACTAAATGCAAATACAGCAGAAGGTGTCAGTAGGGAATAGACATCTCCTTGCTGCATCAAAAATCGGAGTGCAGCATCCACAGACACTGCCTCGGATCACCATAGCAACCAAAGCTTACTCAACTTGGCCATCAGAACTGGACAGCCAGGTCCAAGAAGTCTGTGTCTGACGAGGCAGGCCCTGTTTTGCAGAATGGTTCTTGTGTTCACTCCCCAAATGCAGCAGTATGTCAATCATGGTGTGGCTAACGGGGGACTCAGAGCAACCACATCAAGCTGTTTAGACTGGTAAAAAGTCTGACTTAGTAAGAGACTGAGATCTGGGGGAGGAGGGTGAAGAGAAAGAAGTCATGGAAGCGGGTGTGAGAGGAGGTAACCAGTGGTGATCAGTGGTCGAGAGGGGAGCATGAGGACAGATTTGAGTTTGGATATGTGGGAGGGAGTGTAGGTTGGATATGTGGGAGGGAGTGTAGTGACTAATACGTGAGGGCAAGAAGTTTACTTGAATCTAAGGGGGGTATAGAGTGTCAGTGAAGCAGGTTGCAGAAGGGAAGAGCTGACATCTAGCGGTGAGAGAGGAGAATTATACAAGTATTAGCATTTAGGATTGATTGAAGAGGGGAAGGTTGAGAATAGGGGAAGCAAGTAAGGAGGAGGTTACAGAAGTATAGGTGGGAGATGAGTTCGTGAATGAGAGTATTACAGTGAATATTTGCCTCATCCTGGATATTTTGCTGAGGTGAATATGGCTGGAGTGAGAGATATTTAGAATGTGATGGTTGAAGGAGTGGAAGAGTCAAGGGTGTCACCTTCATACTTGAGGGACAGAAGGGAGAGACAAGTTATCAATAGAAAGTGAGAATAGGAAAAACAATGAGTTCAGTTTTGTCATAGTTTGAGAAAGCACTGGGACATCCAGGATGAGAGAGAGAGAGGCAGTAAGACACATGAGAGTTTGGAGGGAGACAAGTGATAGGAATAAAGGTATATATGAATAATCAGTGTAGAGGTGTTATTGGAGATTAAAGAAGGTGAAGAGATTTTCAAGGGAGGAGGTGGGAAAGTAGAAGAGGAGGGGCTAAGAATTGACCCTTGAGGGACACCATCAGGTAGAGGAAGGGGGAGGTGGAATCAGAGGTAGAGACAGAAAAAGAATGATTGTGAGGTAAGAGGTGAACCGTGACATACTTATAGAGACTGATTGAATGGAGGGTTCAAAAGAGAAGTTGGTGATCAACAATGTCAAAGTCAGCAGAGGATCAGAAGTGAGCACTGGCTTTGGCAGTGGGAGGTGGCCTTGGCAAGAGCAGTTTCTGTGGAGTGGAAGGTATGTAAACCAGATTTAAGAGGGAGTAGGAGGACAGGAATGTCGGAGATAGACAATCTTCTCTTAGACCTTGCAGGCACAGGGAAGGAGAGAAATGGAATATTAGTTATAGAGAATCAGGAAAAAGTGGGGGTCTTTTCAGGATGGCTGAGACAAGGTCATGCTTGAAGGAGGAAGGCACCATTCCAGATGAGAGGAACAAATTGAACAGATTGCCAAAATGGGATCAGGATTCAGGAAAGATGGAGAAGAGAATATAGTAAAGAATGGTGTTCAGGGGGCAAGTGGATGTGGGCATGACAAGAGTACAACACATACTTTATCCCCAGTGGTGGGGTAGAAGGAGGTCAAAATGGGAATGGAAGTAGAGTATGGAAGATAAGGTATAGGAGGTTGAAGGAAGGAGATGTCCTTGTTTAAGAATGTCAATCTTGGATGGGAATTGGGTGGCAAAGTCACCGACAGAGAGGAAGGAGGATAAGAGAGGAGTGAAATGGTAAATAAGGAAGTTTAAAATATACAAATATTTAACAACTAATATGCAGCCAAGCTAGTAGATGACTGCCGTACACTGACAGAGCAGACAGCCTGTCAGATAAAGTTATAGAAGAAATGGGAAAAACAATAGCTCAGGACTTCATGTAACCACTGGTAAAAGTAGAGCATTGCCTTAAAGATTGAAAAAGCTGGTCAATTATTCAGAATTAATATTGTAAACAAGGTAAGTCCCAGCCCTCCCCATAAAACCCTATAAGAAATAAATACTCTAATTAAATTACAGAATCATACCAGAAAAATAAAACTTTACATAGAATGGGAAGACCTCGAACTCAGAGATATGCTGCTAACAGGGAGGAAAAAAATGCAGCTTGTAAAACTAAGGTGTATAGGAACTGGAATATTTAGTTAGGTTATGGGGTGATTATTGAGTTTATTAAAAATGTAAAAATAGAAAGTGCGTTACCTTCTTAGAACTACAAAGCCAGTTGAAAGAAAAGGAACTTATTACAAAGCGATCATAATAATAAAACAAATTTCTGCTGTAAGCACTTTATACTTTCTTTGTAATAAAATGCCTCTCTTTCATCTAAAAATATACGTTTTATGTTTTAATTTAAAACCAGTAAAGAGATATTATGCTTTGGTCATCACGATGACTTTCCAAGTGTAATTGTGAATACTGGTGGACAATTAAGACAATGGTTCTAAAAGGTCAAGAGGGGTTCTCTCTGACTATCATGTTCTGTGAGGGATGTGCATATCTATCATGGACAACTGATCAGCATTGATTGCCCTTGTGAAGTTCCAGTAACTCTAACACAGCAGATATTTCGAGAGCTTCCCAGGAAAGGAAGATGATTGCATGTTTTCTAATGTGTGAACACCCGCATATAGACAGCAGTTAGACTCCCCCTTTGTCTATGAAGTATTTACGATTTCAGCAATGGTTAACTTCTGTGTGAAAACATGACTTGCAAAAACTTTTTGGATAGGATAGAAAAAATAATAGATGATGGTGATTATAATGGCCGAGTGACAGGCAGCTGCCTATTAATATGGGCTGCTGAATGCAGAATAAGTTCATTGTTGAATAACTAGCAACAGTCAAGGATACCAGAAATAAGGGGTTGGGTATGGGATCCTGGAAGGCGGGATGCTGGTGATGAGAATACCAACAGCTGCATCCTGACAGTCAGAATCCTGATGCCTGCAGGTAAGTACCCTAACCCTCTCCCTAACCCTAAACCACCTTTCCCGCAGCCTAACCCCAACCCTCCTTTCCCCCGCAGCCTATCCCCTACCCTAACCCGAAGCCTGATACTTTCCATTGGGATGTCAGCGGTCGGGATTCTGGAGCCAGGATTCTGACCACCATGAACTACATCCCGAATGAAGGATATGTTAGTAAAAAAAACAGGTCAAATGCTAATGTTACTTTTTTCCTTTTAGAATACACCAGAACTTGAAGAGTGTCAAATGGGACAAGTGCTGTCTCGAAGCAATGCGACTGAGTTGGTTGTTGGAGTTCAAGTCCTTGTGTCTGCTACTTGTAATGTTTTATTATTTTCAATGGGAAGATATAAGATGCAGTGATGGACTGTTCCATGAGTCAGCCCAGTATTGTAAGAGAGCATGTAAAAAAAGGGGAGTGGCCTTGTGGCATGTCCTGTTTCTCTACATGTTGGCGGAGCTGCTTGGACAGGCTTTTAGCAGCCAGTCTAGCCCATCTGGCCATTGGCACTCTTAGCATTTGCTAGAAGTGCCAGTTGGCCAGTCCAGCCCTGAATTGATATATTAATTACTAGCATTTTTTATGATTAATCAATATACAACTGCTCTAGCTACAGTTGTTGCCATTAACCACTTGCCTGGCATGGTCGCATCAGATGTGACCACACCAGACTGGGCTTTCCCTGACATGGATGGATCTGATGCGACTAGTCAGAAATGCCCACTAGACGGCTGCGGGAAGCTAATCTTCCACAGCCTGCTATATACTGTATCAGAGGGACCTGCTGGTCCCACTACACCCTAGGATTCCCCTCCAATATGTCCTGATCACTGCTGGCCACAGTGATTGGGCAACCAGCGGGATCCCCTCCCGGCACAGTTGCAGGCAGCCATGTCTTCAATAGAAGTAACAGCTGTGGATCCTAGTAGCCATCGCTGCTGCTGTGTCCCGATCACTGTAGCCAGCAGTGATCGGGCAGCCTGTGTGAACCCCCTCCCAGCACAGCTTCCCTGCTTTGTCCCAGGCCTGGGCAGCCGGCAGCACCACCACCCCCTTCTCCCCTGGTGTGGCTGTGACTCCTATAGAAGCAGGAGCCATGGCTGCTGCTCTGACCCCAGCCCGGGGAACCGCCGGCACTCCCACCCCTCCTCCCCTTGTGCGGCTGTGACTCCGGTAGAAGCACTTGCCACGGCTCCTGGTAGGGGAACCATCAGGAACTAACAGCCCCCTCCTCCCCTGGCACGGCTGCCTGTGAAAATTACAGAAGCAGCAGCCGTGACAGCTAATGCTGTCCCCCTGGCCTGCGCAGCCAGCGGCACCCCAAACCGCTCCTCCCCCAGCCAGACTACCTACCCAGTGCTCTGTCTCCAACCCCTCCTCCTGGCTACAACTCCACCTCTGTCTGTCTCCCGTGTGCCGATCACTGCTGGACACAGTGGTCGGGCATTGTCTTGTTGTATTTTATATACAGTATCTATATAATCCCATCTGCCCCGACACTCCTACCATATCTTCCGGAATCCTTGCTCTGGTGCCTTCCTAGAGGGTATGTCCCCAAATTATATTCATAGAAGAAAAGGCAGCACTCAGAGACTATCACATGATGAAAAAAACCACAATCAATGTTAATTAAAAAGTCCACGTTTCGGGAAACGTGTCCCCTTCCTCAGGATGAAAAAACAGTGTCACAATCAAACATTTAAATAGTGTAATAAACTTACCCCCACAGTGCCATCCCCACCATCAATGACATAAAAACATATCGCACGCATTACCAGCAATCCATCTAAGATTCCTGCTCTGTTTGGTGATCTTATCTGTAAATTCACTGCTCGGGGCTATGATCCAAAAGTGTTGCAGGATCAAAAGGCGAAGGTCCTACAAATACCTTGGGCAGAATTATTGAATCCTGTTAAAAAAGATAATCAAGGTGTTATTCTCTGGTCTAGTGATTTTACAGTTTCCAGTCCCATCATTAAGAGAGCTACACAAGCCCTATGGCCCATTGTATCCTCGGACAGTGATTTACTGGTGTTTAAAAACACTAGACTCATAGCGGCCTTCAAAAAAGGGAGAAACTTGCGTGACAGATTGGTCCTCTTTTAACGACGTCTATAGGAAGCCTCCTGGCTGATAAATGCAGTAATGGCACTACTTGCTCTTATTTAGTGGCCTGTAAGTCATTCAAACATCCCCACTCTAACAAATGTATCACATACGTCATGTTTTAAGGTGTGGTAGCACTTACATTGTTTCCATCATTGTGTGCCCATGTGGCTCCTACTATACTGGCCAAACTACGAGGAAGTTCAGTGAACACATGGCAGCACATAGATCTGCCATAAGTTTAGCATTGAGTGGTAGATCCATTGATCAACCGGTCGCCAAGCACTTTAAAGACCGGGGATACACACTGGCCTCCCTGAAGTACTTTATCATTGATCATGTCCCACCCTCATCTCGTGGGGAGACAGAGCAAAAATTATTTTGATTAAGGAGTCACAATGGATTTTGTGTTTAGACAACATGGGCCAAATGTAATAGGGGTCGAGTTTTAGTTTAAATCCAACTCGCACCTTCTCGCATTTTTTGAAGGTGTGAGTTGGTGACGGGACTCGCAAATGTAATAGCCTGTGAACTTTTGAGCTCGAGTCTACTACACTATTTGAATCTGTGCGAGTATTTCCTATGTAAACTCACACCTTTTATTGTGACTAGCATTAAAAGGTGCGAGTTATACAGAAACCTTCACAGATCAGTTAGATCCGTGAAAGCTTCTGTCTGTGTGTTAAAAAAAAAAAAGACGTGCACCCCCTCCCCAGAAGCATAGTCAGCCAGACGGGCTCTGTACAGCCTGTGCTGTTTTTTTTAAATACATGAGACAAAATGTGTAGGGGGTCCCCTGCATTTTAAGTACCAGCACAGGGCTCTTCACATCCAGTCCTGGTTATGGAAATACAGGGGAGAAAACGAGTACGGGTCCCCTGTAATTTCATAACCAGGACCAAACAATCTCTAGTGGGGGAGGGGTTTAATGCCGCAGCCAGGGAACCCTTTCACCGGGTCCCCTGGCCAAAACATTACCCCATACCGTTATTTAGCCCAGGCCAGGGATCCCTGAGGAGGTGGGGACCCCCCAAATAAAGGGGTCCCCCTCTACAGGGCATCCCTGGCCTGGGCTGATAGCCCGGGGCTATCCCCGACACCCCTGGCTGGTGGGTGCTGGGTTGATAGCGTAAATGTGTGGTGTAAAAGATAGAAGTGTAAATATTGCTTTTGCAGTAGAACTACAAGTCTCAGCAAGCCTCCCCTGCATGCTGGTACTTGGAGAACCACAAGTACCAGCATGCGGGGCATTATGTGCCTGCTGGTACCTGTAGTTCTGCTGCAAAATAAATATTTAAAAAAAAGACAAGACACACACCGTGACAGTACAATTTTATTTAAACATACAGGGGCCTATTCATCATAACTAAATTTTCTCTGGAGGTAATTAGGTTTAGAGCTCGCATGGAGTTCTACCAAATTACCGAAGGAATTCATCATTCCTCCTCTCCATAACTATCTATTTCGAAAAGCTGTCATTTTTGCGATGACAACTTTTCAGTAAATAGATAGTTTACCCTCACTACTCTAACTTACCGCATCTGGAATCTGTGCTGTGCATGTGCTGTTACATACGAAAAACCAGCGCATGCGCAGCACTGCCTACAGCTTCGGTAATTCAGTGTGTGTCCCCAGCCCCCCCCTCCGCTCACCTCCCCCCGTCCCCAACTTATCTGCCCGATGCAGCCACCTCCGGATCCGTCTGCTGTTCTGACACTGTGTTCTCCAGGCAGAGCGCAGTAAAGTTTAGAAAAGAAAAAAAAAACTTTTTTTTTTTTTTTTTAAACTTTACTGTGGTCTGCCTGGAGAACACAGTGTCAAAACAGCAGACGGAGCCAGAGGAGAGACCAGGGAGCGCCGGAGGGAGCGGAGGAGGACCTGCCCACGCTGACACAGGTAAGTGTCACCTGCTATACACAACCTCACAGTGTCGGATAGTAACTCCATCAAATTCCGAAAATACATAATTTTCGGAATTTGATGAATAGCATAATTTCCATATCCCCATACTAATGTACTAATGTATGAGGAGTGCGGAAATTAACGCAGGGGGACTTAACCAGGAGATATCAGTGATATCTCCTGTGTTAAGTGTCTTCATGAATACTAAAATAACGGTAATTAAGGAAAATGTCCTTAAAAATATTATTTTAGTGTTGATGAATAGGCCCCTCAGGCACACTCATATGCACACTCACACTTGCTGTCTCACATACTCACCTAGTATCCCTGTAGCCCATCACGTCCTCTTCTCCAAGTAGCATCCAAGGGTACCTGAAAAAAAAACATACTCACCTCTCCTATGCGTTGATCATTTCCTCTTCGGTCCATGTAGGCATCCAGGGGATTAAAAAAAAGAGAAATCCCTATACCATGCCGGTCAGGAAGAATGATATGTTTCCATATACCCTTCCTCTGTGCGAATGACTGCTAGCCACGTGTGCCCAGTCATTGCAGGAGCCTCCAGCCAATCAGCGGGCGACTCAGTCGGAGCTGCCTGCTGATTTGCAGAGTGCGGTCAGCCTGTCTCCTGCATAGATTTCAATGGTGTGAAATCTCCATTGAAGTCTATGGTGGGAACCGCTACATTGTATCCAATGATGCCCTGGAGAGGTGGACCCCTTCATTGGGGGAGTCCCCACCTCCCCAGGGATCCCCGGCGTGGGCTGACTAGTAGTCAGGGCTAATGCTTTGGCAGGAGGACCTTGTGAAAGGGATTCCCTGGCTGTGGCATTACCCCCCTGCTAGAAAAAGTTTGGTGCTGGTTATGGAAATTACAGGGGACCCCTATTCGTTTTGTCCCCTGTATTTCCACAACCAGGACTAGATCTGAAAAGCCCTGTGCTGGTTATTAAAATACAGAGGCCCCCTTCACATTTTGTCCCGTTTTTTAAAAACCAGCATAGTCTGTATAAAGCCCGGGACTGGTTATGCTTCTGGGGAGGGGGTGCACGTCATTTGTTTTTTATTATAAAAAAGTATTTTCATATGTACACACAGAAACATGCATGTATCTCATGGATATGTGCATGTTTCTGTGTTACTCTGACCTGCTCAGGATAAACTCGCTATCCTGAAGCTGGTTTTGCAATTTATCAGGCAGTAATAAATGCGACTGAAGCACTTACACTTTATAACATTGCCTGATTTCTATCTAGAGAATGGGAAAACATCTGGATGTGAGATTTACTATAGTCGCACCCTATTACATTTGCGAGTGAGTAAAAAATGCAAGTTTAGCTTTAAACTCGCATTTTTAACAAATTCGCAACCTATTACATTTGGCCCCATTAGTCCTAAGGGTCTGAACTAGGGGTGTGCACCGGCCACTTTTCGTGTTTTGTGTTTTGGTTTTGGATCTGGATCTTTCTTCATGTTTTGGATCTGGATTGGTTTTGCCAAAACCACCCTTCCGTGTTTTGGGTTCTGGGTTTTGTGTTTTGGATCTGTATTTTTTTTAAAAAAAGTATAAAAACAGCTAAAATCACAGAATTTGTGTGTTTTTCTGCTCCTATGCTATTATTAACCTCAATAACCTTAATTTCCACTCAATTCCAGTCTATTCTGAACACCTCACAATAGTGTTTTTATGTCCAAAAGGTTGCACCGAGGTAGCTGGATGACTATGCTAAGCGACACGAGTGGGCGGCACAAACACGTGGCCCATCTAGGAGTGACACTGCAGTGGCAGACATGATGGCAGTTTGAAAAACTAGGCCCCAAACAGTACATAATTCAAAGAAAAAAAAGAGGTGCAAGATGGAATTGTGCCCCCACCCACCCTTATGTTGTATAAACAGGACATGCACACTTTAACAAACCAAACATTTCAGCGCCAGGGTCTGCCACACGACTGTGGCTGAAATGATTGGTTCGTTTGGGCCCCCACAAAACAAGCTGGCAATTAATCTGTCCCTGCACAAACTGGCTCTACGGAGGCAAGATGTCGTCCTCATCCTCCGATTCCTCACCCTCTTCAGTGTTGTGTACATCCTCATCCTCACAAAGTATTAATTCGTCCCCGCTGGAATCCACAACCACAGGTCCCTCTGTACGTTCTGGAGGCTGGTCTCCCTGGAAGAGTTAATAATTCATTTTATGAACATCATCTTCTCCACATTTTGTGGAAGCAACCTCCTACGCCTTTTGCTGACAAGGTTCCCGGCTGCACTAAACACTCTTTCGGAGTATACACTGGAGGGGGGGGCAACTCAGGAAAAATAGAGCCAGTTTGTACAGGGACCTCCAAATTGCTTCTTTTTCCTGCCAGTACAGGTACGGACTGTCTGACATGCCTACTTGGATGCTGTCACCGATGTAATCCTTTAACAGACAGACGCACGCTTGTCGCTGCTGCTTTAAGGATGCAGGTGCGGCTACAGCCCACACATTTCACAAAGACAGAAAAAAAAAGAAGAATTTTTTTATTGTTTGTGGAGCGCACTTTGAGGGTTACACCACCCTTTAACAGACAGACGCACGCTTGTCGCTGCTGCTTTAAGGATGCAGGTGCGGCTACAGCCCACACATTTCACAAAGACAGAAAAAAATAAGAATTTTTTTATTGTTTGTGGAGCGCACTTTGAGGGTTACACCACCCTTTAACAGACAGACGCACGCTTGTCGCTGCTGCTTTAAGGATGCAGGTGCGGCTACAGCCCACACATTTCACAAAGACAGAAAAAAAAATAAGAATTTTTTTATTGTTTGTGGAGCGCACTTTGAGGGTTACACCACCCTTTAACAGACAGACGCACGCTTGTCGCTGCTGCTTTGAGGATGCAAGTGCGGCTACAGCCCACACAATTCACAAAGACAGAAAAAAAAAGAATATTTTTATTGTTTGTGGAGCGCACTTTGAGGGTTACACCACCCTTTAACAGACAGACGCACGCTTGTCGCTGCTGCTTTAAGGATGCAGGTGCGACTACAGCCCACACATTTCACAAAGACAGAAAAAAAAATAAGAATTTTTTCATTGTTTGTGGAGCACACTTTGAGGGTTACACCACCCTTTAACAGACAGACGCACGCTTGTCGCTGCTGCTTTAAGGATGCGGGTGCGGCTACAGCCCACACATTTCACAAAGACAGAAAAAAAAATAAGAATTTTTTTATTGTTTGTGGAGCACACTTTGAGGGTTACACCACCCTTTAATAGTCAGACGCACGCTTGTCGCTGCTGCTTTGAGGATGCAAGTGCGGCTACAGCCCACACAATTCACAAAGACAGAAAAAAAAAGAAGAATATTTTTATTGTTTGTGGAGCGCACTTTGAGGGTTACACCACCCTTTAACAAACAGACGCACGCTTGTCGCTGCTGCTTTAAGGATGCAGGTGCGGCTACAGCCCACACAATTCACAAAGACAGAAAAAAAAGAAGAATATTTTTATTGTTTGTGGAGCACACTTTGAGGGTTACACCACCCTTTAACAGACAGACGCACGGTTGTCGCTGCTGCTTTGAGGATGCAGGTGGAATCTAGACGGGATTTGGAACCGGGGACACACTACCTCCATCAATTGTCTAAATCCCACTGCACTAATGGCGGATGCCGGACCCATGTCTAACACCAACATAGCAGTCAAGGCCTCAGTTATACGTTTTGCTTCAGGATGACTGCTGTCGTACTTCATCCTCATCGCTAGCGACTGTTGGATGGTCAATTGTTTAGTAAAAGTGGTGGTGTTCCTACTTCGTCTCTGGGATGATGAACAACTCCCAGCAGCAGCAACAGCACTAGGAGGAAGTGGTTCTTGATCTTTCCCTATATTTTTATCGGAGAAAGTTTGGTCCTCCATTTATGTTATATTGATATATACGTGCGGCTAAAGCGCACACAAACACAGAAAATATTTTTTTATTTTTGCTGGAGAGTAGTGCACTTTGTGGGTTACACCACCCTTTAAGAAATGAGCCAGCCGGCTCTTTACTTATGGGACACAGGCGCACGCTTGGCGCTGCTCCTTTGTTGATGCACGTGCAGCCACAGTGCACACAATTCACAAACACAGAAAATATTTTTTTTTTGGTTTGGACTGGAGTGTACTTTGGGGGTTACAGCACCCTTTAATGGTCAAGCCAGCCGGCCCTTTACTTATGACACAGGCGCACGCTTGGCACTACTTTGTTGATGCACGTGCGGCTACTGCGCACACAATTCACAAACACAGAAAAAATATTTTGTTATTTGGTTTGGAGTGTACTTTGGGGGTTACAGCACCCTTTAACGGTCAAGCCAGCCGGCCCTTTACTTATGACACAGGCGCACGCTTGGCACTACTTTGTTGATGCACGTGCGGCTACTGCGCACACAATTCACAAACACAGAAAATAATTTTTTATTTAGTTTGCAGTGTACTTTGGGGGTTACAGCACCCTTTAACGGTCAAGCCAGCCGGCCCTTTACTTATGACACAGGCGCACGCTTGGCACTACTTTGTTGATGCACGTGCGGCTACTGCGCACACAATTCACAAACACAGAAAAAATATATTTTTTTTAGCACTTGGGGGGAGCATCCCTGATGGACAGAGCACCCCCTGGACAACACTACAGCACCCCTTTAGGACTGGGACACTGCACAGGACTTTGGAGTGGACACAGCCCCTATGGAGAACTGACTGCACAACACAGTCCAGCCAGCCCCTATGGACTTTGAAGTAGTGGACACAGCCCCTATTAACAACAGCAGCACAGCACAACACAGCCAGCCCCTATGGACTTTGAAGTAGTGGACAACAGCAGCACAGCGCAGCACAGCACAGCACAGCACAACACTACTCTGCACTACACTACACTACACAGCCCAGCCAGCCCTAACTCCCACCCTCCCTCTTCACTGTCCACAGCCGAGTGAGAAAATGGCGCCGACGCGGGTACCTTATATAGGATACAAAAGCCGCGAGACCCGGAAGGCGGGATGATGACGTTTTGCCTCGATTTTAGATCTGAGTCAGGCGGGAAAAGTCGAGCCTGACTCGGATCTGACTCGGATCGGGGGGGCTCGGGGGGGTTCGGATTTCAGAAATCCGAACCCGCTCACCCCTAGTCTGAACGACAAAATTAATTGGAACAGTATTATTTAGTGGTTCCGGTTATTATATGTGTGTGTGAAGCAACTGTATTATGAATAATTGTGTTCGCTATTTCTTTCCTGTTTTAAATGTATTATTTTTGGATAATGTCTTTCACTATGGGGATAGGTATTATGTTAGAAGATTTCTATAACATGCTTTGAGCAGTATTATATCCATGAAATATTCTGCATCACACTTGTGCTGATCATGCTGCAGGTCCGCCCCCTTGGGAGTCCCTGTTGCTGCCTCTGCTGGGCGGAGGAGCGCAATCTTGGTGTCTCCATGACAACGTTATCGGCGGGACCCGGAAGTATGGCCATATGGGACTTCTGGTGGGAGTTCTGGATGAGTTGTAGCATGGAGTGGACTTGTGTGCCGAACTTATGTATTGTATTTATTGTTGTCATCAGCAAAACAAGTTTGGCAGACGAAATTACATTTGTACAGAAACACGCTAAAAACAGTGAATAGCAATCCATGGTAAAGGTTATCACAGACAGTTACATGAAAATAGTAAAGTTAAATTAACTAAAGAGATACATTCGTAGCATTCAGCATGCGCACAGCAGATGGAAGAAAACTAACCCTCAAGTGACTCGTACGTGCCCGAAGTACTCTGAACCACTTTAAAGACGGGAGCTTATAAAAAAATTCATGAAATGGATGGCTTGGATCCGATATAATACCCTTGGTTCTCTTTAGAACCCTAAGCCCATAAACATCATGAATAGTTGGCAACTGCACGTCAATGATTTTGCTGGCAGTCCTAACAACCCGTTCCAGTGCACTCCTTTCACTCGCTGTGCAGTTGCCATACCAGATAATAATACCGAACATCAGAATGCTCTCAATTGATCATCTGTAAAAGTTTAGCATAGTTACTTTACTAACTCCCGAAGCCCTCAAACGTCTTAGGAAAAACAAGCGCTGTTGCGCCTTTTTAATTAGGGACAGTGTGTTTAAAGACCATGTCAAATTTGCCGCAACCTGGATACCCAAAAATGTAAAAGACTCGACTGTATCAACATCCTGGTTGTTAATAGACACTGGCAATTTCTGCTCTAAACATCTCCTACGAAAATCAATTACCAGTTCTTTTGTCTTATCACCATTTAGGAGCAAGTGATTTTCACCACTCCAAGAAACCAAATCTTTGATCTCTTTTCTATAATGGGACTCATCATTCCCACTAATTAACCCAACGACTGCAATATCGTCAGCAAATTTGATGACTTTCACAGAATCAGAAGTCGACACGCAGTCGTGGGTAAATAGCGAGTATAATAAGGGGCTGAAAACACAACCCTGGGGAACACCAGTCTTAATCAACACTTCCCCGGACACAGCACCTCCAATTCTAACTACTTGTGGTCCGTCTATCAGTTAAAAAATTTAACACCCAGTTACAAATAAACCCACTTAACCCCAAGTCAAACAACTTAGATGTTAGTGAGACGGGAATTACCGTACAGCTTCGGGGGTAAGTGTATGTTTATTTATATGTATGTGGTCCTGATGAAACGTTGAATGAATATGGAATATAAATAATATTGCATTTTACAGTCTATCAGGGGAATTCAATATGAAACGTAAACTTCGCTGTCGAAGTTTACGTTTCATATCGGAGCTTTTACCTGGGTTAAAGTATCGGGCGCGCGCCCGCTTATCCCCGTATTCAATATGAAACTAACGAAAACGGGAGCCTGCGAAGTGGGATTTGCGTAAAGTTACAAAATTTTCCTTAAAAAAATTGTAGGACCCCCCTAAAGTTGTAAAAACATGGAGGTTCATTATGGGTACCCCCGTTTTAGCCTGTAAATGAAAGTCGGGGATTTAAATAGCCGCAACAGGTGTTTTTTTCCCGACATTGAAGAAGTGTTGCAGAAGAGCACTTAGGTTATTTTTTTCGTTTTTTTAAGTGGTCCCATCAAATTTGGGGTACATGAAAATGGGTACTAGCATATTTTTATGTCCCTAAAGTAAGTTTTTAAAAATTCCGCAACTTTGCACCTGCCGCTGATAGCCTATTCTAGAAAACACCTGCTGCATACTTGCAGAATAGCCCTGAACCTATTTCCCTATTTCTAAACACTTTTTTCCCATTTTTTTTTTCACCCCAATTTTTAAATAAATTTTTTGGGGTGTCCCTATTTTTTTTTTTTTGACACAGTTATTTTTAAAATGTCATTCCCAGGGGTGCAGGCTATTTTTTTTAAGCCTGCACCCCTAAACCCCAATTCTGCACTTTTTTTCGCCACCTATTCAGTGGTGAAAAGTTATCCGCGTTTTTTTTCAAAGACTTTTCGAACCTGCGAAAAGTCTTTGAAATTGAATACAGTGTAAAACTAAAACCTGCGATAATGACGTCATAGGTGCGATATTAACACAAAAACTGAGTTTTCGCACCCATATTGAATTCCTCTAAAAGACTTTTCGAACCTGCGAAAAGACTTTGAAATTGAATACAGTGTAAAACTAAAACCTGCGATAATGATGTCACAGGTGCGATATTAACGCAGTTTTCGCACCCATATTGAATTCCCCTATATGAGTGCTGTCTGTACCAGTATGCGTATGTAAGCTTTTTGACAGGCACCGAAGCACATTGACGTTTTTTGGCAGGAGCAGACTGTGGAGTTGTGTGTGTATATATATATATATATATACAGTGCCAGATTAATGTCCACATGGGCCTGGAGCTGAAAGTTATGAAGGGCCTATTGTGTGCCGCTGCAGGGGGTGTGACCAGCGCTGCAGAAGTGTGACTGGTGATGTGGGGTTGTGACTAGTGTGGTGTAGCTGTGATTTACATAGGGGTGTGGCCTGTGTTGTGGGTGTATTTTGACTGCATACAGTGCCATAATCGCAGGTATGCGACCGGTGATGCTGCACAGAGCGCAGGGCTCTGTTTGCAGCACCATCGCTACCCTATGGCCTTTGTTACTGGCTAGCACGGTGCTTGCACCCTGCAGCCAGTATCACTGCTGCAGTACTGCCCAGACAGACACCCTGCAGTCTTTGCAGCCTACTCCGGATGCTCTGGGCAGTGTTGCACTTCCAGGTGCCGGTGGCCCAGGCCCCTCTACACGACAGCATGACGTCATGTGGTTATGGGGCAGTGCCGGCACAGGGCGCTCTGGAGCCAGCTGTTTGTGTGTGTGACACTCTGGACGGCTTGTATAAAACACACTGACCCGTTTATGTAAGCAATGTTTCAGAATTTGTATTTGTCATTTTGCTAATCCTGACGAAATAATGAATACAAGTTCTGAGACGTTGATTACTTAAATGTATTCTAGTGTGTTTTATACAAGCCGACAGTCATAATGTCAATATTGATTATGTTGACATTAAAGTTAATTTAAAAATGACTGTGTGTGTGGGGGGGTTAGGCCGGTATACAATCGGGAAACCGGCTGCCTTAATACCGACAGCCGGCTTCCCGACTGTCATATCCCGGCAAGGGTGAAATGCCGGGCGTCTATATCTAGACGCCTGTCATTTCTCCGATGCCGGGAGACAGGCGCCTGGCATCCCGATCGAAGGGATGCCGGGCGCCGCGAGCGGACAGCCACGGGGTAGGCTAGGGAGAGGGAGGGTTAGTGTTAGGCACCCCCCGGGGGACTTGGGTTTAGGCAGCGAGGAAGGGGGGGTTAGGGTTAGGCACTTAGAAGGGGGATTAGGGTTAGGCACTTTGGGAGGGAGGTTAGGGTTAGGCACGCCTAAGGAGGGTTAGGTTAGTTTATACTTACCTTAGCGACGATCGGGATTTCCAGCGCTGTCGGGCTTCTGCTGCCGGGAACTCTGCTTTTGTCGGCCAGGCGGCCAGCGGTATTTCATACCGATTCCGGTTAGGCTCTAGGGCAGGGGAACCTTTTCTCTTCCAAGGGCCATTTTATAACATTATTCGCGGGCCAGGTGCAGGCCACGCTCCCTCCATGTGACATTACATGAGGCGGGGCCACAATCCCTGGCGATTACAGCTATGCCCGGCGCATCCTAAGGATTTTCCAGGGAGCTGTAAGGGCTCCTGGCGGCACTGGTGCATCGATTCTGGCTGCAGGGTGCTATTCTAGGCACCCTGGTAGCCAGATGAGACTAGCAGAGAAAAGTTCAGAGGGCCAGACCAAATGACTCCGCGGGCCTTATACGGCCCCTAGACCTGAGGTTCCCCATCCCTGACCTAGGGGAAGGTTAAGGCTAGGCGGCGGGGGAGGAGGATAGGTTTAGACACTGCACGGAGGGTTAGGCATTAGGGGAGGTTACAGTTAGATTGGGGGGGGCGTGGCTAAGGTTAGGCCCTATAGGGAGGGTTAGAGGTAGGGATTAGGGTTAGGCTGTGCCGGGGCGTTAGGCACTAGGGGAAGGTTAGGGTTAGGCTGCAGGGGGAGGAGTGGGTTAGGCACTACAGGGAGGGGTAGGGATTAGGTTTAGGGATGGGGGTAATACTCATTGGAAGGCAGGAGCAGCAGAGGTCATGACTGCTGGGACCCGGAAGCCGCGCTGGAGCTGCTACAGCCATCAGGAGCATGTTAGTGGGCCAACAGGGATGATATGTCGGCATTCCATCACTGTCTACATGATGAATGTCGACATATAATACCACACCCACTTTAGTCCCCATAAGTGTGCCTCAAGCTCCTGTACCCTCTCTATTTACCAATGTGTGTGCTATATATATATATATATATATATATATATGTTATATATACAGTATATCACACAAAATCAATCGGGACTCACAGTCCAAACTAAAGGCAGGGTGCCCAGGTGCCCTCCCAAGGAATATTCATACAGTAGGTGCTTGTTCAATCCTAGGAAAGAAGAGGGGGCACTCCGGGACTTGAATGCACAAAGTATTTAATTGAAAATTACCGACATTTCAGAGCCCACCCAACTCTTTTATCAAGGTTGGCTCTGAAACGTTGGTCATTTTCAAGTAAATACATTGTGCACTCAAGTCCCGGAGTGCCCCCTCTGTCTTTCCTAGGATTGAACAAGCACCTACTGTGTGTGTGTGTGTGTGTGTGTGTGTGTATATATATATATATATATATATATATATATATGTATATGTATACACATACTGTACGTATGTATGTATATATACCTACACATACTGTATATATATATATATATATATATATATATATACACATATTTATACATTATATGCTCCTGTACCCACCTAATTTAACACACACATATATATAGCCATGTAAATAAATATATATACAAAACATATATATACAAAGCATACATAAATTGTACACAGGGGCCAAACATTACACTGACCTGTGGAATGTGACATGCTGGGCTGAAGTGCCTTCCCTCCTGAACTAGGCGATTGGTCTGGTGCACAGTCACAGGACACAGCTCTGCAGTAGGATGTACAGGAGGCGGAGCTTAAGGCACATAGGGGGCGGGGCTTAGGTCGAGCAGCCGAGAGGAGAGGTTGGGGGTGACAATGGGCTCAGCTTCGGGCGGCCAGTAAGTGAGTGAGCTGGGAGGTGAGTGAGCCGATAAGTGAGTCAGCTGGGCTGTCGGTGGTGACAGGAAAAAGAAAATCTTTTTTTTTTTCCTGCCTGCACTGCAGTCCTTGTATCCTGTGGGCCTATTTTCAATGGGAGGCCTGGAGCTGTAGCTCCATCCGCCCCATTGTTAATCCGGCCCTGTATATATATATATATATATATATATATATATATATATATATTTCTACTTCAGGGTCCATAGGGTATCCACAGGATACCTTGGGGTATAGGTGTGACGTCAGTCGCAGGGCACCAAAGAGTTAAGCTTTCAGCCTCCCAGGATGCACTAGGTCCCCCTCCTATACCCCGCCCCCGGGCCAAGGCACCTCAGTTTAGTTTGGTGCCCGGCCGGAGTCGGGTGCACCTGTTGGAGTGGGGGCTAGAAGAGCCCCTGAAGCTTATTCTTCATGCAGCTGTGGCTGCACAACTGGATGAACAGCATGGACAGTCAGTCATGACGTCCATGCTGTCTTCCCTACACCCCGCCGGTACCAGAACGCCGGTACTGATCCGGGGATGCTGGTGGGCGTCTGGGGTCACAGCTAGCGGTGACCCCAGATGCTCCGGACCATGGCCGGATTCAAGGGGGACAGAGGTAAGCAGCGGGGTCCCGCGGTGGGTCCCCGCTGATCACATGGTCCTAAGTCCCCAGGCAGGGGGCTCCCTGGGGACTGGCTGCAGCGTGGAGCCAGGCGACCAACCTGCGCTTCCACTACCCCCTGGGACAGCGGACCGCAGCAGAGCGGTAGCGCTGCGGCGTCCCAGGGGTTAAATGCATGCCAGGGGAGCGCGCCTTCCCTGTCTCACAGCCGGCGCCTCCCCCGCTGCACACAGCCCTCTCTGCATGCTGCCGACTGGTCCTGTGGCAGCGCTCCTCCCCCAGGCCAGCCTCCTCTCTGCTCCTCGGCGGCCATCTTCTCCAGAACGCATGGTGAACGCTGCTGGAAGCGCTGGACGGAAGCATCGTGGTCTGGGTCCCCCCGCATACCTCTCCTCCGCTGTGGTCAGGTCTGTGTATGCAGCGCTGTGTCCTACCAGGCCCCGTGTCTGTGTAGTTGAGTGATCAGCGCTGTTAGTGCAGGAATTGTTATTTTTCTGCATTGTATGTGACTGTGCTAGCGCTGCTGCCTGTAATCTTTTCTTCTCTAAACTGTCAGCTTTATTACTGTCCCTGTTCTTTCTGCTAAAGCCCTTGCGGTGCGGTGCTGCAGGGTGGTCTCTCGCCTATTTAATACTTAATTGGTGAGAGAGGTCACATACGTGGTGCCATCATGTCTGAAAGTGATTTTCCCCTCCGGCTACAGTGTACCACGTGCAAAGTACCGTTAGCGGAGGGGGAGGGTAGCGCGGAGGGCCTTTGCCGGCAGTGTTTGTCCATGGCGCGGCCTATTACGGTTACAGCACCGGTACAGGAGCCGCCCTGGGCTTGTTTCGCTCAGGCGTTAACAGCTTTAGTGGGCCAGTTAGCTCCGCAGCCCGCGTTTACTCCGATGGGTTTGTCCCAGCAGTCTGTGGTGTCGTCACCCATGCAGGGGTTCCCACGACAATTGGTGGTACCCCACAGTCTCCCTATTTCCCCGCTCCCGGGTTCTCAGGAGCCAGCGTGGGTTAACTCCCTGATGAGTTCTGTACAGCACTTGTCGGATGTGTTGCAAGGGGAGTCTGTGATGCGGTCTCATAAAAGGCCGGTGGCGTCTCTGTCCGCTCCTTATGAGGATGACGAAGGGACGTCTGATGATGGGGAGATTCTAGATCCTTACGATCAGGAACCTCTCCATACTAAGGACGCTGATGCTAAGTCCAAAGTATATATTCCTGGACTTATTCGGGCGGTCCGCACAGCCTTGGTGATTGAGGACGAAGTTCCCCCAGCGGCTAAATCTAAGTATGCCTTTTTCAAAGATGTGAAGGGCGATGCCACAGTCTTTCCTCTTTCGGGTCAGTTGGTGGACCATTTAGAGGAGGCGTGGAAACAACCTGGCAAAAGATACCAGCCGCAGAGACGCCTGGCGGTGGCTTATCCGTTCGCGGATAATTATTTTGCGAAGTGGGAATCCCCTCCACAGGTGGATTCTCACGTGACCCGTCTTGTCCGTAGTGCCACATTGCCGATGCCATCCATGTCCTCCCTTAAGGATGCTACGGACCGCAAGGTAGAAATCTGCCTGAAGTCCGCTTATTCCCTTGCAGGGGGGGCAGCACGGCCGGCTATGGCCATTTGCTGGGTTGCCAGAGCGATGGAGCGCTGGGCGGATTCATTAGAGGCTTCTTTTGAATCCGACTGTCCGGCCGATCAGGCGGAGTTAATTGGCAATCTCCGTGATTCGGCCACCTACATCAACGAGGCGGCTCTAGACATTAGTACTCTGGTGTCTAGAATTTCTTCAGCAGCGGTAGCTGCTCGTCGCACCTTGTGGCTGCGATCCTGGAAGGCGGACGCAGATTCCAAGAAAGGTCTGGAAGCGTTGCCGTTTACCGGAGAAGTTCTCTTCGGTCCGGATCTGGATAAGATTGTGGCCACGCTGGCGGCAGCCAAATCTGCCTGTCTCCCGTCGGCCGCTGCTCCTTCTGGTTCGGGACCATCGTCCTTTCGGTCATCTAGGGCCCAGGGCAGGCCCAAACCACAGTCGTTTCCTCGACAGGCTGGCCCTAAGAAATCGGTCAAGCCCCGGAAGCAGGCATGGAGTACCAGACGTCCGGCCCCCAAGCCAGATGACAAGCCTGCGGCCTGACGGTCCGGGCCTCCCTTTGGGGGATCCCAGGGTGGGAGGCCGCCTGCTACAGTTCGCCCAGTGTTGGTCGACCACTACGACAGACACTTGGGTTCTGGAGGTGGTTTCCCACGGATACGCCCTCTCCTTCCGGCACAGACCCCCGGCTCGCTTCTTCACCACGGGTCTCCCATCAGACCGGAACAAGGCTACGGAGCTGCGGAAGGTATTGCACACTATGCTCCAGGCTGGAGTTATAGTGGCGGTTCCATTCTCCCAGAGGGGCCAGGGTTTCTATTCAAATCTATTTTTGGTACAGAAACCCAATGGGTCATATCGTCCGATTCTCAACCTCAAAGCACTCAACAAGTCTTTGCGGGTCCCGAAGTTTCGGATGGAGACCCTACGGTCCATCAGTCTGGCGCTGGAACCTGGGGACTACTTGGTGTCATTGGACATACAGGACGCTTACCTGCATGTCCCTATTCTTTGGCGCCATCAACAGTTCCTCAGGTTTGCAATCAGCAGCGACCACTTCCAGTTTCGGGCATTACCTTTTGGCCTGGCAACAGCACCACGTGTTTTCACCAAGGTGATGGCGGTCATGGCGGCTTCTCTGCGGCTGCAGGGAGTCCGCATGTTGCCGTATTTGGACGACCTGTTATTGGTGGCAGGATCTCCAGAGCTCCTGTTACGCCACTTGGACCTGACCATTGCACTGCTGCAACGGCACGGCTGGCTAATCAACTGGCAGAAGTCCACTCTAATCCCGTCTCGGAGGATTCTGCATCTTGGAGCCTTATTGGACTCGGGACAGCAAAGGATCTTCGTGACGGAGGACAAGATCTCTGCTTTACAGTCAAGGGTGCGCAGTTGTCTGCACAGCCGCCGGGTGTCCTTACACTCGGCGATGAGGTTACTGGGCTCCATGGTGTCGGTGTTCGACATGGTGGAATACGCCCAGTTTCACTCCAGACCTCTGCAGCACCTGATCCTGTCCAAGTGGAACGGGCTGACTCAGTCTCTGAAGTCCCAGACGATTGTGCTCACCCAGGAGGTTCGCCTGTCCCTTACGTGGTGGTTACAGACGACCCACCTCAACAAGGGACGTCCGTTCTGGGTTCCAAATTGGGTCCTGTTGACAACGGACGCCAGTCTTCGGGGCTGGGGAGCAGTTTCGGGTCCACACTTGTTCCAGGGCAGGTGGACGCCGACAGAAGCGGAGCTTCCAATAAATATCTTGGAACTCCGTGCGGTCTTCAATGATCTCCAGCAGGCACAGCGGTTTCTCCAGGGTCGCCCGGTGCAGGTCCAGTCGGACAACGCTACCACCGTGGCCTACATAAACAGGCAAGGAGGAACTCGCAGTCGGGCGGCTCTCGTAGAGGTCTCTCGGATCCTGGTTTGGGCGGAGCGCAATCTTCCGGCCATATCAGCGGTCTTCATCCCGGGAGTGCTCAATTGGGAGGCGGACTTTCTAAGTCGCCAGGACGTTCATCCGGGGGAATGGTCCCTGCACCCGGACGTTTTTCAACTACTGGTGGACAGGTGGGGTCTTCCAGAAATCAACCTCATGGCGTCCCGGCACAACAACAAGTTGCCGGTGTACGGGTCTCGCACAAGAGACGAAGGGGCGTCTCTGGTGGATGCTCTGTCCGTCCGGTGGACGTTCCGGTTCGCATACCTGTTCCCTCCGGTCTCCCTTCTTCCACGGGTAATCCGGAAATTCAAACAGGAAGGAGGGACGCTCCTGTTGATAGCTCCCGCGTGGCCCAGACGGCACTGGTTCTCAGACCTTCAGGGTCTGTCCGTGGACATTCCTCTGCGGTTGCCGCTACGACCGGACCTTCTGTCTCAGGGTCCTTGCCTTCACCCGGACCTGACTCGGCTGTCTTTGACGGCGTGGCTGTTGAGACGGCCATGCTGAGGTCCCGGGGGTTTTCCAGCTCTGTGGTGCGTACCATGTTACGAGCTCGGAAACCGTCTTCCGCGAGGATATACCATCGCGTGTGGCATACGTTCTTCCAGTGGTGTCGACCGAGAGGTTATGCACCGCGGGAGTTTCGTCTGTCTCGGATTCTCGCCTTCCTGCAAGCGGGACTAGATCATGGGCTTCGCCTTGCTTCTTTGAAGGTACAAGTTTCGGCCCTATCTGTCTGGTTTCACCGTAGGATTGCTACAATCCCGGATGTGCGCACCTTTATGCAGGGTGTTCTCCGCATTCAGCCGCCCTTTGTTCCACCTGTGGCGCCTTGGGATTTGGCTGTGGTCCTGAGGGCTCTCCAAGGACCGCCGTTTGAACCACTGGGCTCAGTGGATCTTAAATGGCTAACAGCTAAGACTGTTTTCCTTCTGGCCATTGCTTCGGCCAGACGTGTTTCTGAGTTAGGGGCTCTTTCTTGTAGACCCCCTTTCTTGGTTTTTTATGGGAACAGGGCAGTGCTCCGCACTTGGCCCGAGTTTCTTCCCAAAGTTGTTTCCCAGTTTCATATTAACGAGGAAATAGTTGTTCCGGCCTTTAACTCACCGGGTCTTTCCGTGGGTGAGGCCTCTTTGGATGTTGTGCGGGCCTTAAGGACTTATGTTGACCGCACTTCTTCGTTTAGGAAGTCGGACGCTTTGTTTGTCCTCTTTGGCTTCCGTAAAAAGGGTTGGCCTGCTTCAAAGCAAACTTTGGCAGCCTGGATCCGTATGGCTATTTCTGAAGCTTATCTTCATGAAGGCCTACCGGTCCCTCCTTCTCTGAAGGCTCATTCCACTAGGTCTGTGGGTCCTTCGTGGGCAGCTCGACGTGGTGCCTCGGCAGTTCAGATCTGCAAGGCTGCTACGTGGTCTTCTGTCCATACCTTCGTGAGGTATTACAGGTTTGACACCTTCGCCTCTCAGGATGCTTCCTTCGGGCGGCGGATTCTCCTTTCTGCACAGGAGCGTCCCCACCCTTAAAGGATACTGCTTTGGGACATCCCCAAGGTATCCTGTGGATACCCTATGGACCCTGAAGTAGAAAATATGAGATATGGTAAGAACTTACCCTTGTTATCTCTATTTCTACGAAGTCCATAGGGTTCCACAGGACTCCCGCCCTGTCGCACCTGTGCTGCAGATGGGCTTTGCTCTGGTCACCGGTTTTCCGTCTCCCTCTGGTGAGAATGTGATTCTTGTATGTGTCCAGATCTTTGTTCTCTCTCTTCCTTCTCCTCCTCCGGCCTATGGCTTGGTAACTAACTGAGGTGCCTTGGCCCGGGGGCGGGGTATAGGAGGGGGACCTAGTGCATCCTGGGAGGCTGAAAGCTTAACTCTTTGGTGCCCTGCGACTGACGTCACACCTATACCCCAAGGTATCCTGTGGAACCCTATGGACTTCGTAGAAATAGAGATAACAAGGGTAAGTTCTTACCATATCTCATATTATATATACACAAAGAAAAAGTTTGCAAATAACGAGGTGCTCACTCTAGAATTGCCAGCATAGTGTTAAACTAGCTCGTTAATAGACCAAAAGTCAAGAGGGCACTCTCTTTCAAAAATAGAAAAACTTTTATTAAACTGTATGAACTTAGTCGATAATTGTTCACAATCAATAATCCAGCCTTATCAGGCAACTCTTCATCACCACCCAATAAAATGTAATCAGCATAGGCCTCCTTGCACAGTCAAATGTAGCAGCCATCAGGCTGATCCATATTCACCCATGTTCAGTGCACATCATGATCGCATATCAATGCTCAGAATGTCGGCCGACCTCGGTCCCTTAATCTTCGGACCTTTAAAGACCAACAACAGCACATCACCACTCCATGCTATGGAAAAAACACCTATATATATATATATATATATATATATATATATGTGTGTGTGTGCAGATATAGTTACTGAAAAAATCCCATATCCACAATGCTGCTGGTCGCTCGATTTCGGATATGGGATTTTTTCAGTAATTGAAACACCTGGGCACCCAGCGGCATAGGTGGGGGTCTGGCGTGGGTGCGTAGGGGTCCAGCGTTGTCCGCATGGGGTCCAGTTTGCGTTGCAGGGCTCCAGAAGTGTCCATGGCAGGGTGCGGGGGTCCAGTGGCGTCTATGGCAAGGTGCGGAGGGATTTGGCATGAGTGCGGGAGGGTCCAGTGGGGTCCGCAGGGGGCTCCGGCACTGTGGAGGAGAAGTAGCCAGTGAGAGATTGGCTGCAAAGCCACTCCCAAGCTGGCAGTCATTGGATACAGTCGGTGGCGGATTTTGCCTAGGGGCTGCAACGCTGCAGCCCCCCCAGTAAAATCCACCACCTCTGTGTAGTCAGTGCAGTGTTATGAATCCCACTGCCTGCTCCATGTGAGACCCCTAGAACCTGGCTAGCGATATCTTCACCAATCACAACTGCCCGTTGTTCCCTTAGAACTATGATACGTTCACTGGTACTTAGGCGGCCGCCTGGACTTACGCTCGGGGTAGTAGAGGCTCACACGGAGGTACAAGGGAATTCAAGAGATGAAGTGTACAGTTAAAGCTGATATAGGTAATGGTTCTGATGAGTTGGCAATTGCATCGATGATATGGCAATAGTACCAATGGTGTGGCAAGTGTGCCGAAGGTGCGGCAATTGTGCCGATGTTGCGGCAAGTGTGCCGATGTTGCGGCAATAGCCATAGATAAACAGTCTAGAGTTTGGAAATGGCTTTGAGAGCTGATGGTGCGGCAAGTGTGCCGATATTGCAGCAATGGCTGTAGATAAACAGTCTAGGGTGAGCAAATGGCTTTGAGAGCCGATGGTGCGGCAAGTGTGCCAATGTTGTGGTGGTGGTGCCAATGTTGCAGCACGGGAGCGGCTAAGAAGCCGAATGAAGAATGGTGGTAGCACAGAAGCTACTTGGTGCGGCTCGGAAGCCGTATGGTGAACGTTGGCAGCACAGGAGCTGCTAGATGTGGCTATTAAGCCGTTTGGAGGATGATGGCAGCCCGGGAGCTGCTTGGTGTCAGCTGGGAAGCCGAATGGAAGCAATATTATGGAGGGAACAAAAGCTGCCCATGCAGCTAAGCTGATGAAATCCACAGACACGCTATAGTCGGCACAGGTGCAATAGTTCAGTGAGTATAAATTGGCTGAAGCACTTAATCAAGCTACACCTGTGGATGAGACATCACTTCCTGAGGCGTGCTGATCACCTAGCAACAGGAACAACAGGAGTAATCCCGTCCTGCCTGGGAAAGCTGTCAGAAAGGGTCAAGTCGTGACCGCGACTTGTAACATGCAGTACGTGACTGCACTGACTACACTGTGTGAATGGCAGTGGCTTCCTATTGGAAGAGCTACCTGCCAGTCACATACACCACAAGCAGCCCCAGTGGGAAGTTTCTCCTCCCCCTGGGCCTGCCAGTCCGGACTGCTCTTAGCAGAGAGCGGCTTCCAGGAGGAAGCCTCTACTCTGCCTTTTCTCCAGCCCTAACCGGCTCCTAGGGGCTGCAGACGATGCAGCCCTTTGGATGCCGGTGGCATGCGAGGTTCCCCGCCGCTAGTGTGCATGCGCCGGTCCCGGCACCTGACAGATCGATTGCGCAGGCACCAGGATCCGGCCAGGAGGAGTGGCAGCAGGTGAGTGATTGCACCCTCCTTGCTTCCTCTCATTTTCAGCAGCGGCAGCCCCCCTCATCTAAGAGGGTAGGAGCCACCACTGGATACAGTATATAGTATTCTATACTATACTATATACTCGATGGTTTGCAAACCATTGATAGTCTATGACAAGTGGTGATAAGGAATCATCGGTGGTTGTGGTCTCAAACAATTGATGGTTTCTATTGATAGTTGAACCCATCAGCCATCAATGGTACAGCTATCAATGGCCATCATTACAGTATACCATAAATTGCTAGTTTTATGGTATACGGTGTTTAAAGAAATATATTTTTTTCATAAAATCATGTTGGATAAGGTTTAAAAAGATGACCTAATTCAGTTATAAAAAAAAAACTACAATTTCTGAGCGGTTTTTGGAGAAAATATTAGCCAGTTAAGTGGTTAATAAAACATTTTACTTTTGTTGTAATTTAATCTTTTCACAGATTAAACATAAGCTTTTAGGATTCACCATGATTTGATCCAACATATTCACAATAATAGGACAATGAGAGCAGAAAACATAACCTTTAACTTTAAGTCAAAGGGCCATATTCAATTTGGGAGCGAAAAGTCCGTGCTGGACTTTTCGCTCCACATTGCAGGTTTTCCGGGGATAAAGTATCGGGCGTGTGGCCGCTTTATCCCCATATTCAATTAGAAATCAACGAAAACGTGAGCCGACGGAAAGGTAAGTATAGCCAAAAAACAGGAATTTTCGGGAAATATTCCAGGGACCCCAGTAAAGATGTCTAGACATCACTGGGTACCCCCATTTTTACATGCTGAAGGAACTCAGGGTTTCTAATAGCCGTGACAGGTACATATTTGCGGCTATGAAGAAGGGGTGAAGAATAGCACTTAGATTTTTTTGGGGGTAAAAATAACTATTGTCTATTATCAAATTTGGGGTACATGAAAATGGGGGTAAGCATTTTTTTAAGTTCCTAAAATTATTTTTTAATATTCTGCAAAAATGCACCTGCCGCTACTCCCGCAATGAAGAAAACACCTGCCGCATAATTGGGAACCCCTCTGAATTCAATTCGGCTATTTTAGAAGTGTGTTCCCTATTATATTTTTTTTTTACCCCTCAAAATGAAAGTTAATTTTTTGGGGTTCCCTGATTTTTTTATTTTTTTTTTACTTTTTTTTTGACAGTTTATTTTTAAATGACATTCCCAGCACCCCTAAACCCCAATTCTGCACTTTTTTTCGCCACCTATTTGTCCCGGCCAGGGTATTTCAGCATGGCGCTAGGCGAGTGTTACCTGTGAGGTCATTGTGGCGCGGGCTGTCTGGTGGCGGAGCTGGTGTCTGGCGGGGGGCTTTGGCTGCACGCGTTGTTGTGCGGGCCTGTTGTCACTCTGCGCTGGTAAGGCCTGGCGGCGTCTCCATTCCGTTTGGCATGGGTGCTGCCATCTTGCCTTCTGGCCATGTGATGCGGCTGGCCAATGCTGGTGAGTCACATGTTCCCTCCGGCCAGTAACAGCACGGCATGGGGTATTTAGGAAGGGTCAGTGCCTTCCTTCTTTGCCAGTGCAACGTGTATCTCAGCCTAGCTGAGAGGGAGTTCTCTGTGCTTTCCTGTTCCTGTGAATCCGCTGTCTGCCAGTCTGCCTGTCAGCTCCTAGTTCCCACTGGACTACCCCGCTACCTCCATCACCCTTGCCCATACCTGAGTGCCTGAGCCTGCTGACATCCTGCACTTCAGTTCACTACCTGTATACCTGGCTTGTTTATTTTCAGTTTCACTATCTGCAAAGCTGGCTTGTTTATTTTCAGTTTCACTACCTGCACACCTGGACTGCTCTAATTGTTTCTACCTGGACATTAACCCTTTTGCTCCCACCACAGAACTCTTGTGCACATTTATATTTTCCTGGACTTTTATTTACTGCCACATTATATGTCCACTCGAGCACTTATTAAAAATCCTAGTTTTATTTACAAATCTGCTTCTGTGATCGCTCCTGCTACCACCCCGGGTCCACAAATAACCCAGAACGTAACAGTTTGCACTGGCCCCATGGAGCCGGCCACAGATCTGGAGTCAGGAGTGGATTTGTTCAGGTGCATTTCTGGTCGATTAGAAAATCTGGAAAACATGCAGCATCAGATGGCTAAATTTCTGCAAGAGATGTCCAAGCGACAGGATAGTTTGCAAACTTCCTTTTCTACCCCTGAAATACCAGCAACTACATCCGCATCAGCGTCTGGGAATACAGGAGGCAGATCATCTCCCCGCTTACGTCTTCCTTTACCAAATAAATTTGACGGCAATCCTAAACTCTGTCGAGGATTCCTAAATCAGTGTGACATACATTTTACCCTGCAGCCTGACAACTTTCCAACTGCAAGTACTAAAGTGGCTTATATAGTCTCTCTGTTATCCGGCCAGGCCTTGGCCGGATAACAGGCCGGCCAGGCTTCCCCACTCTGGGAGCGCTCAGATCCACTGCTGGATAATTACGCAGGCTTTGTGTCATCCTTCAGGAGGATTTTCGATGAACCTGGGCGTACTGTATCAGCATCATCAAACATCATGACACTGAGGCAAGGGGTCCGTCCTGTCAGTCAATATGCCGTGCAATTTCAAATTTTAGCATCAGAGCTCAAATGGAATGAGGAAGCCCTCACCTCGACCTTCTGGCATGGGTTGTCAGACCGACTAAAGGATGATCTAGTCACTCGAGAGCTTCCTACTAATCTGAACGACATGATTTCATTGTGTATCAAAGTTGACCTACGCTTCAGGGAACGTCAGGCTGAAAAAAACAGAACTGACCGGCAAAGGTCATTTACCCCCTCCATTTCTACCCGTCCCATTCCTTTTTCCACTGAAGAGGAGCCTATGCAGGTGAATCATACACACCTCTCCAAAGAAGAACGACAGAGAAGAATGCAAAAGAACCTCTGTCTGTACTGCGGAGAGTCTGGTCACCTGCTGATCTCCTGTCCCCGTAAACCGGGAAATGCCAAATCCTAACTGACCCTGGAGACATCAAGTTAGGATTTATGAACCCGTCTCCAAAAATTAAAGATTTCACGATTACCCTAGCCTTGGATCTTAAACCCAAACCTGTCTTTGCTACTGCTCTAATCGACTCAGGAGCAGCCGGAAATTTCATAACGTCTAGTTTCATTGATAAATTTCAGATACCTTGTTTGACTCTCAACCATGCTATCTCTCTGACCTCGATAGACGGACGCCCTCTGACTAACGGGATAGTCACCAAAGAGACTCAACCTGTATTGGTCCGAATTGGGGCACTTCATTCTGAGTCCTTAAAATTCCTGGTGATATCAGAGGCCTCTCAAGAAATTGTTCTTGGTCTACCCTGGTTACGTAAACATAATCCCAGGATTGATTGGAGTTCTATGCAGATTCTGTCATGGGGTATGAACTGTCAGAAATCCTGTCTTCCAAAAATTCGACCTGTGAGAAAAACAGTTTCATTAGTTTCTTCTGCCATTCCCAAGGAATATCAGATGTTTGCCGACGTTTTTTCTGAACAACAAGCAAATATCTTACCCCCTCATAGGGAGTGGGACTGTCCAATTGAATTGATACCTGATAAGATGCCACCTCGTGGTCGTACCTATCCGCTGTCCTTGCCTGAGACTCAAGCCATGACCGAGTACATCCGGGACAACCTGGCAAAGGGGTTCATCCGCCCCTCTACTTCACCTGCCGGAGCTGGGTTTTTCTTCGTTGGCAAGAAGGACGGTGGTCTAAGACCATGTATCGATTATCGAGGCCTTAATGACATTACTGTAAAAATCGATACCCTCTTCCCCTGATTACTGAGTTGTTTGATAGGGTCAAGGGCTCTGTCATTTTTTCTAAATTAGATCTAAGAGGGGCTTACAACCTCATTCGTATCCGAGCTGGCGATGAATGGAAGACCGCTTTTAATACCAGAGATGGACATTTCGAGTATTTAGTAATGCCTTTTGGATTATGTAATGCCCCTGCTGTCTTTCAAAGTTTCGTTAATGAGATTTTCCGGGATCTGTTATATGTTTTGGTTGTTGTCTATCTGGATGACATACTGATTTTTTCACCCTCTGTGGCTAAACATCAAGAACATGTTAAGGAGGTCCTGACCCGTTTGAGAGAAAACCACCTTTACTGCAAACTGGAGAAGTGCGTCTTTGGAGTGCCCAGTGTACCTTTTCTCGGCTATGTAATATCTGGCTTCAGTTTAGAAATGGACCCCAAGAAGGTACAAGCAATTCTGGATTGGACCTGACCTCAGACACTGAAGGCCATCCAGAGATTGTTGGGCTTCGCCAATTATTATAGACGCTTCATTAAGGGATTTTCTACACTGCTGGCTCCCATTACAGCCTTGACCCGCAAAGGTGCTAATCCTGCCCAATGGTCACCTGAGGCAGAGTCTGCCTTTCATCTTCTAAAACAGGCCTTCATCTCAGCACCAGTCCTTTGACAACCAGATCTGGACAGGCCTTTTTTGTTGGAAGTAGATGCATCATCTGAAGCTGTGGGAGCAGTCTTGTCTCAACGTTATGAGGACAACCGAGTCCATCCGTGTGGGTTCTTTTCTAAAAAATTCTCTCCAGCCGAAAGGAACTACGCCATAGGTGAGCAAGAACTACTAGCTGTAAAGTTGGCGTTGAAAGAATGGAGATATTTGCTAGAAGGCGCCAAGTTTCCATTTACTGTATTTACGGACCATAGAAATCTCCTATTTCTCAAAAACCTCCAATGTGTGAGTCCTTGTTTGGCCCGCTGGGCAATATTCTTTGCCAGGTTTCAGTTCACCCTGACCTTTCGGTCTGGAGCACTTAATCAGAAGGCTGATGCCCTATCGAGATCTCTCCTCTGTGATGATCAATCTGAAGATCAAAGCAATACCCATGTCTTGGAATCAAGAGTTTTCGCCGCATTACAACTTCAGCCTCCTACGGGAAAATCATTTGTGGCCCCGGAATTAAGGAAGCAGCTTCTCACTTGGGCACATTCCTCTCGCTTCGCAGGGCACTCAGGCACTCGGAAGACCTTGGAGTTCCTGAAAAGACACTATTGGTGGCCTTCTATGAAGGCAGACATAATGGAGTTTATCTCTTCCTGCTCCTCCTGTGCCCAGCATAAATCATCACGACAAGCTCCAGCTGGGGAATTGCTTCCATTACCTACTCCATCACGTCCATGGACGCATCTCTCCATGGATTTCGTCACAGACCTGCCAGTCTCTCAAGGTTTCAACACTATCTGGGTTGTAATAGACCGATTTTCTAAGATGGTCCACTATATACCGTTGAAGAAGTTACCTTCTGCCCCTGACATGGCACAGTTGTTTGTCCAACACATATTTCGTCTACACGGCCTTCCTGCTGAAATTGTCTCTGACCGTGGTGTGCAGTTTACTGCAAAATTCTGGAGGGCTTTGTGTTCTGTTCTTCAAGTGAAGTTAAACTTTTCCACGGCCTACCATCCGCAAAGCAACGGCTCCACCGAGAGAGTTAATCAAGATCTAGAGACTTTCTTAAGAATTTTTATGTCATCTTCCCAGGACAATTGGGCTGCCTTGCTGCCGTGGGCTGAGTTTGCACATAATGCTTCCTACCACTCGTCAACTAACCAAACGCCATTTCAGGTTGTATATGGTCTTCATCCTCGTGTTCCCGAATTCCGAAGCCTGCCTGTTTTCGATGTTCCGGCCGTGGCGGACACTGTGCGGAATTTTTCTGCCATCTGGACTCAAGTACGGTCTGATTTGTTGAAGGCATCCTCTCGTTATAAGACCCAGGCCGATAAGAAGCGTAGAATAGTTCCACGCATGCAAGTTGCAAGCCAGGTCTGGTTATCCACCCGGAATCTTCGTCTGAGGGTTCCTTCTATGAAATTTGCACCACGCTTCATCGGTCCCTTCTCCATAACAGAAGTCATTAATCCAGTGGCCTATCGTCTACAGTTACCCCCATACCTAAAAATCCCTAATTCCTTCCATATTTCCTTATTGAAGCCCCTGGTCCTGAATAAATTCCATAGTGCTCTACCTGCTTCTCCTCGAGTCCAGACGGAGAGAGGAGTTGAGTTTGAGGTCGCCCAGATCTTGGACTCTCGTCTACGCAGAGGTCATCTACAGTATTTGCTGGACTGGAAAGGTTACGGTCCAGAGGAACGTTGCTGGACCGATGCTCGTGATGTCCACGCTCCCACGCTCATCAGGAGATTCCATTCTGCCCATCCAGAGAAGCCTGGTGAGTGTCCTGAGGCCACCCCAAAAGGGGGGGGTACTGTCACGGCCAGGGTATTTCAGCATGGCGCTATGCGAGTGTTACCTGTGAGGTCATTGTGGCGCGGGCTGTCTGGTGGCGGAGCTGGTGTCTGGCGGGGGGCTTTGGCTGCACGCGTTGTTGTGCGGGCCTGTTGTCACTCTGCGCTGGTAAGGCCTGGCGGCGTCTCCATTCCGTTTGGCATGGGTGCTGCCATCTTGCCTTCTGGCCATGTGATGCGGCTGGCCAATGCTGGTGAGTCACATGTTCCCTCCGGCCAGTAACAGCACGGCATGGGGTATTTAGGAAGGGTCAGTGCCTTCCTTCTTTGCCAGTGCAACGTGTATCTCAGCCTAGCTGAGAGGGAGTTCTCTGTGCTTTCCAGTTCCTGTGAATCCGCTGTCTGCCAGTCTGCTTGTCAGCTCCTAGTTCCCACTGGACTACCCCGCTACCTCCATCACCCTTGCCCATACCTGAGTGCCTGAGCCTGCTGACATCCTGCACTTCAGTTCACTACCTGTATACCTGGCTTGTTTATTTTCAGTTTCACTATCTGCAAAGCTGGCTTGTTTATTTTCAGTTTCACTACCTGCACACCTGGACTGCTCTAATTGTTTCTACCTGGACATTAACCCTTTTGCTCCCACCACAGAACTCTTGTGCACATTTATATTTTCCTGGACTTTTATTTACTGCCACATTATATGTCCACTCGAGCACTTATTAAAAATCCTAGTTTTATTTACAAATCTGCTTCTGTGATCGCTCCTGCTACCACCCCGGGTCCACAAATAACCCAGAACGTAACACTATTTCAGTGGTGAAAAGTTATCCCCGTTTTTTTTCTGACTTTTCGAACCTGCGAAAAGTATTTGAAATTGAATACGGGGATAATTGAAATAGGCGAAAATGACGTCATTGGCGATAAATTATCGCAGATTCTGACATTTCGCTCCAAATTGAATATGGCCCAAAGAGTACTCTGTAATTCTTGAGTAATGTGCCCATTATCTCTCCATGTTCTCCATTATTAACCATATAAAACAGTGCAACCAGGTTTGGTGTTGGCTGACAACCACACTGACTAGAAGCTTGCTGGAGATGCCAGTATAATTCCTGGGGATATATTTATGAACGGCGGCTTTTGTAAGCCGCTCCTTCTCAGCGGGTAGGAGCTGAAAATTTAAAGCGGCACTCACATTCAGTGTAAAGCCTGGCGTACTTTACACTGAATGTGAGGGTCGCTTTATATTTTCAACACCAACCTGCTGAGAAGCCTCATAAATACAGCCCTCGGTGCCTGCTTATTATGACATTGGACAACATCTCGATTTCCTTCTTTCCCAGCCACACTCCAATAGCTTAAAATGAATGACAAGCTAAGTAATCACTGCTGTATACAGTATATTGAATTCTAAAAATATTATATTTTAAAATAGCTGCCCTGGAGGCAGCTGCTTGTTATCCTAAAAATAAAATTATATCTGTTCTAAAAGTTAAGTACAGAGTTCTGGAAAATATTGTAGCTGGATTCAATCCAGAATCTTCACCAACTGCCACATGAAACAGGTAACTTAACTTCCAGAACAAAGCATTGTGCACCTGATTGCTAACGTTTTTCAGTGTGCAACAGATACACACCACTTGTTGATTGACATTTTTTCGACGGTAAACAGCCACTGAACAAAAAGCATGCTGGCTAAGATAGTGGTGGGTGGCTTGCTGCGTAGTCACTCACTCTGATACAGCTTATGTTGGCGACTTGAGTTTGAATCCTGATGTTTGTGAATTTGCTCAGGTTGCCCAATCTCCTTGTGTCTGAACTGCATTCTGTCATTTTATGAGAAATTATGTACTAATTGGAAGTGCTGTATATATTATCATTCCTCGTTATAAAATGATGGGAATATGTATCAAGCCTCTAATTATCTCCTGTCATTTTACAGGATATGCCATCTTCCTGACCACTCGCTATAGCTGTGGGTGGTCACCCACAGCTATACGAGCGGCCAGGAGGCCGCTCTAAACATACGAGCGGCCAGGAGACCGCTATAAAAATGAAGAGGGACGGCCCTGATTCAGAGCGAGCGCTCTGTCAGAGTGTCCGGCTCTGAATCAGGGCCAGAGCACTTAACATTGAAGCCAACTCGTTGGACAACCCTACCTGCAGATTTGTGGGGATCACAAGTTATGAGCCCATTGTGATTTAATATCTCCTAATGGGAACTCTTTGCTGACAGAACTGAAATGCATATGTGGCGTAAAGCTGTCACTATACAGCTCTAATAGCAACAATAGATTTACTAAAACATCTAAAAATGTAAAAGTAGAGGAGTTGCCCATAGCAGCCAATCAGATTGGAGCTATCATTTTCTAGAATGTACTAAATAAATGATGGAACCTGATTGGTAGGTATAGGCAACACCTCCACTTTCCCTTTTACAAAGTAAACCTAGTCATTGAGGCAAGACACTGGCTCTAGATATATATATATATATATATATATATATATATATATATAGGGGCCTATTCATCATCGGAGCCCGAAATGATCTCGCTGCGAGGGGGACTTAAGTATCCAACTCGCAGCGAGTGAAACTTGACACCGGAGCAATTCACCATAGCAGCTGTCCCCTGGGTTAGTATCACAGCTACAGAAGTAGCTGCGTTACTTACCTCCTCCCCGTCATCCCGGCTACGCATGCGCAAAGCTACCAGGGAGGTAGTGAGAAGGCGGCGGAGGGATCCACTCGGATCCCTCTTCTCATCCCTGGAACTCCTTCCCATAGGGAAGAGGGAGGATCCATGAACAAGCGCCATCTGAAGAAACCGGACCCTCTTTAGTTTCAACGGTGCCCTCTTCCAATCCGTCTTAGCTCTCTAGTGAGCAGGGTCATCCTTAACTTTTAATTCAATATATACTTTTATTTTTTATATCTTGTATGTCCTTGTTTATGTATATCCTGTTTTCCCCACTGTAGGATCTTACAAATTTATGATAATAATAATAATAATAATAATTAAAAATAATAATAATAATAATATCCATCAAATAATTATCCATATTATCCTATTTAACTGGCCTTTGGGTTGAGACCAATTAAAAAGATACATAACTGAAAAATAAACATTGTTGAAATAAAAAATCTCATATTAAAAAGATTGAATTTTGATAAAACATAATTTTAGACACCCGCAAAACTTTTATTTATGTGGATAGCTGCAATTTAATTGGACATTTCTATATTTTACCTTCACTACGAGGACATATAAATGGCATTGTACGTTGCTATATGAACTTAGTCATTTGGTTCATATCAGGGCATGCTAGAAACACTGCTGCAAATGTAAGAGATCTCGGGTGAGACTAAAGAATCCCGCCGGTGAGGCGAAAACAGAAACTCTACAGGGCAAATAGCAAGCGAATGAGTTTGGCGTCTGTTGCATCGCAGTCTTACTGAGGATTTAGGGAGCCTTGTTGCCGGTTCTGCCATGCTCTCAAGCAGAAGAGCTGGAGACCATTATATACCTTAGTGAGTATTCCTGAATCCCAAGTGTTCAATTTGAGAATCATAGTAGCTTTAGACACTGTAACTTTTCCTGCTGGCTGACTCTGCGTAGCAAACACAACAGTTACCTGTGGAGACAGAAGAAAATATACACAATAAAACAGATGATCATTGTTTCCATTTTTATGAAATATAAAGTAAAATGTATTTATCACTTTAATCAGTTGGAAAACACATGAAACATTTCAATATTTAAACAAAACATTTTTTGTTGCCCTGTTAACTGAGGAGCATCTGTAAGATCTCTGTTTTCCAAGCAGCAGAGATGAGAGAGAGAGATATGAAATATAATTAAAAAAAAGCGGTCACTTTTTGGGCAAATTGATGTCTAAATACTACACTCCGGTCCTGATTCAGAGCCGGACGCTCTGACAGAGCGCTCGCTCTAAATCAGGGCCGTCCCTCCTACTTTTTGGAGCGGCCTCCTGGCCGCTCGCATAGCTGTGGGTGACCACCCACAGCTATAGCGAGCGGCCAAAATGATGGTCGCGATGGTCAAGACCATTGCGACCAACGGGCTTGCGACGAGACCCATGCGGTAGGGTCTCGCTGCCGCAAGCCCTGGAGTGCTTTTGGCTCTATCAGAGCCAAAAGCACTCCCACTGACATCACTAGTGATGTCAGTGGGACCAGCCCCAGACGGTAGGCGTTCCCATGGGGGCGTGCTGTTAATCACCATTGACAGCACGCCCCCTTTGGTGCGAGACCCTTGACGACGGCTTGGCCGTTGTTATTCGGGTCTCGCGCATGCGCACGACGGAGCCGCCTCCGTCGTGCACATGCGCACTTGGGCAACATCGACCCGCTTGTGAGCGCTCAGCGCTCGTGAGCGGGTCTGAATCAGGCCCTCCGTCATTAGGAGGAGAGTACAGGGGAATAGCACATGCAGATGCCTGAACTTGGCCTGAGAGTTGGAGTGGTATCCAAATAGCCCCAAACATTGTTCGGGCGCTAAACATCCACGCAGATTATCCCCGTTTTTCGACAATTTTTTTATCGCCCTTTCCTATTATTTCAAATGAAATAATAGGATATATCTCACGAAAAGACATAGGGTCCGCGACAAGCTCGCAGACCTATGTGTTTTCGCCTTTTTTAAGGTGAAAAAACAGCACTTATCGTGGATTATTTTTTTGACACACTGAGCAGAATTCAATTGTTTTCGCGGTCCGAATCTCCCGTCTAAAGTGACGGGAGATCGCGGGCTGCTATTCAATTGTTCCTGCTTTTCGCGCCAATCACGCCCAAAGTGGTCGGGTTTAGCCGCGTAAATCGGCTTCCCCCGACCAAAGAGCTGGGCGCGATCGTGAAAAGTGCCATTTGGGCACCCAAACGGGTCACTTTTCGCCCATTTCAGTTCGCACCCCCCTGGGGCTGCGAGCTGAAATTAAATGCTGGCAGCTGATTGCGCCCGACAGGAGCAACAATTGAATAGCTTCGTCGGGCGCAAAGGCGGCTGAAAACAATTGAATTTTGCCCATTAGGTCCAGAAAAAAAAATCCCCGATAAGTGCCGTCATCAGGATGACTTTGAGGCTAGTGGGATAACCCTGGGGAAGCCATTAGCGCCCGAACAATGTTCGGGGCTATTTGGATACCTCCCTTGGTCTGCATACATAAAGCAGTTACTGTTTCCCAAAGACTTTTCTTTATTCCTGCAAGAGAACATGGGGCCTATTTATCATTAAATATTTGAGGGAAATTCCCCAAAAACAGCCATTTTCAGGAAGTACCCACAAATATGAAGTATCCCCAGATGTACTATGGAGGAATTGCAGCAGAATATCTCCGATATCTGCCGCAGTCCATTAATTTTCACAGCCCACATACAGTTGGTTTCTATGGGGGCTGCTATGCTGTCTGGTTTACCAAGCCAGCTAGGCACCGATAAGATAATGACTAGATAGCGTTACCCTATAGTAGACTATGGGCTACTTATTCACAAATATTTGGGCTGCCGGGGTCCAGGCACACTGCTTCCAGCTCTTTGCCAGGATGGGCTCTTATAGGAACCTGTCTCCTGGCAAGAGAAACTTATTTTCACATTTCAGCAAAAAATATTTTTTCACATCCAAATAAAAAATGCGAATTTTGATAAATATGCTCCCATGTGCGATAGAGGACATGTAGATGTAGTGAGGAATTGGCACTGCTAAGTGGCTCTCAAGCCAAGCAATGGTATGTAGCTTATTAAACATGTAATGCTAGGCACACACTGAGGACCTCAACTACAGTTGGACATAAATGCAATTTGCTCCTTTTTTTGCTGCACTGTTTTTTAGTGTGCTCTGGCAACTTGCTCATTCAGACCCGCTCGCTAAGATGCATACTCTCGCTGCTGCCGATGGTATGCAGTGTATATGCATTGTGCGCCGGCATCGCAGTGCGCATACCTTAGCGAAAGTTCAAAATGCATTCGCTCGCTGCTCATAGACAGACCAGCAGAGTGAGTGACAGGGGAAGCCGTTTGTAGGTGGTAACAGGGGCTGGCCAATAAAAACGGGGAAGTGGAGGAGAAAACGCAGGCGTGCCTGAGCATCTCAACGGCGTTTTAGAGGTGTGCATAATCGAAAGCATCATAGTACACGTCACCTGGCTTGTTTTTACACTGAAGTGCTCGCAGTGCTTGCGGCAGGGTATGGTCAACCTCAAGCTCTACGATAGAATCCGATGTACCGATGGTTGCATACACTTCCTGGACATGACGTGCACAAGTCTTAAGACAGGCTGGTGGGTGACTGCATACACTATGTGATCGCTCTCTAAGAAATACTGGGCGTGCTAATGCATTGCTGTGCAATTGCACTACCTACGCAATTTGCATACACATCGTGCGAGCGGCTCTGAATCAGGCTCTCTGCGCCGATATAGAGGGGTTATTTTAAGTCGGCTAAAGTACAGTAAGTGCATGCCAACACAAACTGTACCCAAGATGCCACCTAAAAGGCACAAATGTGCCGTTTGTTAGTAGCGGGTGTGTGTGTGTGTGGGGGGGGGGTTAGGTTTAGGCACCACCGGGGGGGCAGGATAGGCACGAAGGGGGGATGGTTTGGTTTAGGCACTGAGTGGGGATGGTTACGGTGCGGGCGGGGGAGGGTTAGAGTTAGGATGGGAGGGTTAGAGTTAGGGTTAGGGGGTGAAGGGAGGAGAGTTAGAGTTAGTGTTAGGGGGTGAAGGGAGGAGGGTTAGAATACTTACTGAGCCCCTGTTGGGTTTCTGGCAGCCGGTTTCCCGACTGCTGGTCTCCCATACCCAACCCATTTTATATGCTAAACCCTTTTCCACCTTTAAATTCCATTAGCATGATAGGATGATTTCAGATCACAAGTAGCACATGGTCGTTGGCAAGCCGGGAACTGAGAAGACGTATAACACACAGACCTACTCCCACCACACACAGGTCCTATGCATAGGTTAGAGGAAAAGTAGTAACTTTGTTAACAGCAAATGCTGTCGACCGTCAAGCTATCTACAGCTTTCTATTAACAGGGCAATGCCAGTGCAGATGTGATGTTATTTAACGTTCTTAACTGTGTTGGCATTATAACTTTAAACATGATAGTAAAGCATCATGTTTAAGTTATGCCTAATCAGTTAAATTAAAATGCACTGAGTAATATTACATCTGTGTCGGCATTGTCCTGTTAATGTCAAGCTGCCGGCATTACTGTTGACAAATCGTACAGTATGTATCCTGTAAAATTCATGTCTCAAGCTAAACCTCTTATATCCTTGTTGTGTTTCATGCTAATTACATTCTGAAAAATGTGCGTGTCTATAAATGCAAGAGAAAGTGTCTCTTTCAAAATAAATCTTAGTTTTTTGGTCATTTGAAAAATTGGGCACCGTGACACAACATAGCTTATTTTATGGCACTGAATTGCGGTCTCACAGCTGATAAAGTGTTCACCACAAAGAATAGAGAACTACCCATCATTTACTTTATGTAGTCTCAGGGAGTGCATTTTTTACTATTACAGGCAATTAACTTGTTGACCGATAAACATTTACCATGCGGCTCCACTTTTATAAAGCATCCCATTTATTTTTCTATGACTTCTTAGCAGATGACTTGATTACTTACATCCCTAGTGATCTGTAGATCTGTATATTATATCTCCGTTCCAGGGACCCCTAGACAGACAATTCTTTATACAATTTTTCCACCAGGAATGCATGCGGCTGTGGAAAGGCCACAAAGGCTAATCACTCTGTCATTTTTTTAAATATTATTATTTTTTTTTATGCATATTCGAAACACATAGCAAGGGCTGAGCAATTTCAATTACTTTGCTTTATTTATGTAGTGCAGTGGTGTCTAAGGGGTCTATTTACTAAGCAGTGTTAGGAGACAGAGTGAAAAGTGATAAGGTGCCAGCCAAACAGCTCCCAACTGTCATTTTTCAAACACAGCCTGTGAGATGACAGTTGGGAGCTGATTGGCTGTCACCTTATCACTTTTCACTCTGTCTCCTAACACTGCTTAGTAAATAGACCCCTAAGATTATGATAGTTGCGGTAGTAGATGGCAGAGGTAAGGAAAGGCCAGTGGTATCCATCCTCACTTTGTCATCTGGTGAGGGGAGGGATGCTGTGCGCGCGGGTAAGCCGTGTGTGGCCACAAAGGGGGTGTGGCCTCCATGACGCTGGAAGGGTCATGGCCTCGCAACCGGAACCCCCATTGTCCCGTGCTTATTACTGGGGGGGGCAGTTCCCTCACAGTGTCAGGAGCCGAGTGCTGTACTTAGTGGTACAGTGCAGCACCCGGCTCCTGTCACTGAGGGGGAGTCTGCACCTTGGTGTCACCCCTCAGCGGGTGACACCCAGGTGCAGCCCGCATCCCCCGTACCTCACTTGTGACGACACTGGGAAAGGCACTACAAAAATTACTAAATATAGGAGGTATAAATTGCACGCTACATCTGTGTATTTTATACTGACTCAAGGGGGTATATTTACTAAGAATCGTGACTAGTCCAAGATTACCCAAGTTTAAACACTCACAGCATCGCTGAAACACGGGAGACGTTTGACAGCTGAAACACTCAAATTTACCAAGAATCGTGCTTTGCTGAATCGTGTTATTTGATGGAGTATGTGTTTGTGTTTCTCCCTGTGTTCCCTGTGCCTGACTATACATTTTGTCCCCCGTATTTTTTGAATAAGGACTGGCCCACAGAGCCAAGGGCTGGTTATGCTTTTGGGAGGGGAAGATCCCACTCCATTTTTTTTTAACCCTTTTTGGGTTAATTACAGGCAGAAACATACATGGATCACACCGATCTGTGTGTGTTTCTGCTAAACATGCAGCTCAGGAGGGGGCCTATTTAAAACTTCTATTTTGGACCGAGTTTGCTTAAATTACACTCATGATTACAATCACGATTTTTGGTAAATTCCTGTGTTGTATTCCTGTCTATGGAAAGTACATGCGAGTTTGGTCGATGATGTATTTATTTCTATTTGTGTTTTTACCAGTGTTTTGCAGAGAGTTTCATGATTTCTCACCCGAGTTTGGCTTTAGCAAAAATTGCGAGTTTTAAAAAAAAGGCCAAACATGCTCATGACTGCAATCTCGACCAGACACGATTCTTAGTAAATTTAAGATGTCCATGTGTGCTGGATCCCCCTAATGATGAATAGACCCCTTAAAGTGGAGATTTTTTCAGTGCAAAACTAACCTAATTTTGCATGGTAAAAAATGACTGCTTTATACTAAATCAACAACATTTTGGGACTTTCAAAGTGTGCACTCTGGGCCTGATTCCGAGTTGGGAATAGAGAGAGATATCTCTCTCAACTGATCATCTTGGTGAAGCCATGCTGCACTGCAGGTGGGGCAGATTTAAAATGTGCAGAGAAATTTAGATTTGGGAGGGAGGTGTCCAAACTGACATCTAAATTGTAAAGTAATAATAAAGCTGTGCAGTATTTGTGGGCTACATGTAAAAGCAGCCAGTATTTACCCTACAAACAAAAATAAATTATGTATTTACAACCCTTGCATTGCAACATGGTGCTCAACATCCCGACCACCCGGATCCAATAGCCAACCCAAAGGAACTATGTTGAGCATCATGATAATCTAACTATTCTGTACATAAGATGAACATCCAGTCATTCCATAGATAACTGAAATATCACCAGAGATTTAATTCCAAACTTTGGTGCATTAAGTTTGCCCATTTCCACTGTGGGTGAAAGTTGAAGATAAATGTAGGTTTATTTCTAGTGTCAGGAAAAACTCTGCCATAACTTTGAAGTACAGTAACACAAACACCTTCCTCAAAAACCACTTAATCTGGGATGCTATGGAGCTTGGATCATGTAGCAATGCCAGACAGAAGCTGATGGGGGATGTATTAAAGATCTTACATATCCAAATATCTGCCTGTGTGTATAATATTGGTAACCTGATGAGTTTGTAAACGGGTTCAAAGTGACTTACCAGTTTGCCCGTGGTTGCTAACCAACCCTGGTGTTCTTCCATGGCTTTCCTATTTAATAAGAGGGGATGAATATTGTCAGTCTCAGAAACTTGCCCCCGATAACAATGATGAGCTCGAGGAGGTCAACACCACATATATATAACTGTTTGAGTTCAGGGTGTGCAAAATATGTATATGTACCCTTCTGCTCCACGGGAGGTTTCTGTCCTCCCTGAGCTCGCCTTAGGACACCTGCGTTACGGTTTGACAGTCATTTTTAATTTGAGGAGTCTGTGCAAGTTTTGCAAAAATTTTTTTTCATAAACAGTCCCTAAAAGTATATTTGCCTCCCAATAATTATATTTATATACATCTAGTCATTTTTGGCTAGAGGAGCCTGCATACTCCACACACTTACTGTCAAGTGTCTGGTTTTTCCTTTATTGCTTCTCTCTCTGATGTCACATTGAGATAATACATACCTCAGTTTCTTTCATGGTGAGTAAGCTGTACAATATTGGAAACACAATCCAAATTCATCCCGTAGTTTTTGCGTAATGCTGGAACGAACAGACAGATAAATAAAAAATTCTGATATTTTTTTTTTAGTCTCCAAAGTTAATACACCATCCCAAGGAGTACATTTCTCCAAAACTATTTCTGTGTACAGGCACAACCATAACAACTTTACTACAAGTATAGATATGTAAATTGTTTTAAGAACCATTTGTGTATGTTGGGTAATCAATCTTATGTATACAGTAAATCTTAATTTCGGTTTAGGCACCAAACATAATTTCTCCTATACTGTTACAGTCGAGAGACATAGAATATATTTGGATTCAGAGAGAGACAATTTCGGTAGGCATTCATTTCTTGGTGGTAATAGGGACATGGATTGCCAGATGCGGGCGGATTGAGGTCAACAACTGCATATATTGCCGCAGTTGCACTGACTCCGGTGGCCATGTTCAGATGGACATTCTGCGCCTCTATAGGGCTGGTACAGTCTCTGATGGTGCTTTTTAGTACGCGCAGCGGTGGATTAACACCATAGTCGGTTGCCATCTCTGTACATAGTCTATAGGCCGTGGCATTAGCATAGAGACGCAGTCGCGGCTGAAATAGCATGCACATCTAACAGGCCCATTAAAAAGGAAATGCTCACACTCCCCCCATCACAGGCAAACCTGTATAGCCAACAGAAGCATAGCGATGGATTTCCTGGTATTGATTCAAAATCCAGAGGTGTGACCATATTCATTGAAAGGCTGTAGAACATGGGGGAGGGAATTTTTCTCCACGGCTGATATTAATTTTGTTAAATTGGGGGAAATGTTGAAGAAGATAAAACTACTTATAGATGTGACCACAAGACGGTATCAAAAGCCTTCTGAGGCTAAGACGTTACGCCTGTTAAAAGAGGCAATAACAGCTGCAAAAGCAATCCTAATACTATACCTCTTACAGGGCTCTATTTACTACAATTCGCATATTGAATGCAGATTGCAGTGTGATGTTAACGACTAAATTTGCATTGCGAATTCAGGCAATATCACAGGGATTTACTACAAATCCCTTGCAGGGACAGAGCTTGCAAGAAAGCTCTGTCCCTGCGAATCCCCTTCGGAGCCTTACCACGGTATTTTCACAAAAAATACCGTGACTAAGTGCCCGTGCATGCGCCGATCGGCCACCGCTGCTACCCCCCTGGTGCTAAGCCCCACCCCCCATGATAGCGGACCCCCCGTGACCCCCCCTCCCTTAAATACACTTACCTGCATGATCCAGGCCTCCGGTGATGTCCTCCATGCCTCCGGTCAGGTGATCTCCTATACTGCACTGGGACCCGATCACCTGATGACCGGGCAGCAGTGCACTATGGGAGACCAGCTGACCGGAGGGGAGTCGTCACCGGAGCCCCGATCACCGGTCCCTGGAGTCAGGTAAGTAAATTATTTTTTTCACAGTAATCAGCTTGCAGTCTGTTTAGACCACACAGCTGATTATTGGGGCCGGTTCCCGGCCCTGCTCTCCCCGTTAGAGCAGGGCAGGAGTCCAGTAACCAGGGGAGACCCTGGATAACCCCACCTCCAGGTGGTGTTATTATCACAGGGCTTTCCCCGATATTTTTTTACAATATATTTTTAGTAACTTTGGCCAGATCACATTTCCCATTACAGTTATGGGAAATGCGATCTGCTTACTAAAAATAAGTGATACTTAGGGGTTGGAGTAGAATTTTACGAATTCTACTCCAATTGCCCTGTAATAACTATAGGTGATACTAAAATAATGTGAAAAGGGTGTGAAAACACCCTTTTTCACTTTATTTTAGTCAAAATAATGTTAATAAATAGAGCACACAGAGAGTATGGAGACATTGTCCCAACTGTCATCTCACAGGCTGTGTTTGAAAAATGACAGTTGGGAGCTGATTGGCTGGCACCTTATCACTTTTCACTCTGTCTCTTAACACTGCTTAGTAAATGTACCCCTTAGAATCTGATTGGATACTCTGGGCAGCTCCACTTTAGTTAATACTTAATATACACCTAAGTGATTTTGAGCTACTAAGAACAAGGGTCACAGAACAGAAAATAATATTAACAATTCCCGTATTTAACGGCAAAATTCAAATTGAAAATTCAATCTTGGGTGGAAAATCATGGGTTATACAGCATCCCATACATGTATACTAACATGAGGCTTAGCATTTACAAGGTGTGATAGATTCCCAGATGTCCTATGGTGCAATCCAGCTGACGCAGTTATATATAATATATTGTATATTTTATTTTATTTTCTTTCCTTTCTCTCCCAATGCTGCATGTTTTCACCTTTACCATAATACAGGGGCACATTGTTTATTTCTTGTTCTTAGGAAGTAAAGAAAGTACAGATTATTGTAGAAGCCTTGTCCAGCAACACTGCCTTAGGATGCTAATAAAAAAAGAATATATATAAAATCATTTTTGTTTCACTTCATTTATTACGGCAATTGCTATCCTTATAAAAAATACTATCAGACATTTAATTTAGGTTTGAATCATTACTGTACAATATAATAACATATTAAATTATGCTATAAAAATATTCCATTACCCAATCTTCAATTTATAACCATCAGCGGAGTAGATTTCTCCAAGAGGTCACTGTCATATGGGTTATGGATCGTAGGAGTGCCCATAAATAAATCATCTATAAATTAGATTGTGGGCATTCCTTCCATTGAATTTGCATTGAAGTGACACATTGAATTTCATTTTGCTGGATAGCATTATACACATAAAGTAAAGAGGTGAAGAGAGTCACTTACAGTGGGCAATCGTTAAGGCTTGGCAAAGTCAACCACCATCAGAAACTTTTGACTTGCATACATCTACTAGGATCCATATAACACTGTCTTATGGACAGACCACTCTTGAAACTGTGTATCTGAATCTTTTCCTACATACATTCAAAAGCAAAACGTTCAGTACTACAAAGTACTTGGGCCTTTCTGGGGGACCAGGCTTGGCGGGAAGCCATAACCACACCCTCAAGATGGAGCAGCCAACTCGCCACATAGCTTCTACATAGGCCACATGTAATGGTGTAGCTCAGTGGTGTAACTAGGGCGGGGCAAGTAAAGCACGTGCCCTAGGTGCTGTGGCAGGCCCAGCAGAGGGGGGCGTCACCAGACAGGGCAGCGTATCCTCAAGTTGCCGTTATCGAAGAAACATCCCTCGGCAATGTAGCTTCCTGCTCATCTAATCACATATTTTGACCAAAAACACAATAAAACTGCCACATCTATCCGGCAAAGCAGTAGGAGAAGAATCACAATATGCTTATAAGGGCTGATTCTCAATTGCATGCTACTGCAACGCTCTAGCGTCTTTTGTTGTAGTCGTGTCTGCGGCTTTATGCTAATAAAAGCCCTTCCCCTGGTGTACTGTACAAGTGTGTGTCTGGATGTACAAGGACTGAGACACCCACTTTGTGCGTTTATAGACGCTAATATCAGGTGTGCCATCGAAACTTGCACCTGCCCCATGCTAGGTGCTGAGTATCCATCAGAGTATGGCCTCCAATCTTTTCCTGTATACTGTAAATTCAGAATGCGAAACGTTCAGTTCTACAAAATTCCAGGTTTTCTGGAGGACCAGGCTTGGTGAGGAGCCATAACCATGCTACCAAGATTAAGCCATAACCATGCTCAGTGATTAAGTGGCTTCTCCCGGAGAGATCTCTAAAGTAGGTAAATATGAATTGGCAAAGACGGGGGATTCTCTCATTAGCAAAAGGTAGTAAACAGGCTGCCGTGGCTGAATGGTAAAGAGTCCGAAGAATCTGGCCCAGAATAACTAAGTAATAATATATTTTTTAACTATTAATTAAAAAATAGTGAAAAACTGCTACGCTATAAAATTATTGAAAGAGCTACATTAAACTCTTTCCCATGGTAGAACATTAAGCTTTACAAATCCCGAGGTCACGTTAAATAATTACATTTATGAACTTTGTTTATTTGCTCAGTAATGTTCTAGTAAGGAAGCAATGTACCAGCATTACACTGTAGAGAGATTACAATGCACAGAAATACACTATAAAGACCTGGGACATCAGAGGTGCAGGCTCGGTGGTTGTTTAGCAATTTGCATATAAAATGCCAAATCCTTTGTAACTTAATTTACTGTGACCATATAAATGATAGGATAAGTTAATTATCTGTGATGAACAGGATGAACAATGAAAACCAATGAACCCCATGACCTAGTTTCATGTGTGCACATATATCTATTCTTATCGTTGGCAAATATTTTATTTTAGGATTTCGAAAAGTACTTTATATTAAACACAGTTCATTTAGCTCTTTTAGTGTTCTGCAAAGAAATCAGAATTTAAATGCACAGAATACATTTTAATGTCAGAAGTCTATAGTGCAACAGAGCTGTACAGAGTTGGTATTAAAGGGTAACCCAGATCACGACTACAATTTTACCCAAAATCCCATTTATATTGAACTACTGAGAGGGAAGAGGGGCAGGTACAAAGTAATGGTGCTCGGGTCTGGCAAAGAGTCAAAGGCATTCCCCATCCAGTGGAATTTACCCATAAGAGTTCTGCTTGAAATTCCCTTATTGGCATCATAATACAGACAATGTAGGAGACACAGAAATAAATTGAAGAAAGGACAAAAGTGAGAAGAAAAAGACAGAGGACCTCATTCAGAGGCGGTCGCAAGAAGCAATCGCTCTCTCTGAATGAGGACAGACGCTGCTTATTTTTTGGTGCGGCCTCCGGTCGCTAGCTAAACTGTGGGTTACCACCCACAGCTTAGCTAGCGACCAGGGTGATGGTGATCACCATCGCGACCATCGGGGCTTGCGACCAGACCCTAAGGTTGGGTCTGGGCACTCGCAAGCCCCAGGTAGCTTTCTGCTCTGATGGAGCAGGAAGCTCCCCACTGACATCACTGATGATGTCAGTGTGGCCGCCCACAAAACGGTAGGCGTTCCTTAAGGAACACCTCCGTTTTGGAAACCACCCCCCTGGCCCACATACAAAAAGGGGCGAGCTGTCGATCAACAGCTTGCGACCGGGTCTGAATGACCCCCAGAGAGAGAGATAGAGAGAGGCATCACTAAAGGGGTGTGGGGATTGCAGATCACACTAGGTGACACCATCAGCATAAAAAATATTCAGATTGGAATAATAATAAATAAAATGACTTTGTAGCTTCTAAAGAGGCATTCACGTGAATTTATAAAGTTGTGAAATAAATTGAAATACTGAAGGATACAGACATTTAAGCAGTTGCTAATCTCTAATCTACAATGGGGTCAATCCAATTAGGTGACAGTTTGGAAAAGCATGTTTGCTTTATGCAACTCGCAAACATCGCATGAATGCACGCTCCAGAGAAACGCGAGATCCAATTAGAAATGCCTATTCGCCCTACTCGTGGTGAGAGTGTGCACTTTTTCTATAGCATACTACTTGGGAGTAGAGCATGAAAAAGTCGGGACACCATCTTGGCCTTAAAGAAATGAGACTTGTTAGCAGAATTATATAGAAGGAGTTTAGTGGGTATAAGTACTGGAGGTTTTTAAACGGTGTTAAATGGCTGATTTTCTTTAAAAAAAAAGAAATTATTAAAATAAAACTTTTTTTATTTAATCACAACTGAATTAAACGAAAAATGCAAAAAAGGGAGAAATAATAGATGATTTTGTGTTAATTTGGGGCCACAGTAAATTTGTTTCAATAAAATGTAATAAAAAATGGTAAAAAGCAATTATTATTCTTTTAAAAAATATGTTCATTCAGTTTGGGGTGCCTAACTTAACAATAAAAGTTGATTTTGGGGTAATTTGGGCAAATTATTTAACATCCCACTGAAAACGTCTAAATGCCTAATCAGTCATTATAGGGGTTGTCCAAGGGGTTATGCACTGTACCCAAACATTTTTACCTTGACATAAAGATTTTCCCTACTGCAGGGGGTGCGCAGAAAAAGATGTGAGTTTCCTCTGAAAAAAAAAAATGTGAGTCAGGAATTGGATCGCAACTGCAATTCGCAGTGCGAGTTCCCCATGAGGACCTTGATTCTGTGAATATCACCAATCAACAACATCTAGGGTATCACATATAGAGTATAATGTCTATATTTTTTGACTGATTATTATGGAATTCAAAGGGATCTAAATAGAACATGTGTTCTTTTTTCCTTCCTCTTACACATAAATATGGTGGTTTATATTAATACTTTGGGCCTTATTCAGAGGTTCATGTAGTGGCAATGTCTGATGCAAGCACCAATGTCATCGGTCTGCGCATGCCTCCGAGTTGCAATGAGCAAGTGCCCCGGTGGTCACCTGTTCTGAGATGCAGATCAATTTGGATGCATAGAGATTGATTTTCAGTGGGCGTTACTGGGCGGTAACAGGGAGGGTGGCTAACCAGACCTGGGTGTGTCATGGGGGCATGTTGCTGACCGTGGTTGTTTCTAAAGATACAGTAGCGCTGACGCAGGAGGCATAGGCTTCTTTATAATGGGTGCAAGGTGTGCGGTGCCCACGGGCCCCTGGGTACAAGGGTGCCCACACCGCACACCCTGCACCCATAGTTAATAATACTTACTGTACCTTTCCGCAGATTCCGGTGTGCAGCTCCACAGCGCCGGACGGGCACTGCAGAGCAGCAAAAAATCACTGGGAAAATGGTGGCGGGCATTTTCCTGGTGACCTTCGCATGCGCTGAAAAGATGTCCCCTGGAAAATGGCGTGTACGCCATTTTCCCGGAGACCCGTCCATGCGCAGTAGATTCTGGCATAAAGCCAGAATCTACCGCGCTCACAGAGAGGAGGGAGCCCAAATGGAGGCTGCACACCAGCCCCTTACTCTCCTAATACGCCCCTGGCAGAAGGCCATGGTCAGACAGCAAAATTGCATCTGCCATTGGACTGGTGCCAGCTTCTATGTGACGACCGATAGTGCGTCTATATACCGCCGCAATGGTACAATGCCGCTGGCAGTGGGCACTTTAGTAGGTGCAGAATTGGTTGTGGTATAAAGAGGTCTGTGTGCACCTCTAAATCAGACTCTTTGTGTTCCCTGATAATTTGTTGGTGACAAGATCCTCAATTTAAAGTTGACTTTATATATTGGTAGATTAAAGGTGCTATGCTATATAAAGGCTGAAGAGCTGCCGATGTACAATATATTCTGTAAAGTGAAGACAATGGACCTCATTCAGAGGCGGTCGCATGGAGCAATTGGACGTAGCGAGCGATGCTTTTTCAACTGCGCATGTGTACACACGGCAGTGCGCGTGTGCAAGCCTGTCTTTCCGACCATAATCCTCTTGTTCGCTAGTCACTACGAGGTCGTAGCTGTGATTGACATTTCGTGCCATTTGTGGGTGGATACAGGGGAAGGTGCTTGTGAACGGGGGTGTGGTGGTGCGAACGCAGGCGTGGTTGACCTTAAAAAGGGCGTTTTAAGGGCGTGCATATATTACTGAGTGAGTCATCACACACGTCATCTCATTGCAATAGCGATGCTACTGCTCGTAGTGCTAAAGGTAGCCCAGGGTCTACCTTAAGCATTGCAAGTGCTGGCGATGGTTTCTGCCTCAACCGATGTCTTTAGGCAATTAACAAAATAACAGGTGTTAATCGTGCTGACATAGGTTGCCGCCTGCCAACATCGACAGCTCGCCCCCTTTGGAAAGAGACCCGCTACGACCGGCGCTGTCGGTTGTAGCAGGTCTCACGCATGCGCACGAGGGAGCCGGCTCCCTCGTGCGCATGTGCACTGGCAAAACATCGAGGCGGCCGTGCGGTCGTAGACCGTACGGCCGCCTCTGAATGAGGTCCCCTGTCTCCAACATAGATTAAAATAATCGCATCAATAAATCACACTCCATACAAACAGGTATGAATTTTTATTTATCAGGATCACCGGAACGTGTCCTGTAAGGGTAAATTGGATTAGCAATTTTACAGTGTATGGGTTAGATTCCAGCAGAGCAAAATATAGAACAAAGCCTAACTGGCAACTAATTACAAATTTTATCAACTGCTACAATATCATAAAGTAAAATTATATTAGAACTTGATTCTATATTTCTAACCTCAAACAAAATATTCTAACAAGTTTATATTAGCAACTCCTATTCAATATACTAAACATTTCCTGGCCGGGTATCTCTTGTGTTGGTGCCATTAGCATGTCAATTGACCCGGGTTTATCTATTCCTGTATTCCACTAGCAGATGAGGGTCAGGCTGCTGATTAAAGCTTCAAAGGAGAGCGTTTTATTGACCAAACAAATCCTCTTCTCTGATCTCCTCCGCTAAACCCACTTATCTGCAGCTTTAGTGGATGTTACCACGTTACAGGGTGCTCTCTTTGGACATGCAATACTTCAGCTGGCTCCCTATAGTGGAGGCGATTTCCTCTCGTTCTAGGGTGTTTGCTGACTGTGGGGATAGTTTTAACTCTGTGGCGAGCTCTGATGCTCCACTGTTGAGGGTATGATACCTGGTTGGCTCTATGTGTTAACCTGAATCTACAGTACATTAATAATTTACTGCTTGCAAATCAGACTTAGGGCTCCGAGAAGTTTCAATGTGATGATTTCTACAAGCAGGGCTACTATTCTTCAATAGTAAGTTGAGCATTAATAGTTAACTATGTGATCCGTTGCTATAATATTACAGTGCAACTGTAGAAAATACTTGGACGGTGCAAGCCCGGGCCTGATAGTTACTCTCTTTACCAACGTCTCTGTATTTGTGGAAGGTAGAACAAGGGACTTTTTAATGTAAACTCACAACAATAGAGTTTATTGCTACGTTGTAGTGTCAGCGGCTGTTGTACTGTAACATAGTATTTTGCCTGGAGATACAGAATATAGCCATGCTTTGCGAATAAAACGCATTTTAAAGGAAAAAGTCGCACGAAAAGACGCTCAGAGCTACCGAGTCGCACCACGGCATAGCGCGACTAGTAGGGCTGTTTAACGTGCAAGGAGGCTAAATGTATGTGGACTCATACATAGCTTTTGAGTGGTGGCTTTATTTTTGGGCTGCAGGGTATACAGTATATGGGCTCTCAAAACTCACTTCTTCATCAAAGCCATCCAGCTCTCATCCTAACCCACTGCTCCTTGCTCACTAGCTACCCCATCTGTGTCACCCTTGTCTGTCTGCCCCTAGTCTTTAGATTTTTTTCACTCCCACGAGCAGGGCCCTCCCTCTTCCCTCATGTGCTTCTCCTTTCCTTTACTTACAAGATCTTATACTTCCTACAACAGTATCTAACCCTTGGTTGAGACCACCCTGATGCTTATTTGAGTGTCATGATCGCAGATGTAGCAATGTTTATAAAACATGTTCTTGTCCAGCATTGTTTTATACTGTAAGGCTGGGTACACACTGGAGCAGCGGACATTTCTTCTGGGATTGTGAACAGTGATTGTGCGTCCACACTGGACGACTTTAATGAACGATGAAACAATCACCGTTACGTCATTCATTAACAATGCACTGGCCGCTCTGGGAGACTCTCTGATGCAAGCCCCAACATAGCCCCTGCAGCCCATCTTAATGCATGTATAGCGATATATAAATGTAGAAAATAGAAATGTATAGGTCTATGAACCTAGTGGAGTACCACACCTGTTCTCTGCTGCTGTTTTCTTCCTATTGTTGATTTTCTCATGTGACCTACTATGAATTTCTTTGATGTGCTCAGCGTGGAGAGCGATTTCCCACCGCACCCAGAACAAATGTCCCTGGATTATCTGATCCTGTATAATCACTTGCTGCTCTTGTGAGTGCTGGTCCTTATGCAAGAGGCCTGGGAGCCAAGTTGTATATTGATTTTAATTACTTCCCCATTGAGCTTAACTGGTTGGTTAATGGCAAGCATGTTACTCTAGGCCTGTTTAGATTGAAAACAAGACCTGAACAGGTTATCTTTATATACATTTTCCTTCACTTATTTATACATCCCTTTATAGAATGCTTAGATAAAAAAGCGCCGTCAGATGTAAGTAAGATCTGTTTATTAAATCTCTACAGAATGATGGATTTGAGAAGCACAATAGGTGAAGCTTGCTTTAGGCAATATAGCCCAGGGCAGCTATTCTAAACAGCTCTATTCTCTTCCAGGATTCTCTCTTCTCTCTTCTCTAGGCAGCCATTTTATTAGAGGACTTAACTTTCTATCAACTTGTAGCGACTAAGAAGGGGAATGTATCAAGCCCTCTAAAGCATGGAGAAGTGGACAAGTTCCCCATAGCAACCAATCAGCTTCTACCAATCATTTTATAAAATGTACTTGATAAATGCTAGCTAGAAGCTGATTGGTTGGTAAGGGGAACTTGTCCACTGCTTCAACCTTTAGGAGGCTGGATATATCTCCCCCTCATTGTCATGCATAACATGCAACTTTTTCTTTTTACATCTCTCCAGACCTGATTTGGTGAAGGACAGACGCAACTCTAACAGGCTGTCATTAAGTTACGTTCTTTAGTACAGTGGTTATTCAGACCCGCTCGCTAGGATGCGTTTGCACGCAGCCTGCCGATATTTGCCATCTGCGCATGCGTATAAGACGCAGTGTGCGTCCGCGAACCAGTCACTACGATCGCCCCTTGTGCACAGACCCTCGCTAGAATGAGTGACAGGACGAGCCATTTGTGGGTGGTGACAGGGGATGGTCGATGGAAACGGGGGTGTGGTGGTGCGAATGCAGGCGTATCTGTGCCTCTTAACGCCATTTCGGAGGCGTGCATAATTAAGACACAGCATCATAATACATGGCTGAATTACACACTGCAGCACTCGCAGTGCTTGCGGTAGGGTATGGTCAGCCGCAAGTGCTGCGTATGGGTCCGATGTTACCGATTGTTGAATACACTTCCTGGAGATGATGTGTATTACTAAGGGAAAGTGGGCATCTAAATAAACACTGCGATCACACGCCAAGACATAGTGGGCGTGCTAATGTCTTGCCGTGCGATCACCGGATTTGCATACTTTGGTTGCGTGCAAACGCATCCTAACGAGCGGATCTGAATCGGACTTTCGGTCCTTAGGACCCCACACAGGTCCCACTTTCCAGGTCCTCTGGCAAGTGCACAGGTGTATTCATTACTCACTGACACATTTTAATAGATCCACAGGTGGAGCTAATTTTTTACTCGTGATTCTGTGAGGAGACCTGGAAAACATGCACTGTTTAGGGTCCTGAGGACCGAGTTGGACAACTTATGCATTAGTAAATCAACTCCATTGAATATTCTAACTTGCAGATATCATTCCCAGCATGAGTGTCCCCATATTGTTTCCTTTTTTCGTTGTTGCTGTTTGACTATGACTTCTATGGGCGGAATTCAATTCTCTCCAACCCCTATCGCGCCCGACGGAGCTATTCTATTCTTGCTCCTGTGGGTCGCAATCAGCTGCCAAGCGCTACACTTCAGCTCGCAGCCCCTGGGGGATAAGAGCTGAAATGTGCGAAAAGTGACATGTTTGGGCGCCCAAACATCACTTTTCGCGATCGCGCCCAGCACTTTGGTCGGGTTTAGCTGCTTTACGCGGCTAAACCTGACCTCTATGGGTGCGATCAGCGTGAAATTCTGGCACAATTGAATAGCGGCCCGCGATCTCCTGTCACTTTAGACGGGAGATGCGGGCCTGCGAAATCAATTGAATTCCGCCCTATGAATCAGTTTTTTTTTCTTCAATTTACTCCACACCCCCCACCTTTTCCCAGTCACCTGCTTTTAATAAGCAACTAAGTAGAGAGCTATAACATTTAATATATGTACTCTACATTGGAACATTGTCTTGGGAAAAAAAAAATCCTATAAAAAGTAATTTGCAAGATAATACGCAGGTAGTAATTAGTATTATTAAGCCGTTATTTTGTGTCAATACGTTTTGTTTTTCATCATAATCTGCATTCAGCATTTCTTCCCAAATAAGTGCAGGAAATTTCATATAATAAAAATGCAGGCAGACTGAATATTTTGTTTTTAATGGTTTAATGCTTAACTGAAAACAAGGTAAACACTTTGATGTTCTTATTACACAGTAACATGTGTCTTAAAAGAACAGCAAATTGAAAGTCTTCCTACAGACCGATAAAGCGTACATCCATAATCCTGCTGCAGTCAGCCACAGAGTGCAGGGCGCCAAAGAGTGGTTTAATCTATATCGTTAGAGAAGCAGTTTACTTCTGAATTTAAATGAGAATGTTAAAAGGTGCATCTTCAAAACATTGCAACTCCCATTAACAATAATTGTCTGCTTCCCTTCTCCCTTAGGTTCCTATCATCTGAAATCTCTTGATTCTCTATGCTAAAGTCACAAAAAACAAGACTACAAAATAAATACATTCTACGTATCTGGGAAAAGCTTGCTGTATCGGCACTAATTAGCAGATGAAACCTTGTTAAACATTAAAATTATAATTGTGCCATGAAACTGCAGTGAGAGTTCCATTACTAAATTATTCTATTCAGGTTACTTAAGCCTCATTTTCAAGGAAGGGGAGCTTTGGGATCTAAATTGTTTTCAGAAATCATTTTGAATTCACGACTATACAGCACGCTGGAGCTCAGGCTGGCAAGGGGAGCAAGTTTAGGAGACTGCAAAAATGCTTGATAACTATGTTAGGCAGTCAGTGCCCTACAGTTAGACTATGCATTTTATAGAAGGCTAATTATCTGTATAATTGCAGACATGACAAGTTCAAAATTAATTTGGAACAGTTTTTGAATAGCTTAATGCCTGTGGAAATAATTATTCATATATACGGCTATAGATGTCAGCAACTATTAAATAATTTAAGTGGAAGACGGAGGGGCCAATCAGAATCAATATAAAGTAACTGAGAACTATGTTGAACTCCAATCTTAGATATCATGTGGTTTTCCGGATGTAGATAGAAATGTTGTTCTACATCAGCTGGGGACAAACAAGTAGTTTTAATCCGCCCTCGTCAGTACACGAATCATCCGTATCAATGGAACAATGGGTTTACGTGTCAAAGGCAATCTTAGGGTCTTTAAGGATCTTTTATGAACTGCAAGTCTACAGTGTAAATTATATTTTTATTTACTTCGGGCCTTATGTAATAGCCTAAAAGTTGGTTTTGCATTTTAAATTATTCGTGCTCTAAAAATATGGGCTAACTCGTTGGCATTGCGCCCATGCCTGCATCTCGGAGGTTATTAAATAAGGCCCTTCATGTCACTTTTCTCCACCAATGGCAGCCCTTTGAACATAGGGGGTGTGGCTGCGTGCAGCAGTCCCCTCCCACTTATCTTTTGCCAGCAGCACCATCATTTCGACAATGTCTTCGGAAAGATGGTGCATGCAAAGAACACAGCAAAGACTCTGGCACTGTGCTACACCAAGCAGCAGTTTAAATAGGTAAAACAGTGCTACACATGACTAATACATATATTTAATCACCAACGTTTCGGCCCTGATTTTATTCATATATTTAAAACACTGTACCAAGACCCAAAAGCCTTTTTGACAATAAATTCTTTAAACACCCGATCATTTTGTTTAACTCGGGGCACGAGACAGGGTTGCCCGCTCTCACCCCTACTTTTTTATTTAGCTTTAGATCCCCTATTACGCCATTTTGAAAAAGCAAAGGGATGGCGGGGCATTTTCTTGGGAAAACGCGAGATAAAATTTTCAGTCTTCACTGATGACCTCTTATTATATTTCGCTAACCCCAGGGAAGATATACCACTCCTTCTGCAAATCCTCCAAGATTTTGAGGAGATAGCGGGCTATATAATTAATTATGCTAAAACAGAGGCCTTGGCATTTTTTGGAGAGGATAGGGCAGGATGGGGAAACTCCTTTCCCTTTAAGTGGGCAGATAAGTACTTCACTTACTTACAGTAGGTGTCAATATTCCCCCACACCGTTCTCAATTATATACAATGAACTACACTCCACTATTGCTAATGACATACACCGATTTCAATAAATGGGCCCATCTCCCGCTGTCTTACATAGGCAAATGCCACCTTTATAAAATGATTAGCTTCCCAGAGTTCATGTTGCCAATTATACCAACTAAGAGAGGTCTGAGACTTCTTAATCAAGCCCTGCAGAAATTCATATGGGCAGGGAAATGCCCTAGAATTTCATTGTTTAAGTTACTTACAACATCAGACACATTTGGGTGGTGTAAACCTACCATGCCTCTGACAATAAGCTCTGGTGGCTAATTATCGAATATCCATGGACTGGATTGGGGGTTCTAACAATTATACCATGCACTCTATGGAGCAGGCTTTTACTTCTCATTGTAACTTGGTGTCTCTCCTACACACCAACTCTCTTTCTCTACCTCCCGCAGATAAAGAAAATATCTTAATAAATACAACATGCTTAGCATGGCTTACTATTAGCTCACAATCCCGCCTATCCAAATTGTTCTCGCTTTTTTTTACCATTATGGGGTAACCCCTCTACCCATCTGGCAACTCAGCCCAATTCCAATGCTGGCATACCAGTGGCCTTCGGTATCTTTATCAATTTCTACATGACCAAACACTTCAACCTCTCACACGCTGCAAGAGAAATTTCCTTCCATTTTTGTCCCATTATTTGCAGGCAATGAGCTACATTCAAACCATGTTGCGTGGCCTTTTGGCGGCAGACTTAAATTGGGGACTGGATGGAGCGCTGCGTAGCAAACCACATGGCCCTTTTTCTACCTCTTTTATATGTTCTTGTGCCTGACCTCTCAGTGATTTAAAGTCAAGTACTACAGGACTAGCAAAATGGAAAGAGGTCTTCTCACAGATTCCTATAGAGACTCCTGTCTTAAAATGAATAAACAATTGCGTTCGGTCTCTTACATGGAAATGCAACTCAAAATCTTACACAGGGCATACTACACCCCTAAATTGAAATACATTATACTGTAGGTGATGCACCTAACGCCAACTGTTATAAATGCTCAGCTCCTGGTGCAGATATTATACATTGCCTGTGGGATTGTCCACGTGTACAGGTGCTCTGGGGTGAACTTAATAGTTATATTAAAGAGGTTCTAAAAATTCCTTTTGTGATCTCTAAAGACTGGGCTTCTAGAACATATATGCAAACGCACACTCACCGGGGTTGACGAAGGAAATCGGCTACTTCTGGCCAAACTGGCTGTGGCCACAAAAAAAAAACCATTCTCTAGCTATGGATTGACCCTAACCCACCTACTCTTACATTATTATGATTCAGCAGAGGACGCAACTGGTAACTTAATAATTAATACTAAATACGTATGTATCTGGGTGATTATAAAAATGCGGCTATAATCATTTGTTTTAGAAAAACTGTTCTTCATTTTATCCTGATTGCTTTGGGCTGTGCTGTAGAATAAATCTTCTTCTAGTTTAAGACTTGTAATCCAGAATGTTACCATAGGTTAGAATGGTAAGAGGAGATGGCAAGTGTCAAATGCACTATAACCAGTGCTATTTGACGCTTACATTGAACATCGGTATGTATGAAAGCAGATAGGGTAAAGAAAAATCACTTTTCTCTATGTTATTGGCACACCTCTAATGATTTTGCCATCCTCATACTATTGTATGGCAATGGAAAATCATTGGATAAGCACATTTGTGGCTCATCGTTTTGTCACATATGGGCAGGATTACTTGGCGGTATGTGCGCTAACCTTAATAAAAAATGTTAGGGAAATATTAGCTTCCTAATACAGGCACTACACAGGGCTGCGATTCTTTAACAGCAGTTAAAGATGGCGATAGTCAGTCCCCATCAGACAGTAGAAAATGAATATATATATATATATACAGGTTGAGTCTCCCATATCCAAAATGCTTGGGACCAGAGGTATTTTGGAATAATTGCATATCATAATGAAATATCTTGGGAATGGGACCCCTATGTACACACAAAATGCATTTATGTGTTATATACACCTTATACACACAGCCTGCAGCTCATTTTATACAATATTTTCAATAATTTTGTGGCTCAAGCAAAGTTTGTGTACATACATGAAATAAATTTATGTTTCATTTACACCCTATACACACAGCCTGAAGGTAATTTTATACCATATTTTTAATAATTTGTGCCTTAGACAAAGTTTGAGTACATTGAACCATCAAAAATCAAAGGTTTTATTATCTCAGTCATGCCAAAATTATTCCGTATTTCGGAATATTCTGTATTTCGGAATATTTGGATATGGGAGACTCAACCTGCTATATATATATATATATATATATATATATATATACACAGTAACAGGACTTCTTGAGGAAAGGATGAAACTAATGTAACACAATTGGTAAAATAAATGCATTTATTATGAAATGTAAAAAATATATCTATATAATTCTAATGATAAAATATCCATTTAATACACCCCTGATCAATCCACTGTGTGTTGTGATGATTGACTGGTAAGAGAAGTTCTTTTCCTATAATAACCTCCAATTATTAAATATAGCCTTGAGAGAGGATGTCCAACAAACGATAGTTATAATTACCGTCCATTAGGCATTGGGTCCTGTATATTAGCGGATAGCATCACACATTGGAAAGTGAAATAAAGGATCCCTTGAAGTTGTTAAAAACCTTTTTGTTATTGGGGACGACTCCAATCTTATAGGCAGATGGCAAGTGCACTTGTAGCAGCAATGAAAACAATCCAGAGGTCTGGTTCAGGTTAAAAGATGATTCCTTCAATGTTCCATGTGGAGATTCAGGGGTGCAGTTCTCCTAACGCGTTTCACTGTGTTCACCACAGCTTTATCAAAGGTCTGCATTACATGGTTATTTTATAATTGTATCTTGTTAGAATTATTTAGATATATATGCATTTAATTTTACAATTGTGTTACATTAGTTTCATCCTTTCCTCAAGAAGCGCTGTTACTGTGTATATATATTCATTTTCACGTGCGCTGACCTGTCTGTTCCTGCAGGTGATGTCCCACTTAGACATAACGATTTTCATATCTTTAATTATGCATTTACACTTCATCCCTATTAGATAAATCATGCTTGCAGTGTATTTGCCAAGTCCATTTTGCCGTTGCCATGTGCTGGTAGAAAAGTCGGGGCCACTTGATTGCATTTGCCCCAGATTAAAGGTTGCCAACCAGCCCCTAGTCACAGCTGCTATAATATACAATGTTAGTATCAACCTTCCCCTGGTGTAGTATACTGCGTCTGAGTGTGCAAGGACTGAGATGCCCACTAGCAGCATCTCTGCCCGCTGTAATACCACCGGTGATTCCTTACATGCCACCATCGCGTGCACCATCAACACCTGCGCCAGCCCTATGGCAGGTGCACTTCCTCTGTCTGTGGCCACTGCGGTTGTGTGTTTGGGAATGCAGCCGCTGTCACTGACTCGCCCACTTCATGCCCATAACACGCCCATAAAATGCCCATGAGCCAGAATTTGTTTGCATTCCCTTCAAACCACCTCCCAGTCACTGCCCAGGAATGCCCATCACTTCGCTGCCCCATTTCTGATACTATCTGTCCCGATCACAACAACATATATGTGCGTAGACTCTGTGTAAAACATGCGCCATAGAGGTTTCCTGAATTTTTCGCGCAGCTGCAAATAACCACTGCACTACATGAACATTGGCAGTGCCTGCGCCTCTGGGTCTGGCCCATAAAGTGTGGTGTAAGAGGCCTGGGAGTGAGCACAAGTTAATAGGGACACATCACACTCTTATTTCTATGTTCTCATCCAGGTAACGATGGCACAGAGGGAATTACATTGTCTGTATTACACATGCCAAGGTTACCAGGCTATTCTCACGGCAGGGGAACAACATTTAGCCAGAATGGGAAAAGGCTAAACACCGTAACATGAATAAATAGCATAATACAAAGACTTCATGGAAGAGGGCACCTAAATATGTAACCTATGATGATATAAGACAACACACTTCCCTTTCCTTTACATCATATCTTATTTTACGATCATTTACATATTAAATTCTGCTAAGAACTGATATAGTGACGTACAGTATGTTTAGCAGCACTCTTTATTTATTAAAAAATATAGGTTTTACTTACATCTAGCACCATCTGTACCTGGCGTTGTTCTTATGGTCTTGGTTTTACACCAGGACACCTCGATGGTCTGCCCAGCATACAGCTAGATGCATGTCTCCTCTCTGCACACAGGAGCGGGTTCCAAAAATAAAAGTGCCAGCATGCAGTGATGCAGAGAGGTTGTGACATGCAAAGTGTACAGTCTCCTAACCCTTTAGCAGGTCCGCCATCAGGAGGGGGACAGTCGGGACTCTAGTCCCAGGCCCGGACACTCAGAGAGAGGGGGAGGCCCGCCAGCTGTTCCTACCACCCACCATGCAACAAGTAGAGGGGGTGGCCCTACCATCCAAGTGGGCATGGAGGGGGAATATATCCATGTGGTGAGCGAAGCGAGCCCGCAAGGGGCCGAATGGCATTTCCTCATCTTTACGCTACTTCCATATCTTCACTGACGGCTCCAGAAGGAGGCTGCAAAGATGAGGAAGTACCTAATTTGCTCACTTACAATATGTGTTGGGCCCGGCTTATAGTTGATTTATTCCAACCTACATGAGGCCATTTTTCATATTTTTCCAATGCCACTTAAAGTTCCCAATCCTCCCCTGTCTGGCATAGAAGAAGCTTGAATTATACAGCAAAGCTATCTGAAGTTGGATACCCCATTTTTAAGCACTTTAATACCTATTGGGGAATAGCGCTATGTAAATAAAATAATAATAATTATTATTATCTTAACATTATTTTATACTATGAATGTCTTACCCTATTTACCAAGGCAAAGACATTGTCAATAATACATTTAACTTGTTAATTAAGTGAAAGGGGGACATAGCTCTGCCAGGGAGATGTATCAAGCCTTGGAGAGAGATTAAGTGGAAAAGTTGTCCAAAGCCACCAATCAGCTTCTGTCATTTCAAATATTGTGCTACTGTACATAAATGACAGAAGCTGATTGGTGGCTTTGGACAACTTCTCCACCTTATCGCTCTCCAAGACTGCTGAATATAATATACGATTGTATCTAGCAGCTATACAGCACCAGCAGGACAGGACAGTAACAGTCATATCAGTAATCATTTGTGGATCCTGTGAAAGTAGCAATCAGTAAGAAATGGAGAGTCTGGCAATGATTACATCAAACATTTTTTATTATATGTTAAAATGTAAAATATAAAACATTTTATTATGCAGAATATTTAACAGCAAATATTTGTGAGTTATTCATGAAAAGTCACTTTTGGGGGCTACCCACAAATATTAGACCCCCCCTGAATATATGTACTGGGGACTGTAACAGATATTACATTGATCACAAAAGCAGCTACCATAGGTTCCTATAAATGTACCAAGCTCCGGATCACAAAGCATTCCTGAGCGTGGCCTCGGCAGCTAATGACATTTATAAATGGGGGTATCCATTGTAGCCTATGGGCTACATGGTGCAAAACTTCCCAGGAGAGGGGTGCTTGGGATCCCTACACATTACCGTCTGCTCTCACATACACAGTCTGATGATTGCACATGTGCAGTAGCACAGCCGGGGTCTGAACCCAGAAGTAAAGCGTTTGAATTAGCCATCATTTTACTACTTAGACATCGCAGGGACGGGCTCCAATAAGAGCCCATGTGATTAATAGATGACTGATGGGTGATCATAATGGCATAACAGCCATATACTTGGGCAACCTCCTGACTCACGGAGAGTCATCCTTCAGCACTCAGGAGAGGAAAAACCCCCTGTGGGGGAAACCTCTGGGGAACCATGGCTTCAGGATCGCCCTTCCCTCTGGGCATTAAGAGGTGTACTAATAGGTACAGGGAGGGGTTCAATACTTTCCAAAGATCAGCAGCCGCTGTGCAGCCCAAGGGGAGAAAGAGGAGAAGACGTTGTTAGTGTATGAGCAGGCAGAGTGACAACTGTAACCTTGGTGCGGTTGTGAGGAGGGAAAATCTCTCTATATAATTAGGTTAATCCGACTTTCCAACTTTTTGAAAATGCCTAAAATAAGAACAATTGACCCAAAGGGCCTATTTTATTCTCTCTAATTTGTGGATTATATAATTAAGTTTTCGTTCTTATAGTAACAAGTGGGGACCTTCTGAAAAGAAAGTTGCTCAGTAAATAACAGCTATACAGTAAATTGCTAACGTTTAGCTGTTAAATGCAATAAAATAGTAAAATGTACTTATACAATTGTGTGCAATAAGGAACAGGATTCTGGGAAAAGGGCTATTTCACACTTAATATAGGCAAATATAGAAAAATGAGGAATCAGAAAACATGTACTTTTCCATCTGAATCGATTGCTGCTGTTGGGAAATCGAGTACTCAGGGTCCCCTTAGTACAAATTGTAAATACGGCTCCCTCCAGTCTTCCACCGTCCTGTCTACGCCACTGCTCAATCCATCCGAAAGCCTACATGTGGGAAATGCAGATCTTGCCTGCCTCCTCTCCGTGGCTCCCTCCAGTCTGCTGTCCTGGCGACGCCACTGCTCCATATGCATCCGATGGCCTACATGTAAGAAAAGACACACAGGAATTCCTGCCTTCCTCTGCTCCGTGGCTCCCTCCAGTCCTAACTACATCACTGCTCCAGATGCGTCCGACGGCCCACGTGTGAGAAAAGACACACAGGAAATCCTGCCTTCCTTCTCTCCGCGGTTCTCTCCAGTCTGCTGTCCTAGCTACGCCACTGCTCCAGATGCGTCCGACGGACTACATGTGAGAAAAGACACACAGGAGATCCTGCCTTCCTTCTCTCCATGGCTCCCTCCAGTCGCCTGCAGTCCTAACTACGCCACTGCTCCAGATGCGTCCAATGGCCTACATGTGAGAAAAGACACACAGGAGATCCTGCCTTCCTCCGCTCCATGGCTACCTCCAGTCTGCTGTCCTGACTACACCACTGCTCCAGATGCGTCCGACGGCCTACATGTGAGAAAAGACACACAGGAAATCCTGCCTTCCTTCTCTCCGTGGTTCCCTCCAGTCTGCTGTCCTGGCTACGCCACTGCTCCAGATGCGTCCGACGGCCAACATGTGAGAAAAGACACACAGGAGATCCTGCCTTCCTCCACTCTATGGCTCCCTCCAGTCTGCTGTCCTGACTACACCACTGCTCCAGATGCGTCCGACAGCCTACATGTGAGAAAAGACACACAGGAAATCCTGCCTTCCTTCTCTCCGTGGTTCCCTCCAGTCTGCTGTCCTGGCTACGCCACTGCTCCAGATGCGTCCGACGGCCTACATGTGAGAAAAGACACACAGGAAATCCTGCCTTCCTTCTCTCCGTGGTTCCCTCCAGTCTGCTGTCCTGACTACATCACTGCTCCAGATGCGTCCGACGGCCTACATGTGAGAAAAGACACACAGGAAATCCTGCCTTCCTTCTCTCCGCGGTTCCCTCCAGTCTGCTGTCCTGGCTACGCTACTGCTCCAGATGCGTCCGACGGCCTACATGTAAGAAAAGACACACAGGAGATCCTGCTTCCTCCGCTCCATGGCTCCCTCCAGTCTGCTGTCCTGGCTACGCCACTGCTCCAGATGCGTCCGACGGCCTACATGTAAGAAAAGACACACAGGAACTCCTGCCTTCCTCCGCTCCATGGCTCCCTGCAGTCGCCTGCAGTCCTAACTACGCCACTGCTCCAGATGCGTCCGATGGCCTACATGTAAGAAAAGACACACAGGAGATCCTGCATTGCTCCGCTCCATGGCTCCCTCCAGTCGTCAGCAGTCCTAACTACAACACTGCTCCAGATGCGTCCGACGGCCTACATGTGAGAAAAGACACACAGGAAATCCTGCCTTCCTTCTCTCCGCGGTTCCCTCCAGTCTGCTGTCCTGGCTACGCCACTGCTCCAGATGCGTCCGACAGCCTACATGTAAGAAAAGACACACAGGAGATCCTGCCTTCCTCTGCTCCATGGCTCCCTCCAGTCTGCTGTCCTGGCTACGCCACTGCTCCAGATGCATCCGACGGCCTACATGTAAGAAAAGACACACAGGAAATCCTGCCTTCCTTCTCTCTGCAGTTCCCTCCAGTCTGCTGTCCTGGCTACGCCACTGCTCCAGATGCGTCCAACGGCCTACATGTAAGAAAAGACACACAGGAGATCCAGGATTCCTCCGCTTCATGGCTCCCTCCAGTCGCCTGCAGTCCTAACTACGCCACTGCTCCAGATGCGTCCGACGGCCTACATGGAAGAAAAGACTAACAGGAGATCCTGCCTTCCTCCGCTCCATGGCTCCCTCCAGTCTGCTGTCCTGGCTATGCCACTGCTCCAGATGCGTCCGACGGCCTACATGTGAGAAAAGACACACAGGAGATCCTGCCTTCCTCCACTCCATGGCTCCCTCCAGTCTGCTGTCCTGGCTACACCACTGCTCCAGATGCATCTGACGGCCTACATGTGAGAAAAGACACAAAGGAAATCCTGCCTTCCTTCTCTCCGCGGTTCCCTCCAGTCTGCTGTCCTGGCTACGCTACTGCTCCAGATGCGTCCGACGGCCTACATGTAAAAAAAGACACACAGGAGATCCTGCCTTCCTCCGCTCCATGGCTCCCTCCAGTCTGCTGTCCTGGCTACGCCACTGCTCCAGATGCGTCCGACGGCCTACATGTAAGAAAAGACACACAGGAAATCCTGCCTTCCTTCTCTCCGCGGTTCTCTTCAGTCTGCTGTCCTGGCTACGCCACTGCTCCAGATGCATCCGACGGCTTACATTTAAGAAAAGACACACAGGAGATCCTGCCTTCCTCCGCTCCATGGCTCCCTCCAGTCTGCTGTCCTGGCTACGCCACTGCTCCAGATGCGTCCGACGGCCTACATGTAAGAAAAGACACACAGGAAATCCTGCCTTCCATCTCTCCCTGGTTCCCTCCAGTCTGCTGTACTGGCTACGCCACTGCTCCAGATGCATCCGACGGCCTACATGTAAGAAAAGACACACAGGAAATCCTGCCTTCCTTCTCTCCGCGGTTCTCTTCAGTCTGCTGTCCTGGCTACGCCACTGCTCCAGATGCATCCGACGGCCTACATGTAAGAAAAGACACACAGGAGATCCTGCCTTCCTCCGCTCCATGGCTCCCTCCAGTCTGCTGTCCTGGCTACGCCACTGCTCCAGATGCGTCCGACGGCCTACATGTAAGAAAAGACACACAGGAAATCCTGCCTTCCCTCTCTCCGCGGTTCCCTCCAGTCTGCTGTCCTGGCTACGCCACTGCTCCAGATGCGTCCGACGGCCTACATGTAAGAAAAGACACACAGAAGGTCCTGCCTTCCTCCGCTCCATGGCTCGCTCCAGTCGCCTGCAGTCCTAACTACGCCACTGCTCCAGATGCGTCCGACGGCCTACATGTAAGAAAAGACACACAGGAGATCCTGCATTCCTCCGCTCCATGGCTCCCTCCAGTCGTCAGCAGTCCTAACTACAACACTGCTCCAGATGCGTCCGACGGCCTACATGTGAGAAAAGACACACAGGAAATCCTGCCTTCCTTCTCTCCGCGGTTCCCTCCAGTCTGCTGTCCTGGCTACGCCACTGCTCCAGATGCGTCCGACAGCCTACATGTAAGAAAAGACACACAGGAGATCCTGCCTTCCTCTGCTCCATGGCTCCCTCCAGTCTGCTGTCCTGGCTACGCCACTGCTCCAGATGCATCCGACGGCCTACATGTAAGAAAAGACACACAGGAAATCCTGCCTTCCTTCTCTCTGCAGTTCCCTCCAGTCTGCTGTCCTGGCTACGCCACTGCTCCAGATGCGTCCAACGGCCTACATGTAAGAAAAGACACACAGGAGATCCAGGATTCCTCCGCTTCATGGCTCCCTCCAGTCGCCTGCAGTCCTAACTACGCCACTGCTCCAGATGCGTCCGACGGCCTACATGTAAGAAAAGACTAACAGGAGATCCTGCCTTCCTCCGCTCCATGGCTCCCTCCAGTCTGCTGTCCTGGCTATGCCACTGCTCCAGATGCGTCCGACGGCCTACATGTGAGAAAAGACACACAGGAGATCCTGCCTTCCTCCACTCCATGGCTCCCTCCAGTCTGCTGTCCTGGCTACACCACTGCTCCAGATGCATCTGACGGCCTACATGTGAGAAAAGACACAAAGGAAATCCTGCCTTCCTTCTCTCCGCGGTTCCCTCCAGTCTGCTGTCCTGGCTACGCTACTGCTCCAGATGCGTCCGACGGCCTACATGTAAAAAAAGACACACAGGAGATCCTGCCTTCCTCCGCTCCATGGCTCCCTCCAGTCTGCTGTCCTGGCTACGCCACTGCTCCAGATGCGTCCGACGGCCTACATGTAAGAAAAGACACACAGGAAATCCTGCCTTCCTTCTCTCCGCGGTTCTCTTCAGTCTGCTGTCCTGGCTATGCCACTGCTCCAGATGCATCCGACGGCTTACATTTAAGAAAAGACACACAGGAGATCCTGCCTTCCTCCGCTCCATGGCTCCCTCCAGTCTGCTGTCCTGGCTACGCCACTGCTCCAGATGCGTCCGATGGCCTACATGTAAGAAAAGACACACAGGAAATCCTGCCTTCCATCTCTCCCTGGTTCCCTCCAGTCTGCTGTACTGGCTACGCCACTGCTCCAGATGCATCCGACGGCCTACATGTAAGAAAAGACACACAGGAAATCCTGCCTTCCTTCTCTCCGCGGTTCTTTTCAGTCTGCTGTCCTGGCTACGCCACTGCTCCAGATGCATCCGACGGCCTACATGTAAGAAAAGACACACAGGAGATCCTGCCTTCCTCCGCTCCATGGCTCCCTCCAGTCTGCTGTCCTGGCTACGCCACTGCTCCAGATGCGTCCGACGGCCTACATGTAAGAAAAGACACACAGGAAATCCTGCCTTCCCTCTCTCCGCGGTTCCCTCCAGTCTGCTGTCCTGGCTACGCCACTGCTCCAGATGCGTCCGACGGCCTACATGTAAGAAAAGACACATAGAAGATCCTGCCTTCCTCCGCTCCATGGCTCGCTCCAGTCGCCTGCAGTCCTAACTACGCCACTGCTCCAGATGCGTCCGACGGCCTACATGTAAGAAAAGACACACAGGAGATCCTGCCTTCCTCCGCTCCATGGCTCCTTCCAGTCTGCTGTCCTGGCTACGCCACTGCTCCAGATGCGTCCAACGGCCTACATGTGAGAAAAGACACACAGGATATCCTGCCTTCCTCCACTCCATGGCTCCCTCCAGTCTGCTGTCCTGGCTATGCTACTGCTCCAGATGCGTCCGACGGCCTACATGTAAAAAAAGACACACAGGAGATCCTGCCTTCCTCTGCTCCATGGCTCCCTCCAGTCTGCTGTCCTGGCTACGCCACTGCTCCAGATGCGTCCGACGGCCTACATGTGAGAAAAGACACACAGGAGATCCTGCCTTCCTCCACTCCATGGCTCCCTCCAGTCTGCTGTCCTGGCTACACCACTGCTCCAGATGCTTCTGACGGCCTACATGTGAGAAAAGACACACAGGAAATCCTGCCTTCCTTCTCTCAGCGGTTCCCTCCAGTCTGCTGTCCTGGCTACGCTACTGTTCCAGATGCGTCCGACGGCCTACATGTAAAAAAAGACACACAGGAGATCCTGCCTTCCTCCGCTACATGGCTCCCTCCAGTCTGCTGTCCTGGCTACGACACTGCTCCAGATGCGTCCGACGGCCTACATGTAAGAAAAGACACACAAGAAATCCTGCCTTCCTTCTCTCCGCGGTTCCCTCCAGTCTGCTGTCCTGGCTACGCCACTGCTCCAGATGCGTCCGACGGCCTACATGTAAGAAAAGACACACAGAAGATCCTGCCTTCCTCCGCTCCATGGCTCCCTCCAGTCGCCTGCAGTCCAAACTACGCCACTGCTCCAGATGCGTCCGATGGCCTACATGTAAGAAAAGACACACAGGAGATCCTGCCTTCCATCTCTCCGTGGCTCCCTCCAGTCTGCTGTCCTGGCTACGCCACTGCTCCAGATGCGTCCGACGGCCTACATGTAAGAAAAGACAAACAGGAGATCCTGCCTTCCTCCGCTCCATGGCTCCCTCCAGTCGCCTGCAGTCCTAACTGCGCCACTGCTCCAGATGCGTCCGGCGGCCTACATGTAAGAAAAGACACATAGGAGATCCTGCTTTCCTCCGCTCCATGGCTCCCTCCAGTCTGCTGTCCTGGCTACACCACTGCTCCAGATGCGTCCGACAGCCTACATGTGAGAAGACACACAGGAAATCCTGCCTTCCTTCTCTCCGTGGTTCCCTCCAGTCTGCTGTCCTGGCTACGCTACTGCTCCAGATGCGTCCGACGGCCTACATGTAAGAAAATACACACAGGAGATCCTGCCTTCCTAAGCTCAATGGCTCCCTCCAGTCGCCTGCAGTCCTAACTTTGTCACTGCTCCAGATGCGTCCGACGGCCTACATGTAAGAAAAGACACACAGGAGATCCTGCCTTCCTCCGCTCCATGGTTCCCTCCAGTCTGCTGTCCTGGCTACGCCTCTGCTCCAGAAGCATCCGACGGCCTACATGTAAGAAAAGACACACAGGAATTCCTGCCTTCCTCCGCTCCATGGCTCCCTCCAGTCTCCTGCAGTCCTAACTACGTCACTGCTCCAGATGCGTCCTACGGCCCACATGTGAGAAAAGACACACAGGAAATCCTGCCTTCCATCTCTCCGCGGTTCCCTCCAGTCTGCTGTCCTGGCTACGCCACTGCTCCAGATGCGTCCGACGCCCTACATGTAAGAAAAGACACACAGGAATTCCTGCCTTCCTCCGCTCCATGGCTCCCTCCAGTCGTCAGCAGTCCTAACTACAACACTGCTCCAGATGCGTCCGACGGCCTACATGTGAGAAAAGACACACAGGAGATCCTGCCTTCCTCCACTCCATGGCTCCCTCCAGTCTGCTGTCCTGGCTACGCCACTGCTCCAGATGCGTCCGACGGCCTACATGTAAGAAAAGACACACAGGAAATCCTGCCTTCTTTCTCTCCGCGGTTCCATCAAGTCTTCTGTCCTGGCTACGCCACTGCTCCAGGTGCGTCCAACGGCCTACATGTAAGAAAAGACACACAGGAGATCCTGCCTTCCTCCGCTCCATGGCTCCCTCCAGTCGCCTGCAGTCCTAACAACGCCACTGCTCCAGATGCGTCCGACGGCCTACATGTATGAAAAGACACACAGGAGATCCTGCCTTCCTCCGCTCCATGGCTTCCTCCAGTCTGCTGTCCTGGCTACGCCACTGCTCCAGATGCGTCCGATGGCCTATATGTGAGAAAAGACACACAGGAGATCCTGCCTTCCTCCACTCCATGGCTCCCTCCAGTCTGCTGTCCTGGCTACACCTCTGCTCCAGATGCGTCTGACGGCCTACATGTGAGAAAAGACACACAGGAAATCCTGCCTTCCTTCTCTCCGCGGTTCCCTCCAGTCTGCTGTCCTGGCTATGCTACTGCTCCAGATGCGTCCGACGGCCTACATGTAAAAAAAGACACACAGGAGATCCTGCCTTCCTCCGCTACATGGCTCCCTCCAGTCTGCTGTCCTGGCTACGACACTGCTCCAGATGCGTCCGACGGCCTACATGTAAGAAAAGACACACAAGAAATCCTGCCTTCCTTCTCTCCGCGGTTCCCTCCAGTCTGCTGTCCTGGCTATGCCATTGCTCCAGATGCGTCCGACGGCCTACATGTAAGAAAAGACACACAGAAGATCCTGCCTTCCTCCGCTCCATGGCTCCCTCCAGTCGCCTGCAGTCCAAACTACGCCACTGCTCCAGATGCGTCCGATGGCCTACATGTAAGAAAAGACACACAGGAGATCCTGCCTTCCATCTCTCCGTGGCTCCCTCCAGTCTGCTGTCCAGGCTACGCCACTGCTCCAGATGCGTCCGACGGCCTACATGTAAGAAAAGACAAACAGGAGATCTTGCCTTCCTCCGCTCCATGGCTCCCTCCAGTCGCCTGCAGTCCTAACTGCGCCACTGCTCCAGATGCGTCCGGCGGCCTACATGTAAGAAAAGACACATAGGAGATCCTGCTTTCCTCCGCTCCATGGCTCCCTCCAGTCTGCTGTCCTGGCTACACCACTGCTCCAGATGCGTCCGACGGCCTACATGTGAGAAAAGACACACAGGAAATCCTGCCTTCCTTCTCTCCGTGGTTCCCTCCAGTCTGCTGTCCTGGCTACGCTACTGCTCCAGATGCATCCGACGGCCTACATGTAAGAAAATACACACAGGAGATCCTGCCTTCCTAAGCTCAATGGCTCCCTCCAGTCGCCTGCAGTCCTAACTATGTCACTGCTCCAGATGCGTCCGACGGCCTACATGTAAGAAAAGACACACAGGAGATCCTGCCTTCCTCTGCTCCATGGTTCCCTCCAGTCTGCTGTCCTGGCTACGCCTCTGCTCCAGATGCATCCGACGGCCTACATGTAAGAAAAGACACACAGGAATTCCTGCCTTCCTCCGTTCCATGGCTCCCTCCAGTCGTCAGCAGTCCTAACTACAACACTGCTCCAGATTCGTCCGATGGCCTACATGAGAGAAAAGACACACATGAAATCCTGCCTTCCTTCTCTCCACGGTTCCCTCCAGTATGCTGTCCTGGCTACGCCACTGCTCCAGATGCGTCCGACGGCCTACATGTAAGAAAAGACACACAGGAAATCCTGCCTTCTTTCTCTCCGCGTTCCCTCCAGTCTTCTGTCCTGGCTACGCCACTGCTCCAGATGCGTCCAACGGCCTACATGTAAGAAAAGACACACAGGAGATCCTGCCTTCCTCCGGTCCATGGCTCCCTCCAGTCGCCTGCAGTCCTAACTACGCCACTGCTCCAGATGCATCCGACGGCCTACATGTAAGAAAAGACACACAGGAGATCCTGCCTTCCTCCGCTCCATGGCTTCCTCCAGTCTGCTGTCCTGGCTACGCCACTGCTCCAGATGCATCCGACGGCCTACATGTGAGAAAAGACACACAGGAGATCCTGCCTTCCTCCACTCCATGGCTCCCTCCAGTCTGCTGTCCTGGCTACGCCACTGCTCCAGATGCGTCCGAAGGCCTACATGTAAGAAAAGACACACAGGAAATCCTGCCTTCTTTCTCTCCGCGGTTCCCTCCAGTCTTCTGTCCTGGCTACGCCACTGCTCCAGATGCGTCCAACGGCCTATATGTAAGAAAAGACACACAGGAGATCCTGCCTTCCTCCGCTCCATGGCTCCCTCCAGTCGCCTGCAGTCCTGGCTACGCCACTGCTCCAGATGCGTCCGACGGCCTACATGTATGAAAAGACACACAGGAGATCCTGCCTTCCTCCGCTCCATGGCTTCCTCCAGTCTGCTGTCCTGGCTACGCCACTGCTCCAGATGCGTCCGACGGCCTACATGTGAGAAAAGACACACAGGAGATCCTGCCTTCCTCCACTCCATGGCTCCCTCCAGTCTGCTGTCCTGGCTACACCTCTGCTCCAAATGCGTCTGACGGCCTACATGTGAGAAAAGACACACAGGAAATCCTGCCTTCCTTCTCTCCGCGGTTCCCTCCAGTCTGCTGTCCTGGCTACGCTACTGCTCCAGATGCGTCCGATGGCCTACATGTAAAAAAAGACACACAGGAGATCCTGCCTTCCTCCGCTACATGGCTCCCTCCCGTCTGCTGTCCTGGCTACGCCACTGCTCCAGATGCGTCCGACGGCCTACATGTGAGAAAAGACACACAGGAAATCCTGCCTTCCTTCTCTCCGCGGTTCTCTTCAGTCTGCTGTCCTGGCTATGCCACTGCTCCAGATGCGTCCAACGGCCTACATGTAAGAAAAGACACACAGGAGATCCTGCCTTCCTCCGCTCCATGGCTCCCTCCAGTCTGCTGTCATGGCTACGCCACTGCTCCAGATGCGTCCGACGGCCTACATGTAAGAAAAAACACACAGGAAATCCTGCCTACCTTCTCTCCGCGGTTCCCTCCAGTCTGCTGTCCTGGCTACGCCACTGCCACAGATGCGTCCAATGGCCTACATGTAAGAAAAGACACACAGGAGATCCTGCCTTCCTCCGCTCCATGGCTCCCTCCAGTCACCTGCAGTCCTAACTACGCCACTGCTCCAGATGCGTCCGACGGCCTACATGTAAGAAAAGACACACAGGAGATCCTGCCTTCCTCCGCTCCATGGCTCCCTCCAGTCTGCTGTCCCGGCTACGCCACTGCTCCAGATGCGTCCGACGGCCTACATGTGAGAAAAGACACATAGGAGATCCTGCCTTCCTCCACTCCATGGCTCCCTCCAGTCTGCTGTCCTGGCTACACCACTGCTCCAGATGCGTCTGACGGCCTACATGTGAGAAAAGACACACAGGAAATCCTGCCTTCCTTCTCTCCGCAGTTCCCTCCAGTCTGCTGTCCTGGCTACGCTACTGTTCCAGATGCGTCCGACGGCCTACATGTAAAAAAGACACACAGGAGATCCTGCCTTCCTCCGCTACATGGCTCCCTCCAGTCTGCTGTCCTGGCTACGCCACTGCTCCAGATGCGTCCGAGGGCCTACATGTGAGAAAAGACACACAGGAAATCCTGCCTTCCTTCTCTCCGCGGTTCTCTTCAGACTGCAGTCCTCGCTATGCCACTGCTCCAGATGCGTCCGACGGCCTACATGTAAGAAAAGACACACAGGAGATCCTGCCTTCCTCCGCTCCATGGCTCCCTCCAGTCTGCTGTCCTGGCTACGACACTGCTCCAGATGCGTCCGACGGCCTACATGTAAGAAAAGACACACAGGAAATCCTGCCTTCCTTCTCTCCGCGGTTCCCTCCAGTCTGCTGTCCTGGCTACGCCACTGCTCCAGATGCGTCCGACGGCCTACATGTAAGAAAAGACACACTGAAGATCCTGCCTTCCTCCGCTCCATGGCTCCCTCCAGTCGCCTGCAGTCCAAACTACGCCACTGCTCCAGATGCATCTGACGGGCTACATGTGAGAAAAGACACACAGGAAATCCTGCCTTCCTTCTCTCCGCGGTTCCCTCCAGTCTGCTGTCCTGGCTACGCTACTGCTCCAGATGCGTCCGACGGCCTACATGTAAAAAAGACACACAGGAGATCCTGCCTTCCTCCGCTCCATGGCTCCCTCTAGTCTACTGTCCTGGCTACGCCACTGCTCCAGATGCGTCCGACGGCCTACATGTAAGAAAAGACACACAGGAAATCCTGCCTTCCTTCTCTCCGCGGTTCTCTTCAGTCTGCTGTCCTGGCTACGCCACTGCTCCAGATGCGTCTGACGGCCTACATGTAAGAAAAGACACACAGCAGATCCTGCCTTCCTCCGCTCCATGGCTCCCTTCAGTCGCCTGCAGTCCTAACTACGTCACTGCTCCAGATGCGTCCGACGGCCCACATGTGAGAAAAGACACACAGGAAATCCTGCCTTCCTTCTCTCCGCGGTTCTCTTCAGTCTGCTGTCCTGGCTATGCCACTGCTCCAGATGCATCCGACGGCCTACATGTAAGAAAAGACACACAGGAGATCCTGCCTTCCTCCACTCCATGGCTCCCTCCAGTCTGCTGTCCTGGCTACGCCACTGCTCCAGATGCGTCCGACGGCCTACATATGAGAAAAGACACACAGGAAATCCTGCCTTAATTCTCTCCGTGGCTCCCTCCAGTCTGCTGTCCTGGCTACGCCACTGCTCCAGATGCGTCCGACGGCCTACATGTAAGAAAAGACACAAAGGAGATCCTGCCTTCCTCCGCTCCATGGCTCCCTCCAGTCGCCTGCAGTCCTAACTATGTCACTGCTCCAGATGCGTCCGACGGCCTACATGTAAGAAAAGACACACAGGAGATCCTGCCTTCCTCCGCTCCATGGCTCCCTCCAGTCTGCTGTCCTGGCTACGCCACTGCTCCAGATGCATCCGACGGCCTACATGTAAGAAAAGACACACAGGAATTCCTGCCTTCCTCCGCTCCATGGCTCCCTCCAGTCGCCTGCAGTCCTAACTACGTCACTGCTCCAGATGCGTCCTACGGCCCACATGTGAGAAAAGACATACAGGAAATCCTGCCTTCCTTCTCTCCGCGGTTCCCTCCAGTCTGCTGTCCTGGCTACGCCACTGCTCCAGATGCGTCCGACGGCCTACATGTAAGAAAAGACACACAGGAGATCCTGCCTTCCTTCTCTCCATGGCTCCCTCCAGTCTGCTGTCCTGGCTACGCCACTGCTCCAGATGCTTCAGACGGCCTATATGTAAGAAAAGACACACAGGAATTCCTGCCTTCCTCCGCTCCATGGCTCCCTCCAGTCATCTGCAGTGCTAACTACATCACTGCTACAGATGCGTCTGATGGCCCACATGTGAGAAAAGACACACAGGAAATCCTGCCGTCCTTCTCTCCGCGGTTCCCTCCAGTCTGCTGTCCTGGCTACGCCACTGCTCCAGATGCGTCCGACGGCCTACATGTAAGAAAAGACACACAGGAGATCCTGCCTTCCTCCGCTCCATGGCTCCCTCCAGTCTGCTGTCCTGGCTACGACACTGCTCCAGATGCGTCCGACGGCCTCCATGTGAGAAAAGACACACAGGATATCCTGCCTTCCTTCTCTCCGTGGTTCCCTCCAGTCTGCTGTCCTGGCTACACCAATGCTCCAGATGCGTCCGACGGCCTACATGTAAGAAACGACACACAGGAGATCCTGCCTTCCTCCGCTCCATGGCTCTCTCCAGTCTGCTGTCCTGATTACGGCACTGCTCCAGATGCATCCAAAGGCCTACATGTAAGAAAAGACAAACGGGAATTCCTGGCTTCCTCCGCTCTGCGGCTCCCTCCAGTCGTCTGCAGTCCTGACTACGTCACTGCTCCAGAAGCGTCCTACGGCCTACAAGTGGGAAATGACACACTGCAGATCCTGCCTTCCTTTGCTCCGCGGTTCCCTCCAGTCTGCTGTCCTGACTACGGCACTGCTCCAGATGCATCCGAAGGCCTACATGTAAGATAAGACAAATGGGAAATCTTGGCTTCCTCCGCTCTGCGGCTCCCTCCAGTCGTCTAAAGTCCTGACTACGTCACTGCTCCAGAAGCGTCCTACATGTGGGAAATGACACACTGCAGATCTTGCCTGTCTCCACTCCGGGGTTCCCTCCAGTCATCTGCCATCCTGACTATGCCACTGCTCCAGAAGCGTCCAACATCCTAAATGTGGGAAAAGACACACTGCAGATCCTGCCTTCCTTCGTTCCATGGTTCCCTCCAGTCTGATGTCCTGGCTACGCCACTGCTCCAAATGAGTCCGACGGCCTACGTGTGAGAAAAGACACACAGGAAATCCTGCCTTCCTTCGCTCCACTGATCCCTCCAGTGCTCTGCAGTCCTGACTATGCCACTGCTCCAGAAGCGTCTGATGTCCTACAGGTGGGAATTGACACCCTGCTAATCTCTTTGCCAGATCCATCAGATGATGATCTAAACAATCAGAATTTCTTGGTTAGACATACTATTTAAATAATTGTACTACTACTACATTTTGATAGATACAATTTGATCAATTTGCCATTTATCCATTTTATTGACTCTTTCATCCAAAACCAAGATACTGACTCATATGCTGACCAACTTTCCTCCAACCATCCAACTGAACAACCGTCCAACATGTCCGTCCACACACTAACCAACTTTTTGCATCAGACAAGCCAACCAGTCATCTATTCCATCAGACCACCCAACTTCTCTCCAACTTGTGAGGTCACAGAAGTAGGTGGACAGTGGGCCTGATTCAGACCCGTTCTCTAGAAAGCGATCACTCAGAACGAGGTATGTTTCGCAATGTGCACATGCAGATGCATCGCAGTGCGCGTGCGCGAACTAGGCTGAGCGATCGGGAAGCATTCGCTCGCCCAACAGAGACAGCCCAGCTGAATGAGTGACAGCTCAAACCGTTTGTGGGTGGTAACAGGGGTAGGCCACTGGAAGCAGGGGAGTGGAGGTGCGAAAACTGGCGTATCTGAGCATCTTAACGCTATTTCAGAGGCGTGCATAATTAACACTCAGTGTCATAGTACACGTCACCTGGTTGAATTATACACTGAAGTGCTCGCAGTGCTTGTGGTAAGGGTATAGTCAACCTCAAGTGCTACGTTCACTTCCGATGGAACCCGATGTACCGATGGTTACATACACTTCCTGGAGATGATGTGCGCTATTGAGCATCTAAAGACAGGCTGGTGGGCGTCTGCATACACACCGCCATCGCACGGCAAGACATAACGGGCGTGCCTATGCCTTGCCGTACGATCGCCTGCCTTGCCATCACTTAGCCGAATTTGCATATGCTGGGAGCGAGCGTACGCATATAGCGAACGGGTCTGAATCAGGCCCAGTGTTCACCTACTTCTACATGTTTTAAGTAAATATTTGTTTTTTAAAAAATTAGCATGTCTATTTGTTTCAATAAAACTTTGCTATTTTTTTTCTTCAAAGTGTGTACATTGAAATACAGGTCTATTACTGTGTTTTACTGAATATGTATTTAAATATAAAAGAATAAAAACAGCCCCAACCTAGTTCATTCTTTTGTGACATTATGCACTTATTTTGGCACATTTGCAGATGTTCTCACTCAGGTTTTTTTTTTTAACTCAGGTTTGTTTTATTTCATTTTGAGTTTTACACAATACAACTATATAAATCCACAACAAAAGAAAAGCTAAACAAAAAGTCAAAACAAACAAGAAAAAAAATGAAAATGAACTCATACCTTTACCTAAACTAAATAATTAGTTAATGCCTATGGGACAGATTTATCATTTAATATTTGCATTTTCGGGGGTGCCCACAAATATTAAGCAGCAAATATTTCTGACCACAAATGCAGCCCCATATGTTTTTATGCATTCTAGAGTTTTCCCCCGATAGCTAATGCCATCTGCAGAGTTGCCGACGGTCCACGGTGATACATGCACCGGCCGCACATGCACAGTGTGCGCCAAGGACCCAAACCAGTCAGCGTTGTGATAGTTAAAGCTATCATACTGCTTCCAGCTCTTCACCGGGCCGGGCTCACCGGCAAGAGCAGAATTGTAAATTCAACTAAAAATATAAATTTTCATTTTTCACGTTGAAGATTTGTGCAAAAATATTTATCACATCCACATTAAACATGCAGATTGTGATAAATACTGGGTAAGGTGCTGGAACCGTTCGATCAACTATTATGTGTTTCAAATTCTATGTATAGGGGGTGATATGTGACAATAGGAGGGGTAGGTGGGGACAAATATGATAAGGGACCTCCTCACAGCCCATTGTATTACTAATGATCCCTCTGCCAGCCCTCCTCACTGTGCACCGTCTCTGTTCCTTTTCTATAACCCAAGTCCCTGTTCTTCCAACCACTGTACTGTATATGTCATTTCTCTAATACTACATTATCAATTTTTGTTCCTAAATGTATCATTCCTCCCTTTACTTCTCCTAATTATATGTCCTTGTACATACAGTATATTGCCTGATCTATCTATCTTGTCCTGACTTTCACCCTAATAGACTGCACTCTCAGAGCCGTAACTAGATTTTTTGGTGCCCTGTGCCAGAAAGAGCATTGGCGCCCCCCTCATTTTTCAAAGGGACATAATACACCTAAAAAAGGGCCAAGGCTTCATGGGGAAGGGCCAGGGAATAGATAGGAGAGGCCAGGAGATGCTGGGGATGAAATAAGAGGAAGCTACAAGCAAGAATTATAATAAACAGAAATTTGACAGGCCCAAACAGCGCCCCCTGACCTGTGGTGCCCTGTGCGATGGCACCGGCCGCACTATCCTAGCTTCGGCCCTGTGCACTCTGCTTTCCTTACCCATGTGGGACTTACTTTCCTCCTTCTTCCTGGCCATTAACTGGAAACTGCAGCAACCGTAGATAGAATGTTACAGGATGAAGAACTGTGATGTCACAGGATAGGTGATTGATGTCACAGTAACCATAGCAACCAATGCTGCTGAGTTACAGCTATTATATATTCACATTGTACACATCAATTGTAACTGGATTTACATGACCTTGCAGTAAAAAAAAAAATACAAAAAGAGAATAATGTAGAAGATAAAGTATAAGAAATGTTGTACAGAGGGCCTGATTCAGAGCCGGACGCTATTTGCGCTCGCTCGTTCAGAAAAAGGGGCCGGATATTTAAATAGAGCGCTCGCTCTTTGCGGTCTGTTGACGCCTCTATGTCTGAGCGAGCAAACGAAATATGCGCTCGCTATTTTGTAAAAACGCCCCCTGGCCGCTCGCATCCTACGTCATCTCCGCTATTTATTAGATTAATCGAGTACATCGAACGGCGTATGAACTGCTCGCTATTCTTGTGGTAGCTTTGTCCTACCGCAATCATGCGAGCAGGTCAGACTAAAAAACAACCAAGTGACGTGGCCGATGACGCTGCTTTGTTAATTATGCACACCCTTAAAACGCCCGTTTTGACAGTTTGGCACGCCTGCGTTCGGATCTCCACTCCCCGTTTTCAAGCACCTTCCCTGTTACCACCCACAAACGCCTCAACCTGTCACTCAAATTAGCAGGCCCTCACTATTTTGCGAGCGCTCGATTTCCGACCGCAATGACTGTTTGGCGCATGCGCATTACGACCCATACGCATGCGCAGATGTGCGAACATCGCTCGGAGCGAATGAGCGGCCGCTTACGAGCGGCTCTGAATCAGGCCCAGAGTGCCTCAATATATAAGTGAATTTAAAATGTAAACGATAGGAATACCTAGATTATTATAGTAGATTAGAGTTTGTATGTTCTCCCTGTGCTTCTGTGGGTTTCCTCCAAGTACTCAAATTTCCTCCCACAATCCAAAAATATACTGATAGGTTAATTGTTTCCTGACAAAACAAATGAACATTAGTGTGTCTATGGGTCTCATTCAGACCCGCTCGCAAGCGCTAATGTGCTCGCAAACGGGTCGATGTAGAGGCCCTGCGCACGCGCAGCGTCCGCACTGCGCGTGCGCAAGCCCCGCAGCAAGAGAGAAGTTCTCTCGCTCCGGGGCTTACTACAAAAGGGGTGGCTGTCGATGGTGATCGACAGCTCGCACAGTTTTGTAGGCGGGGCAGGAGGTGGCTTTCCAAACGGAGGCGTTGCCGATGGAACGCCTGCCATTTGGGGGCGGCCCCACTGACATCACTCGTGATGTCAATGGTGAGCTTCCGGTTCTAATAGAGCCGAAAGCTCACTGGGGCTTGCGGCAGACGAGACCCTACCACAAGGGTCTCGTCGCAAGCCCCGATGGTCGCGATCGTCTTGACCATCGCGACCATCACTCTGGCCGCTCGCTAAAGCTGTGGGTGGTCACCCACAGCCTAGCAAGCGGCCAGCTCAGAAAATGGATGCGGCCGCCCTCATTCAGAGTGAGCGCCTCTGAATGAGGTCCTATGTATATACACGTGGTAGGGAATATGGATTGTAAAGCTCCACTGGGGCAGGGACTAATGTAAATGACTGAAATATTCTCTATAAGGAGCTGCAGAATGTGGGCCTGATTCAAAGATGGGCACTAATGCGATCATAGCTGTAGTTTCACAAGCAATGCAGCTGCGAAAATATGCTAATGGATCCAAAGCTTACCCGCACATAATTATGCCCAATGCTGCCTTCGTACATGCGGACGACATCGCTTAACTGTGTAAACATTGGTAACATTGACTCACATCGAGAGGCCATCTTGCCCTTGCTGACTGTCTAACCAGCCGCAGACTCGGCAGTTCTCCTGACACACAGAGGATTCTCTTGCAGCGTAGGAGATTGCAAGGGCTAATTTATGCACGTCCATGTAACAGCGTTTAAATGGTCAAAGACACCTGCATTTTTCAGACCACCCCCCGTTACCACCCCCAAACGCTGATAAGAGATGGTACGTGATGTCTTTGATTATAGTTCTTTTTCATAAATTTCATTAGACATTTAAACCGCATCCCCATTAGATTAGCCACGCCTGCAGTTTTTTTTGCCACATCCATTTTGCTAATGCCATGCACTGGTAGAAAATCCAGGACCACCTAATTGCATTTGCCCCCCCAGGATAAAACTTAGAAGCCAGCCTCTGCCCACTAGTATTGCCACTCCTTGTGCTACTCTCCTATCACTTTTCTAACTAAAATGTTTCTGAAGTTTGTAGCCCTTGTGATTGGCTCTTAGGGGGTGGTATGTACTAAGCTGGAAAATGCGGTAAAACACCAAAAAAAATCAGTTTTTAGGGGTTTTTCAGCATTTCCCATATGTACTAAGCACCTGAATATGATGCATTGCCTAAATCCCCTTCACAGAGAGGACACGGAGAGGACCCTGATGTCATCAGTTAGCGTCCAGCATCATTCCCTTCCAGCCAAGTGTGCATAGAGGGGGAATATAACCATGTGGCAAGCGTAGCGAGCCACCGAGCCCGAAGTGTGGCAAGCGCAGTGAGTCCACGAGGGGGCAACTTTCTTGTTTAAGTGGGCACAACTTCTTTAGCTGGCCTTCATGGGCATGAACTGCACTTCTGCCCTCACTCACGTCACTTCCAGGTCCCTAGCAAGAAGGTGAAATAAGCTCCCCTTCTTAAATAGGAGGCGGAGCTAAATGACGCGATTCATGAAGAATCACATAATTAAGCCCCGCCCCATACACGGGGACCCGTGATCACCGCGGAAATTCTCCCCCATTCTGCCCACTTCAATAGGAAGTGGGCAGAATGCGGGAGAAATCCCTACCCTTCCGGGGGTGCGGGGGGTTACCCGAATTCCAGGAGGGTAGGCATGTATGCATATAAATATAGGATAATAATAGTAATAAGTATTGTGCTAAGCTACTTGCACTAGCTGTGATGCAACATTAGGTTCCATTTTGTTGACATAAAGGGAGACCAAAAACACTATAACATGTGGTACAGTGCCGCATGGGGATTACTTATATAGGGGATAGTGGCCTTGGCTTCGGGGAATTCTGTGGGGTTTGATATACCCCAGCAAGATTTAAACTCCTATAATTTTATTTTCAACATACTGTGCGCAATATGCCGTTTTGTGTAGCTTGAGTTGAGACATTGCCAGTTTGCTAAGCGATAGCGTTTTAGTGCATTGAGTGCTAGCGCAGTAAATACATGTGCGTAAAGTGCGTGTGCTTAGGTGAAGAAATATACCGGGGTGTAGCTCCCCAGTTTTTCCCCAGGCTATATTCCATGTAGCTGAAACATTTATACAAGAGGATCCTATTTTAGGATACTGATATTCCAAGATTTGAAACACTGACATCGGAAATAATGTACTGGATATATGCCCTGATTCAGAGCCGGACGCTCTGACAGAGTGCTCGCTCTGAATCAGGGCTGTCCCTTCTCCTTTTTGGAGCTGCCTCCTGGCCGCTCGCATAGCTGTGGGTGACCACCCACAGCTATAGCGAGTGGCCAAAATGATGGTCGCGATGGTCAAAACCATCGGGCTTACGATGAGACCCTGCGGTAGGATCTCGCTGCCGCAAGCCCTGGAGTGCTTTTGGCTCTATCAGAGCCAAAAGCACTCCCACTGACATCACTAGTGATGTCAGTGGGGCCGGCCCCAGACGGTAGGCGTTCCCATGGGAACGCCTCCGTCTGGGTAGCCACGCCCCCGGCACGCCCACCAAAGGGGGCGTGCTGTCAATCACCATTGACAGCACGCCCCCTTTGGTGCGAGACCCATAACGACGGCTTGGCCGTCGTTATTCGGGTCTCGCGCATGCGCACGACGGAGCCGCCTCCGTCGTGCACATGCGCACTTGGGCAACATCGACCCGCTTGCGAGCGGGTCTGAATCAGGCCCATAGTCAGGTAGTGCACAAAGCAAGGAAGGCATTCTCCACAGTCCACCAACCCATGGGTGCTCTATGGGGCATCCAGCGGGTGCTGCGGGGGGCGGTCCGGTGTGGGACCACACCCACGCCGCTAGTCAATGGCCATTGATACTCAAACCCATTCCGGGTTTTGGAATATTTCGGTATTTAGAATTACGGATATGGGAGACTCTCAGCCTGCCCCGGATCCCTCTTCGAGGCAAAACCTTGCGATCCCGCTGTCGGATCACGAGGTTCTGCATTGAGTGGGCTTAATGCTTATTGGCTCTCAGCCAATCAGTGTTAAGCCCACAGGAAGTTAGGTTTTAGGAAGATGCCGCCCTTGCCTGACACCCTTGCTGCCCCACGTACTGAGGACACCGTCAGCGACCCCACACTGCCGACATTGCCACACTGAGGACACCAACGGCACCCCTGCACTGCCAGCAGACGTGCACTGAGGACACCATTGGCACCCCCCTTTGCCGACACCCTGCACTGAGGACACTGCCAGCACCTCAGCACTCCCCATGTACTGAGGACACCGTCAGCAACCCCACACTGCCGGCACTCCCACACTGAGGATACCACCGGCACCCTTGCACTGCCAACACTGTCAGCACACATGCACTGAGGACCCTGCTGGCACCCTGCTTTGCCGACACCCTGCTCTAAGGACACTGCCAGCACCACACCAAGGACATCCCTGCACAGCCGTCACTGTCAGCACTTCTGCACTGAGAGCACCGCTGGTACCCCCGCGCTGCCAAAACTATGCACTCAGGACACTGCCAGGACCCCCACTCTGCCAACACTGCCACACAGCGCCACTGACAGACTCGCCGGGCCCAGGTGACAGGGGGCATGGCCACGTCCCATTAGAAAAAAACAAAACCAAAACATTTTTGCTCTAGGGATGGGGTTCTGTGTGCCCCTCAACCCGGCACACAGCCAATGGGGGGCACAATCATCATGATCGCTCCACCCATAGGCATGGTAGACTGCTCCGGCTGCTGCTTCAGCAGCCGCGACCAGTCTCCCAGTGCAGCCCAGCGCACAGCAGCGTACAGTGCATCCGGAAAGTATTCACAGCGCTTCACTTTTCCACATTTACAGCCTTATTCCAAAACGGGAATTAATTCATTTTTGTCCTCAAAAAATTCTACACACAATACCCCATAATGACAACGTGTAAAAAGTTTTCTTTTGAGATTTTTGCAAATTTAAAAAAAAAAAACTAAAATAAAATAAGAAATCACATGTACATAAGTATTCACAGCCTTTGCCATGAAGCGCAAAATTGAGCTCAGGTGCAACCTGTTTCTACTGATCATCCTTGAGATGTTCCTACAGCTTAATTAGAGTCTACCTGTGGTAAATTCAGTTGTTTGGACATGATTTTGAAAGGCATACACCTGTCTATATAAGGTACCACACTTGACAGTGCATGTCAGAGCACAAACCAAGCATGAAGTCCAAGGAATTGTCTGTAGACCTCTGAGAAAGGATTGTCTGTAGACCTCTGAGACAGGATTGTCTAGAGGCACAAATCTGCTGAAAGGTTCAGAAAAATATCTGCTGCTTTGAAGGTCCCAATGAGCACAGTGGCCTCCATCATCCATAAATGGAAGATGTTCAGAAGCACCAGGACTCTTCCTAGAGTTGGCCAGCTGTCTAAACTGAGCGATCGTGGGAGAAAGGCCCTGGTCAGGGAGGTGACCAAGAACCCGATGATCACTCTGTCAGAGCTACAGCATTCATCTGTGGAGAGAGGAGAACCTTCCAGAAGGACAACCATCTCTGCTGCAATCCACCAATCAGGCCTGTATGGTAGAGTGGCTAGATTGAAGCCACTCCTTAGTAAAAAAAAAGCACATGGCAGCCCACCTGGAGTTTGCCAAAATGCACCTGAAGGACTCTCAGACCATGAGAAACAAAATTATCTGGTCTGATGAGATATAGATTGAACTCTTGGCGTGAATGCCAGGCATTATGTTTGGAGGAAACCAGTCATGGCTCATCACCAGGCCAATACCAACCCTACAGTGAAGCATGGTGGTGGCAACATCATGCTGTGTGGATGTTTTTCAGCGGCAGGAACTGGGAGACTAGTCAGGATAGAGGGAAAGATGAATGCAGCAATGTGCAGAGACATCCTGGATGAAAACCTGCTCCAGAGCGCTCTTGACCTCAGACTGGGACGACGGTTCATCTTTCAGCAGGACAATGACCCTAAGCACACAGCCAAGATATCAAAGGAGTGGCTTCAGTACAACCCTGTGAATATCCTTGAGTGGCCCAGCCTTGAATCCGATTGAACATCTCTGGAGAGATCTGAAAATGGCTGTGCACCGACGCTTCCCATCCAACCTGATGGAGCTTGAGAGGTGCTGCAAAGAGGAATGGGCGAAACTGCCCAAAGATAGGTGTGCCAAGCTTGTGGCATCATATTCAAAAAGACTTGAGGCTGTAATTGCTGCCAAAGGTGCATCAACAAAATATTGAGCAAAGGCTGTGAATACTTATGTACATGTGATTTCTTAGTTTTTTTTTTGTTTAATTAAATTTGCAAAAATCTCAAAAAAACTTTTTACATGTTGTCATTATGGGGTGTTGTGTGTAGAATTTCGAGGACAAAAATAAATTTGTTCCATTTTGGAATAAGGCTGTAACATAACAAAATGTGGAAAAAGTGAAGCACTGTAAGAGGGAGGGGGTGTGGTGCCAGACCTGGGCCTCCGCAAGGCCCCTCCAGCAAGCCTGGGCCCGGGTAATTAGTACCCTCTTCCCCCCCTCTCGGCGAGCCTGCCGCCACACTGCCAACATCGACGACACTTCCGCTTTGAGGATATCACTGGCACTCTCGCATTGAGGACACCGCCAGCACACCGCACTGCCAACACTGCTGTCACAGTAAGTGCACCATTGGTGTATCCAACCCACACTGTTTAACACACTGTATCCGTGGTGGAAGCTGAACTGCCACATGTTAGTGCCACCCACTGCTGTCGCTTAACTTAGTCAGCCAGCTAGCTGGATGCAACCTTTTGGCCCTAAACTAGATGAAAAAAAATCAATATTGTGAGGTGGTCAAAATTGATTGGAAATGACTGGAAATAAATGTTATTGAGCTTGATAATACTGTAGGAACAAAAACAGGCCCAAATTATGTTATTTTAGCTGTTTTTATAATTTTATTTAGAAAAAAATACAGATCCAAAACCAAAACCAAAAAACAAAGCACGCAAGGGCGGTTTTGGCAAAACCAATCCAGATCCAAAACAAGACGAGATCCAAAACCAAAACACGGGGGTCAGCACACATCACATCTAATAAATATATGATACCCTTGTCTACTCTCCTGAAACAATTGCCACACTCACAAATTTTTCACAGGACTCCCATGAGAGCAGGTCACCTTGTCACAGTCAGTGCACAACATCATATCCCCTCCCCCTCTGTGTGATGCCACAATTCACAGCATTGCAGGTAGTGATAGGCTGGGGCAATGCCGGGGGAATGCAGAGATAGGTGCCCATACTTAGGGGTGTGGTCAGCACCACAGAGGCTTGGCTAACCATCAGAGAGTGCATGGTCTGGGCCCCTTTAAAAAAAAATATAGTAAATACAGGATGCAGTCAATATCCTGACCACGGGGATTCCGGCGCTCAGAATTCCGGCACCGAATCCCGACCTCCGGAATCTCGAAGGTATGTAGTGAGGTTGGGGGGAGGGTTAGGATTTAGGCACTAGGAAGAGGGTTAGGTTTAGGGTGCAGGGGAGGTTAGGTTTTAAGCACTAGGGGGGAGGTTAGGGTCAGGGACCAGGGAGGGAGCGTTAGGGTAGGGAGAGGGTTAGAATACTGACCAACAAGTGTCAGTATTCTAACCCTGTCAGGATGCCAATCCCGAGTGCCAGCATCCTGTACCCCAGTAATTACTGCTAGTGCATGCATGATAATGTACCAGATTAATAACAGCAATACATTGTAGAAAATACACCATAGTCTTGTGTAGTATCAATGTAACATATGTATAATTTGAGTACACAGTCTAGAACCTGCTCCCTAGAAGAGGAGGTGGGACCTTAGCCAGTGGGGCCTACCAGGGGTTTCCCCTGTACCCCTGTGGGCCAGTCCGACCCTGATTGCAGGGGATAATTGTTTTCATGCTGTTTACAATGCTGTTAATCATTAATAATATTTTCATAAATTATTAATTAGTATTGTTTTTTTTGTTTGTACAAGGTTTTATAAACTATATATTATATGTACATTATTAGGAACACATATATTTCACTAGCCCTCAAAACCTATTATACCCATGTGACACCATGAGGGGGACTATATGGGGCTAATCTATTGTACACTCTTCCCTCTGAGCATATGCCAACTGCAGAATTCCACAGGACGTAATGGGTCTGAGTCTGAGTTGCATGAATTGCCAATGTCGGAAGCAGTGGAAGAATTTTTTTCCTTCTGCGCATGTGTCTGAGTCTCACTGCGCATGTTCCCAGACAGCGTGCGCACGTGGTCTGAGTTGCAATTGAGGCACACGGGAAATGCACGGTTTCAGAAATGTGTTGAAAATGTAGTGGGGCATTCCTGGGCAGTGACAGGGAGGTGGCTTAGTGGACACACAGAGTTGATGTCACTGAAAGTGATTACGTACACAGACACACAACTGTTCATATCAGAGGCCATACTCGGACAGAAAACCTGCGCATGCCATAGGGCTGGTGCAAGTTTTGATGATGCATCTAAAGAAACACCAATCGGTATGGATGCTGACCAGGGGCATCATTTGGACACATTGCTGTACACCAGGGAAGGTCTTTGTAGCAGCAGACGGGCGACTGACAAAAGACGCAGACACAAGCAAGGTTGTGTACGGCTCAGTATCAGTCCTGATGTGTAGAAGTCCTACAGGAGATGATTGCCAATGCTGGATCTAATGCTGGGCCATGGCCTGCTACCCTCAGCGCTCCTGTGTAACAGAAGGGACTTCTTAATACATTTACTCGAGAACCGTAGTCTTATCCAGATAAGTGTGTATGCTATGTAAGTGCATTACAGTATATGGTCATTCTTAAAGTTTAATCTATATAATAAAATTGACTGCTGATAAAAATTGTGTCATGACATTGGAATGTTATGGCAGTTGGTATGAACTCTGATCCCACCCACTGGTGTCAGGAGAGAGTTAAGGGATGGTGATAGAGAGAGATGGCGTGGAAGGAGTGGTGGTGAGAAAGTGTTAGGGTGAATAAAAGATAGATAAAGGAGAGGAAAGAGAGCAGAAGGTGGAGCGTGGTGAGAAAGTATCAGGGAGAGAGAAAGAGGGGGGGTGGTAGAGATAGAGAGGAAAAAAATGTAACAAATAAAAGCCATGAAACACGGGCAATACAGCTGTTAAAGAACACTGCACTATGGTATATCCTCATTAATTGGAACTTAAAGGGAATCAAAGTTCTTCTCTGTATGATGTAGATGTACTAAGCCTTGAACAGAGATAAAGTAGAGAGAGCTAAAGTACCAACCAATCAGCTCCTGTAATTTTTCAAACACAGCCCGTAAAGTGACAGAAGCTGATTGATTGGTACTTTATCTCTCCCTGACCCTAACCTCCCCCCTAGGCTTAGTACACCCTACCTAATCACTGTTGTCATGATTCTGTTATAGTGTTCACTCTATCTCCGGCGGCAGGCAGGGTGCCGGAGCTAGAGAGGGCACTTCCGTGTGTGCGCCTCAGGCGCACGCGCCCAAAGATGGGGCGTGGCCATTGAAAAGGGGGAGAGTCTATAAAACGTGTCCCCTTTTCGCCTTCCTTGGGGGCGTGCCTGGCACTTATGAACACGCCGGGCAGCCCCCAAGCACTGCAGACAGGGAGAATAGATGCTGGGTGCATGCACCCGGCGTCTATTTTCCGGCGGTGACCGGGTCACCGCACATTTCCACACCCGCGGGACACTGCGACCCTTGGGTGAAGATGGCACCCGCAGGCTGTGAGGGAAGGGTCGCTTTTTGCCCTCCAGAAGGAGGGCAGGATGCCGCACCCCGCTAAAACAGCTTAGCGGGAACGCTACTGTAATAATTTTATTAAGGGGAAAGAGTCAACAGGAATATTCTATTTATGATCAAATAAGCTCCCAATTTATATTTATGTACATGATATTTCTCTTTATTTTCATAACCCACTAAAATCTAATAGTGAGACTCAACAGACAGTATTTTAGGATAAAAGTTAAAATTTTGTAATTACGGTAATGTTCCAGAAGCAGTAGCTGGCATAAGCACAGACTTTACCTAGGGCCTGCAGCCCCCCAGTTAAATCCATCACCCCCAGTGCTCCTCCAGTACATGCACTGGCAGTAGCTTTACATTACCAGCTTTTTCCTTTTCTGATCGCATGCCGGACAAACAGTCCCATGGGGAGGAGAATTTTTTCCCCCTCAGACCACCAGTTCAGACAGCAATTCACAGAAAGTGCTTCCATTGTGAACCCACTCCCATATTATTCCACCAGCCTTACATTGCTTCTGGGGGCTGCAGCCGCTGAAGTCGCTAGAAGCCGCTGTTTTTGCGCATGCGAGAGTTTAGTTGTAATTGTGTAACAGTGATGGGCAGGTGACTAGATGTACAGGCAGTGGCCACTACCCTCAAGTCAAAAGTCAGGAGAACCACCAATGGCAGGCAGGAGTTTTTGTACTGTGAGCATACCTAATGTGCCTGCAAATCCAGCCAAATGGTGACATGAAGTCATTGGTATGGAGACAGTCAGATAGAATAACAGACACATTCACATAAAACTAAGGCCCTCATTCAGAAAAGCGAGCGCTCACTCTGAATGAGGGCGGCCGCTTTTGTTTTGAATGCCGGCCTCCTGGCCGCTCGCTAAGCTGTGGGTTACCACCCACAGCTTTAGCGAGTGACCAGGTGATGGTCGCAATGGTTGAGACCATCGCGACAAGACTCTTGCGGTAGGGTCTCATCTACCGCAAGCCCCAGGTAGTTTCCTGCTCTAACAGAGCTCCCTACTGACATCACTGGTGATGTCAGTAGGGCCGCCTACAAACGGCAGGCGTTCCTTCAGGAACACCTCCATTTGTCCGGCCACCCCCCCACTCTGCCTACAAAACGGGGCGAGCTGTCGATCAACATCGACAGCTGCCCCGTTTGTAGCGAGCCCCGGAGCGAGTGAATTTTCACTCGCTCCGGGGCTTGCGCACGCGCACTGCGAGCGCTGCACATGCGCAGGCCCTCCCCATCAACCCGCTTGCGAGCTGGTGTGAATGAGGGCCTAAATGCGTGTGTTCAAGCTTATTTGCCGTTAGGCACACGACCTACTGCAAGTGGTAGCTTTAATAGGGAAAACTAGAACTCTTGTACTAAAATGTGTTCAGCTCATAAGAAACAACCTTCTTTTCTCTTCACTGACAAAATGTGGTGTAATAGATTCAGGATACGGTTTCTTGCATCAGTAGTCTAATCCCGCTGCTAATACAGATTACCCATCACATACGTATATCCAGTGGCATCAACCAAAACACTTGGTGTCCCAGTTAAGTAGCTTAAGTCGCTTAAAGGATGTACTGTAGACTTGGAAGAACATTATAAAGCAATACCTGAGCCAGTGTAAGAGTATATACTAAGCTTTGGAAAGTGATAAACTACCAACCAATCAGCTCCTAACTGTCATTTTTCAAACACAGCCTGCAAGATGACAGTTAGGAGCCGAGTGGCTAGTAGTCTATCACTTTCCAGAGCTTAGTACATCCCCCGCCTAGGAATAAGAGATGTGTTAGTGCTGTTACCTTTCTGCTTCCTGTCTGGTATTGGCAGACTGATCTTGATGTAACTATGTGCAGCTTTCATTATCAGATAACTGTGGCATGTACCCGCATATTGTGCAGTTTGTAAATGTGAGAACTAAAGGCCTTATATACAGAGTTGGTCTCAAACGGACTCACAAAATGCGTCTAAAATATAGTTGCATCTCTGCACCTAATCACAGTCATTCTCAGATATCTTGAGTTGCCCACTGCCTTTCCTTGTTGTATCTGGGGAGATGAGACTAAGGCCCTCATTCAGAGCCGTACGCTCTGAGCAGAGCGCACGCTCTGAATGAGAGCCGGCCTCCATAACTATGGAGCGTCCTCCTGGACGCTCGTATAGCTGTGGGTTCTGCTCAGTGCAGAACATCGACCCACTTGCGAGCGGACAGCCGCTCGCTAGTGGGTCTGAATCAGGGCCTAGATTGCAACTGGAGATGTGAGTACAGGCTTCACTTAGTACATCACGGCACATAATGAAAATATATATTGAAGTAAGGGCCTGATTCAGACCCACTCGCGAGCGGCTGTCCGCTCGCAAGTGGGTCGATGTTATGCACTGAGCATGCGCACGACGGAGGGAGCTCCGTCGTGCGCATGCGCCAGACGCGATGAGCGAAGGAAAGTCCTTCGCTCATTGTGTCTGATCAAAGGGGGCGTGCTGTCGATGTTGATTGACAGCACGCCCCCTTTGGTGGGCGTGCCGGGGGCGTGCCTCCCTGACGGGGGCGTTTCCACGGGAACGCCTCCCGTCAGAAGCCGGCCCACTGACATCACTAGTGATGTCAGTGGGAGTGATTTTGGCTCTGATAGAGCCAAAATCACTCCGGAGCTTGTGGTTGAAAACCTCAACCGCAGGCTCCGGCTCGCAGTTTCGATGGTCGCGATGGTCACGACCATCGCGGCCATCAAAATGCACGCTCGTATAGGCTGTGGGTGGTGACCCACAGCTATACGAGCGTCCAGGAGGATGCTCCATTTTCATGGAGGGCGGCCCTCATTCAGAGCGTGCGCTCTGCTCAGAGCGTACGGCTCTGAATGAGGGCCTAAATCCTCAGATAGTGCAGCTGATAAATACTCAAGTGACTTGGAAAATCTGAATTGCTCCATGAAAGCAGATGTACAGTAAATAGTACATCGTTTCTCTCCATTTTATCACTTATAAATAACTCTTTAGGCTTACGCTATTATTATCCTTTATTTATATGGTGCAACAAGGGGTCTGCTGTGCCTTACATAGAGCCTGATTTAGAGATGGACCTAGTAGCTACAGCAGCTGTTTCTTTGTACTCAGCGACTGTGCGAATATATGATAAAACCCAGAGCCGTAACTAGACTTTTTGGTGCCCTGTGCCAGAAAGAGCATTGGCGCCCCCCTCATTTTTCAAAGGGACATAATGCACCCAAAAAAAGGCCATGGCTTCATGGGGAAGGGCCAGGGAAGAGATAGGGGAGGACAGGAGATGCTGGGGATGAAATAAGAGGAAGCTACAAGCAAGAATGATAATAAACAGAAATTTGACAGTCCCAAACAGCTCCCCCTGACCTGTGGTGCCCTGTGTGATGGCACCAGCTGCACTATCCTAGCTACAGCCCTGCTAATACCGCAGGAGCCGTCTTGTGTAATAAGACACCTGCTGCCGGCTTCTCTGATCCGCTGCTAGTCCTTAGAAGCAGCATCCAATCATCTGCGCGAGCATCGGTTACTCGATGACCGGCGAATGCACGCTGCTGAAGTCAGTGACGCTGAGTCCAAGGACGTAGCCATTGGCTTCAGCATGCCCATAAAATGGTGCCAACATACCCCCATTTTCTGGGGTGTTGGCCTTCTCTCCCGGGCCTTAATTGGAGAGAGAAGAAGTGGGGCAAGTGAGTGGATAGAGAAGAACCGTGGCTGACAGAGCAGAGGATGAGATTGGGGCAGAGTGGCTGGCTGACTGGGGTGACCTGGTCCCTCCACTAGTCTGACAGTAGAGCACGAAGGAGCTGGCAGCAACAGCAAGAGGCTCGGATTGCCTTCTGTGGTCCTTGTCCTCTCACTTGTGCTCTTGTGCTTTATGCAGTCATATTAATACATGTAACATGGTGTAACATGGTGATAATCTGCTCCTACAGACCAAATGCTTACAAGCAAATACATTTATAAATGGTTAATTGCATATTATTATTAATGATTAAAGTGTGCCAGATGTATGAAGCTCTGAAAAGTGATAAAGTGGAGAGTGATAAACCACCAGCCAATCAGCTCCCAACTGTCATTTTTCAAACAGCCTGTAACATGACTGTAATGTTCTGGTTTAGTTGTGGACCCGGGGTGGTGACAGGAGCAGATACAGAAGTGGATTTAAATAAAAAGGTAGAATCTTTACTGAGTGATTTAGCAGACATGGGAATGGCAAAAGCAAAAGTCCAGGTTTAGCACTAAAGTGCACTTGAAAACTGTAGTGAGGATAATGGGAGAATATCCAGATAGTGGCAGATAAGAACAGTCCGGTATGCAGGTTAGTGAGCTGAAAAAACACAAGCAGAGGTGATGAGTCCAGCTGGGAGTGAAATGGAGGCAGGGTGCAGGGTGTCAGCAGGCTTAGGCACTCAGGCAGGGGAAAAGGTAGTGGAGGATGCAGGATAGTCCAGCGGGTTTTTGGAGCTGACAAGCAGGCTGGCAGGTAGCGTTTTCACAGGTAACAAGAGGTGAGCACAGAGAACTCCCTCTCAGCTAGGCTGAGATACACGTTGCACTGGCAATGAAGGAAGGCTCTGAACCTTCCTAAATACCCCATGCCGCGCTATGACTGGCTGAGAGGAGCACATGACTCACCAAGATTGGGCAGTTGAATCACATGGTCAGAAGGCAAGATGGCGGCGCCCATGCCAAACGGAACGGAAACACCGCCAGGCACTACCAGCCCTGAGTGACAATGTGCCCGCACAAACACGCGCAGCCAATGCCCCTCGTCAAACACCAGCACCACCGCCAGACACCCCCCGCCATAGTGACCTCACAGGTAATACCCGACGACCACCATGCTGAGAAACCCTGGCCGTGACAATGACTGTTGGGAGCTGAGTGGCTGGTGGTTTATCACTCTCCAGTTTATCACTTTTCAGAGCTTAGTACATCTCCCCTTAATCTGATAAGCACTATTATAGATTTTTGGGATCACTTTTGGAGATAGATTCAAGTGCTTCAGTGTACAGTATATACATGGCTGGGTACAGCCCGTTGGTAAAGTAATTTATAAAATATACAGTTTAAACCAAAATACAATTGTTTAGGAGTGGACTAAAAATCTGTAAAGCTAGCGGTATACAGTATGTGCACACAATAGTATTGTGCTATTGGCTTCTTCTATTACTGTAGCACAATTCTGTTGGCGCTAGTAAGTATATTTTTACCAAATACAATTTATAAATGATCAAGTAATTTCAGCGCTTAGATTGGTCACGTAGATACCTAGATTGTGATTCATGGTAACTAAGCATAGATTTTCCTGGCTGTTAAATGCGAGTCTGTATAGAATAAGACCACTGTAAATACTATCTTAATAATGTCAGGAGCAATAGAGAAATGACTCATGTATCCTAGGCAAGACAAGGAAACAGCATATATTGTGATATGTCAATGGCAAGTCGATTTATAATCACAGAGAGCATTTTATAATGTTAAACCTGGCTATACATTAATAGCCGTAGCGAGCATAGTTTCATATTAAAAACCTGGTTATCAGAATTGAAATAATAAATCATCATAAAAAATTAATAAAAATAATAATTATAATAATAATTATAATAATAATATTGGTCGCTGCATCATGGCACTTCGTACACAGATTCAGACTCATTCACACACTCAAGTATACAAATGTTGCACATCAAACTGTTCAGTGTAATCTAGCAGAGTAGTTTTGTCGCTTCCAGTTGCTTTATCTATGCATACAAGATTTGCTGACCATTGACCTGATGCTGAGTTACATACAAATTTGGATGGCCACGGCAGTCCCATTTAGGGCCCTATTTGCTACAATCCGCATTTAAAATGTAGATTGTAGTGTGATGTATTTGCCTAAATTTGCATTGTGAAATTAGGAAATATCACAGGGATTTATTAAAAATCCCTTAGAGAGACAGAGCTTGTGATAAAGCACTGTCCCTGCGAATCCCCTCCGCAATATTTAAATTTTTGGGAAAAAATACAGTGACAAGGTGGCCCGCATGCGCCGACCTGCTTGCCTAACCCCCCATCTCTTACTTTCACTTACCTCTGGTGATCGCTGCTTAGAATCGCACAGAGATACTCAAAATTACATACATTCCCTACTGTGCATGTTCTGTTTGCTAATACAGGGTGTTCAAAGAGTTACGCAACTATATAGGGAAACGCATGTAATTGTTTCCTTCTTTTCCAGGTGGTGAAGAACTTTGAAAAATGGAACTGAGGACCCATGATGTATACGTTGGAGCAGCGTATTTTCATTGTTACACATTACATCTACTCCAACAGTTATGCCCGGACGCAGGAGACCTTCACAGAAAAGTACGGAACAGTTGCTCCAAACAAATCCTCCTTCAAGAGGCTAAACGACAAGTTTCAGGAAACAGACAAGGTCACAGATGCAGCGAGAAGGACAACAGGACAAAGCAATAGCCCATACAGCCAGAAGCACTATGGCTTTTTTGGAAGAGTGTTTTCCAGGACTATTGATCCCACAAAGGATTTAATACCCCTCAAGTTTTCCTTGTGCGGGTACCTGACGGATGCTGCCTACTCATCCGCGGGATGTAAGTAGATTACTGGCGGCCGGGATGCCGGTGTTGAAAGCCCGACTCGGGACTAAAGGTAAGCGTCAAAGTCCCGACGCCTATCTTTAGCTCCACACCGAAATTCCAACAGCCGGCATCCCAAATGAAGGTAAGCGCGGCTTTTAGGTCTTAGCCGCAGGGGGGATGGTTAGGTTTAGGCACCCCCCCGGGGAGGGTTCGGGTTAGGCTACAGAGAGGGAGGTTAGGGTTAGGCACCACCGGGGGGGGTTACGGTCAGGTGCCCCCCCGGGAGGGTTAGGTATAGGGTGCGCGAAGGGAGTTTAGGGTAAGGCACCACTGGCGGGAGGTTAGAGTTAGGCACCACCGGTGGGAGGTTAGAGTTAGGCACCACCGGCGGGAGGTTAGAGTTAGGCACCACCGGCGGGAGGGTTAGGGATAGCATACTTACCGCCGCTGTCGGGATTTGAACCAGCGGCTATTGAGCCGCTGGTATTTCATACCGATTCCCTCACCCACACAGTATTCCAGAAGTGCAAGCAAACTTTCAGAACTGTATCAATGCAATTTCACAGGAAACATTGCAAAGGGTGTTCAAGAACATGATTAGCAGTGTCCACTTGTCTGAAGCACAGAACAGCGACCACTTCCAGCACTTACTGTGAAATAAATCGTTTTCCCATACGGTTGCGTAACTTTTTGAACACCCTGTATGTGCTAGATGCAGCCGCAAACAGAGCTGCATGTGAGAATCAGGCCTCTATCCCTGTTATAATCTCCCCAAAGAGGTTGTTAGGGATTCATTTTGTGGAGTATAGAAAATATAGAAGTGATTGGAATTTTTTTTTTTAAATATGTAATTTCATCTGTTGTAAGATGTTTATTCTCTTTAGCTTTTCTAAAGTAGAATTTCCAGGTTCTCAAGGTATTTTACTGAAGGATCATATACATAAAACCATCCTCTAAAAGACTGAACTTCACTGTGTAAGCAGAAGTGTTAAGAATTGTTATTTCCCTGCAATATAGTGGATTTAATGATTATGTTTTCATTAGGCTTTAGACAATGTAAAATTTTTTGCCATCTGGCTGACTGTACGCTGTTAAATCTTCCAAATTTGGAGCTTTAATTAGTCCGTTCACTGAGCGGGAGTCAAGAATTTTCCTGCCATAAACATTGTGAATGTTCTAGGTCGGCACAGCTCAGGCCTGTACAGGCTTATGCATGGTCAGAAATACAGGAACATATTTCTAAAGGGTTGGAAAGCTTTATATGGGCACTTAGGGGGGCAAAATAAACTGGCACAATATGTTTCTTGCCTCAGACAGAACTAATGTTTCCTCTCTTTATTAAGTGTTGCTATTAGCATTTCAAACAATCGTTTATGTTCAGCAATCATCTTCACTCCATTTTCCAAAAAATACAATGTGCAATTCCTTTTTAACAGCAAAAAACTACAGTGCTAATCCTCAGTCTTAAAATGTTTAATGAGTAATTAAATATGCACATACCAAATGTGAGCTTATAAAGAAGCGCTACTTGCGTATCTGCAAGAGATGATTATCACACTGAGCTGAAGCTGGTGAATAAAAATATTTAGTATAAAATAGGATCAAAAGGAAAAAAAATAGAAGGCATTGATATGAGAAATAATGATTGTACAAAAATAAATTTACATTTTTTTATGGTATTTAACATTTCCATCTCCGTCACTGGTTCTATTTTGGCTAAGTAATAATTGCTACCAAAGAAGAGCCCACTTGACCTTAACTGTTTTATTTAACAGCTTTGAACTTTAAAAAAAAAATATATATATATTTTTTTCTTTAATAAGATATAATAACAGTTGCCACAAATGCAGCAAGTAATCAGGCATATAAATAAATCTCCAAAGAACTTTGGATAGGGAACCCATCCAGGCAGAGTAAATCAATGGGTAGTATGGCAATGGATTGATGGTATGACTCAAACTATCAACAATACAAATGTCAGCTGCATTGTGCCAATGGCAAAATGCCGACACGGTTGTATTGTTATATAAAGCGTTTTAACTGTGTCAGCATTATAACTTTAAACATGATCCTTATGCATTATGTTTAAAGTTATATTGCTGACAATGTCAAAATGCTTTAAATAATATTACAACCATGTCGCCATTTTCCCGTAGACATAATGCTGTTGACATTTTGACTGTCCACAGCAATACTGTTAACCAAATGACTACTTCCCGCTAAAATAGGTTTCATGCTAATGTAACTACAGTAAGAGCCCTTTCACTGGTGTCCAGGAAAGGATGGGCTATGACGAATGAGAAGTTCACACCAGACCTGGAGATATTTGTGGAATTTATTATTCAAACATGTTACGTACCAAATTTTATTGAGAAGCTGTTGCCAAGGGTTTCTAGGCATTTCCAGTGGCCAGCATCCAGTGATCTGCAAACTGAACTTGTATTGGAAGTTGATCAGAGTACATATCCAGCCAATCCAGTGGTGGATTTAAGGTCCAAGCCGCCCCTTTCCCTCTCCTTCACAACTGCCATCAGCCTCCATGGGCAGTAAAGAATAGCTGCAGGGCTGCCCAGCAGCCAGCAATGATAGTCTGCCCCGCATTGACATCATGATAGTGTCATTGCCGGCTCATGCTCCGCCCCCTTCATGGTTCTGAAGCAAGATAGCAGGCTGCCCCAACAAGCAAATAGCCACCTGCGAACACTCCTTCTCCTGCTGGTGCTGTATAAAAAAAATAATCAGCGCCTCTGATGCGGTGGGGGGAATCCTGCTGAGCCGCTCCCAGCAGGTGGCACCCCCTAGCACGTGCTTAGTGGGAAATCTGCCACTGGGTACCTGAGAAGAAAGGACCAGGGGCACTTATAAACTGAAATATTAAGCACATTGTTAATAAGGCTGGCTATATCATCCTAAAACTAAGCAATCATAGCAGGGCCATAGATCCTCATCAGTGTGGTAGGGACCATGGGTTATGAAGCACTGGAAAGCACACCAGGCTTTACCCTTGGGGGTCAATCCAATTAGGTGCGAATTGAGAGGTGCGAGTTGCTGTTTTCTCTGTGAATTCGCAATTCATTTTGCTATCCAATTAGCAGCTCGCACTGAACCAGTCAGAGAAAACTTGCATTTTTCCATTCGCACCTCCCTGAGGGTGAGAGATGGAAAGGAAAATCTTTATTTTAAGGATAAAATGTTGGGACATGGGGCTGAACTCCTTGGACATCCCCCTAATGACTAATTAGGCAATTGGAAGTTTCCAATTAGATTAATTAGTCCTACAATTATATGTCATTTTTTTGGGGGTTAAAAAAATGGCCTCAAATTACTCCAAATCAACTTTTTCGTTAGTTTAGTCTCCCCAAATCTGGTGACATCAGCTGTCAATCACCGGGATGGCAGGGAGCAGAGGGCTGCATAGACTGCAACCTATGATGTGCAGGCCCCCCCGGCCAGACAGGTAAGGATTCGCTGCTGGTAATAACTAAAGCTGGCCACACACTAGACCAACTTACATCCAACCATCCAACTAGTTGATTGGTTGGAATGAAAATCTGGTAATGTATGAAAGCAAATGACAATCAGCAATTTGCTCCCAAAAGCCGGAAAATGGACTAAAAACGTTGTTTGAACAAAATGTTTAGATCAAACATTTAACAAACTTGTCTAACGACCATTTTCATCTGTTTTCTGGCATTTAGGAGCAAATTGCTGATCATCATTTACTCCCATACGTTACCAGATTTTCATTCCAACCAATCAACTAGTTGGCTGGTTGGATGTAAGTTGGTCTAGTGTGTGGCCAGCTTTAGATGTTTCATAAAACAAATAAATAACATCCCATAAACCACCCACTATGGCAAGAAAACACTCAGACTAGTACTAGTAAAAGCTAATTTTGCCAATGGTCTATTTACTTCTTGGAATGACCAATGCAATATAAGTTACAGTATTATAGCCCTATCACCTCCAAAATAATCACATTAAAGCACAGGTTCTCAAACTCGGTCCTCAGGACCCCAAACAGTGCATGTTTTCCATGTCTCCACACTGAATCAAGTTAAATAATTAGCTCCACCTGTGGACCTTTTAAAATGTGTCAGCGAGTAATGACTACACCTGTGCAGCTGCTAGGTGACTTGGAACACGTGAGCTGTGTGAGGTCCTGAGGACCGAGTTTGAGAATCACTGCATTAAAGTATTAGAAGAGTATTGAGGCTTTAAAACAACCAATAATGGATCAGACTGTGGAGTGAAGGATGATTCTCCCTTTGGGGTCTATTTATTAACATTATTTTTACTAAAATAAAGTGAAAAAGGGTGTTTTCACACCCTTTTCACATTATTATAGTTTCACCTACAGTTACTATAGGAAAATTGGAGTAGAATTCGTAAACTTCTACTCCAACCCCTAAGTATAACTTATTTTTAGTAAGCAGATCGCATTTCCCATAATTGTAATGGGAAATGTGATACGACCAGAGTTACTAAAAATAAATTGTCAAAAAATACTGGGGACAGCCCTGTGATAATAACGCCATCCAGAGTCTCCCCCGGTTACCGGACTCCTGCCCTGCTCTAACGGGGAGAGCAGAGCCCGGAGCCGGCCCCAGTAATCAGCTGTGTGGTCTAAACAGACCACACGCTGATCACCGCAAAAAAAAGAAAAAAGAAAAAAAAAATTACTTACCTGACTCCATAGACCGGTGGTCGGGGCTCCAGGTGATGTCCTCCCTCTGGTCAGCTGGTCTCCCATGCTGCACTACGGCCCGGTCATCAGGTGATCGGGTCCCAGTGCAGTATGGGATATCACTTGACCGGAGGACATGGAAGACATCACCGGGGCCCGGATCATGCAGGTAAGTGTAATTAAGAGAGGGTTGGGGTCCGCAATTGCGGGGGGTGGGGCTTCACGACGGGGGCGGGTAGCAGCGACGGTCGGTCGGCGCATGCGCGGGGCACTGGTCACGGTATTTGTTTGCGAAAATACCGTGACCAGTGTGCGGAGGGGATTAGCAGGGACAGGGCTTTCTCGCAAGCTCTGTCCCTGCAAGGGATTTGTAGTAAATCCCTCTGATATTGCCTGAATTCGCATTGTGGTAATATCACACTACAATCTGCATTACCAATGCAGATTGAAGTAAATAGAGCCCTTTGAGCTTAAACCCAAATTCATAGTCTAAAACAAATACACCAAGGCAGAAAAATTATATTTCCTCTCACAAAAGTCCCTGACTTGTTAATATACTGATTCGTCTATAAGGAAAATAAGCAAGTGAGGGCACAATGATAATACCAGATCCTTGCAATATTAAGTAATGCTAGACTTTGTCCACACATATTTAATTACCTGTTATCTATCTGGGGCTGCGCTTTCTATCTGTTTCATTTATGTCGAGTTCCATCTTCTGGTACTATTAAGAAATTCTGGGCTTGCCCACTTATATCAAACAGCAAGTTTAAATGCAGATATGTTTTATTCTACATTTAGGCTGAAAATGATGGAATTATGGAAGATTTCAGGGGACTGTGATCTAGAAAGATTCCTGCTTGTTTAAAAATATAACAATTGCATTAGAGACGGCTGTATGGCAAGACATTTATGCTCATAAACATAACAATAAAAGATACACAAAGTGCAGCTCAATGAGGGGATTGTGCAAGACTAACCATATGTAAATATCTCTTGGTCTTCACAAGTTTGCTGTAATGAAATTTCAAAGTAAGGAATAATTAAATTGGAGAAGGTCCTGCCTGCATTACAAAACTATGAATTGAACTGGCATTGACTCTTACATCAATTATGTATTTTTCTAATTAAAAAGCAATACAAAAGGATTAGAGTCACTGCTATCATGGGCCATTGCTTTCTCAAATTTTCAGAAGGCAAGAAAACCAGCAAATGCAGTGTAAGATGGCGACAGTGCTGAGGAAAGATTGGCAACAGAATCATTTAGAATTTAAATAGGATTGCTCTATAATGCAACATAAATAACAAAAAGAATCACAAAAGAAACATATAAAAGACAACAGTACTGATATTATTTTGTTTTTTATGATAACATTTTAAACAGTGTTTACCCACTATATATTAGGGGTGTGCACCGGCCACTTTTCGTGTTTTGTGTTTTGGTTTTGGTTTTTGGATCTTTCTTCATGTTTTGGATCTGGATTGGTTTTGCCAAAACCACCCTTCTGTGATTTGGGTTCTGGGTTTTGTGTTTTGGATCTGTATTTTTTTTTTAAAAAAAAGCATAAAAACAGCTAAAATTGCAGAATTTGTGGGTTTTTCTGCTCCTATGCTATTATTAACCTCAATAACATAAATTTCCAGTCTATTCTGAACACCTCACAATATTGTTTTAGTCCAAAAGGTTGCACCGAGGTAGCTGGATGACTATGCTAAGCGACACGAGTGGACGGCACAAACACGTGACCCATCTAGGCGTGATACTGCAGTGGCAGACAGGATGGCAGTTTGAAAAACTAGGCCCCAAACAGTACATAATGCAAAGAAAAAAAGAGAGGTTCAAGATGGAATTGTCCTTGGGCCCTCCCACCCACACTTATGTTGTATAAACAGGACATGCACACTTTAACAAACCAATCATTTCCTCGCCAGGGTCTGCCACACGACTGTGGCTGGAATGATGGTTCGTTTGGGCCCCCACAAAACAAGCTGGCAATTAATCTGTCCCTGCACAAACTGGCTCTACGGAGGCAGAATGTCGTCCTCATCCACCGATTCTTCACCCTCTTCAGTGTTGTGTACATCCTCATCCTCACAGAGTATTAATTCGTCCCCGCTGGAATCCACCACCACAGGTCTCTCTGTACGTTCTGGAGGCTGGTCTCCCTGGAAGAGTTGATAATTCATTTTTATGAACATCATCTTCTTCACATTTTGTGGAAGCAACCTCCTATGCCTTTTGCTGACAAGGTTCCCGGCTACACTAAACACTCTTTCGGAGTACACACTGGAGGGGGGGGGGGGGGCAACTCAGGTAAAATAGAGCCAGTTTGTACAGGGGCCTCCAAATTGCCTCTGTTTTCTGCCAGTACAGGTACGGACTGTCTGACATCCCTACTTGGATGCTGTCACCAATGTAATGCTCCACCATTCTGTCAGTGGTGACAGTATCATATGTAGTGACAGTAATCATGTCAGAAATTGTTGGCACGTCCTTCAGTCCGGACCAGATGTCCAACCCGGCCCTTGACTTATGACACAGGCGCACGCTTGGCGCTGCTACTGTGTTGATGAACGTGCGGCTACTGCGCATATATTTTGCACACAAACACAGAAAAAAGAAGAATTCTTTATTTTTTGTGGAGTGCACTTTGGGAGTTACACCACCCTTTAACAGACTTATGGGACACAGGTGCATGCTTGGCGCTGCTCCTTTGTTGATGCACGTGCGGCTACTGCGCATACATTTCGCACACAAACACAGAAAAAAAATAATTGTTTATTTGTTGTGGAGCGCACTTTGGGGGTTACACCACCCTTTAACAGACTTATGGGACACAGGCGCACGCTTGACACTGCTCCTTTGTTGATGCACATGTAGCTACTGCGCATACATTTCGCACACAAACACAGAAAAAAAAGAATTGTTTATTTTTTGTGAGCGCACTTGAGGGTTACACCACCCTTTAACAGACTTATGGGACACAGGCGCACGCTTGGTGCTGCTCCTTTGTTGATGCACGTGCGGCTACTGCGCATACATTTCGCACACAAACACAGAAAAAAAAGAAGAATCTACTTTTTTTTATTGTGGCGCGCACTTTGGGGGTTACACCACCCTTTAACAGATGAGCCAGCCGGCCCTTTACTTATGGGACTCAGGCGCACGCTTTGCGCTGCTCCTTTGTTGATGCACGTGCAGCCACAGTGCACACAATTCACAAACAGAAAATATTTTTTTATTTTTGTTGGAGTGCACTTTGGGGGTTACACCAACCTTTAAGAGATGAGCCAGCCGGCCCTTGATTTATGACACAGGCGAATGCTTGACGCTACTTTGTTGAAGCACGTGTGGCTACAGCGCCCACAATTCACAAACACAGAAATTTTTTTTATTTTATTTTGTTTGGAGTGCACTTTGGGGGTTACACCACCCTTTAACAGATGAGCCAGTTGGCCCTTTACTTATGACACAGGCGCACGCTTGGCGCTACTTTGTTGATGCATGTACGGCTACTGCGTACGCAATTCACATACACAGAAAAAAAAATTATATTTTTTTTGGAGTGCACTTTGGGGGAGCACCCCTGATGGACAGATCACCCCCTGGACAACACTACAGCACCCCTTTAAAACTACAGCCTTTATGGGACACTGCACAACACAGTCTAGCCAGCCCCTATAGACTTTGGAGTGGACACAGCCCCTATGGACACCTGACTGCACAACACAGCCCAGCCAGCTCTTATGACAGCAGCACAACACAGCCCAGCCAGCCCCTATGGACAACAGCAGCAGAACACAGCCCAGTCAGCCCCTATGGCTGAGTGGACACAGCCCCTATGGACAACAGCAGCACAACACAGCCCAGCCAGCCCTAGCTTAGACCCTCCCTCTTCACTGTCCACAGCCGAGTGAGAAATGGCGCCGACGTGGGGACCTTTTGTAGAATCCAAAACCCGCAAGATCCAGTAGGCAGGATGATGACATTTTGCCTCTATTTCAGTTCCGAGTCATGTGGGAAAACTCGAGCCGGGCTCGGTTCCCGGCTCGGATCACCCAACAATCATTGGTGAACCTATTAGCAGAGTACGGTATAGCACATTGCACCTGGGCACGTAACATATCGGCAGAGTGTCCAGGTAAAAACACTGGGGCCCATAACTTCATAGACCATATAATTTAAATGTATGTACTAGTGGTGAGTGGTTCGGATTCTGAGGAATCCGAACCGCTCCGAACAGGTGGAATCCGAGTCCACCCGAACGCAAGTTCGGGTGTTCCCGCCTGACTCGGATTCCACCTCGAGGCCGAACGTCACCTGTCCGGCGTTGGATTCTCGCGAGACCTCGCGAGAGCCGGGTGACGTTCGGCCTCTATAAAAGGCACGGCGCCCATCAGTCGGCGCCATTTCACGTGTCACGTGTAGTTATGTAGTGCACTGTCTGTGCTAATGTTAGATTAGACTGGAGACTGTGGACTCGAGTGAGACTAGAGTTAGACAGAGTAAGCAGTGTTCTTGCCGCTGGCATTAATAATATATAATTATTTATATTATCAAAGAAATAACCTCTGTGACTTTACTGGGCATAAGCCCATTGTGTGTGCTCTGTGACTGGGCATAGCCCATTTAGTGTATTATACAAGCTCCGTGACTGGGCTTAGCCCACTGAGTGTATACAAGCTCCGTGACAGGGCACAGCCCACTGAGTGTATTATACAAGCTCCGTGACAGGGCATAAGCCCACTGAGTATTATACAAGCTCCGTGACAGGGCGTAGCCCACTGAGTGTATTATACAAGCTCCGTGACAGGGCATAGCCCACTGAGTGTATTATACAAGCTCCGTGACAGGGCATAAGCCCACTGAGTATTACACAAGCTCCGTGACAGGGCATAAGCCCACTGTGTCTATTATACAAGCTCTGTGACAGGGCATAAGCCCACTTAGTGTATACAAGCTCCGTGAAAGGGCATAAGCCCACTGAGTGTATACAAGCTCCGTGACAGGGCATAGCCCACTGAGTGTATTATACAAGCTCCATGAAAGGGCATAAGCCCACTGTGTGCTGTGTGTATTATACAAGCTCCGTGACAGGGCATAAGCCCACTGTGTCTATTATACAAGCTCCATGACAGGGCATAAGCCCACTGAGTGTATACAAGCTCCGTGACAGGGCATAAGCCCATTGTGTCTATTATACAAGCTCCGTGAGAGGGCATAGCCCACTGAGTGTATTATACAAGCTCCGTGACAGGGCATAAGCCCACTGAGTGTATACAAGCTCTGTGACAGGGCATAGCCCACTGAGTGTATTATACAAGCTCTGTGACAGGGCATAAGCCCACTGAGTGTATACAAGCTCCGTGACAGGGCATAGCCCACTGAGTGTATTATACAAGCTCCGTGACAGGGCATAAGCCCACTGAGTATTATACAAGCTCCGTGACAGGGCATAGCCCACTGTGTCTATTATACAAGCTCCGTGACATGGCATAGCCCACTGTGTCTATTATACAAGCTCCGTGACAGGGCATAAGCCCACTGAGTGTATACAATCTCCGTGACTCCAGTTCATAGTGATAAAGTAATATGGATCATGAGAATGAACTGAGAGGAGAGCAGAAACAACATGTAAATGCTAGCATTGCAGCGGCTGGAAGTCCATCACTTTCATCTAAAGCTGATGCTCAAGGGAGTAGAGGCTTTAAAAACTTAGGGAACCTGAAATCAAAAAATTTAGATTTCACAGGGGTAAAGACAAAAAAAAAACCTCTAAAGACTACTACTATTGCAGAGAAACAGAAAATTGGCAACATACCATTCACCACACGTAGCGGCAAGGAAAGACTCAGGCTTTGCCCTTTATTTCTGAGTGGTGGTTCTGCAACTGTCAGTGAGGCATCTTGTGCCTCTCATGATGATAAAAAACCTTTTCAATCTGACTATAGAAGTGTGAAAATATTTAAAACCAATAAGGCAGTAAAACAAACTGTGTTTTTTGAAACACAAATGTCAGAAATCCCTGAGGAGAGTTTAAGTGGGTCCACGAGTGGCATTGCTATGTGTAAGCCTGACCTTTCAGGGAAGCCGCCCTCCACAGTTTCTTTTCCATCTGTAGTTGTGGGGATGAGCAGTATTGCCGAGGACATAGAAATTGAGGATGCCACCGTGGAATTGCAAGAGGATGAGAGGAATATATGTGCAGCTAATGAGGATGTTGAGGATGAGGATATTATTTGTATAAGTCAGGCACCAGTGGAAGCAGCTCTTGGCCAAGATAAGAAGGCCATTGCCATGCCTGGGCATAGAACCAACAAATCCACATCTTTTGTGTGGAATTACTTTTACCCAAACCCTGACACAGTGGCGTAACTATAAATTTTGCTCCCCCTGCCAAAAAATTTACTGACGCCCCCCCTATGCAGGGCCCCAGGTAGTGGTCCCCCTATGCAGTCAGTGCCCCTTACGTAATGCCCCCAGTAGTAGACCCACTTATATAGTGCCCCTAGTCCTAACCCCCCAGCAGTGCCCCTAGTAGTAGTCCTCCCCCCCAGCACTGCCCTTAGTAGTAGTAGTCCCCCCTAGCAGTACCCTTAGTAGTAGTCCTCCACCCCAGCACTGCCCTTATTAGTAGCAGTCTCCCCTAGTGCCCTTAGTGGTAGTAGTCCATCCCCCCCCCAGCAGTGCCCTTAGTGGTAGTAGTCCCCCCCCAGTGCCCTTAGCAGTAGTCCGTCATCTCCCCCCAACAGTGCCCTTAGTAGTAGTCCGTCCTCCCCCCCAGCAGTGCCCTTAGTGGTAGTCCTCCCAGCAGTGCCCCCTGCCCAGCCAGAAACACACACACACACACAAAGAAAATAAAACTCCGCTTACCTTGATCCCCGCTCCGGCATGCTCCTCCGTGCAGTGTCCTCCCGGGCCTGCCCGCTCTGCATGATGGGAGAGACGTCATGACGTCTGTCCCATCACGCACTGCAGGAGCCGGAAGCCCAGCTCCCGCAGTGGGCGCAGCAGCCGATGAGAGTCTGACAGACTCTCATCGGCTGCTAAAACAAACACACAGCTGCCGACGCCGGCGGCTGTGTGTTTGTTGCTAGTAATGTAGTGTGGACGGCACTTATGTGCCATCCACACTACCGCCCTGCCTGGGTGACTAACAGATGCTAGAGGTCCAGTAGGACCTCTAGCATATATCTCCTCCTAGGCGGCGGCCATTTTGGGAGGGCTGTTTTCTGCAGATTTCATGCGGACGGCCAGCCCGCATGGAATCTGCAGCCATCTCGCCCCACAAGCTTCCGTGCCCCCAAGCCACCGCAGGGGCTGTGGGGGCTGTAGTTACGCCACTGCCCTGACAAGGTTTGTCAAGCCATTTGTAGCCTCTGTGAGACCACAGTTAGTAGAGGTAGGGACGTTAAGCATCTAGGAACCTCTACGCTATTACGTCATCTGCAGCAAGCTCATGACAGTTGTTTGATAACAGAGACTACTGCAAAAATATAACAACAAGCAGTCCAGCATTAGCTAGATGCCTTCTCTCTACTAAATCCCAGCACCTGCAATCTCCGCCGACAACACCTTCCTCCTCAATATCCTCAGGAGTGATCAGTGGTAGTACAACATCCAATTTGTTAATGCTAAGTCACGGTGACTCCTCCAATTTCCAGGACACCTCAGAAGAAACTGAATCTTTGAGCGCTAGGCCTGCTGTTGCTGCTGGTGGATCTTCATCCCAGAAGTGGACCAAGAAGACTACTAGTAGTATACCAAAAAAACAATTGACTGTTAAAGAATCTCTTGCAAGGGGAAGCAAGTATGACAGGTCTCACCCTGTCGCACAGCGGATCACTGACGCCATAACAGCTATGCTAATATTAGATCTGCGTCCAATATCCGCAATTAATGCAGTGGGATTTACACAGCTAATTGAGGTCATGTGTCCCCGGTACCAAATTACATCTCGGTTTCATTTTACCCGAAAAGCCATTCCTCGGCTGTACCAGGACGTTAAACAGAACCTAATTATTGGCCTGCAAAATGCTATTGTACCCACTGTGCACTTAACCACAGATATGTGGACAAGCGGTAGTGGACAAACTACAGATTACATGAACGTGACGGCCCACTGGGTGGGTGAATCGCCTTCAGCAGCAGCAGTATCTAACAAACAACACAAGCTCATTCAGAGGCAGGCAACTCTGTGCATCACCGGATTCAATAAGAGGTATACCGCTGACAACCTCTTAGAAAAACTAAGAGATGTCATAGAAACATGGCTTACCCCACTTGGACTCTCCTCAGGATTTGTGATTTCTGACAATGCTACAAATATAGTGAAAGCATTACAGCTGGGTGAATTCCAACACATCCCCTGTTTTGCTCACACAATAAACTTAGTGGTGCAGGGTTTTTTAAAAAACGACAGGGGCGTGCAGGAGATGCTGTCTGTGGCCCGAAAAATTTCGGGACATTTTCGGGATTCAGCAACAGCGTGCAGGAGATTGCAGCACCTGCAAGAGCAGTTTAATTTGCCCTGCCATCCACTGAAGCAAGAAGTGGTAACAAGGTGGAACTCAACCCTGTATATGCTTCAGCGGATGGAGGAGCAGCAAAAAGCCATCCATAGCTATACGACAAGCCATGACATTGGGAGAGGAGGGGGAATGTACCTTACCCCAGCACAGTGGAGAGTACTTTCTGTCTTGTGCAAGGTGCTCAAACCATTTGAAGTTGCCACTTGTGAAGTGAGTGCTGACACTGCTAGCTTGAGTAAGGTGATTCCCCTGATTTCGCTTTTGGAAAAGCAGCTGGAGAAATTGAAGGATGAGATTAAACAAAGTGATTCCGCAAAGTATGCTGGACTGATAGATCAAGTCCTTTGTTTGCTTCGCCAGGATCCACGGGTGGCCAAGATCTTGAAATCTGATCATTATATTTTAGCAACCATTCTTGATCCTAGGTTCAAGTCATATGCTGTGTCTTTCTTTACAACTGACCCAGATCTTAAAAGAACCAAAGCGCTCCTGGTGAGCAAGTTGGCAGCTGAAGTGACACATGGCACTACAATGACGTCTCCTCCTTCGGTTTCTCCAGCAGCAGCCAGAAAAAAATGCATCTTTTCCAAAAGACCCAGTGGTGATGCAGATAAGTCAAGTCAACATTTTGACATCTGGTCGGGTCTAAAAGATTTGCCCAACACCAGTGACACCTCTACCGTAACTCCATCTAATACGATTACCATCTAAAGAATGGTGGAGGATTATTTTCAGGACATTTTAGATTTTTTTGCCAATTTTGGCAAAAAATTCAAATCCAAATCCAGTGACCGCAGTTTGGCAAATTCAAATCCAAAGCCGGACAATGAATTAGAACCAAATCCAAATCCGGCAAAAATGGTCCGGCGCACATCCCTAGTATGTACATAACCACAGACAGTACACTGGGCCTTGAGTGTACAGGGTGTTAGGTTAGCTGCACAGCAGAGGTGTTAGTGATGGTTAGCCCACATGTGGTACAGCTTAACCAGGTTCAGGTTTATTTAAATTAGAGATGAGCGGTTCGGATTCTGTGGAATCTGAACCGCTCCGAACATTGGGGATCCGAGTTCACCCGAACCCTGTTCGAGTGTTCACCGCCTGACTCGGATCCCCGTTCGGGGCCGAACGGCGGCCGCCTGATGTCGGATTCTCACTAGAGAATCCGACATCAGGGCTCCTATTGTGTAGGGCAGATCGCTGTGATAGCGCTCTGCCCTACACAGACACAAACACACAGCCGCCAGCGGCAGCTGTGTGTTTGTTACAGCAGCCAAAGAGAGTCACACAGACTCTCATTGGCTGCTGCATGGAGGGAGCAGACTGGAGCTCACACATGAGCTCAGTCTTCCGGTTTCCTCCTCAGCGTGTGACAGCAGAGCGGACGGCGCGGGAGCGGGGATACAGGTAAGTTTTTTTTTTTTTACTTGTGTAAGGGCTGGGGGCTCTACTGGGGGGCACAGCTACTGGGGGAGTCTGCTACTGGGGGTGCGGGGGGGCCATACTACTGGGAGGGGCCTGCTACTGGGGGGGGGTTATACTACTGGGGGGGCTGCTACTGGGGGGGGCTGCTACTGGGGGCCATACTACTGAGGGGCCTGCTACTTGGGGGGCTGCTACTGGGGGGGCCTGCTACTGGGGCAGCCTACTACTGGGGGGGCCTACTCCTGGTGGGGCTGCTAATGCGGGGCATACTACTGGGAGGGCATACTACTGGGGGGGCCTGCTACTGGGGGGGCCTGCTACTGGGGAGGCCATACTACTGGGGGGCCATACCACTGGGGGGGCCTACTACTGGGGGGGCTGCTAATGGGGTAATACTACTGGGAGGGCATACTACTGGGGGCCCTGCTAATGGGGGGGCCTGCTAATGGGGGGCATACTACTGGGGGGCATTCTACTGGGGGCACTGCATAGGGGACCCTACTACTACGGGGACTGCATAGGGGGCACCACTGCTGTGGGCATTGTGTAAAAGGGGCACTACTGTGGGCATTGTGTAAAAGGGTCACTACTGTGGGCATTGTGTAAAAGGGGCACTACTGTGTGTCGTAACATAACTGAGAGACACTACTTTATGGTGTAATGTGAATCAGGCTCTATGTGCGGTGTAATGTGAATAAGATACCACTATGTAAACAAGTACTGTGACTCTGCTGGCCATACCCCACTGGGTGGGTGCACTACTTTTCATTTCTGCCACTGCTGTGTGGCAATGTGTCATAGATGTGCTTTATACTGTGGTGTCTGTGTCGCTGTGCCGCTGCTTTTTCGCTTAGTAACCAGTCAGCTCACTGCAACCTTTGGCCAATAATGTTGAAAACAATATTATAAGCTGTGATATGGTCTAAATTGACTGGAAATTAATGTTATTGAGGTTAATAATACTCTAGGAAGAAAAAAAAGACCAATTTATGTGATTTTAGCTTTTTTTGTCAATTTTTGTAAACAAATCCAAATCCGGACGACGAATTAGAACCAAATCCAAATCCGGCAAAAATGGTCCGGCGCACATCCCTAATTTAAATAGGTAAACCTACGTGGTGGCATAGAGACACAGGGATCAACAGGTAAAATAACAATGCTGGAGCAACCTGGAGTGTAAGGGTATTGCTGGGCATTGTAGTGCGTTGGGCAGCAGGATGGTGTATGGTATTCGTAATGGTGGGAGTAAACTCTGTATAAACTTCACAAGCTTACTTCTGAATCCTACTTTGTTTTTGTCCCCTTGGTATTAAAGCTAAATTAGAGAGGCAATTCAACTTAACCATCTTAATTAGCTACAGACACAATAACTGGGAATTTTATTTCTGGTGTTTTTATTTTACAGGTACAAATAGTCCAGCGGCAAACAGCAGTCACAGCAAATGGAACATGATTTGTACATGAGTATTGGTATAAGCGAATCTTCAATTAAAATTAGTATAGCACAATACAGGAATACTGTGAACACTGGGCCTGATTCAGAGCCGCTCATAAGCGGCCGCTCGTTCGCTCCGAGCGATGTTTGCACAAATGCGCATGTGTATGGGTCGTAATGCGCATTCGCCAACCAGTCAGTGCGATCGGAAATCGAGCGCTCGCAAAATAGCGAGTGCCTGCTAATTTGAGTGCCAGGATGAGGCGTTTGTGGGTGCTACAGGGGAAGGTGCTTGAAAACGGGGAGTGGAGATCCGAACGCAGGCGTGCCAAACGGTCAAAACGGGCATTTTAAGGGTGTGCATAATTAACAAAGCAGCGTCATCGACCACGTCACTTGGTTGTTTCTTAGCCTGAACTATTCGCATGATTGCGGAAGGATAAACCTACCACAAGCACTGCGAGCTGTTCAGATGCCTTTCGATGTACTCAATTAATCAAATAAATAGCGGAGATGACGTAGGATGCGAGCGGCCAGGGGGCGTCTTTACAAAATAGTGAGCGCATGTTTCGTTCGCTCGCTCAGACATAGAGGCGTCAACATACCGCAAAGAGCGAGCGCTTAATTTAAATAGCCGGCCCCTTTTTCTGACCGAGCGAGTGCAAATAGTGTGCGGCTCTGAATCAGGCCCGCTGTGACTACTTCAATAAGCCTTTAGCGTGGAGCTGTTCCCGGTAGCCCGCTGATCGGGGCACAGGTTGGGGGGGAGAGATTGGTGGCGGGGACGCTGGCGTTGAAGGGGTTAAGGGGGAGAGATTGGTGGCAGGGACGCTGGCGCTGAAGGGGTTAACCAAGGTCTCTGCTGCTAGGAAGTGAGAGGATGCGCTGCCAGGAAGGAGGTGGGGAGAGGCTCTGATGTGTCCTCCTTGTCAGCAGCACGTGGGTCTCCATCAGTGCATAGTGCAGCCATCCAGGAAACTCCATTGTCGGACAGCGAAGTGAAGCCACACGTTGCGGTTCTCCCGCTGGGCTCACACAACATATGGAGCTGCTTGATCTCAAAAACAACTCATCTTTGCGAGAAAAACTCTTCAATGTGCCATTGTTTACAGTTTACAAAGACTATATTTCACAGGACACATTCCCTAATCTCTGGCAGAACACTTTGAAGATGCGTGCTTTGTTAGGAGGCACATAATTATGTGAGCAATTCTTTTCCAGGATGAAGCACGTGAAGCCCAATACGAGAACTCAGATTACAGACCAACATTCTGAGAATACTCTGCAACATTGATTGACTTCCAACATTGATGCCTACATCAACAAGCTGGCCAAGCAAAAGCAATACCAAGTTTCGCACTGACATGACCATGCAGTATCATTGTAAAAAGGTTAACAGACCATGTTTTGTTCATTGATATAATAAAATTATCTTTTGAAGTCTTCATTATGGCCTTATGAGCCTGGAAAAGGTCTTAGAATCCTCTAAAATTTAGAGTCTAAATACCGCAGTATAGTTTAGTGGCCCTCGGGCTTCGTTGAATTTTTTGTGGCCCACACTGTCTTAAAAGTTGAAGATCCCTGCTTTCGGAGATCCCAACTGAGTAATGCTCAGAAATAAATGATAACAAGTAAACCGTTTTGTAAACATGCATTTAAATACAAGTTATTAGTTTAAATATTAATACCCTGAACAAGTTAAGTAGTTCTCTACCAGTCCTATTCCCAACCCATATTCTCAATAACTAGAGTTTAATAATATAGCTCAGTCAGGGCCATAGCTAGGGTAGTGCGGCCGGTGCCATCGCACAGGGCACCAGAGGTCAGGGGGCGCTGTTTGGGCCTGTCAAATTTCTGTTTATTATCATTCTCACTTATAGCTTCCTCTTATTTCATCCCCAGCATCTCATGGCCGCCCCATCTCTTCCCTGGCCCTTCCCCATGAGGCCATTCCCCTTGTTTGGGTGCATTATGTCCCTTTGAAAAATGAGGGGGCGCCAATGCGCTTTCTGGCACAGGGCACCAAACAGTCTTGCTACGGCTCTGAGCTCAGTCTCTTCCTTCCTGCGGGTAGTGAAGTGAACAATTCTTACATTGGTGCACACAGTTAAGTTAAGGAACTGAGGGGGAGATTTAATAAAGCTTGGAGAGAGATAAAATTGGAGATAAATAGCACCAACCAATCATCTCCTAACTGTCATTTTTCAAACACAGCCTGTAAAGTGACACTTTACAGGCTGTGTTTGAAAAATGACAGTTAGGAGCTGATTGGTTGGTGCTATTTATCTCCAATTTTATCTCTCTCCAAGCTTTATTAAATCTCCCCCTGAATGCTGCTTCCTGTGGTCCTTTGTTTTATTGCACAATTGTACAACTCTGTCTCACAGTGGGTAATTGTTAATTGGGGTGGACTCGACAGAGTTATTTTAAGTCTCTTGTTTAACTGTACCACTTGCTTAATAACATCAATATTTCACAGGGGAGCATTGGACTGGGGGAGGATGCTAGTGTATTGCAGGCATGCAGAACCTGTGCAATATAGTTTCAATGAGCTTACCCCACTTCTATACGGCTCTGTCACTCTTTAGGACCAAAACAGCTCCAGGCATCTGCTTTGCTTTCTTCCCTTTCTGATTGGCCGCAGCACATCACAGGGGCTGGAGAAGGACAGTTATTTCCACTGGACCTTTTAATTAGGAGGTCTCACTGCACTGCTTCCATCTTTCTCATCTCCAACTGACACTTGCCAACTGCCCACTCCCAACTATCTATTAGTGGCACCTGCCAAAGCCCTGGGCTCATCAGTTGCCCATGCATTGTGATCGATATGCTTCACCAGTGCTTGGGCACCCAGAGTCTCTCCCTGCTGCATCTACTGACACCAATGCTGAATTTAAGTGAAATATGTACTGTAACAAGGGGGTATTCTCATAATTCAGTTCAGCCCATGTTCACAAAGTAATGTTACATACAAGAAAGGAATAATGAAAATATATTTTATTTCATATATTTGACAATTAAATGGGGTACTCCCCAATAAGGTATAGAGACACTTAGTTGAGGGTATTACAAAGTAATAGCAGTGATGGTATAGGGTACTTGTGGCACTCGTGGGACTTTGTATGGCTGTGAACCTCAGAGCACATGTCCAGTCTCCTAGACCGCTGAGGAAAGATGTGCCAACAGGGCTTGCATGTGCAGTATCGCCTTTTGGAGGTCAGGCAATAGGTCCTAGAGGCCATTGGCCCTGCTGCTCCTCATCCAACAGAACCAATATATGGGGTACTTGTTTGGAAAGTGTCGCCGTGCCCATCCAGGGCCATCAGCATCACAAAACTAAGGGAGGGCACACCCAACAAATCTTATAGAACTACTAAAACTAACATCAGCCGTTCAACACCGCAACACCCAAACCCCACCAGGACACTTCCATTACCGAACTCAAACTGACCAAGAACAACTTAGGGAGGACGGGACGGAAAACTGAATCTGACACTTATCAGAATACCGGCACCGGCATCCTGCCCACCGGAATCCCCGACGGTGAGTACTGGGGTTAGGGGGAGGGTTGGGGTAAGGGGTTAAAGTTAGAGATGAGTGGTTCGGATTCTGAGGAATCCAAACCGCTTCGAACATTGGGGATCTGAGTCCACCTGAACGCTGTTCGGATGTTCCCCGCCAGACTCAATCCCCCTTCGAGGCCGAACGGCGGCCTCCTGATGTCGGATTCTCACGAGAGAATCCGATGTCAGGGTTACTAGTGTAGGGCAGAACGCAGTGATAGCGGCCTGCCCTACACAGAAACAAACACACAGCCGCCAGTGGCAGCTGTGTGTTTGTAATAGCAGCCAGTGAGAGTCAGGCAGACTCTCATAGGCTGCTGCACGAAGGGAGCCGGTTGGAGCTCACTTATGAGCTCCGTCTTCCGGCTTCCTCCACAGCGCGTAATAGAGCTGAGTGGACGGCAGCAGGACTGGGGATTCGGGTAAGTTTTTTTTTTTTTTATTATTTCTGTGTGTGTAAGGGGGCGCTCCTGGGGTCATACTACTTGGGGCACCACTGCTAATGGGGACACACTACTGGGGGCACACTACTGGGGGCACTACTACTGGGGGCACTGCTAATGGGGGGGCATACTACTGGGGGGCACTGCTAATGGGAGCATACTAGGGGCACTACTACTGGAGGGGCATACTACTGGGGGGCATACGACTGGGGGCACTGCTAATGGAGGCATACTACTGGGGGCACTGCTAATGGGGCACACCAGGGGCACTACTAATGGAGGCATACTACTGGGGGGGCATGCTACTGGGGCACTACTACTGGGGGCATTCTACTGGGGGCACTGCTAATGGGGGCATACTACCAGGGGGACTACCACTAGGGGCATTACTACAGGGGGCATAACTATTGGGGGCACTACTACAAGATGCATTACTACTGGGGGCACTGCATGGGGGGCCCTACTGCCAAGGGCACTGTGTAAGGGACACCACTGCTGGGGGCATTGTGTAAGGGACACTATTGCTGTGGGCATTGTATAAGTGGCATTACTACTGTGGGCGTTGTATATGAGGCATTACTACTGTGGGCTTTGTGTATAAGGGTCACTACTGTGGGCATTGTGTAAAAGGGTCACTACTGTGGGCATTGTGTAAAAGGGGCACTACTGTGGGCATTGTGTAAAAGGGGCACTACTGTGTGTTGTACCATAAATAATAGACACTACTTTATTGTGTAATGTAAATCAGGGGCACTATGGGCCTGATTCAGAGCCGGACGCTGTTTCAGAGCGCTCGTATTTTTAGAGCGGCCTCCTGGCCACTCACATAGCTGTGGGTGACCACCCACAGCTAGTGCGAGCGGCCTGGATGATGGCCGCGATGGTCAAGACCATCGCGACCATCTGACTTGCGACGAGACCCTTGTGGTAGGGTCTCATTGCTGCAAGTCCCAGTGGACTTCTAGCTCTTACAGAGCAAGAAGTCCACCCACTGACATCACTTGTGATGTCAGTGGGGCCGGCCCTAGACGGTAGGCGTTCCCATGGGCAGCCACGCCCCCAGCCCGCACACCAAAGGGGGCGTGCTGTCACTCAAGGAAAATTCCATCTTGCACTACTTTTCATGTCTGCCACTGCTGTGTGGCAATGTTTCATAGATGTGCTTTAAACTGTGGTGTCTGTGCCGCTGCTCTGTCGCTTAATAACCAGTCAGTTCACTGCAACCTTTGGCCAATAATGGTGAAAACAATATTATAAACTGTGAGGTAGTCTAAATTGACTGTAAATTAATGTTATCGAGGTTAATACTACTCTAGGAAGAAAAAAAACCCCAATTTATGTGATTTTAGCTTTTTTTGTCAATTTTTGTAAAAAATCCAAATCCAGTCACCGCAGTTTGGCAAATCCAAATCCAAATCCGGACGATGGTTTAAAACCAAATCTGGCAAAAACGCACAGCCAGCTTGGTTTTGCCTTTTAAATGATCACCGCTTTAAAAATACGGGAAGATTCGGAGGAGTTCCCGCAGCAACTGCAGCTCACAACTTATTACATAAGCCCCTTAGATTTGATTTAGGTTGTTCTGCAAATGCTCTATATGGGCCTGATTCTTAGTTATATGTAGCAGCATCTATTGGCAGTCGCGGGTCTGCAACTTTATGCAAATGCCGCTACAAACTCCTTTCCTTGTGTACATCCATGAAACCGATTGTGCAAGGACTGAGACGCTCTCTCTCAGCATCTGTACACGCAGTAATACCGATTAGATGCCACCATTGAAACTTGCACCAGTCCTACGGCAGTTTCTGCACCTGAATATGGCCTCCTGTTCCTGTGGCTGTGCGTCTGTGTACGCAGTCGCTTGTACTAACACGCCTGCGGCACTCCCACTGGACAGACCATGTTCGCGCTTTCCAGGCCACCTAGCTGGTGCACAGGTGTAGTAATTACTCACTGACACATTTGAAAAGATCCACAGGTGGAGCAATTATTTCACTTGTGATTCTGTAAGGAGACCTGGAAAACAAGCACTGTTGGTAGCTTTCGAGGACCAGGGTAGGCTACCCCTGTCATAGCATATTATAGCAGAGGAAAACATAATAATATACAACATTATAAAGTGGGCAACCCCAAGGAGACACGGGTCTGTTGGTCTATCAAATGGTTTCCATGAAGCTGCAAGATGGCAGTTGTGTTACACGTAGATGGAATAACTGCACAGCCAATATAATTCCTAGGATCCTATAATTCTCATTGTGTTGTAGTCTATATACATGGTGCTGAAATCCTTTCATGCATCTGCTTTTTGGGGCTGATTTTGAATCGCACGTTGCTGCTACGGCTTTAACATCTTTGGGCCTGATTCAGAGCCGTTCGCTATTTGCGGTCGTTCGTTCAAAAACAAGGGGTGGCTATTCAAATGATCCGTTCGCAAATTGTAGTCTGTTCACGCCTCTAAGTCTGAACGAGCGAGCAAAACATACGCTCGTTTATTTGTTAAAAACGCCCCCTGGCCGCTCGCATCCTACGTCATGTCCGCTATTTATTAGATTAATCGAGTACATCGACCAGCGTATGAACTGCTCGCTATTCTTGTGGTTGGTGTTTGCTACCACAAATTTGCGAGCAGTTCTGGCTATAAAATAACCCAGTGACGTGGTCAATGACGCTGCTGTATTAATTATGCACACCCATAATACGCCCGTTTTGACCTTTAAGCACGCCTGCGTTCGGATCTCCACTCCCCATTATCAAGCACCTTCCCCTGTTACCACCCACATACGCCTCATTTTGTCACTCAAAATAGCAGGCACTCGCTATATAGCGTACAAACGATTTTTGGCCGCACTGACTGGTTCGCGCATGCGTACTAAAAACCGTACGCATGCGCAGATGTGCAAACATCGCTCGGAACGAGCGTACTGCCGCTAACGAGCGGCTCTGAATGAGGGCCTTTGTCCTTAGTTTCTTCTGTGACTTTGGGCTCTATTTATTAACATTATTTTTACTAAAATAAAGTGAAAAAGGGTGTTTTCACACCCTTTTCACATTATTTTAGTTTCACCTGTAGTTATTACAGGGCAATTGGAGTAGAATTAGTAAAATTCTACTCCAACCCCCAGTATCACTTATTTTTAGTAAAGCAGATCGCATTTCCCATAATTGTAATGGGAAATGTGATCTGTGTGCAAGTTACTAAAAATAAATTGTAAAAAAATACTGGGGGAAGCCCTGTGATAATAACGCTACCTGGAGGTGGCGTTATCCAGGGTCTCCCCCGGTTACCGGGCTCCCACTCTGCTCTAACGGAGAGAGCAGAGGCGGGAGCCGGTACCAGTAATCAGCTATGTGGTCTAAGTAGACCGCAAGCTGATTACTGTAAAAAAAAGAAAAAAAAATTAAACATTTTTTTTTTTCCTTACCTGAATCCAGGGACCGGTGATCGGGCCTCCGGTGATGGCTCCTCTCCGGTCAGCTGGTCTCCCACAGTGCACTGGGGCCCGGTCATCAGGTGATCGGGTCCCAGTGCAGTATGGGAGATCACCTGATCGGGAAGCCCGGAGAAGATCACCGGAGGCCAGGAGGATGCAGGTAAGTGTAATGAAGGGAGGAGGGGTCCGCGATCGCGGGGGGCGGGGCTTAGCGCCGGGGGCGGGGCTTAGCGTCGGTGTGGGGGTAGTAGCGGTGGTCGGTCGGCGCATGCGCGGGATCTTAGTCGCGGTATTTTTTCCGAAAATACCGCGACTAGAGTGTGGATGGGATCCGCAGGGACAGAGCTTTATCGCAAGCTCTGTCCCTGCAAGGGATTTATAGTAAATCCCTGTGATATTGCCTGAATTCGCAATGCAAATTCACTCGGTAATATCACACTACAATCCGCATTCAATATGCGGATTGTAGTAAATAGAGCCCTTTATGCTAACGTTAGTATCAGCCCTTCCCCTGGTGTACAAGTGTGCATCTGAATGTACAATGCTGCCCACTTTGTGCATGTGTAGATACTGTAATACCACTTGATGTATTTTAGATGCTACCATCAGATGCACCATCGAAATTTGCACCAGCCCAATGCTAGGTGCAGATTCACTGTCACAGTATGGTCTCCAAATCTGAGCTATTAAGCATCTGAGTTTGCAACCAGTTGAGCGACACACATGGGACACTCCCATAACACGTTCATAAGACGGACCCTTTTTTGTGCGTTCAAACAGCCATCTTCCAGTCACCACCCAGCACATTACTGATACAGTGTGTCTCAATCACAACTGCAGCTATGTGTGTACACACTGTGTAACGCATGCGTCGTACGAGTTTTTAGGGATTTTCGAACAGGCACAGTAGCTAATAAACACCCAGGAATGACCAATACATTTCCAATAAATTTCTGAGACTGTGCATCTCAATTGCAACTGCAAATTTATGTGTACACACCAAATTTTTAAAGATTTTTGTGCACGCACAGTATCAAAAGATTGCTTAACTCCATAAACATCACATAGCATTGCGTGCGACTCACAAACAGACCCTTCATTTTTAAGTTTTGCTGAGTAAACACTGGTAGGGTGGAAGTGATTTGGGTGATGATGATATCACTTTGGGTGTTTTTAACAATGAATATTTTTTCATTTTATTTACTAAAGTTCTCAGTAAACCATTTTTTCCGCTTTCTTTGGTTGCCAGATCCTTTTATATTTTAGTTCAAATGGCTGTAGTGTACTTTGGCCCTCATTCAGAGCCACTCGCTAGCGGCAGTACGCTCGTTCCGAGCGATGTTCGCACATCTGCGCATGCGTACGGTTTTTAGTACGCATGCGCGAACCAGTCAGTGCGGCCGAAAATCATTTGTACGCAATATAGCGAGTGCCTGCTATTTTGAGTGACAGAATGAGGCGTATGTGGGTGGTAACAGGGGAAGGTGCTTGAAAACGGGGAGTGGAGATCTGATCGCAGGCGTGCTTAAAGGTCAAAACGGGCGTTTTATGGGTGTGCATAATTAATACAGCAGCGTCAATGACCACGTCACTTGTTTTATTTTAACTCAGAACTGCTCGCAAAATAGCGGTTGAAAAAACCAACCACAAGAATAGCGAGCAGTTCATATCCTGTTCGATGTACTCGATTAATCTAATAAATAGCGGACATGACATATGGTGCGAGCGGCCAGGGGGCGTTTTTATCAAATAAACAAGCGTATGTTTTGCTCGCTCGTTCAGACTTAGAGGTGTGAACAGACTGCAATGTGCGAACGGATCATTTGCATAGCCACCCCTTGTTTTTGAACGAACGAACGCAAATAGCAAACGGCTCTGAATGAGGGCCTTTGTTCCTCCATTCAGTCACCTACGGACAGACACATAAAAATACCCCAGTATCAACAATATATTGTTCAAACAAACAAGTGGAACCGGAGGGATATATATATATTGTTAGGATTCAAGATTTCAACCCCGTTTTTTTTTCAACTGTATTCATTAATTATGTTATTTGAAATAAATATTTTATCTTACTATGTTAATGATTATGGTTTTTCTTTTATACTTCAAGGTTTTATACCATGCTGTTTTTTGTGATAGATGCATTTCAGGATATTCTTTAACACACATTGTATATAGTAGGGGTGAGCGGGTTCGGATTTCTGAAATCCGAACCCCCCCGAGCCCCCCCGATCCGAGTCCGATCCGAGTCAGGCTCGACTTTTCCCGCCTGACTCGGATCTGACATCGAGGCAAAACGTCATCATCCCGCCTTCCGAGTCTCGCGGGTTTTGGATCCTATATAAGGTACCCGCGTCGGCGCCATTTTCTCACTCGGCTGTGGACAGTGAAGAGGGAGGGTGGGAGTTAGTGCTGTGTAGTGTAGTGTAGTGTAGTGCTGCTGTTGTCCACTACTTCAAAGTCCATAGGGGCTGGCTGTGTTGTGCTGTGCTGCTGTTGTTAATAGGGGCTGTGTCCACTACTTCAAAGTCCATAGGGGCTGGCTGGACTGTGTTGTGCAGTCAGTTCTCCATAGGGGCTGTGTCCACTCCAAAGTCCTGTGCAGTGTCCCAGTCCTAAAGGGGTGCTGTAGTGTTGTCCAGGGGGTGCTCTGTCCATCAGGGGTGCTCCCCCCAAGTGCTAAAAAAATAATATATTTTCTGTGTTTGTGAATTGTGTGCGCAGTAGCCGCACGTGCATCAACAAAGTAGTGCCAAGCGTGCGCCTGTGTCATAAGTAAAGGGCCGGCTGGCTTGACCGTTAAGGGTGCTGTAACCCCCGAAAGTACACTCCAGTCCAAACCAAAAAAAAAATTTTTTTCTGTGTTTGTGAATTGTGTGCGCAGTAGCCGCACGTGCATCAACAAAGTAGTGCCAAGCGTGCGCCTGTGTCATAAGTAAAGGGCCGGCTGGCTTGACCATTAAGGGTGCTGTAACCCCCGAAAGTACACTCCAGTCCAAACCAAAAAAAAAAATATTTTCTGTGTTTGTGAATTGTGTGCGCAGTAGCCGCACGTGCATCAACAAAGTAGTGCCAAGCGTGCGCCTGTGTCATAAGTAAAGGGCCGGCTGGCTTGACCGTTAAGGGTGCTGTAACCCCCGAAAGTACACTCCAGTCCAAACCAAAAAAAAAAATATTTTCTGTGTTTGTGAATTGTGTGCGCAGTAGCCGCACGTGCATCAACAAAGTAGTGCCAAGCGTGCGCCTGTGTCATAAGTAAAGGGCCGGCTGGCTTGACCGTTAAGGGTGCTGTAACCCCCGAAAGTACACTCCAGTCCAAACCAAAAAAAATAATTATTTTCTGTGTTTGTGAATTGTGTGCGCAGTAGCCGCACGTGCATCAACAAAGTAGTGCCAAGAGTGCCCCTGTGTCATAAGTAAAGGGCCGGCTGGCTTGACCGTTAAAGGGTGCTGTAACCCCCGAAAGTACACTCCAGTCCAAACCAAAAAAAAATTATTTTCTGTGTTTGTGAATTGTGTGCGCAGTAGCCGCACGTGCATCAACAAAGTAGTGCCAAGCGTGCGCCTGTGTCATAAGTAAAGGGCCGGCTGGCTTGACCGTTAAAGGGTGCTGTAACCCCTGAAAGTACACTCCAGTCCAAACCAAAAAAAAATTATTTTCTGTTTGTGAATTGTGTGCGCAGTAGCCGCACGTGCATCAACAAAGTAGTGTCAAGCGTGCGCCTGTGTCATAAGTAAAGGGCCGGCTGGCTTGACCGTTAAGGGTGCTGTAACCCCCGAAAGTACACTCCAGTCCAAACCAAAAAAAAAATTATTTTCTGTGTTTGTGAATTGTGTGCGCAGTAGCCGCACGTGCATCAACAAAGTAGTGCCAAGCGTGCGCCTGTGTCATAAGTAAAGGGCCGGCTGGCTTGACCGTTAAGGGTGCTGTAACCCCCGAAAGTACACTCCAGTCCAAACCAAAAAAAAAATTATTTTCTGTGTTTGTGAATTGTGTGCGCAGTAGCCGCACGTGCATCAACAAAGTAGTGCCAAGCGTGCGCCTGTGTCATAAGTAAAGGGCCGGCTGGCTTGACCGTTAAGGGTGCTGTAACCCCCGAAAGTACACTCCAGTCCAAACCTAAAAAAAAATTATTTTCTGTGTTTGTGAATTGTGTGCGCAGTAGCCGCACGTGCATCAACAAAGTAGTGCCAAGCGTGCGCCTGTGTCATAAGTAAAGGGCCGGCTGGCTTGACCGTTAAAGGGTGCTGTAACCCCCGAAAGTACACTCCAGTCCAAACCAAAAAAAAATTATTTTCTGTGTTTGTGAATTGTGTGCGCAGTAGCCGCACGTGCATCAACAAAGTAGTGCCAAGCGTGCGCCTGTGTCATAAGTAAAGGGCCGGCTGGCTTGACCGTTAAGGGTGCTGTAACCCCCGAAAGTACACTCCAGTCCAAACCAAAAAAAAATTATTTTCTGTGTTTGTGAATTGTGTGCGCAGTAGCCGCACGTGCATCAACAAAGTAGTGCCAAGCGTGCGCCTGTGTCATAAGTAAAGGGCCGGCTGGCTTGACCGTTAAAGGGTGCTGTAACCCCCAAAGTACACTCCAGTCCAAACCAAAAAAAAATTATTTTCTGTGTTTGTGAATTGTGTGCGCAGTAGCCGCACGTGCATCAACAAAGTAGTGCCAAGAGTGCGCCTGTGTCATAAGTAAAGGGCCGGCTGGCTTGACCGTTAAAGGGTGCTGTAACCCACAAAGTACACTCCAGTCCGAACCAAAAAAAAATTTATTTTCTGTGTTTAGCCGCACGTATATATCAAATCGATATAACATAAATGGAGGACCAAACTTTCTCCGATAAAAATAAAATAGAGAAAGATCAAGAACCACTTCCTCCTAGTGCTGAAGCTGCTGCCACTAGTCATGACATAGACGATAACATGCCATCAACGTCGTCTGCCAAGGCCGATGCCCAATGTCATAGTAGAGGGCACATACAATCCCAAATGGCAAAGTTCAGGAAAATGACCTTGAAAAAGACATTTAAATCAGCTGAAGAGAAACGTAAACTTGCCAATATGCCATTTACGACACGGAGTGGCAAGGAACGGCTAAGGTCGATCCCTAGTATGTTCATGACTAGTGGTTCAGCTTCACATGACGATGGAAGCACTCCTCCCACTAAAAAAATCAAAAGAGTTAAGCTGGCAAAAGCACAGCGAAGAACTGTGCTTTCTAAGAAGATATCACAAATCCCCAAAGAGAGTCCAAGTGTGGTGGTGGTTGCGATGCCTGACCTTCCCAGCACTGGACGGGAAGAGGTGGCTCTTTCCACCATTTGCACGCCCCCTGCAAGTGCTGAAAGGAGCACCCACAGTCCACTTGCTGATATGCAAATTGAAGATGTCACTGTTGAAGTACAACAGGATGAGGATACTGGTGTAGCTGGCGCTGAGGAGGAAGTTGGCGAGGAGGATTCTGATGGTGATGTGGTTTGTTTAAATCAGGCTCCGGGGGAGACAGTTGTTGTCCGTGGGATGAAAAAGCCCATCACGGTCATGCCTGGGCAGAAGACCAAACATTCCACCTCTTTGGTCTGGCAATATTTCTATCCAAATCCGGACAACAACTGTCTTGCCATATGTACCATATGTAAAGGTGAAATAAGTAGGGGTAGGGACGTCAACCACCTAGGAACATCCTCCCTTATACGGCACCTGCAGCGCGTTCATAAAAAGTTACTGTCAAGTTCAGAAACTTTGGCTCAGACCGTAAGCAGTCCAGGGACACCTAAATCCCGTTGTCCTGTTGTATCCAAGCGCCTGCAAACCACACCGTCAACTCCCTCCTCGTCAATTTCCTCCTTAGTCAGGATCGGAAGTAGTCCTGCAGGCCATATCACTGGCATGACTGACTCTCCTATCCGGGATTCCTCCGGAGGATCCTGCATTGCTACGCCTACTGCTGCCGCTGCTGCTGTTGCTGCTGCTGCTGGGAGTCGTTCATCATCCCAGAGAGGAAGTAGGAACACCACTACTTTTACTAAACAATTGACCCTCCAACAGTCCTTAGCGAGGAGGATGAAGTACGACAGCAGTCATCCTGAAGCAAAACGTATAACTGAGGCCTTGACTGCTATGTTGGTGTTAGACGTGCGTCCGGTATCCGCCATTAGTGCAGTGGGATTTAGACAATTGATGGAGGTAGTGTGTCCCCGGTTCCAAATCCCGTCTAGATTCCACTTCACTAGGCAGGCGATACCGAGACTGTACAGAAACGTCAGAAAAAGTGTCCTCAGTGTCCTGAAAAATGCCGTTGTACACAATGTCCACTTAACCACGGACATGTGGACAAGTGGAACAGGGCAGACTAAGGACTATATGACTGTGACAGCCCACTGGGTAGATGTATCACCTTACGCAGCAACAGCAGCAGCGTCACCAGTAGCAGCATCTCAGAAACGCCAGCTCGTTACAAGGCAGGCTACGCTGTGTATCACCGGTTTCAGTAAGAGGCACACCGCCGACAACCTCTTAGAGAAACTGAGGGAAATCATCGCCCAGTGGCTTACCCCGCTTAGACTCTCCTGGGGATTTGTGATATCTGACAACGCCACCAATATTGTGCGGGCATTACATCTGGGCAAATTCCAGCACGTCCCATGTTTTGCTCACACAATAAACTTGGTGGTGCAGAATTTTCTGAAAAGCGACAGGGGCGTGCAGGAGACGCTTTGGGTGGCCCGAAAAATTTCTGGCCACTTTCGCCATTCAGCGACTGCGTGCCGAAGACTGGAGCGCCAGCAAACACTCTTGAACCTGCCCCGCCATCACCTGAAGCAAGAGGTTGTGACGCGGTGGAACTCAACCCTCTATATGCTTCAGAGGATGGAGGAGCAGCAAAAGGCCATACAAGCCTATACATCCACCTATGACATAGGCAAAGGAGGGGGTATGCACCTGACTCAAGCGCAGTGGAGAATGATTTCCGTGTTGTGCAAGGTTCTTCAGCCCTTCGAACTTGCCACACGTGAAGTCAGTTCAGACACTGCCAGCTTGAGTCAGGTCATTCCCCTCATCAGGCTTTTGCAGAAGCAGCTGGAGAAAGTGAAGGAGGAGCTAAGACGGAGCGATTCCGCTCGGCATGTGGGACTTGTGGATGAAGCCCTTCATTCGCTTTGCCAGGATTCCAGGGTGGTCAATCTGTTGAAATCAGACCACTACATTTTGGCCACCGTGCTCGATCCTAGGTTTAAAGCCTATGTGGTGTCTCTCTTTCCGGCCGACACAAGCCTGCAGAGGTGCAAAGACCTGCTGGTGAACACACTGTCAGCTGAAGCGGAACGTGACACGTCAACGGCTCCTTCTTCATTTTCTCCCGCAACTGGGGCTGCCAGGAAAAAACTTAGGTATCCTAAGCAACCCGCTGGCGGTGATGCAGGGCAGGCAGGACCAAGTTTGGACATCTGGTCCGGACTGAAGGACCTGGCAACAATTTCTGACATGTCTACTGTCACTGCATATGATACTGTCACCATTGACAGAATGGTGGAGGATTACATCGGTGACAGCATCCAAGTAGGCATGTCAGACAGTCCATACCTGTACTGGCAGGAAAAAGAGGCAATTTGGAGGCCCCTGTACAAACTGGCTCTATTTTACCTGAGTTGCCCCCCCTCCAGTGTGTACTCCGAAAGAGTGTTTAGTGCAGCCGGGAACCTTGTCAGCGAAAGGCGTAGGAGGTTGCTTCCACAGAATGTGGAGAAGATGATGTTCATCAAAATGAATTATCAGCTCTTCCAGGGAGACCAGCCTCCAGAAGGTACAGAGGGACCTGTGGTGGTGGATTCAAGTGGGGACGAGTTAATACTTTGTGAGGATGAGGATGTACACACTGAAGAGGGTGAGGAATCGGTGGATGAGGAGGATGAGGATGACATCTTGCCTCCGTAGAGCCAGTTTGTGCAGGGACACATTAATTGCCAGCTTGTTTTGTGGGGGCCCAAACGAACCAATCATTTCAGCCACAGTTGTGTGGCAGACCCTGGCGCTGAAATGATTGATTTGTTAAAGTGTGCATGTCCTGTTTATACAACATAAGGGTGGGTGGGAGGGCCCAAGGACAATTCCATCTTGCACCTCTTTTTTTCTTTGCATTATGTACAGTTTGGGGCCTAGTTTTTCTAACTGCCATCCTGCCTGCCACTGCAGTGTCACTCCTAGATGGGTCACGTGTTTGTGCCGCCCACTCGTGTCGCTTAGCATAGTCATCCAGCTACCTCGGTGCAACCTTTTGGACATAAAAACACTATTGTGAGGTGTGAGGTGTTCAGAATAGACTGGAAATGAGTGGAAATTAAGGTTATTGAGGTTAATAATAGCATAGGAGCAGAAAAACCTACAAATTCTGTGATTTTAGCTGTTTTTATGCTTTTTTTCAAAAAAATACAGATCCAAAACACAAAACCCAGAACCCAAAACACGGAAGGGTGGTTTTGGCAAAACCAATCCAGATCCAAAACACGAAGAAAGATCCAGATCCAAAACCAAAACACAAAACACGAAAAGTGGCCGGTGCACACCCCTAGTATATAGGGGTGTGCACCGGCCACTTTTCGTGTTTTGTGTTTTGGTTTTGGATCTGGATCTTTCTTCGTGTTTTGGATCTGGATTGGTTTTGCCAAAACCACCCTTCCGTGTTTTGGGTTCTGGGTTTTGTGTTTTGGATCTGTATTTTTTTTTAAAAAAGCATAAAAACAGCTAAAATCACAGAATTTGTTGGTTTCTCTGCTCCTATGCTATTATTAACCTCAATAACCTTAATTTCCACTCATTTCCAGTCTATTCTGAACACCTCACACCTCACAATAGTGTTTTCATGTCCAAAAGGTTGCACCGAGGTAGCTGGATGACTATGCTAAGCGACACGAGTGGGCGGCACAAACACGTGACCCATCTAGGAGTGACACTGCAGTGGCAGACAGGATGGCAGTTAGAAAAACTAGGCCCCAAACTGTACATAATGCAAAGAAAAAAAGAGGTGCAAGATGGAATTGTCCTTGGGCCCTCCCACCCACCCTTATGTTGTATAAACAGGACATGCACACTTTAACAAATCAATCATTTCAGCGCCAGGGTCTGCCACACAACTGTGGCTGAAATGATTGGTTCGTTTGGGCCCCCACAAAACAAGCTGGCAATTAATGTGTCCCTGCACAAACTGGCTCTACGGAGGCAAGATGTCATCCTCATCCTCCTCATCCACCGATTCCTCACCCTCTTCAGTGTGTACATCCTCATCCTCACAAAGTATTAACTCGTCCCCACTTGAATCCACCACCACAGGTCCCTCTGTACCTTCTGGAGGCTGGTCTCCCTGGAAGAGCTGATAATTCATTTTGATGAACATCATCTTCTCCACATTCTGTGGAAGCAACCTCCTACGCCTTTCGCTGACAAGGTTCCCGGCTGCACTAAACACTCTTTCGGAGTACACACTGGAGGGGGGGCAACTCAGGTAAAATAGAGCCAGTTTGTACAGGGGCCTCCAAATTGCCTCTTTTTCCTGCCAGTACAGGTATGGACTGTCTGACATGCCTACTTGGATGCTGTCACCGATGTAATCCTCCACCATTCTGTCAATGGTGACAGTATCATATGCAGTGACAGTAGACATGTCAGAAATTGTTGCCAGGTCCTTCAGTCCGGACCAGATGTCCAAACTTGGTCCTGCCTGCCCTGCATCACCGCCAGCAGGTTGCTTAGGATACCTAAGTTTTTTCCTGGCAGCCCCAGTTGCGGGAGAAAATGAAGAAGGAGCCGTTGACGTGTCACGTTCCGCTTCAGCTGACAGTGTGTTCACCAGCAGGTCTTTGCACCTCTGCAGGCTTGTGTCGGCCGGAAAGAGAGACACCACATAGGCTTTAAACCTAGGATCGAGCACGGTGGCCAAAATGTAGTGGTCTGATTTCAACAGATTGACCACCCTGGAATCCTGGCAAAGCGAATGAAGGGCTTCATCCACAAGTCCCACATGCCGAGCGGAATCGCTCCGTCTTAGCTCCTCCTTCACTTTCTCCAGCTGCTTCTGCAAAAGCCTGATGAGGGGAATGACCTGACTCAAGCTGGCAGTGTCTGAACTGACTTCACGTGTGGCAAGTTCGAAGGGCTGAAGAACCTTGCACAACACGGAAATCATTCTCCACTGCGCTTGAGTCAGGTGCATACCCCCTCCTTTGCCTATGTCATAGGTGGATGTATAGGCTTGTATGGCCTTTTGCTGCTCCTCCATCCTCTGAAGCATATAGAGGGTTGAGTTCCACCGCGTCACAACCTCTTGCTTCAGGTGATGGCGGGGCAGGTTCAAGAGTATTTGCTGGCGCTCCAGTCTTCGGCACGCAGTCGCTGAATGGCGAAAGTGGCCAGAAATTTTTCGGGCCACCCAAAGCGTCTCCTGCACGCCCCTGTCGCTTTTCAGAAAATTCTGCACCACCAAGTTTATTGTGTGAGCAAAACATGGGACGTGCTGGAATTTGCCCAGATGTAATGCCCGCACAATATTGGTGGCGTTGTCAGATATCACAAATCCCCAGGAGAGTCTAAGTGGGGTAAGCCACTGGGCGATGATTTCCCTCAGTTTCTCTAAGAGGTTGTCGGCGGTGTGCCTCTTACTGAAACCGGTGATACACAGCGTAGCCTGCCTTGTAACGAGCTGGCGTTTCTGAGATGCTGCTACTGGTGACGCTGCTGCTGTTGCTGCGTAAGGTGATACATCTACCCAGTGGGCTGTCACAGTCATATAGTCCTTAGTCTGCCCTGTTCCACTTGTCCACATGTCCATGGTTAAGTGGACATTGTGTACAACGGCATTTTTCAGGACACTGAGGACACTTTTTCTGACGTTTCTGTACAGTCTCGGTATCGCCTGCCTAGTGAAGTGGAATCTAGACGGGATTTGGAACCGGGGACACACTACCTCCATCAATTGTCTAAATCCCACTGCACTAATGGCGGATACCGGACGCACGTCTAACACCAACATAGCAGTCAAGGCCTCAGTTATACGTTTTGCTTCAGGATGACTGCTGTCGTACTTCATCCTCCTCGCTAAGGACTGTTGGAGGGTCAATTGTTTAGTAAAAGTAGTGGTGTTCCTACTTCCTCTCTGGGATGATGAACGACTCCCAGCAGCAGCAACAGCAGCAGCGGCAGCAGTAGGCGTAGCAATGCAGGATCCTCCAGAGGAATCCCGGATAGGAGAGTCAGTCATGCCAGTGACATGGCCTGCAGGACTACTTCCGATCCTGACTAAGGAGGAAATTGACGAGGAGGGAGTTGACGGTGTGGTTTGCAGGCGCTTGGATACAACAGGACAACGGGATTTAGGTGTCCCTGGACTGCTTACGGTCTTAGCCAAAGTTTCTGAACTTGACAGTAACTTTTTATGAACGCGCTGCAGGTGCCGTATAAGGGAGGATGTTCCTAGGTGGTTGACGTCCCTACCCCTACTTATTTCACCTTTACATATGGTACATATGGCAAGACAGTTGTTGTCCGGATTTGGATAGAAATATTGCCAGACCAAAGAGGTGGAATGTTTGGTCTTCTGCCCAGGCATGACCGTGATGGGCTTTTTCATCCCACGGACAACAACTGTCTCCCCCGGAGCCTGATTTAAACAAACCACATCACCATCAGAATCCTCCTCGCCAACTTCCTCCTCAGCGCCAGCTACACCAGTATCCTCATCCTGTTGTACTTCAACAGTGACATCTTCAATTTGCATATCAGCAAGTGGACTGTGGGTGCTCCTTTCAGCACTTGCAGGGGGCGTGCAAATGGTGGAAAGAGCCACCTCTTCCCGTCCAGTGCTGGGAAGGTCAGGCATCGCAACCACCACCACACTTGGACTCTCCTTGGGGATTTGTGATATCTTCTTAGAAAGCACAGTTCTTCGCTGTGCTTTTGCCAGCTTAACTCTTTTGATTTTTTTAGTGGGAGGAGGGCTTCCATCGTCATGTGAAGCTGAACCACTAGTCATGAACATACTAGGGATCGACCTTAACCGTTCCTTGCCACTCAGTGTCGTAAATGGCATATTGGCAAGTTTACGTTTCTCTTCAGCTGATTTAAATGTCTTTTTCAAGGTCATTTTCCTGAACTTTGCCATTTGGGATTGTATGTGCCCTCTACTATGACATTGGGCATCGGCCTTGGCAGACGACGTTGATGGCATGTTATCGTCTATGTCATGACTAGTGGCAGCAGCTTCAGCACTAGGAGGAAGTGGTTCTTGATCTTTCTCTATTTTATTTTTATCGGAGAAAGTTTGGTCCTCCATTTATGTTATATCGATTTGATATATACGTGCGGCTAAACACAGAAAATAATTTTTTTTTTGGTTTGGACTGGAGTGTACTTTCAGGGGTTACAGCACCCTTTAACGGTCAAGCCAGCCGGCCCTTTACTTATGACACAGGCGCACGCTTGGCACTACTTTGTTGATGCACGTGCGGCTACTGCGCACACAATTCACAAACACAGAAAATAATTTTTTTTTTGGTTTGGACTGGAGTGTACTTTGGGGGTTACAGCACCCTTTAACGGTCAAGCCAGCCGGCCCTTTACTTATGACACAGGCGCACTCTTGGCACTACTTTGTTGATGCACGTGCGGCTACTGCGCACACAATTCACAAACACAGAAAATAATTTTTTTTTTGGTTTGGACTGGAGTGTACTTTCGGGGGTTACAGCACCCTTTAACGGTCAAGCCAGCCGGCCCTTTACTTATGACACAGGCGCACGCTTGGCACTACTTTGTTGATGCACGTGCGGCTACTGCGCACACAATTCACAAACACAGAAAATATTTTTTTTTTTGGTTTGGACTGGAGTGTACTTTGGGGGTTACAGCACCCTTTAACGGTCAAGCCAGCCGGCCCTTTACTTATGACACAGGCGCACGCTTGGCACTACTTTGTTGATGCACGTGCGGCTACTGCGCACACAATTCACAAACACAGAAAATAATTTTTTTTTTGGTTTGGACTGGAGTGTACTTTCGGGGGTTACAGCACCCTTAACGGTCAAGCCAGCCGGCCCTTTACTTATGACACAGGCGCACGCTTGGCACTACTTTGTTGATGCACGTGCGGCTACTGCGCACACAATTCACAAACACAGAAAATAATTTTTTTTTTGGTTTGGACTGGAGTGTACTTTCGGGGGTTACAGCACCCTTAACGGTCAAGCCAGCCGGCCCTTGACTTATGACACAGGCGCACGCTTGGCACTACTTTGTTGATGCACGTGCGGATACTGCGCACACAATTCACAAACACAGAAAATAATTTTTTTTTTGGTTTGGACTGGAGTGTACTTTCGGGGGTTACAGCACCCTTAACGGTCAAGCCAGCCGGCCCTTTACTTATGACACAGGCGCACGCTTGGCACTACTTTGTTGATGCACGTGCGGCTACTGCGCACACAATTCACAAACACAGAAAATAATTTTTTTTTTGGTTTGGACTGGAGTGTACTTTCGGGGGTTACAGCACCCTTAATGGTCAAGCCAGCCGGCCCTTTACTTATGACACAGGCGCACGCTTGGCACTACTTTGTTGATGCACGTGCGGCTACTGCGCACACAATTCCCAAACACAGAAAATAATTTTTTTTTTGGTTTGGACTGGAGTGTACTTTCGGGGGTTACAGCACCCTTAACGGTCAAGCCAGCCGGCCCTTTACTTATGACACAGGCGCACGCTTGGCACTACTTTGTTGATGCACGTGCGGCTACTGCGCACACAATTCACAAACACAGAAAATAATTTTTTTTTGGTTTGGACTGGAGTGTACTTTCGGGGGTTACAGCACCCTTTAACGGTCAAGCCAGCCGGCCCTTTACTTATGACACAGGCGCACGTTTGGCACTACTTTGTTGATGCACGTGCGGCTACTGCGCACACAATTCACAAACACAGAAAATATATTATTTTTTTAGCACTTGGGGGGAGCACCCTTGATGGACAGAGCACCCCCTGGACAACACTACAGCACTCCTTTAGGACTGGGACACTGCACAGGACTTTGCAGTGGACACAGCCCCTATGGAGAACTGACTGCACAACACAGTCCAGCCAGCCCCTATGGACTTTGAAGTAGTGGACACAGCCCCTATTAACAACAGCAGCACAGCACAACACAGCCAGCCCCTATGGACTTTGAAGTAGTGGACAACAGCAGCACTACACTACACTACACAGCCCTAACTCCCACCCTCCCTCTTCACTGTCCACAGCCGAGTGAGAAAATGGCGCCGACGCGGGTACCTTATATAGGATCCAAAACCCGCGAGACTCGGAAGGCGGGATGATGACGTTTTGCCTCGATTTCAGATCCGAGTCAGGCGGGAAAAGTCGAGCCTGACTCGGATCAGACTCGGATCGGGGGGGTTCGGGGGGGTTCGGATTTCAGAAATCCGAACCCGCTCACCCCTAATTGTATATAGTTGTGATTAAATAACGGTCTGGCTGCACCACGGTAAATATATAGCATGCTATAGGTTAGAGAGGTGCAGATGTTCATTTGAAACAAATAATATACCATGGCTCTTTGGTCCTGATTCAGCAAGGATTGCAATAGCAATTACGCACGCAGTCTCACTGCGAAGATATGCCAATCCACTTTGATCGCTATGCCATCGCAGCACAACATAAGGACGCCCACCTTGCCTTACACACATCAGTAATGTTTAGCAAGACTGAGAAACCATCGGTAACAACTAGTACAATCGCAGTGTCACTCACACTTGCACAAGGTCAGACCATACTCAGGAATTGCTAACCTCATCGCACGCAGTGAAAGCCCAAGCTGTGTATGACATCGCAGTGGCTAATTTATGCACGCCCCTGTAACGCCATTCAAAGTCGCACTGGCACGCCAGCTTTTCGCCGACCACCCCCAAACAGTACTTCCTGTCAATCACTCTGCGATGGGTTTGCGTAGTCACTGTGATCGCAGTCCCGATCACAGTGGTTGGTTCACGCACTGCGATGCATATTCATGCGCAGAATGCAACAATCGGCCAATTGCGTGCGTAATGCAGTTGTGATCCTTGCTGAATCAGGATCTTAGCATCCCTTTTAGACTCAGACATACATTCAGTGCAGATTCCTCCCTGTGATTAACTGATGCACCTGTGTGCTCACCTGGTCAGCTAGTCCAATGGCTAGTGACCACCTCCTATTTAAACCAGTTCCTGTGTGCAACTCATTGCCTGATCAATGTGTTCCTGCCCCATATAGTTCAAGGCTCCAGGCTTACTGTGCATCCTGTGTTCGTATCCTCCGAGACTTCGTTTCTACTTCGTGTGTTCTTGCTATTCACCATCTACACTAGACTCAACTGCCGGCTTTGCAGGTTTCCCACTGCATACAGACCTGCTATCCATCTGCTGCTGTGTTTCCATTACCTGTTAGCGTCGTAGCATCCACGCAGCCTACCAACCTGAGTTCCATCTGCCGCTGTGTTCCGTTACCTGTCAGCGCTGCAGTACCTATACTGCATATAAGTCTGCACTACCGTCTCATCTCAGCTTGCAAGTATATCACTTCCATTTGCCTGTGCATCATCATCTATCAGTACTGAGCCGGCGTGTCTCACTCCATCATACCGCTGGGACATTGTATGCAAGTTTCTTATGCTGTTATACTCTATACTCAGTGGTCATCCAGGTTATACTATTGCGCTGATTTGTACTGGCTTCCCTGCACTGTGTGCTAATGTCTTGGGCTGGTTCAGAGAAGGGTGCTGTTTCCGGAGCTAGGGTTTAGTGTGCACTATATAGCCTGTACACTGAGGACCTGATTCAGACCCGGACACTAAGAAGCGCTCGCTCGTAGCTGGCCGATGTTCGCATTCTGCGCATGCGTATGCATCGTAGTGCATGTGTGCAAACCAGTGCAAAAGCTCGGGATGCGTTCGCTCGCTGCGCATAGATTGCCCAGCAGAGGGAGTGACAGGAGAAGCCGTTTGTGGGTGGTAAGTTGGGCAGGCCAGTAGAAACGGGGGAGTGTAGATATGAACTCAGGCGTTCCTGTCCAAAATAACGCCGTTTCAGAGGCGTGCATAATTAACAGGCAGCGTCATAGTACACATCATCTGGTTGTATTTCACACTGAAGTGATCGCAGTGCTGGAGGTAGGGTATAGTCTACCTCAAGCGCTGCATTCGCTTCTGATGGTGCCCGATGTACCGATGCTTGCATACACTTCCTGGAGATGACGTGCATTAGTGGGCGTCTTAAGACAGGCTGGTGGGCTTCTGCATACACAAGGTGACCGCATGCCAAGACATAGTGGATGTGCTTATGCCTTGCCGTGTGATCAACCACCGTGTCATCTCTTAGCCGAATTTGCATACGCTGGGAGCGAAAGAACGCATCTAGTGTGCGGGTCAGAATGAGCGCCTGAGTTCCAATTCCATGTCTTGCGTTAGAGCTGTACCAGAGTCGTAACTTTCTCACATAGGGCTCTATTTATTAACATTATTTTTACTAAAATAAAGTGAAAAAGAGTGTTTTCACACCCTTTTCACATTATTTTAGTTTCACTTGTATTTATTACAGGGCAATTGGAGTAGAATTAGTAAAATTCTACTCCAACCCTCAGTATCACTTATTTTTAGTAAAGCAGATCGCATTTCCCATAATTGTAATGGGAAATGTGATCTGTGTGCAAGTTACTAAAAATAAATTGTAAAAAAATACCGGGGGAAGCCCTGTGATAATAACGCCACCTGGAGGTGGCATTATCCAGGGTCTCCCCCGGTTACCGGGCTCCCACTCTGCTCTAACGGGGAGAGCAGAGGCGGGAGCCGGTACCAGTAATCAGCTATGTGGGCTATGCGGGGGGCGAGGTTTAGCATATGCGGGGGGTAGCAGCGACGGTGGTTTGGCGCATGCGCGGGCTCTTAGTCGCGGTATTTTTTCCGAAAATACCGCGACTACAGTGCGGATGGGATCCGCAGGGACAGAGCTTTATCGTAAGCTCTGTCCCTGCAAGGGATTTATAGTAAATCCCTGTGATATTGCCTGAATTCGCAATGCGAATTCACTCGGTAATATCACACTACAATCCACATTCAATATGTGGATTGTAGTAAATAGAGCCCATTATATTCTGAATACATGAAGCCTCCGATTCCTGGAGTTCTGAGTTCCTATCTACCAGTACTATGCTAATCTGAGTTCTGGGGTCACCCTTGTCACTGGAGTATATTCCTGACCTTGCTGGCCTTGACAGGTCACTAGATGAGTGGCTGCTCACTTGCATATATCACAAGTCTGTGGTTCCTACACTGGAACTAGTGTTCCTACCCATGAGTCAGAGGGCCTCATTCAGAGGCGGTCGTAGGATGCAAGCGGTCGCTCAGAAACAGGGCGGCCGCTTGCATCCTGAATGGCCGCCTCCATGTCGGTCGTTAGGCTGTGGGTTAACACCCACAGCTCTAACGACCGCTAAGGGAGATGGTCGCGATGGTCAAGACCATCGCGACCATCGGGGCTTAAGACGAGACCCTAGGGTAGGGTCTCGTCAACCTTAAGCCCCAGGGAGCTTCCTGTTCTGTTTGAGCAGGAAGCTCCCCAGTGACATCGCTGATGATGTCAGTGGGGACGCCCACAAAACGGCAAGTGTTCCGAAAGGAACGCCTCCGTTTGGCCGGGCACTCCCCCTGCCCGCCCAGCAAATGGAGCGAGCTGTCAATCAACATCGACAGCTCGCTCCATCTGCTTCGAGCCCGCTAACGACGGGTGATCCGTCGTTAGCGGGGGCTTGCGCATGCGCATGACGGAGTAGTCTCCGTCGTGCGCATGCCCTGTGGACCAACATCGAGTTGGTTGCAAGTGCTCAGCGCTCGCGACCGACTCTGAATATGGTCCAGAGTTCTATGAAGCCACCTCGTTTTTTATGTACGTCGGTCAGACCCAAGGGTCCCGAGCCAGATCTACAGACTACAGAATAACCAGAACATGACACTCTTGCTTCACATTGCACAGAACACACACACACAATAGGCCTGATTCAGAGTTGTACACTGCTCATGTTTATGCAGTTAAGCGATTATCAGTAAACCACACATGTGTCTAAAGCTGTTTACTCACTAGGACGACAGATCGGCCGTCTGGCCCATCCGCCATCCTATCTCACAATTGGTAAGTGCATTGACACTTACAAATCGTCAGCCTGATGTGTTGCGCCTGAGTGGGTATTTACATGTGCCCTCCCAGTTGCGATGTCAGTCACCAGCGGCCTCTGCAGCAAGTATACGGGTGGTCAGCTGACTGCTTAGACATGCCACGATGTGCCGATATGTATCTGCAGATATATATTGGCCATCGGCAGTGCTGCACAGCCAACACAATATGCCTGTGAATGTCGTCATTTACAGACATATGGATGGTACACACCCGACAACACACTCCCGATATATCGGCCAGTGTCTACCCAGCAACTGTCGCACAGCACATGCTTCAAGCTACATTACCGTAGTCCCTCACAGTGACACTTTACTAAATGACAGTCATGAAGCGTATCACATCCTGCGACTGCGATCCTGTACACAAGAAATATGACTACCCAGCGTCTCCGTTCCCACGGCCATTTTGTTGGACCATAGGCTTACTCAGGTCCTGTGACAATTGAATGATCTGCGACCAATGCTGCATCTTTGTACGCAGATGCTGCAACATTTTACACATGTGCTGGATTTTCAGAGCCATCTCAATACATCTCCTGGCGGCTGGGACATTTGCATATTTTCGCATACAGGTGCGTAAATGTCACAGTCACGACACGGTTAGCGTACAGCACTGAATCAGGCCCCATATTGAGTGGGTGAAGCTAATACAATGTGTAATGGTGCATTTTTTCTAAAGATTAGTTTTGCTGAAAACCGAACACATCTGAACTTTGAAGTTCCGAGTCAAACCGCGTCCCGACTTGGGTCTTTTCGCCAAGTTCGGAACTCGGATCTAAAAAAAACGGATCTTCTGTGTTTTGGATTGCATGTAAGTCCCTCCCAGTTGATTTCAGGTGCCATGTCACACAGGAGAGGGTGTGGGCTGTGGTTCATTCTGCAATACAACATACTAGTCACCATTACAGAGAGTTGTAGGTAGATGGAGTGGGAAGGAAGCGAGTAAAAGACTGCAGGCATCTTTGTCACTGTGTATGTTTGTCAGACGCAAGCTGTGAGGTGGTCAGATTTGACTGGAAATTACTAGAAATTCATATTATTAATGTTAATAATACTACAAGCAGGGCCATAGAGAGCCCGGCTGAGCCCAGGTGAAAGGGGCGTGGCCTAATTGTGGAATGTGTGGCCATGCCGCCTTGAGCTAAAAAAACCCAAAACTTTTTGCGCGGCGCTGGGGAGGGGGGCGCTGTAAGCCCCTCAGCCCGGTGCTAAGCCGGTGGGGAGGGCGGGGGCGCGATCAGTGTGATCGCTTCCCCAAACAGCCATAGGAGACTGCTTCGGCTGCTGCTCAGCAGCCGCGAGCAGTCTCCCACTGAGCCCTGTGTGCTGGGCTGCTGTGAGGGAGGGGGGTGGCGCTGGACCTCTAGCAAGCCCGGCCCTGGTAAATAGTTCCCGCCCCCCCACCTCTCGGCGCCCCCTGACCAAAACTGGTCCAAGTTACATGATTTTAGCTGTTTTTTTTTTTTTAAAAGAAATCCAAATCCTAAAGCTAAACCAAAACACTCGAGGGTGGTTTTGCCAAGAAAAAAACATGACGATGATTTGGAACCAAAACAAAGGATCTTAGAACATCTCTAATTTTTTCGAGGACTCTTTGCCCAGTTCTACTGAAATAAACACACTGCGGTGCTCATTTTATCTGCTTGTCTTATTAACCGTTTGTTGAAAAACAGAAGAGAACAATAATAATCTGCATCTTACTGTATGATTTAAAAAAAAAAAAAATTACCTTAATAAATAATTTACTCCCCGTTAATCCATCTGAGGACTCATCAGGAAGTCTGAGAATGGGCACCTAATTAGAATGACAGAGAGCTGAAGCCACATTAAATTAACCAGATGTTTACCTTGACTTTAGATAAACAGTACCAATGTGCGGCTGAGTCTGAATAGGAGGCGGCCATTCCCAGTTTAGGATACTGATGAGCAGTATCCCTGTACGGTTATCACCAGTCCCAGATGCGGCTGTGTGAAATAAACATGTCATTCATGGAAAACACATTACTTTCTGGAAGCCTTCACAATATGCAGATCAATTTCTTCTGAAAAAAAAGTTGTTAATCAGTAAAAGCTTGTGTCTGCAGGATTATGCAGCCTTCATTTAAATTAGGCATTTATGTTGATATATCTACAAGTTTTTTTATTCCAAACCTCTGGCTTTAATTAAACACTTTACTTTGCATGGCATAATTTCCCAAGTTGTTCTGTCCCAAATAAAATTTTTTGACTGGATGTCAGACTGGTTACCACTAAAGCAGGGTGACCACAAGTATGGGGCATTTCTGATAAAGTGGCAACTAGAACAAGGCTATGATGATCTGGACTGGCCACTCTATAATAAGGAGACGGGCGTATTTATAATGGGTGCAGGGTGTGCGGTGCACATGGGCCCCTGGGTCCAGGGGGGGCCCAACCGCACACCCTAGACCCATATTTTTTAATACTTACCCCTCTGATGTCCCATGTCGGCTGTAGTGCTGCACGGAACACTTGGAAAATGGCCACCACTACCATTTGCCTGGCTTTGTGCGCAAGCGTAGTAGGGAAATCACTGGGTAAATGGTGGCTGCGCCATTTACCCGGTGACCTGCGCAAGCGCAGTAGACTCTGGGCACAAACTAGTGCCCAGAGTTTAGTGCTGTGGTGACGCAGCTGACCACAGCACTAAAGGGGGCCTCGGATGGGGAATGCACACGGGCCCCCTCCTCTCTTAATATGCCTCTGTAAGGAGACCTGCAGCATCTGTACAATGGTGCGGTGATGACACCCCTGTTGTGATGCAGGACAAACCCGTTTCGCTTACTATAGGAAAGAGTTTTATTAGATAAGATGACAGCAACCAAATACATCAAGGAGGATCCCTTGATCCTGGTCACATAGCTTAATAAATATATACTGATTGTGATTCCAAACTCATCTTATGCAGGTAAATATTATTTATTTTATTTATTACCAGTTATTTATATAGCGCACGCATTCCGCAGCGCTTTACAGAGAATAGTTGGCCATTCACATCAGTCCCTGCCCTAGTGGAGTTTACAATCTATGTTCCCTATCACATGCACACTAGGGTTAATTTTAGTTGGGAGCCAAATCACCTACCAGTATATCTTTGGAATGTGGGAGGTAACCGAAGTACCCAGAGGAAACCCACAGCAAGCACAGGGACAATATATACAAAGTCCGCACAGTTAGAGCCGTGGTGGGAATCGAACCCACGACCTCAGTGCTGTGAGGCAGTAACGCTAACCATTACACCGTCTGTGCTGCCCAATACTCCACAAATGTAATATGTAAAACTCCATCATTCGCCAGCTTCAATACTGAGGTACCAACTCCTGTAGGTAGCAGCTTCATGCAGTCAGGAAAGTGATGCAGAGACTATAGGTATACAAGGTATACATAAATGTGATATTACCAGTGATGATCTACTGATCAGTGAGACGTTTTATAAAACCAAAAAGACATAATTGTGTAATCTATATATTTCTATATATATGTTCCAGCTGCATATAATATATTACTATATGTGTAACCTATTTTATAATGTACAGATATTTTCATGCATGATACAACCATTTTGATTGTATGAAGACAATAACAGAACAGAAATATGCAATTTACAATGTACATACAGGTTATAGGGTGTAAAGTGTATGTATGTATATATATATATATATATATATATATATATGGAATCGGTATGAAATGTGGCCGGCGGTTCGATTCCTGGCAGCGGCAGCCCGACAGATGGACAGATCCCAGCAGTGGCAGCCCGACAGCGCTGGAAATCCTGATCGTCCTCAGATAAGTATATACTAACCTAACTCCCCTAACCTCCCCCCCAAGTGCCTAACCCTAATTCCCCCTGTAAGTGCCTAACCCTAACCCCTCCCTTCCCCGCTGCCTAAACCTAAGTCCCCTGGGGGGTGCCTAACCCTCCCTCGCCCTAGCCTAGCCCTAACACTCCCGGGGGGGGGTGCCTATCCCTAAGTCCCCCCCGGGTACGCTAAACCTAACCCTCCCCCCCCCCACGGCTGTCCGCTCAGGGCCCCTGGCATCCATTCGATCGGGCTGCCGGGCGCCTGTCTCCCTGCATCGGGAAAATGTCAGGCATCTATATATAGACGCCTGTCATTTAACCCATGCTTGGATAAAGCAGTCAGGAAGCCAGCTGTCAGGATCACGTTAGCCAGTTTCCCGATTGCATCCCATATATATGGAGGAGACCAAAGTGACAGATGTGGTGAGAAGTGGGGCAGTGAAATAATATGCAGGTATAGTTCAAGGGAAGATTGTCTGTGTTTGAGGGATAATGTATATCTGCTAGGAAGGTGTCAAATACTGTGGTTACTGGGTGTCTTGGCCCCATCAGCTGCATCCCAAAATGATAAAAGTTGTTTTAAAAAAATGTTTTCATGTCTCTTGTAATACGCCGGTATGCGTGGTATTATGTCTGACAGCGTGCATCGCGCTACTGGACATGTGCATGTCATTACACAGGCAGACCACAATTCCCAGCAGCCCCTGCAGCTGCTCAAGAGGTCAGGAGCGGATCACATGAGCAGTGCCAGGGGTAAGGCAAGTAAGTTGGAAGTCAGGGGCAGTTGGTTGGAGCAGAGGTAACTCTCCTGCGGGCCTATTCATCATGCCTAAACTTTCTCTGGCGGTAATTAGGTTTAGAACTGGCATGGAGTTCTACCTAATTACCGGTGTAATTCATCATTCCTCCTCCCCATAACTATTCCGAAAAGCTGTAATTTTTGTGATGACAGCTTTTCAGAAAATAGATAGTTATCTCTATCTACACTAACTTACCGCAGCTGTATTCTGTGCTGCGCATGCGCTGTTACACTCGTTAACCTAGCGCATGCACAGCACTACCTACAGCTGCAGTAATTTTGTGTGTGTGACCCTCCCCCCTCTGCTCACCTGCAACCCTCCCCCCCCCGTCCTGCACTTACCTGCCCGCGCAGCAGCCTCTGGCTCCGTCTGCTATGCTGTCATGTGTTCTCCCCAGCAGAACTCCGTAGTTTAGAAAAAAAAACAAAAACGTTTTTTTTTTCTAAACTTTATTGTGTTCTGCTGTGGAGAACACATGACAGCATAGCAAATGGAGCCAGAGGAGAGTCCAGAGTGATGGAGGAAGACGCCGGGGGACATGCCCAGCTGGAAGCAGGTAAGTGTTACCTGCTATACGCCACCTCACAGTGGCGTATGGTAACACCATCAAATTCCGAAAATACATAATTTTAGGAATACCATAATTTCCATATCCCCATACTAATGTATGGGGAGTGTGGAAATTAACGCAGGGGGACTTAGCAAGGAGATATCAGTGATATCTCCTGTGTTAAGTATCTTCATGAATACTAAAATAACGGTAATTAAGGAAAATTTCCTTAAAAACGTTATTTTAGTGTTGATGAATAGGCCTCCTGGAGAGCAGAGCTATGCTGTGAGGAGGCGGCTGAGGACGACCATTCCAGAGAACTGAGAGGAGCATGTGAGAAGTCTATCCCACCCACCTCTATGAAGCCCATGCTAGCCACTCCTTATGGGCAGTTATTGAGGCCAACCCTGCAATACTAATATTGTGCTTGCTGCTTATGAAGAGCCAGGGCAGAGATGGAAGAATCTGCTCTGTGTCTGTGAGCTTGTCAGGCAGGAGCTGTCCCAGAGACAGGGTGCTGAATGAGAGCAGTGCAGCTGAAATTGTGAACTGTGAATAAGGAACCTCAAGTAGTGCTTTAACAAAGTATAATTTTACCTCACATTACCGAATTAAACAAGATTACCCCCACTAGCCTGACAGAGGAATACCATATCTTATATTTGCACTGTGGGGTTCAGCTGATTTATTTACACACCACAGCTGACTTTCATGACACTATCTTCTACTAAGGAAAGTGAATAGTAGCAGGCAAATAATAATTCTATGACTTTCTGACACCTATGAATTAATGGAATGAGTATGTAATTCCAACTGTTGGGATGCCTCCTGTCACAATACCGACAGCGGCATCCTGATGGTTGGTATTCCGATAGGGGTCGGATAAGTATACTTACCCACCCCCCTTCTCCCATTAACCCTAACCCTCCCTTCATGTAGCCTAACCATAACCTTCCCCACCCCGCACCCTAACCCTCCCCGATAGTGCCTAACCCTAACACCCCTCAGTGGTGCCTGACCCTAACCCTCCCCCCCTAGGGGTGCCTAACCCTAACCTCCCCCCCAAAACCTAAAGCTAACACTAAGGGCGCCCCGGCTTAGCTTCGTTCGGGCACATGTCTTCCTGGATTCCTGCATCAGGATTAAGATAGGAGTCTTATCTTAAGTCCCTTGTCGGGATTCCAGCGCTGGGATTGAGGGCCTAATTCAGACCCACTCGCGAGCGCAGGACGCTCGCAAGCGGGTTGATGGTGCCCTAATGCACATGCGCACGACGGAGGGAGCTCCGTCGTGCACATGCGCGAGACCCGGCGAGCAACGGGGTAGCCGTCACTCGGGGTCTTGCACCAAAGGGGGCGTGCTGTCGATGGTGAGTGACAGCACGCCCCCTTTGGTGGGCGTGCCAGGGGCGTGGCTGCCAGATGGAGGCGTTCCCATGGGAATGCCTACCGTCTGGGTCCGGCCCCACTGACATCAATAGTGATGTCAGTGGGAGTGATTTTGGCTCTGATAGAGCCAAAATCACTCCAGGGCTTGCGGCAGTGAGACCCTACTGCAGGGTCTCATCGCAAGCCCAATGGTCGCAAAGGTCTTGACCATCGCGACCATCATCATGGACGCTCGCTCTAGCTGTGGGTGGTAACCCACATCTCTGCGAGCGTCCAAGAGGCCGCTCCAAGTTGAGGTAGGAGGGCCCTGATTCAGAGCGAGTGCTCTGGTCAGAGCATCCGGCACTGAATCAGGCCCTGAGACCGGAGGTCTCATAACTACATCCTGAATTAATAGGGCCAATAAATGATACTATTCAACAGCCATTTTGCATCTGACATTATATATATATCAATTTCCATGTAATATTGTGCAAAGAATACAAATTCTGTGCACAATCATAAAGTTTAAAAAATAAAAAATGAAATTAAAGTATTTAATCACAGTAAGTGCTCGGCAGGACTTCATTCTGCACAATGGGGTACGCATCCTGCCCAGACTCCCCATCCTCTATGTCTTCAGAATCCCCCTCCTCATCTTCCTCATTCTCTTCCCTGTGTTGGGTAGAGCCCTCCTCTTTGCACTGGTTGCCATGTTGTTTGCTGGCTCCTGTCCCAGCTCCTGGCCGGCGTGCAGAGGTGGAAGTAATCAGGAAGCTCCCTGGACTGTATGATGACCAGGTGGTGTTCTCACAGTGGGTTGCTTCATGACGGAGCCTCTGTCCGATGACTGATCACCACAAGGAGATATGTGACCCTCACACCACTGGCAGTGACCAGTGCAAGTGGCAATTCTACCTTTGTTTTCACATCTCCATTTTAAATCAGTGCTATTCTTTTCTTGTGTTTGTCATTTTAGAATTTGTGAGCACATTTTTTGCGCTGTTTGTAAGTGCATACAAAGTCATGGTACAGTAGCTGCTAAAATTCCCAGGTATGTAAACCATCCTGATAACTTATGTTATGTATGCAGTAAACAGGGCCGTAGAGGGCCTGGCTGGACTCAGATACTGGCAAAGAGGGCATGGCCTAATTTAAGGAGGCGTGGCCATGCACCCTTACAAAAAATAAACAATATTTGCATTGCATTGTGACACTGTGCACTCCACAGGGGAGTGCCATTATCCCCTTCAGCCAGGGGCAGATCCAAAGGGGGCGTGGTCAGTGCAGTCGCTCTCCTCCCTCCTATCAGGTGCAGGCAGAGGAGACCACTGCTGTGCTCAGCATCATCAGCCTCCCTGTTCTCACTGTGCTGCTGCTTGCAGGACAAAGGAGGGGGAAACAGCGGACCTGGGCCCCCGCTGCGCCACTCCAGCAAGCCCGGGCTTGGGTAATCAGTACCCTCCCCCTGGCAGTAAGTTCACACCAAAAAGTTAAAGCATATTAGTACATTGATAAAAAAAGCTCATAAAATGGGAATGGCCGGTGGTTCAAATCCCGGCAGCGGCAGCCCGACAGAGGAGGAAATCTTGATCATCCCCAGGTAAGTATAAACTAACCTAATTTTACTCCCTAATCCTAATCCTCCTTTAGGGTGCATAACCCTAACCTCCCCCCCTGTGCCTAACCCTAACCCCCCTTCCCCGCTGCCTAAACCTAACTCTACCGGGGGGTGCCTAACCCTCCCTCCCACTAGCCTAACCCTAACCTCCTGGGGGGTGCCTAACCTTAAATCCCCCCAGGAGCCCTAAACCTAACCCTCCCCCCCGCGGTTGTCCGTGCCCGGCATCACTTTGATCGGGATGCCGAGCGCCAGTCTTCCGGCGTCGGTAAAATGACAGGCATCTAGATTTAGACACGTGTCATTTAACCATCGCCAGGATTAAGTAGTCTGGAAGCCGGCGGTCGGCATTCCGTCCGCTGGCTTCATAAACGTATACCCATAAAATGCACTTTGTGCTCTTGGTGACCAGGAAAAAATCTGGGCACCACATTTTTTCTGCATAACCTGCAGAACTAATCTGACAAAATGGTTGAAAGGAAATTGCCATATAATGTTGTTCACTGTCCCAATGGTATGGCATGAGCCTAAGCACCACTGTACTGACTGTTCTGTGTCTAACTAGTATTGCTGAGTATTCCAGTAGAGCTAAACACACTATCAAACATCCCAAAGTGTATTCAGTGCTAAAACCTGTGCCTCATAGAGAAGGGCTGTCTGTTCCTGTACCTCGTGTGTGTAACAGTGAATCGAAGACATCAGAAGAAAGCAAGTCAGAAGCTGGGTACACACTGAGATGACTGGCAATTGTGCTGATGTCCAGGGTGTCCCTGGACATTGCATGATTTCCAGCACACACTACAGCGATAATGAATTATGGAACGATCACTCGTTCCGTTCTTCATTAACACACATTAGGTCACATGCAATATCATCAGGTTTGATGTGCAGCATGTCAAACCTGATGATGACACTAACGACTTTGGGCACCTGCATATTGAGCGTTCACAGAGCCGGCCCTAGGCATAGGCATTCTAAGCAAATGCCTAGGGCATCTGGAATGCCTAGGGGCATTCCACGGCTCTGCAGTTCTCACCCCCCACTGCCGTGATCGGGACTCAGCTCCAATCTGGCAGTGCAGCAGTCAGCCAGTCAGGTGACTGTGGTGAGAGCCTGGTCAGAATGAGCTTCTGCACAGAAGCTCATTCTGGCTACACAAGACCAGCTGCAGTGCAGACAGTGCCCGAAACCCGCCTACTCAGCCAGGCCTTCTTGAAACTCCACGTCCGGGCATTCCAAATTCATGATAAGCTCCGTCCCTAATTCACGTGAAGCTCTGCCTCCAATTCACATTAAGCTCCACCCCCAAAGATGTGTTCCCTGGGATGCCTGAATCTCTGCCTATTCACCTGGGCCCCCTCACCTCCGTCGCCCCCTCCATCAACACTGCAGCAGCCAGGCACTAGTCCACATAATCAGAGGTGGGTGTTATGTATGCCTCTCTACATAAACTTAAAAGTAATCATATTGTTGTTTTTATTAATGCAAATACATCACATAGTAAGTGTATTTGCATGAGTGTCACAGCTCCTGTAGAATTATTATATATATTCTATCATTTGGGAAGGCACCCTTACATCTTCATTTATTAACTTCAGAGTGCCAGATTGCCAATCTTCACCTACTGTGTGCAGGGGCGGATTGGGCCGCCGGGAAAAAGGGAAAGTTCCCGCTGGGCCAACCACATGAACCCCTCTGCTGGGCTGGCTAACACTGCCAGCCGGCCAGGTCGACGCTGGCTGCCGCGCTTTTGCGATTTGCGTAGCTCCCATCTCCGCAATAACTAAACTGTGTGTCCCCTCCCTCTGCCTCCCGCTGTCAGGCCCCATGTCTCAGTGGGGTGGTTGGGGATGGGCCATCCTCTGGGTCGGCGGGAGGCGACCTGGACCAAGCATGCAGGTGCTTGAGGCTGCTGTATAGCTGGGACGGAGTAGGAGGAATGGGACACTGGTGGGAGAAGCTTTCACTGACTGGCTGTGTGCAGTGTACAAACTGCTGCTATCAGCATGAGAGAGGGGCGGCATTCGGGACACATGCAGAGAGCAGTTGACCCCGGAGTGGAGGTGATTCATGTTACTTCTTCCCAGCGATTCCCTTCCACTCTCATACTGCCTGCTCATTCCCACCACTACACCCACCCTGCCCCCTGCTCACACTACTGCTCCCAACCTGCCCCCCTGGTCCAAATTACCACTATTCCCACCCTGCACCAAACTACTCCTACTCCCACTTCCCACTACTACTCCCAACCAGCCCCTAATCTGCACTACTACTACTACTCCTATCCTGCCCCCTGATTGACTAGCCAGACTACCCCCTGGCCTCATAATACATAACCCATCCTAACTACCATCCCTGCCTCTGAAACATACCATAACCCTCTCTACCCCCTGGCACGGGATCATATCCTACTCTCTGGCCACTAGACATACAGTACCCCTCCATCCCTGGACATACACTACCCACCATACCCCATGGCCCCAGTGAAGTACACTGCTCAGCCAATTTTTTTTTTGTGGAGGCCAATTTTTTATTTTTCCTGCGGATGGACAATGTGTTTATTTTTTCCTGGTGGGGTTAATACGTGTATTTGTTTTTTACCTGTCAGGGGTCAATGTGTTCTTTTTTTTTTTCTGTGGGAGCCAATGTGTTTTATTGTTTTCTGTAGGGACCAAGGTGTTTATTTTTTATGTGGGGGCCAATGTGTGTGCATTTTTTTCTTGTGGCGGCCAACGTGTTTTATTTTTTCCTGACAGGGGTCAGTGTGTTTGTTTTATTTTCCTATGGGAGCCAGTGTGTTTTATTTTATTCCTGTGGGGGTTAATGTGTTTTATTGCTTTCTGTAGGGGCCAATATGTTTGTTTGTTTCTTCCTGTGGGGGCCAATGTGTTTTATTTTTTCTTGTGCATTGTTTTTAATCTGCGCATGTGTCCCCCTTAACAGACTCCGTCCCCATTAGGGCTGCGACTATAAATTACCCAGACTGGTTTTCCATCCCAATCCACCCCTGACTGTGTGTGTGTGCTTGTATAAATATATATATATATATATATATATATATATTTATAAAAAAATTAGAATTGAAAACTAAATTATCACAGATGAGATTTATCTCATGATGGATATGGCCCATAATATATATATATAATATATATATATATTTATATATATATATATATATATATATAAAGTATAGAGAGAGTGGTGCAGCACTCCAGACGTCTTGGTAATAGAAAACTCTTAGACAGCATATATGAAAAGGCAACGTTTCAGTGCCGTTTATTGTGGCACTTTCGTCAGGCTGTCTGACGAAAGTGCCACAATAAACGGCACTGAAACGTTGCCTTTTCATATATGCTGTCTAAAGCTGGCCACACATCTAAAGATTATCTGTCCAACCAGCCAACTAGTAGATTGGTTGGAATAAAAATCTGGTAAGGAGTACAATAAGCAACTTGCTCCCAGAAGCTGAAAAATGGACCAAAACTGTTGTATAAACAAATAGTTTAAATCAAACATTTAACAAACTTGTCTGACGACCATTTTCATCTGTTTTCTTGCATTTAGGAGTAAATTTCTGATCATCATTTACTCCCATTCCTTACCAGATTTTCATTCCAACCAATCAACAGTTGGCTGGTTGGATGTAAGTTGTTCTAGTGTGTGGCCAGCTTAAGAGTTTTCTATTACCAAGACATCTGGAGTGCTGCACCACTCTCTCTATACTTTGTGCATCCTATCTGTGCGGGCACCCGACACTGTTGCATTCTACAAGGGAGAACCGGACCTTTTGCTGCATATATATATATATATATATGTATATATATATTAGGGGTGTGCACCGGCCACTTTTCGTGTTTTGTGTTTTGGTTTTGGATCTGGATCTTTCTTCGTGTTTTGGATCTGGATTGGTTTTGCCAAAACCACCCTTCCGTGTTTTGGGTTCTGGGTTTTGTGTTTTGGATCTGTATTTTTTTGAAAAAAAGCATAAAAACAGCTAAAATCACAGAATTTGTAGGTTTTTCTGCTCCTATGCTATTATTAACCTCAATAACCTTAATTTCCACTCATTTCCAGTCTATTCTGAATACCTCACACCTCACAATAGTGTTTTTATGTCCAAAAGGTTGCACCGAGATAGCTGGATGACTATGCTAAGCGACACGAGTGGGCGGCACAAACACGTGACCCATCTAGGCGTGAAACTGCAGTGGCAGACAGGATGGCATTGAAAAACTAGGCCCCAAACTGTACATAATGCAAAGAAAAAAAAGAGGTGCAAGATGGAATTGTCCTTGGGCCCTCCCACCCACCCTTATGTTGTATAAACAGGACATGCACACTTTAACAAACCAATCATTTCAGCGCCAGGGTCTGCCACACAACTGTGGCTGAAATGATTGGTTCGTTTGGGCCCCCACAAAACAAGCTGGCAATTAATCTGTCCCTGCACAAACTGGCTCTACGGAGGCAAGAAGTCGTCCTCATCCTCCTCATCCACAGATTCCTCACCCTCTTCAGTGTTATGTACATCCTCATCCTCACAGAGTATTAATTCGTCCCTGCTGGAACCACAGGTCCCTCTGTACGTTCTGGAGGCTGGTCTCCCTGGAAGAGTTGATCATTCATTTTATGAACATCATCTTCTCCACATTTTGTGGAAGCAACCTCCTACGCCTTTCGCTAACAAGGTTCCCGGCTGCACTAAACACTCTTTCGGAGTACACACTGGAGGGGGGGCAACTCAGGTAAAATAGAGCCAGTTTGTACAGGGACCTCCAAATTGCTTCTTTTTCCTGCCAGTACAGGTACGGACTGTCTGACATGCCTACTTGGATGCTGTCACCGATGTAATCCTTTAACAGACAGACGCACGCTTGTCGCTGCTGCTTTGAGGATTCAAGTGCGGCTACAGCCCACACAATTCACAAAGACAGAAAAAAAAAAAGAATATTTTTATTGTTTGTGGAGCACACTTTGAGGGTTACACCACCCTCTAACAGACAGACGCACGCTTGTCGCTGCTGCTTTGAGGATGCAAGTGCGGCTACAGCCCACACAATTCACAAAGACAGAAAAAAGAAGAAGAATATTTTTATTCTTTGTGTAGCACACTTTGAGGGTGTCACCACCCTTTAACAGACAGACGCACGCTTGTCGCTGCTGCTTTAAGGATGCAGGTGCGGCTGCAGACCACACATTTCACAAAGACCGAAAAAAAAAGAACAATATTTTAATTGTTTGTGTAGCACACTTTGAGGGTGTCACCACCCTTTAACAGACAGATGCACGCTTGTCGCTGCTGCTTTAAGGATGCAGGTGCGGCTACAGCCCACACAATTCACAAAGACAGAAAAAAGAAGAATATTTTTATTGTTTGTGTAGCACACTTTGAGGGTGTCACCACCCTTTAACAGACAGACGCACGCTTGTTGCTGCTGCTTTGAGGATGCAAGTGCGGCTACATCGCACACAAGTCACAAACACATAAAAAAAATAGTTTTTTATTTTTTGGAGCACTTTGAGAGTTACACCACCCTTTAACAGACAGACGCACGCTTGTCGCTGCTGCTTTAAGGATGCAGGTGCGGCTACAGCCCACACATTTCACAAAGACCGAAAAAAAAGAACAATATTTTAATTGTTTGTGTAGAACACTTTGAGGGTGTCACCACCCTTTAACAGACAGACGCACGCTTGTCGCTGCTGCTTTAAGGATGCAGGTGCGGCTACAGCCCACACAATTCACATAGACAGATAAAAGAAGAAGAATATTTTTATTGTTTGTGTAGCACACTTTGAGGGTGTCACCACCCTTTAACAGACAGACGCACGCTTGTCGCTGCTGCTTTAAGGATGCAGGTGCGGCTATAGCCCACACATTTCACAAAGACCGAAAAAAAAAGAACAATATTTTAATTGTTTGTGTAGCACACTTTGAGGGTGTCACCACCCTTTAACAGACAGACGCACGCTTGTCGCAGCTGCTTTAAGGATGCAGGTGCGGCTACAGCCCACACAATTCACAAAGACAGAAAAAAGAACAATATTTTAATTGTTTGTGTAGCACACTTTGAGGGTGTCACCACCCTTTAACAGACAGACGCACGCTTGTCGCTGCTGCTTTAAGGATGCAGGTGCGGCTACAGCCCACACAATTCACAAAGACAGAAAAAAGAAGAATATTTTTATTGTTTGTGTAGCACACTTTGAGGGTGTCACCACCCTTTAACAGACAGACGCACGCTTGTCGCTGCTGCTTTGAGGATGCAAGTGTGGCTACATCGCACACAAGTCACAAACACATTAAAAAATTTTTTTTTATTTTTTGGAGCACTTTGAGAGTTACAACACCCTTTAACAGACAGACGCACGCTTGTCGCTGCTGCTTTGAGGATGCAAGTGCGGCTACAGCCCACACAATTCACAAAGACAGAAAAAAAAAGAACAATATTTTAATTGTTTGTGTAGCACACTTTGAGGGTGTCACCACCCTTTAACAGACAGACGCACGCTTGTCGCTGCTGCTTTAAGGATGCAGGTGCGGCTACAGCCCACACATTTCACAAAGACAGAAAAAAAAAGAACAATATTTTAATTGTTTGTGTAGCACACTTTGAGGGTGTCACCACCCTTTAACAGACAGACGCACGCTTGTCGCTGCTGCTTTGAGGATGCAGGTGGAATCTAGACGGGATTTGGAACCGAGGACACACTACCTCCATCAATTGTCTAAATCCCACTGCACTAATGTCGGATACCGGATGCACGTCTAACACCAACATAGCAGTCAAGGCCTCAGTTATACGTTTTGCTTCAGGATGACTGCTGTCGTACTTCATCCTCATCGCTAGGGACTGTTGGAGGGTCAATTGTTTAGTAAAAGTAGTGATGTTCCTACTTCCTCTCTGGGATGATGAACAACTCCCAGCAGCAGCAACAGCACTAGTAGGAAGTGGTTCTTGATCTTTCCCTATTTTATTTTTATCAGAGAAAGTTTTGTCCTCCATTTATGTTATATTGATATATATACGTGCGGCTAAAGCGCACAAACACAGAAAATATTTTTTTATTTTTGCTGGAGAGTAGTGCACTTTGTGGGTTACACCACCCTTTAAGAAATGAGCCATCCGGCTCTTTACTTATGGGACACAGGCGCACGCTTGGCGCTTCTCCTTTGTTGATGCACGTGCAGCCACAGTGCACACAAGTCACAAACACAGAAAATATATATTTTTTTGGTTTGGAGTGTACTTTGGGGGTTACAGAACCCTTTAATGGTCAAGCCAGCCGGCCCTTTACTTATGACACAGGCGCACGCTTGGCACTACTTTGTTGATGCACGTGCGGCTACTGCGCACACAATTCACAAACACAGAAAATAATTTTTTTTTTGGTTTGGACTGGAGTGTACTTTCGGGGGTTACAGCACCCTTTAACGGTCAAGCCAGCCGGCCCTTTACTTATGACACAGGCGCACACTTGGCACTACTTTGTTGATGCACGTGCGGCTACTGCGCACACAATTCACAAACACAGAAAATAATTTTTTTTTTGGTTTGGACTGGAGTGTACTTTCGGGGGTTACAGCACCCTTTAACGGTCAAGCCAGCCGGCCCTTTACTTATGACACAGGCGCACGCTTGGCACTACTTTGTTGATGCACATGCGGCTACTGCGCACACAATTCACAAACACAGAAATAATTTTTTTTTTGGTTTGGACTGGAGTGTACTTTGGGGGTTACAGCACCCTTTAACGGTCAAGCCAGCCGGCCCTTTACTTATGACACAGGCGCACGCTTGGCACTACTTTGTTGATGCACGTGCGGCTACTGCGCACACAATTCACAAACACAGAAAATAATTTTTTTTTTGGTTTGGACTGGAGTGTACTTCCGGGGGTTACAGCACCCTTAACGGTCAAGCCAGCCGGCCCTTTACTTATGACACAGGCGCACGCTTGGCACTACTTTGTTGATGCACGTGCGGCTACTGCGCACACAATTCACAAACACAGAAAATAATTTTTTTTTTGGTTTGGACTGGAGTGTACTTTTGGGGGTTACAGCACCCTTAACGGTCAAGCCAGCCGGCCCTTTACTTATGACACAGGCGCACGCTTGGCACTACTTTGTTGATGCACGTGCGGCTACTGCGCACACAATTCACAAACACAGAAAATAATTTTTTTTTGGTTTGGACTGGAGTGTACTTTGGGGGTTACAGCACCCTTTAACGGTCAAGCCAGCTGACCCTTTACTTATGACACAGGCGCACGCTTGGCACTACTTTGTTGATGCACATGCGGCTACTGCGCACACAATTCACAAACACAGAAAATAATTTTTTTTTTGGTTTGGACTGGAGTGTACTTTGGGGGTTACAGCACCCTTTAACGGTCAAGCCAGCCGGCCCTTTACTTATGACACAGGCGCACGCTTGGCACTACTTTGTTGATGCACGTGCGGCTACTGCGCACACAATTCACAAACACAGAAAATAATTTTTTTTTTGGTTTGGACTGGAGTGTACTTTTGGGGGTTACAGCACCCTTAACGGTCAAGCCAGCTGGCCCTTTACTTATGACACAGGCGCACGCTTGGCACTACTTTGTTGATGCACGTGCGGCTACTGCGCACACAATTCACAAACACAGAAAATAATTTTTTTTTTGGTTTGGACTGGAGTGTACTTTCGGGGGTTACAGCACCCTTTAACGGTCAAGCCAGCCGGCCCTTTACTTATGACACAGGCGCACGCTTGGCACTACTTTGTTGATGCACGTGCGGCTACACAATTCACAAACACAGAAAATATATTAATTTTTTAGCACTTGGGGGGAGCACCCCTGATGGACAGAGCACCCCCTGGACAACACTACAGCACCTCTTTAGGACTGGGACACTGCACAGGACTTTGGAGTGGACACAGCCCCTATGGAGAACTGACTGCACAACACAGTCCAGCCAGCCCCTATGGACTTTGAAGTAGTGGACACAGCCCCTATTAACAACAGCAGCACAGCACAACACAGCCAGCCCCTATGGACTTTGAAGTAGTGGACAACAGCAGCACTACACTACACTACACTACACAGCCCTAACTCCCACCCTCCCTCTTCACTGTCCACAGCCGAGTGAGAAAATGGCGCCGACGTGGGTACCTTATATAGGATCCAAAACCCGCGAGACTCGGAAGGCGGGATGATGACGTTTTGCCTCGATTTCAGATCCGAGTCAGGCGGGAAAAGTCGAGCCTGATTCGGATCGGATTCGGATCGGGGGGCTCGGGGGGGTTCGGATTTCAGAAATCCGAACCCGCTCACCCCTAATATATATATATATATATGTGTGTTTTGGCATCTGCGTATAAACAGTAAGGGCCAAATTCAAGTTCAATGTGATGTTGAACAGCCGCGGGAGGCAGCTATCGCAGCTATTCAATTCACCGCGCTGTGTGCCTTGTCGGGAATTGGTTAAGTCAGAGAATGCCGGTTCTCGCAACTTAACCTGGGTGTTTAGGCGCGAGAACCGTCATTCTCTGACTAAAATGTCAGGTGCTCGGCTGTTAGCGCCATGCTAAGCCGTCAAAAACAACTGCGCATCCGGCACTTTTGTCAGGGGGGGTGCGAGAAGAAATCCTTTAGCCCGTCCAAACAGTGCAGTGAATTGAATAGCTGCTGGAGCTCCCTCCTGCATCTATTCAACATCGCTTTGAATTGAATTCAGCCCCATGATTGGTGGTGGGATTATAGGGTAGGGGGTATCAGTCAAAATCTTGCCTAGGGCACAAAATTGGCTATGGCCGGCTCTGAGCGTTCACAATGTGATGTCGGTGCTTACTCATTACAAAATAGCAAATTGGCCTAACTTCACTCCAGTGTGTACCCAAGAAACTTTTCTTTGGCCACATTTTTTTAAATGAAAAATTCAATGTGTGTGTACTGATGTTAATGGTTTAATGATTGAATTTGGTGTTCAGCGCAGCACTAGTGAGTGGCGACTTTTTATTGATTCCTTGTAGAGTAGTCTGAAAGCAGCGTTACTCCATAATGGGAACAAACTTCCTTCAGTGCCTCTGGCCTATGCAGTGAGCATAAAAGAAACTTATGAAAGTACGGCTGTGTTGTTGGAGGGAATAAAGTATAAGGTTCATGGATGGAATCTTTGTTGTGTCTTAAAGGTAGATGCACTGCTGTTAGGTTTGCAAGGTGGATTCTGCTGTTTTCCGTGTTTATGGGACAGCAGGGACACTAAAACAACACTACAGTATATCACAAAGAAGTGGCCAGTGGGGAGAAACCTATGTTGCTGGAGAGAGAAACATCAAGTACACTCCAATGGTTGAGCCACATAAATAAATAATTTTACCTCCGCTTCTCATTAAGCTGGGCCTAGTGAAGAGTTTTGTGAAAGCTCTGGATAAAGAAGTCTGGGCTTTCAGTTATCTGAAGGAAAAGTTTCCAAGGTTAAGCGAAGCAAAGCTAAAAGAAGTCACATTTGTTGGCCCCCAAATAAGGAAACTGCTTACAAGAATTTTTTTATTGTTTGTGAAGCGCACTTTGAGGGTTACACCACCCTTTAACAGACAGACGCACGCTTGTCGCTGCTGCTTTGAGGATGCAGGTGCGGCTACAGCCCACACATTTCACAAAGACAGAAAAAAAAAGAAGAATTTTTTATTTTGTTTGGAGTGCACTTTGGGGGTTACAGCACCCTTTAACAGACAAGCCAGCCGGCCCTTACTTATGACACAGGCGCACGCAGTCGCTGAATGGCAAAAGTGGCCAGAAATTTTTCGGGCCACCAAAAGCGTCTCCTACACGCCCCTGTCGCTTTTCAGAAAATTCTGCACCACCAAGTTTATTGTGTGAGCAAAACATGGGACGTGCTGGAATTTGCCCAGATGTAATGCCTGCAGAATATTGGTGGCATTGTCAGATATCACAAATCCCCAGGAGAGTCTAAGTGGGGTAAGCCACTGGGCGATGATTTCCCTCAGTTACTCTAAGAGGTTGTCGGTGGTGTGCCTCTTACTGAAACCGGTGATACACAGCGTAGCCTACCTTGGAACGAGCTGGCGTTTCTGAGATGCTGCTACAGGTGACGCTGCTGTTGTTGATGCGTAAGGTGATACATTTACCCAGTGAGCTGTCACAGTCATATAGTTCTTAGTCTGCCCTGTTCCACTTGTCCACATGTCCGTGGTTAAGTGGACATTGGGTACAACGGCATTTTTCAGGACACTGAGGACACTTTTTCTGACGTTTCTGTACAGTCTCGGTATCGCCTGCCTAGTGAAGTGGAATCTAGACGGGATTTGGAACCGGGGACACACTACCTCCATCAATTGTCTAAATCCCACTGCACTAATGGCGGATACCGGACTCACGTCTAACACCAACATAGCAGTCAAGGCCTCAGTTATACGTTTTGCTTCAGGATGACTGCTGCCGTACTTCATCCTCCTCGCTAAGGACTGTTGGAGGGTCAATTGTTTAGTAAAAGTAGTGGTGTTCCTACTTCCTCTCTGGGATGATGAACAACTCCCAGCAGCAGCAACAGCACTAGGAGGAAGTGGTTCTTGATCTTTCCCTATTTTATTTTTATCGGAGAAAGTTTGGTCCTCCATTTATGTTATATTGATATATACGAGCGGCTAAGGTGCACACAAACACAGAAAATAATTTTTTATTTTTGTTGGAGACTAGTGCACTTTGTGGGTTACACCACCCTTTAAGAAATGAGCCAGCCGGCCCTTTACTTATGGGACACAGGCGCACGCTTGGCGCTACTTTGTTGATGCACGTGCGGCTACTGCGCACACAATTCACAAACACAAAAATAAATATTTTTTTATTTTTTTTGGAGTGCACTTTGGGGGTTAAAGCACCCTTTAATGGACAAGCCAGCCGGCCCTTTACTTATGGGACACAGGCACACGCTTGGCGCTGCTCCTTTGTTGATGCACGTGCAGCCACAGTGCACACAATTCACAAACACAGAAAATAATTTTTTATTTGCTTTAGAGTGCACTTTGGGGCTTACAGCACCCTTTAACGGTCAAGCCAGCCGGCCCTTTACTTATGACACAGGCGCACGCTTGGCGCTACTTTGTTGATGCACGTGCGGCTACTGCGCACACAATTCACAAACACAGAAAAAATATTTATTTTATTTGCACTTGGGGGGAGCACCCCTGATAGACAGAGCACCCCCTGGACAACACTACAGCACCCCTTTAGGACTGAGACACTGCACAGTACTTTGGAGTGGACACAGCCCCTATGGACAACTGACTGCACAACACAGTCCAGCCAGCCCCTATGGACTTTGGAGGAGTGGACACAGCCCCTATGGACAATAGCAGCACAGCACAACACAGCCAGCCCCTATGGACTATGGAGGAGTGGACACAGCCCCTATGGACAACAGCAGCACAACACAACACAGCCAGCCCCTATGGACTTTGGAGGAGTGGACACAGCCCCTATGGACAACAGCAGCACAGCGCAGCACAGCACAGCACAGCACACTACACTGCACTACACTACACAGCCCAGCCAGCCCTAACTCCCACCCTCCCTCTTCACTGTCCACAGCCGAGTGAGAAAATGGGTACCTTATATAGAATCCAAAACCCATGAGACCCGGAAGGCGGGATGATGACGTTTTGCCTCGATTTCAGACCCGAGTCAGGTGGGAAAAGTCGAGCCTGACTCGGATCGGCCTCGGATCAGGGGCTCGGGGGGGGTTTGGATTTCAGAAATCCGAACCCGCTCACCCCTAGTGCGTACCAGATGCAAAGTTACTTTCTTTTTTTTTTTTGCTTTGCTTGCAATGCAGAATCATCCTCTCTGTCTCTACTATGTAGTCTGCTTAGTTATATATATTATTGTTTTGATGGATTATTGTCTTTTCAGTACAACATGTTCAGATGATAACTGAACAAAGAGAATACAATTTATTTCACAGAGAGATGTGCGGTTCGGTTCTCCAGAAATCTGAATCTACCCGGATTTCGTGAATCCAGACAGATCCAGATCAGGTTCTTATCTCCTGAGGAGCTCTGGTCAGATCCGAGTCTGATCTTCCAGCGGTTCGGAATTTAAATTTTTAATCTGAGTTTCGGGTTTTGGATTGCAAAAGTAACATGATTTTAGCTGTTCTTAAAAACTTTTGATCAATTTAAAAAATAAATAAATCACTGATCCAAAACCAAAATGCTTGAGGGTGGTTTTGCAAAACCAAAACATGAACATGAATCCATATCCAAAACCAAAACACAGGGGTCAGTAAACATCTCTAATTTCAGACTAGCTAATGGGCTGTTGGTTGGGTATTCTTTAGAAGAAAAAAAAACAGCAGTACAAAGTGGTTGGTTTCACTGTATGATGGAATTTGGAGGCATAGTACAATATAATTTCACTTTGAAGTCCCATTTCCAGTTACACCTCTGAGTGATTTCAGGTTTACATAGATAATTCCCATGGGGAGGTGCCTCTGTGGTAGAAAATTATGTTGTGCAGTATTTGCAACTCTCAACTGTTAAGTCTTTTATTGCTCCAAAAATTGTGAGGAGGGGTTGGGAGCATATTAACCAATAACAGTTGTTTTTATGTCTTTTCAAAAGAATGAAAAAGCAAACAAGCAAGCAACACTTCCATTTCTGTAAGGAATTAGAAACTGTAATTGTCAACAGGGTATATGTTATTTTAATGCAAATTTAAATGCTAATAATGCAATCTAACAATGCACATGAAGCTTCGGCACAAACATTATTTTGCTGAGTAGAACAAATGAAATTTATAAGATTACCCAGTTCCAATCTAATGCAGCAACTGGGAATTAGATTTCTTTCATGAGCAGGAAAAAATTTCAAAGAGCAAGAATTGTATTTTGCGGAGTTTATTAATTGTAATGGGACGTAAACATCCACAGTTGCATGCATTTTAATAATAAGCACTGTTATCCAATGTGCTGTTTACATTATATTCATGGCTCATTTAAAGCTGTTGAAACTGAGGTCATATTAATCCACCTTTTGCTGTTCCATTCTCCAGTTATTTGCTTTGAACACTATAGGAATATATTGGTGGCGTTAACATATTTCTAATGCTAATTTATGGAGTAATCACTCTGTGGGAACAGCTGAAAGATAGTATATGCTGAAGGCATTTTCAATTTAAACAACGTGTTCCTCACCACCCAAAGACATGCTAATGTCTACACGATTCCATGTAACTGATTAAAGACCATTCTGAAAAATCTTAGATAATTGTTAATGGCTACATACAGTAGTTTTCAATGAATAATGAAACAAGCTAAAAATTTTCTTGCACTGTATAGTCTTAAAAATGATTATATTCAATGCCAATGTTAGAGATGACTGGAATACATCGTTTATTTTAATAATAATAATAATAATAATAATAATAATAATAATTTCTGATAGTGGGCACACTTTTGGTAAATTCCTTTTAAGTCTTGTAGGTACGATTTGCATTATACCACTTATCAATAGTAAGTTAGTCATACCCCCTTTACAAGTACCAGATCTGACCCAGGATTTGGAAAACGGTTCCAAACTAGGTCATACCTGGGCAGGGGCGTCTTAAGAGAGGAGGGGGACCGTATGCATTCTCCGTGCAGGGCCCCCTCCTCTCTCCCTGGTGGCCCGGCAGCCGACTGACACGGCTGGCCGGCCACCGCAGGAGCAGTAGACTTTGGGAACTAGAGTGTGCCCAGAGTCTACTGCGCAGAAGGCCGAAAACATGGCCGTGGCGGGCATTTTACGGTGTTCTGTGAAGCGCTGACACCCGACGCAGGACCAAGGACAGGCGTACGGGTCGCAGCCAGGGGTCCATGTGCACCGCACTACCTGCACCCATTATAGATACGACCCTGGACCTGGAGCAGACCCCTTTCACTCGGCGGTGGCGACCCGGGTTATTCCACTGCACACAGGTGTAGTTGTTCTCTCCTGCCGATGCTTGGAGATGACATTATCTCCAAGCATCTGGAAACACGGATCTCCCCATGCTGTAAACTGAACACAGGTCGGATGACCCGCGTTACCCATTTACACTGCAGGGTTACACAGGTCGTTCCCGGGTTACCCATTTACACTGCAGGGTTACAAAGGTAGTTCCCGGGTTACCCATTTACACTGCAGGTTTACACGGCAAGCTACCCGTGCTGGATTGCCAGGTCTTTTAAACTGAGCTGTAAAATGGGTTGACACAGCAATAACCTGCATCGAAGTAGCGGGGTAAAAGGGGTACCAACATTCCTTCCAACATCATTTACCATTTCATTATAGATAATATGTTCTAAGTAGTACTAACACTAGCATTGTTAACTCCCCCTCCCCAACATATTGCTTCTAGGCAGCCTTAGGACTAGGGATGAGCGGGTTCAGTTCTCAGAGACTGAACCCACTTGAATTTCGGGGATCTAGGGCGATCGTGCAAAGCTTGAATCTCACTGTCTGCCACGGATCCCTCTCCCGAGGCAAAACCTTGCGATCTGCTGTCGGATCTCGATATTTTGCCTTGAGTGGCCATTTTTGAAAATCCCTTTGCCTTCAATGGGTAAAGCGCAAATTGGCTGACAGAGCCCTCTGTCATGGCTCCCAGCCAATCAGCGTTAAGCCCATTGAATGCAGGGAAAAAACAACTAAATGAAGATGGTGCTGGTTCCCATGGCCGGCACTACCCGCGGCCGACACACCAGCTGTCGGCACCCCCACTGCTGACACCGCTGGCAGCCCCGCTTTTGACACCACTGGCTCCCCCATGCTGCCGATACTGCTGGTACCCTGCATTGAAAACACCCCTACACTGCCGACACAGTCAGCAAACCTGCACTGAGGACAACACTGGCACCTCCGCTCTGCTGACACAACCGGTATCCTGCACTGAAGACACGGCCAGCACCGCAGCACTGCCATCCCATGTACTGAGGACACCATCAGCAAACCTGCACTGAAGACACCGCTGGCACCATCGCATTGCCGTCACCGCCGGTACCCTTCACTGAGGACACTGCCAGCACCGCAGCACGGCCATCCCATGTACTGAGGACACTGTCAGCAACCCCGCACTGCCGACACTGCTGTCACAGTAAGTGTACTTTTGATGTATCCAACCCACACTGTTTCCAACCCACTATGTGTCCCGCACTATATCAGACCGACACTGTAGCCAACCAACAACGTATTCCGCAATTTTTTAGACCGCACTGTAACTCACACTGTATCCGACCTGCACTGTTTCTGACTCACAGGTACGGAAGGTACGGAGCACTGTTTTTAATGGTCAGTGAGATTTTGGGGAACTGATCAAGAAAAAATCTAATTGATCAGGGCTTTACAAGGGTCAGTCATTGGTGGCCCGGCACCCCCCATGAGGAAAATACAGATTGGGCAGTGAGAATAGGCATGTGCTGGGGGCGACTAATTGTTTTGAGCAAGGATATTCCATGCACGCAGTCAATTTTTAGTACATTTCTGTGTTGCATTGTTACTTTCTATTGAATGTACTTGTGAGTTGGTTTGGCCTATGCCTATGTTGGTGAACAATATTGTGTGAAGTGGTCAAAATTGACTGGAATTGACTGGAAATAAATGTTATTGAGGTTAATAATACTGTAGGGACAAAAAAGGCCCAAATTATGTGATTTTAGATGTTTTTATAATTAAAAAAGAAAAAAAATCCGGATCCAAAACCGAAAAACAAAACACCAAGGAGAAAAATCCAAAACCAGATTCAGATCCAAAACCAGGGGAGATCCATATCCAAAACCAAAACACGGGGGTCAGTGCACATCTCTACTTAGGACATATTTGCCAACTTTAAAAACTACATCTCTCCGGGAGGACCGTGGTGAGGGAGGGCAAGTTGTGTGGGGTGGGGGAGTGGCACCACAATCTTCACTATGGAGACACGAGCACCCACAATGTTTTGCTATGATTTTCCTGGCGTAACTTCCCTCGGGCGGTGCCGGAATGACATGAATAAGCACCTTGGGCCTGATTCAAAGTTATATGCAAACCTGATAGTTTGTGTACATCTCTTATGGTGGGGTGACTGCGCATACACATGACCTGTTCTGCACATGTGCAGTATGAGTCCCATGAGCTTGCACGCAGTGCACCCAAGTGGCAGCATGATTGAAATACTGCAGCTGTTTGGGGGCGGCGCGATCTGTGTTCCCATAAAATAAAGGCGTGTCAGCCCCATTTTCTGGGAGTGCTGAAACCAGTGCCTGCATCTTCCGACATAGATTTACTGACCTCGCAAGTAGGGCAGGAGGTGGCCATTCTGAGTAGAGATGAGCGGGTCCGGTTCCCTGAGAACTGGACCCACCCAAACTTTGGGGATCTGGGGCAATCCGAGGCACCCCTCGGATCTCTCCTCCTGCCCTGGATCCCTAATCGAGGCAAAACCTCACGATCCTCTGTCGGATCTTGAAGTTTTGCCTCGAGCTGCCATTTTTAAAAATCCCTTTGCCTTCAATGGGCAAAGAGCTGATTGGCTGACAGAGTCATCTTTCACGGCTCTCAACCAATAAGCGTTAAGCCCATTGAATGCAGGGAAAAAAGAAGATGGCGCTGGTTCCCGCGGCCGGCACTCCCCGCTGCCGTCACACCTGCTGCCAGCACCCCCACTGCTGACACCACTGGCTTCCCCATGCTGCCGACACCGCCAGCACCCTGCATTGAGAACTCCCCTGCACTGCCAACACAGTCAGCAAACCTGCACTGAGTACACCACTGGCACCCTCACACTGCCGACACCGCCAGTACTCTTCACTGAGGACACTGCTAGCACAGCAGCAATGCCATCCCATGTACTGAAGACACCATCAGCAACCCCGCTCTGCCGACACTACTGTCACAGTAAGTGCACTATTGGTGTATCCAACCCACACTGTATAACACACTGTATCCGTGTAGGAAATTGGAAGCTGAACTGCCACATGTTAGTGCCACCCACTGTTTCGCTTAGCTTAGTCAGCCAGCTAGCTGGATGCAACCTTTTGGCCTTTATCTAGATGAAAAAAATAATATTGTGAGGTGGTCAAACTGATCGGAAATGACTGGAAATAAATGTTATTGAGGTTAATAATACTGTAGGAACAAAAGCAGGCCCATTTTATGTGATTGTAGCTGTTTTTATGATATTTTAATGAAAAATCCAGATCCAAAACCGAAAAACAAAACACGGAGGTGAGGTTTTGGCAAAACTAATCCAGATCCAAAACCAGGGGAGATCCAGAACCAAAGCCAAAACATGGGGGGTCAGTGCACATCTCTAATTCTGAGTGGGCATTCTTAGGCTTGCTGGGATGACCGATGCTGCAAACATTGAGACCGAAGATCGCAAAGTTGATCCAATCCTGCATCCTTAGAAACAGGCATTGCATCTTAGATGCTGGCATATTTTCCCTTCAGATGCCTCCTGCAGGCATTAGCATATTTTTGCACAGCAGCTACGTTTAAAGATGCTGTCTTTACCGGCACTGATGGCCCTGCCCCATTGGCATGATTTAATAACATCATGCAGTCAGGGGCATGGCCAGCACAGGGTGCCGTGAAGCCATTTTATGGCTCTGTATATTCCATGTCAATGAAGAGAATACTTCACAAATGCAGGACTGTATATATATATATATATATATATATATATTGTATATAAATAAAATATATATTGTGGTGAGAGGGGTTGTCTCTCACCTGAGTTGTCTACATTTCTGTGGGATCGGCTCCCTCCAAAGGAGGCTGGAGTGAAGCCTGTGCATTCTGCATTAGCAGTGGAGGTGTGGAATTCCAGGTTTTCCCAGTTGCACAGGCCCAGCTGAAGTAATTACTGGAGCACAGGAAGGGCTTAAAATTCCCACACAGCTGATGCTCCTTGCTCCTGATGCTGGACAAGCTGGCCAGGCGATAGGCCAGGGGTGGTGGTTAGCATTAGGGTGCCAGGACCTGGAAGGTCCACAGATATTGTAACTGTTGACTGTTAAGCACAAGGAGTGCTGGGACATTTGCTTTTATGTTTATTTGCTTATTTTCTGTCATGTGCCTGTGTGTAACCAGGCCTATGCTCACGTATGCTAAGGTGCAGTGTTTATTGCCATTAAAAGCCACTGCTTTTTCCCAAGTACAGTACCTGTCTATCTGGAGTCCTTATTTCTATACCCCATGTTACAATATACACACACACACACACACACACACACACACACACACACACACACACACACACACACACACACACACACACACACACACACTAATCAGCTGTTACATTAAAACCACTGACAGGTGAAGTGAATAGCATTGATTATCTTGCTGCAACGGCACCTGTCATGGGGTGGGTTATATTAGGCAGCAAGTGAACAGTCAGTTATTGAAGTTGATGTTTGGAAACTGGTAAAATGGATAAGATTAAGGCTCTACGCGACTTTGACAAGAGCCAAATTGTGAAGGTCAGGTCTTGCGGTGTGTTCCCAGTATTCAGTGGTTAGTACCTACCAAAAGTGGTCCAAGGAAGGACAACCGGTAAAGCGGCAACAGGGTCATGGGTGCCCAAGCCTCATTGATGAACATGGGGAGTGAAGGCTAGCCCATCTGGTCCAATCTCACAAAAGAGGTACTATACCACAAATTGCTGAAATAGTTAATGTTGGTGATGATACAAAGTTGTTAGTACACACAGTGCATTGCAGCTTGTTGCATGTGGGACTGTGTAGCCACAGACCAGTCAGAGTGTCCATGCTGACTCCTGTCCATCACTGAAAATGCCTACAATGAGCCCATGAGTGTAAGAACTGGACCATGGAGCAATGGTAGAAGATGGCCTGGTCTGATGAATTGCGTTTACTTTTATATCATGCGGACGACTGTATGTGTGCATCATTTACCTGGGGAAGAGATGGCATCAGGATGCACTATGGAAAGAAGGCAAGCCTGGAAACCTTGGGTCCTGGCATTCTTGCGGATGTAACTTTGACATGTACCACCTACCTAACCATTGTTGCAGACCAAGTACAACGCTTCATGGCAACAGTATTCCCTGATGGCAGTGGCCTCTTTCAGAAGGATAATGTGCCCTGCCACCCTGCAAAAATTGTGCCGGAATGGTTTGAGGAACATGACTGAGTTCAAGATCTCAATCTGACTTAGCCTCTTTGGGATGTGTTTAAAAACAAGTCAGCCATGTGGACCCCACCTCGCACTTTACAAAACATAAAATATCTGCTGCTAATGTCTTGGTGCCAAATACCAAAACCCATCAGAGGTCTTGTGGAGTCCATGCCTCAACGGGTCAAATCGGTTTTGTCAGTACAAGGGGGACCTACACAATAACAGGCAGCTGGTTTTAATGTTATGGTTTATTAATGTATACATAATCCCTGTTATTCTGCTTTTGCCTATTGAATATTATTTTCTCTATCAGTGTCTTTTAAAATTCCTAGAGATTGTGCTTTGTGTTTTTCTTTTCACCTCTAGGGACAGCAATAGTCGTTATAGGCAGCTGTTCTGCGTTTGCATATAACTAATATTCTAGTCCTGGGCAGCAAAATGGTTAAATGACATGACGTCTCCTGCTTCTGCCTTGTACTTCTCAGAGCTGTAAAATAAAAATATACAACCGAAATGAAAGATTTTATGTGTCATATTTTTCCTGGAGTAATTTACAAGAACTACCTTTCTGGTATTCCTTTTGTTATTTAATATTAATAAAAGTATAACAGTTTCATTACCCAGAAGCTACACAGGACAACTACATTTTATAGCAGATGTGCCGTCTATCACAATACTCGGAAAAACACATCCAGAATAACTGCAACGTATCTTATTTAATCCCGTATGATATACTGGCCAAAAATTATTTTCCACCCAACTTCGTTCACTTAATTAGTGCTGTGGCAAGACTATCATTTTATTTAACAAAAGGGAATCCATGATAGGGTGCACCATACACCCATTTGTCTTCTCCTCCATTTGTTGAAGAGAAATCATTTAAAAAGTTATACTAAGAATGAAATTAGATATTGATTTTGCACTACATCCTGGTAAATTTATTTTTGTGTCCAGCAATTATATTGATGCTGCACAGATGTTGGTTCAGGCAATTATTGCTCATTCCCAACTACTTTTCTGATACTGATAAAGTTATTATTGTTGTATTGATAGAAGCTAGCACACAGTGCGCCTAGGTATAAATAACAGCAGTAAAGCTGAAGGTCAGATATATGTATGAGTTAGCTAGACGTATTCGAGAGTGTTAGGTCCTGATAGAATATCCAAAAGGGAAAGATGAGAAGAAAATAGTATGTTAGCCATATGCTGGCAAAGAAAAAATTCTGTGCAATGCACTATTTCCCCCCTCATTTTATCTTTACATTTGAAAAAAACACATTTACAATTGCAGAGCTGAAAAATAACAATTTAAAGGACAATTGGAAAAAAGGAAAAAAAAAAGAAAATCATGGAATTGGAATGCGGCGCTCAATCTATTGTAAAAGCCTACCTTCCAACCATCCCTATTTTAGCAGGACAGTCCTGATTTCAGCCCACAGCATGCACCAGCAAACTTCCCAATCCTGAAGTATAAAAAAAAAGTAATTGCATTTTTTTTTCATATATAATATAAAATAAAATATAAAAAGCTTCCTAACAGAAAACAGTGACTACAGGGCCAATTTATCATTAATTATTTGTGGGTCTTTTCGGGGGGTACCCACAAATATTAAGTTCCACCTGGAGGTATAAGATCTCCATTGGCTTATTGCTAATAAAATACCTTAAACATCCTTACTTAACTTATCTATTAAATAAAGAGACGGACACCATAACAGCTTGGATAAAAGGTCGTACAAGGAGGACAGACTCGTGATGTTACATCGAGGTCCAGCGCCCTCACAACGCTCTCTTGCGCCACAATAAAGCCACTGAGATGCAGCGTTCTCCCACCATGCTGCGCCTACCCTGAATAAGGAAAATTAACACAACAAAATACAAACAGCAAAGCTTTGGGCGGGAGGGTGGGCTCCAGAATCAGCAAAGAGGCAGAGGCACACTGCCTCTTTTATACCTTTAGTCACAGGCAAACCCAGAAATGACAGCATTGGTCAGCTAAACCACCTGACCACCAAACCAACTTAATCTGCCTAGTAACAAGGCTGTCAAGACAGCCGATCAGCAAAAACCCCAGGATTCTTATTTCACTCATGTTTAGGCAACCTTCGGTTTTCTATAAGATCTCCATTGGCTTATTGCTAATCAAATACCTTAAACATCCTTACTTATCTATTAAATAAAGAGACGGTCACAGCTTTTATTTCTGAATTAATTAATTCACCTAACCAAGGTGGCCAGGAGATGCTGCATAATCAGTTCTAGCTTTCAAGTTGGAGACACACACGCGGAACGACTGAAACGCTCCCCCTAAAGATGCACTTACGTTGCGAAGGTCCTGCCTCCCTCCTGGGCCAGTCTACTCCGAGTGCTTCCGTACAAAAGCGTTCGAGTCCCCTCGTACGAGAAGGACAGACTCGTCATGTTAAATAGAGGTCCAGCGCCCTCACAAAGCTCTCTTGCGCCACAATAAAGCCACTGAGATGTAGCGTTCTCCCGCCAAAGCCAGACTCAAATTGAGACTGGCCCGCCACCTAGAGAAAAACCACTAATCCAAAGCAAGCAACTCCTTAATAACAAAACTAAGCCCAAATTATTAAAATGAACACCATCTGGACGAAAAATTCTGGCTAAATCCGAACCCTAAAAGCTATGCCTAACTACCAAGCCACCAAAGGATAGAACATGTGTATTCAAAACACCAGTCGCGGCGCTATTTCAGACCAGACAATGCACACATCCGGCCACAACAAACGCACCGCATTCACCAACTCTCTCAGCCGAAAAGACAACTCTAACCTTTCATCTTACAAAGATCATTCCCACCAACATGCAGGACCAACCAATCAGGCATCCCCCATTTTGCTGCAGACTCTACCAACAAACCTTGAACAGATGCGCACACCAGGCCTTGCACACCTATCCAGCGAACATATCTACCACCCAACAACAAACTGGCACGTCTAACCAAACCATGACGTTCAGCCCAGAAAATATAGGAATGGCCGAACAGCCAAACCTGTTCCTCTCCAAAGTCTTTCCACTGTAAGGAAAGAACACCCGAACTGTGAGCCACCGCACCAAAACCAAGCTGTACACAACAAAATTAACACACAGCAACTAAACTAGCAGGGATGCAATGGGGGAAACAGGTAACCCGAGTGAAGAAGAAAACTAAAAAAACCTTCCCCGTGAACCAAGTTGGGCCAGATGATGGTCCCCGGGAGGAAAAATTAAAAAATCCCTTCACACCCCCACTTATCGAATGCTAACCATTCGATAACTGGCGGGTAAACAACGTTTTCGGGTTGGCGCAGGAGTGCACCTATAGCTTGTTGCAGCGAACATACGTTTTATATGCAGAGTACCTCCACCTCCCAATCTTTTGAATATCACTGCTGTATGCTCCCGCTACTGCCGCACCTGTAGCGGCACCGATCCAGAAGGAATGGGACCCGCAACTAGCGCCATCTAAGCCTAACACCAATAATCTACTCTGAAGAACAGCAGCAAATTGAAATTTGGAAAGAGGGGACAAATTTGAATGCACCAACCATTGGGCACCACCTGCCCGGTGACCAGCCATATACAATGCGGCAAGTCGCACCAGGCAAACAGAGACGTCAGCCTGCTATGCAAGGTAACCCACCTGCCCCGGCCTGACAGATCCGTCCTGTAAAAACCGTAGTTTGCACCAAACGGATGACTCTTGAAACACGATATCTCCCATCATGAACCCTGTGGACACCGAGGACTTGCAGGAAGCTACAATCTCACTGACCCTAAAGGCCCCAAAAAACGCGACTGCAAAAGCCAAGCGAAACAGCGAGGCCTTGCAAGAATCCGAAGCCACACTGTCCATCACACCCAGCAAGCGAACAAGGAGATGGAGATCGATAGGCCTGCGGGGATCAGCCCTGGCAGGAAACCCCCTGGCCCATCCTTTAAGGGCTTTCCAAAGGAGGAATGATTTGGTGGGGTCTGGTAAACCCTTTAATTTACTGAAAAAAGGAAATCCCCGCCAGGGCCTGGTCCATGGAAGCCTTAGAGCGACCATGTTGGTAATGTCCCCAAACAAACCTGAACATCAATTCTGAGGATGACTTACCCAGCTGGGGGCTTTGTGAACAGAAAGCCTGCCAGTCCTGCCATGATGCAGAATAAGCCCCCCGAGTTGCTGGAGCCAGCGACCCCTGCGCTAGGCCCTCTATACCGGCCTGATAATCTGCCATACAAAAGGAGGGCAAGGCAACCCAACCACAGCAGCCGCCGGCGCCAGCAAATGGAAACGGGAAAATTAAAATCGGGACAATGCATCAGCAATCTCATTTCGCACCCCAGGGACGTGACACGCGCGAAACCGAATGTTGGCCTCTAAGCAATGCAAAACCAAATGCCTAAAGAGGCGCAATGCCGGGGGGGGGGGGGAAGAACGCTGATGGTTAATGGCCTGAACTACTCCAAGATTGTCGCACCAGAAAACTACATGCTGACTAGCCAAACGCTCACTCCATATCTCGACTGCTACCACTATGGGGAAAAGTTCCAACAACAGCAAATTATTAGTCAGGCCTTCCAAATTCCATTCAGGAGGCCAGGGCACTGCGCACCACTCCCCGTTAAAAAAGGCCCCAAAGCCCGAGGAGCCAGCCGCATGGGTGAAAAGCTGCAAAGTAGCATTCGCAATAGGAGCAGAATGCCAAATGCACTCACCGTTGTAACGGACCCGAAAAATGGACCAAGGCCCTCATTCAGAGCCGCTCGTAAGCGGCCGTATTCTCGTAGTCATCCGATGTTGTTAAACCACGCATGCGTCGGTGTAACAGTGCGCATGTGCGTACGACTGATTGCGATAATTTTTTCAGTTGTTCATCAAATAGCGAACAGGAAGTGACATGTCAGATGTGATTGACAGAACTGCCCGTTTTGGGGAGGTGACGGGGGTGGAGATGGGAAAACGCAGGCATGTCGAGGTGTTTTTTGGGCGTACATAAATTATCTGATGCAAACGGCCAATGTGAACGGATAAAGTGTTACGTCACTGTCTGATCCACTTTCCATTCAAACTGCTCGCTCAGCTTGTGGTCTGGTATTCTCTACCACAATGACGATGGTCTCTTCGTTTCTCCCGTGGCTCATCGATGGTTTCCCGATTTATCAATTGAGGGCTCAAAAACAATCAGTTTTGAATTGCAAAAATGCTTGTAAGGTGTTAAGAAAATAGCCTTTTTTTAGTAGCAAAAAACCGTACGCAGGTGAACCGTACGCAGCTGCTAATTTCTGGGTTAGACAATCAATTAGCTTAAAAATGTATTTTAAATTTGCGTGTTTTTCCAAAATTAGTTTATTACTTTTTTTCGGCCAACAATATTGTAGTCATGTTTGTTATTTTTCTGTTTTTTTTAGGGGCCAAGAAAACAATCGTCCTTTTGTTTTTTGCTAAGTGTTAATTAAACTCTAAAATGGTTTTTAACCCTTGGTTTAAAAAAAAAAAAAAATGTTTACATTTCCGTTGTATTGTTTGCAATTTTGTGTGTGGGATTACCTTTTAACCAGTTTTTGATTAAATTAACAATACAATTGTTCAGATTTTCAACATTTTTTATTTTTTCAACACAATTTTTTTTTGGGGTGTTTTTTCCAAATTAAAATATGGATAACTGAAAATAAAAAAAGAAATGTTTTTAGAAATGCGGAAACAAAAAAAGTGGCTTTTTTAAACCACTATCAAACAAACAATTTAAAAACAATTCACAAGAAAGGAGAGGGACGTTTTGGGCATTAAGGAATATGGGGCAAACACAGATAAGGAATGTGGGAAAATTAGCCAGTGCTGTCATCGCCTTTTGGCCCGTTTGGCCGGGGTAGGGAGGGAGCGTGCACGGGTCCGGGAGGTCCTTCGGCTGGCCTGGCCAGAGGCAGATGTTGGGGCCTCTGGACTAGGCATAGGGCTAGGCACATTTGGAGGGATGGCTGTTGTTGTGCCAGAGGTGGAGGGTCCTGATGTTCCGGCAGGAAGGGAGGCCGGCTCCAACATCTGCTGGCGAACGAGCTGCTCCAGGGCATTTGCAATACGGACGTTGGCCCCAGTATTTTCCGCTAAGGCCTGAGCAATGGTCACGTTGGCCGCAGCACTTTGCTCCAGGGCCTCCGCCACCCGTAGCAGAGTGGCGTCCAGCCTCACCAGAATCTCAGTGTGCTTATCCATTTTAAGATTGAGCTCAGTGAGGAGGGCCACTGCCTGCGAGGGGGATTGCCCTGGACTGTCTGCCACAGGGTCCCCAGCCGGATCTTCTGGTTCCTCCCCTGCAGAGCCAGCAGAAGTTCTGCGGCCAAAGCTCCCCTCTGGAGCAGACTCATCCGCCTGTGTCTCTGTGAAAAATAAGAGAAAAGAGTAACATTATAATCTAGATATTGTCCCAAACACATTTCTGAGTTATTAACATTACTTCATTTACCTGAGGCAACATGAGGAGCCGCAAAGTCTGGCATGTCGGTATCCATGTTTGACACGCCAAACACCTCCTCATCCTGCACACACCCCTGGGCCTGCTCCTCCAAATCATTCAGCTCCAGTGACACAGGGGTGGGACCCCCACCTGTCCCCCCTGCATGCCTAGCCCTATCAGCCAGTTTTTGCTTCAGCCGATATTTGAAGTCGCTCCAGCTGTGGTTAAAAAGTTGGCATTATTCCTGCAGTATTTGGACCTGTAAACACTTTTTAATGAAATGTAGTTTGTACGTACCGGCGTTTGACCTCCCGGGTTGCACGTTCAAACTCACCCACCCTATTGACAGCACTGACTATGTAATCCCACATTTTCCATTTCTGGCTTGCACCCATATTCCTTGGGGCCTGGGGCAGGGTGTCAACACACATTTGGCCCAAAACCTCCATCTCCTTTCTTGTGAATTGTGGCTGCCTTTTTTTTTTAGTTTGTTTAGTGGTCCTACTAGGACCAGCAGCCTCTTCCATTACATCCTCAACACCTTTTTGTAAATTGGAAATAAAATTTATAATGTAAAATGTACCTAAAATGTTGGTTCCACATATTCCTTTAGGCCCAAAAAGACAAATACTTACCTGGCGCCTCTTGGCCAGTGCATTGCTGCTCTGTAGCCATTTTTTAATTTCAGGTCTCACAGCAGACCGATTGGGATTTTCAGTGACGTTTTTATACATGCGTCAGCATTATTCGGCCGCATCATTGATTGTGCGCTCCTATTGTCCGTCCGTAATTTGAGCGGGAAAATAAAGACTTTTTATGGCTTGGTGTGACTCGAGTCGAGGTGGCGGGTGATGAATGTTGGAGGTTTGACGTAGGAGTTGTTTGTTGGCGGTTTTTGGAGTTTGGAGTTTTCTAGTGTGATCATTTTTTTTGTTTTCTTACTTATTTTTTTTCCGTACGCTTTTTTTTTTATTGTTTTGCTTTTCTTTTTGGAGTTTTTGAGTGTCTTTTTAAAAACCACCGTAAACAATAATAGGAAATAGTTAAAAAATGTTAATGTGTTTTATTTTTACAGTTATTTTGGCCTTGCCCCTATTGACGTTTTTGGACTTTGGGTTATTTGTCGGTTTTTGGTAAGTGTTTCTAGTTTCATGAAGTTACAATTTCGATGTGTTGGTCTTCGCATATGTTTCGCTAAGTAATCTTTTTTTTTTTTTCTAGGACCAATCATGTCTTACCACTAAATATAGCGTACTCTTTTGCGAAATAATGTTTGAGTTGTTTTTATTTTAAAATGAATGTACTATTTTTCACACTAATGTCTCCTTATTGAACTGTAAAAGTAGCGTAATATTTAGCGAACTCATGTGTCTTGTTTTAACTGTCAAAAATGTGTACTATTTAGCGCACTAATGTGTTTTTATTATTTCAGTGTAAAATCATGTTTGACCACTAAATGTAGCGTGCGATTTTCCGAACTAATGTGTGCTCCCTTCTCTTTTTTTTAACCCTAAAAAATGTGTTTACAATCCAAGTTTTGCCACTAATAAATAAATATATTTTCTACTTTTGAAATGTAGGTTGTTCTACTCATGACAAGGCCCCGGCCTGTAAGCATCTTTGGATTTCTTAAAAAAGATAAGTATATTTTTCTTTACACATTTGTCTAAAACAATAACTACCTGGCTTACCATTTCAGGTTGATGTAGGTCGTATTATCTTGGCCATGGTTCCAGAACCCGACCAACCTCAACTTCGTCCCAGGTGTAGGCCTCGTAGGCGTGCAAGGCCCCAGATATATAGGACACGTGTCACCCTTTTTGGAATGCCAGATGATGAGGTATTAAGACGATGCCATCTTCCTCCACAAATCATCCTAGACACTCTCTCATTAATAGAGAGTGATCTTGAACGGCAAATTTACAGTCCTACAGCAATACCACCACTTACGCAATTAATGTCGGTGTTACATTTCTGTGCCTCAGGATCCTTTCAAACCACGGTGGGAATAGTTGCCGGAATCTCCCAATCCTCCTTTTCAAGGATCCTGAGGGCAGTGATGGAGGCCATTTTTACACCTCCATCATTTTATTAAAATGCCAGTGGATATGGGTTCCCTTAGTGTGGTGAAGGCCAATTTTTACCAAATAGCTGGCTTCCCACACATCATAGGGGTTGTGGATGGCACTCACATACCACTTCAGCCTCCAGCAAGGCTGGAGGCTATTTTTAGGAACCGCAAACACTTTCATTCACTGAATGTAATGGTGGTATGTGATGCCTCCCTCCGGATCCTGTCCCTGAATGCCAAATTCCCCGGGAGTGCACATGATTCCTTCGTCATCCGGCAATCAGGGATTTGGCACAAATTAGACAACCTGCAAGCTGGTGATGCGTGGCTTCTGGGTAAGTTGACACCTTCCGTTGCAACCACTGCAAAGCTTGTAATACAATGGTCCTGATGTTTGTTTTTGTTTTTTCACAGAAGACAGTGGTTACCCTTGCACGCCCTGGCTGCTCACTCCTTATTTGGCTCCCACACCAGGGCCACAAAGTGAGTATAATTCCACACTTACAGCCACCAGGCAGGTGGTGGAGCGCTGTATCGGCCTTTTAAATGGCCGATTCAGATGCCTCCTCCGCTCTGGTGACGAGCTCATGTATTTGCCGGCTATGGTTTCTAAAATTGTGGTCCTGTGTGGGATATTTCACAACATCGCCATAAGGAGTGGTGTCCCAATGCAGCCAGAGGGTGCCTTGCCTGTGGATGGCCCCCTTGAAGTTGGTCGGAGGCCAGTATGTGGGGGGGCCATACGCGATGATGTGGTGGCCAGATTTTTTAGGTAATTATTGTAAAACATTTAGTTCATTGACACAATGTAGACATGTAAGATTTTAATGGCCAATTTTAATATTTTTTTTGTTTTTTTTGTCTTTTATTCCCTAAAATTACCCGAAAAAAACGATGCCTACTACCTGATCCAAAAAATTGTCTTCATGTGGCCACATTGGATCTAACTTCTGGACCAATTATTTCTTCACCACATCTGTGGATTCATGTTGGCCTGCTACTTCTTCAAACAGTTCTTGATTATTGTTGTTGTTTTTTTTTTTAGGGGTGTTGGTTGTTTTTTGGAGTGTGTTTTCACTGTGTGAAATTGTTTGTCACAATTCACTTTGTGTTTATTATTTGTGTGTATAAAATTTTTGCTTTACGTTAAAAAGACTTTTCCTTGTTAAATTACAAGCAAGTGTAACCTGGTCCAAAAAAGGAAAACTTTCTTAATGGCTAATCCTGTAATGTGTTAAATTGTAAAGTATTTTACCATGCTTTGTGGCTAAAAACAAACCCCAAAGGGATTATGGTGAATCAGTATGTTTTATAATCTAGGCCTAAGCAGGTTTGCTTTAATATTTACATTACCCACCAAAAAAAAAAAAAAACCTGGTAATTCTACAAACCTATTGGTATTGTTAGGTGTTTAATGTGCCAGCTTACATACTTACTTGAGCTTTCTACAATCTAATTTACATTACTTAAAAACTCATGCTCCAATAGTCTACTTATGTAAGGTTAAACAATCTAATATTTACAGACAAGGAATGAGACTCTAATAAATCAAAATATATTTTATTTTAAACAACTTTTGTAGGGGGGAACAAACACAAAAATTAGTGCCGCAGGACCACCAACATGTAATCCAGGACCACAAGCATCCCAACGACATGGCCCCTCAATGTGTGCAAGCCTTCCTGCATTGCTTGCAAACGCCTCTGGTCCTCTATGGGTTAAAAAAAAGTGTGGATTACTAAACTGACACCTTAATTTATATGTTACCAAACAGCTTAAAATTCAGACTATACTTTAAAAAAATTAAAAAAAATTTGAAAAAAAAAAAATAATGGAAAACACAAAGATTGTATAAATACAAACTAGAAAAATTACACATAAAAAGACAACCAAAAAAAGGGTGAAGTACGCAAAAACACTACATTTGTTGGTACCGTAAACTAGAAAGACACAAGTATGAGTGTTTGGACATGTGTGATATGTGTAAGGGGAAAGCATCCTAAACATTGTTTTTCAAAGATATATCTCCAAAACATTCAAAATACTTAACAAATTGGAAATGCACAGGCAAAAGGACAACATCACCCCAAAACAAAAAAATTCAAAAGCAACCATAGTTTAAAAGGGAAACATTCAGGTTAAATTGATGCCTGGTCCAGGAGCCCCGACATCGTCCTCCTCTGAGGTGGGCCAGTGCTGGTCCGATGGAGGAGGGGATATTTGACCAGGGGTGGAAGGGGAGGAAAAGCGAGGGGTGGGTGGAGGGGAGGGTGATGAAAAGAGAGTGGGGGGTGGAGGGGAGGGTGAATTTTGAGGGATGGGAGTATTCGGAGAGGGTGGGACCTCAGGGACTGACCGCTCTGGGCTGGAGGGGGAATTTGGGGAAGGTTGGGGAGAGGAGGTTTGCGTGGGAGTGGGGGATACGGGACGAGGCCGACGTCTTGCTCGCATTAGACGTCGGAGTCTGCGCTCAGCCCCTAAATGATGGATAAACTGTTTAAGTTTTTTTTTGGGGGGGGGTTTTGATAAAAATTTACACCACCAAAAATTTTACCAAAAAAAAAGGAAAACATGCACACGCAGGTATGTCCTAAATAAACAAACAGGGCTAGATGGAAAACATGCACATGCAGGTATGTCCTAAATAAACAAACAGGGCTAGATGGAAAACATGCACACGCAGGTATGTTAGCATTTTAAATGTTTTAAAAATACACTTACTTTCAGCTATTTGCTGACGCAAATTCGCCAAAAGCCGGGGGGACCTGTGGTGTAGATCCGACCACCGCCTTTCAAGCTGCCCGATATTGCGGCGGAAGCCCAAATTACGCAGCTGCCGCCCAGTGCCAGATTAATGTCCACATGGGCCTGGAGCTGAAATTTATGATGGGCCTATTGTATGCCACTGAAGGGGGTGGGACAAGTGCCGTAGCAGTGTGACTGGTAATGTGGGGCCATGACCAGTGCGGTGTGGTTGTGGTTTACATAGGGGTGTGGCCAGTGCAGCATTCTCCCAGGACGCTCCGGGCAGTGCTGCATTTTCAGGTGCCGGCGGCCTCAGTACCTCTACGCAACGACATGACGTTACGCACGTAAGAGGCACGGGGCTGGCACAAGGTGCTCCGGAGTTAGCCCTGCTATGCCGCTGACTGTGCATGTGTAGGCCTGCACTCCTGTGCAAAGTATAGTGCTATAGCGTCTGGTGCCCTCCTAATTACCTCTGGCTGTGAAGGGCGGGAACCATGTAGCAGTCGAATGGGCGGCACTCTGGATGACTTGTATAAAACATATTAAAATCCATTTAAGTTAACAACATTTCAGAACTTGTATTCATCCTTTCAGTAATCCTGACGAAAGAATAAATACAAGTTCTGAAGCGTTGATAACTTAAACTGAGTTTTAGTGTGTTTTATAAAAGCCGTCCAGAGTGCCGCCCATTTGACTGCTATATATATATGTGTATGTGGGTGTGTACATACATACACACCCACATACACACCCACATACACGTAAATTGTGTAGGTACAGGGGCTTGAGGCACACTTAAGGGGACTGAAGCAGGTGTGGTGTAGTATGTTGACAGTCATGAAAATGTCGACATTAGGGTTAGGCTACATGGGGGGGTTAGGCACTAGGGGAAGGTTAGAGTTAGGCTACGGGGGGAGGAGGATAGGGTTAGGCACTAGGGGGAGGTTACAGTTAGACTGCGGGGGGAGGAGGTTAGGGAAAGGCACTATAAGGTAAGGGGTAGGCATTAGGGTTAGTGAGGTCATGACCCAATCCAGAAGCCGTGCTGGAGTCACTGCAGCCATTAGGAGCAGGTCAGTGAGCGCTGGGCCAACAGGGATGATATGTCGACATTCCATCACTATCTACATGAATGTTCGACACGGACAACTTCAACATTATGACCATCTTGACATTCTCCTATTAACATGATGAATGTTTACATATCATTCCACATCCGCTTCAGTCCCCTTAAATGTGTCTGAAGCTCCTGTACCATCTCTATTTACCACCATGTGTGTGTATGTATATATACGCACACACGTACGTGCATATATATACACGTGTGTGTATATATATACATATACACAGACATACATATATTCACACAAGTACTTACATATATGTATATATATACATACACACACATACATATGCACACACACAGACACAAGTACGTGCATATATACACGTGTGTGTGTGTGTATATACACATACATATCCACAAACATACATTTGCACACATACATATACACACACAAGTACGTACATATATGTATGTATATATATATATATATATATATATATATACATACACACGCATATATATACACACAGACACAAGTACGTGCATATATACACGTGTGTGTCTGTGTATACACATACATATACACAAACATACATTTACACACATACATATACACACACTCAAGTACGTACATATATGTATATATATATATATATATATATATATACACACGCATATATATATACACACATACACACAGACACAAGTACGTGCATATATACACGTGTGTGTATATAAACATACATATACACAAACATACATTTACACACATACATATATATATACACACACAAACAAGTATGTGCATATATATACACATATATACAGTACATGTGTGTGTATGTATATATATATATATACATATATACACACACACACACATATACGTGTGGGTGTATATATATATATGTGTAGATACACAAGCTCTTATACCCACCTAATATTATAGATAGATAATAGATAATTACATACATATATAGACAGAGGCCAGACATTACACTGACCTGAGTAAAGCTAATCCTGACATGCTTGGCTGAGCTGCCTTCCCTCTTCAACTAGGCGCTTGACACCGCTTTGGAGTAGGATGGTTCAGGAGGCGGAGCCTCGGTATAATGGAGGTGGAGCTTCGGCGGGGCTTCCGAGGTGGGCGGGGCTTCAGCGGCCCGCGGGTGGGCGGGGCTTTGTCCTGGCCTGTCGATCCTCCAAGAGGAGGGGAACGGGTGGGGACCGGGGAGGTCAGAATGGGCTAAGCTCTATTTATGACAGCCATTAGGTGAGAGAGCTGGCTGAGCTGTTCCTTAGTGTTGACAGGAAAGAAAAAACTTTTTTTTCCTGCCTGCACTGCAGTCGGTGTGGGCCTATTTTCAATGGGAGGCCTGGAGCTGTAGCTCCACCCGCCCCATTGTTAATCCGGCCCTGCTGCCGCCGCACCTCCGCATTGGTGAGCCGCTTGCGGAGGTTTGTGATGGGGGCCGGATGATCAGTGATTCTCCAGTCCATCACATCTGTGAGGACCAGGAGTTCGCTTCGTGTAAATGCTGCGGCTCTCATGATGGCAATGATTTTTTCCACAAAAAACAGTTTTAATTAAGGACCATGAAAAAATTTGATTGGCTAATGTACTTTGAAAAATAACATAACGCATTGTATTGGTTACTGTATGAGTCATGTGACGCAAAACAATAGCAGCATTCAAACAAACTTTAAAATTTGAAAAACCATCCCCTTGGTACAAACGTACGTATTCTGCGGAAGGAATGAGACACACGAACAATAGTAAAGTTTATTGACATTGTAAAAAAAAAAGGATTGCAAAGATGTGAATACCAATTAAGCTAATGAATATACTGATTGCTATTAATCGATTCAAGTATGTGGGCAGAATGAAATAGCAGGCAATCGAAAACTGACAAGGCCACTACCGGAATTGACTTGTGCGAGCGTTCCCTGCAACCAAAGAGGAGATGGACGGTCGCTATTTCGAACGTTCGCTAGCTAGAGGAGGGATTGGGAGACTATGGGGCGGAAGATTAGCTGCGAGCGAACATATGAGCGAGCGCTTGAATTTAAATTTTTACGTTCATACGCCGAACGAACGAACGGCCACTTGCGTCCGGGTCTGAATCAGGCCCCAAGTTCGAAGGTCCTCCTTAATCTCGGAAGACAAACGAATGAAGTGATGCGGCTCACCCTTCCAACTTCCTGCAAAAAACCCATCCCATGGGAATAATGCGACAGGCAAAATGAAATGACCCCAGTAAAGACTGATCCACGCGCAATTTAACGCTATCTGCCCTTAAGCAAATCGCAATCTGATCAAGCAACTTACTGATCTTATCCCGCAGCAAGCGACAACAAACCGCCACCGTGTCTATCTCTATGCCCAAATAAGAAAGGCAGGATGAGGGGCCCTCAGTTTTGTCATGCGCAACAGGAACCCCCAAGACTCTAAACAAAGCTGTGGCGGAAAAAAGGAGATCCGTACAAACCTCGCTCCCTCCTGTACCTATGAGAAAATCATCAAGGTAATGCGCAACACCGTGATGGCCAGTGCCCGCCACTATGCACCAATGTAAAAACGAACTGAACTTCTCAAAATAGGCACAGGAGACCGCACCACCCATGGGCAGACATTTATCTACAAAGCAATCACCCCCAAGTCTAAAACCCATATATTGCATTGCTTCCGGGTGTAAAGGTAACAAGCGAAATGCGGACTCAACATCCAACTTTGCTAACAAAGCGCCCGGACCAGAGCTATGCACCAAGCCTAAAGCATCATCAAAGGACTGATATGTAACACTGCAAGCCGAATCGGGTATAGCATCATTGATCGAATTACTATGAGGGTAAGATAAATGCTGAATCAGACAAAACTTCCCAGGCACCTTCTTAGGGACTACCCCTAACGGTGAGACGCAAAGATTCGGCAGAGGAGGACAAGGGAACGGGCCCTCCATCCTGCCCAGCAAAACCTCCGCGTCCACCTTAGCTCGCAAGCCTTGAGGAAAATCCCTTGCAGAGCGCAAATTCTGGGGGGCATTAACTTGGAGCGGGCCGGAAATAGGTAAACTGAAACCAAATGTAAAACCATCTAAAGAAAAGCAGCAGACTCTCTATCGGAATAACGCGCCAACTACTTGGAAAGCTCCGCCAAACAAATAGGCGACCTAGCCTTAACTAGCTGTCTTGGTGCTATCGACCCTATCAGACACTGTGACTTCGGAGACACGACGGCAAACCCTGGCTGGGCGCTCCCCGTTACAAATGCGGCAGGAGTGATGAAAACGACAAGAAGCGCCACGGTTGCACCACGAGTCATTAAAAGCGAAACACTTCCCTCTCGTCACCCCCGACGCATCAGGCCTAGATAAAGCAACCTTGCGGGGGAGCGCTGCATTCAAATGAGGCCGCCGCTGCTGCGAAACTTTGAGCCAAACCTCAACATCTTTAACACCGAATGGCACTATGTGACTACCCTCATGCTTACGTCTGAACTGGCAATCATAAACTTTCCACGATGTGCCACGTGACCGAGCGAACATATCATGCACCAAGTAAATGTACCTGATAACATTCTGATGTTCCTCCTGTCGCGTATCTAAATAACACGCCGCAAAAATAAGTATACCTTTTAGCCAAGAATTGTACCCGCAGAAAACATGTTCCCCAAGCCCTCCTGGCTTTTTAGCTTGAGCTAAGCCCTTCTTCATATCATCCGTGAGGGTGAAAAAAAAAAATCAACAAATTTACCCCTGCGGATCTTTTCCTTAACGCTTTTTTGCAAACCCCGCAGGACAGCAGTATTAGCACAATGTACAGAATCAGCTCCCGGCAGCGGTTCAGTATGGCCTGATGCCTCACCTGTTTTCTTCTTACCCTCAATCTTTAGCTAAACGCCGCGCAACCAATCTAGCAATCTTGCGCGGGCACCCCGGCAAACCAGACGAAGGAGAGGATGAGGCAGAAAAAGAAGACGAAGATGAAGACCACCACCCTGGACAGGAACCGAATCACCGGAAGATTCACACGGAGGGTCCACTGGAGTTCTTTCCGGGTCCACCTCGACTTGCACGGGAGCAGGAACCACGACAGCCGGAATGATCGGAACATTTAATAAATCTGAAACTGTAACAGGCGCGTGAGGAGCCAAAACAGGAACCGGATGATCAACAGGCAGGGGGGGTGGGTGATGGTATGTGGAAGGAAAAGCAGGGAAGGGAGGAGGTTGGTGTGAAACAACAGGGGCAGAAACAGATGAATGAAGTAACAAGGGTTGTGGAGGCAGTGGCAGAAGAAATTGGGGGGGGAAACAAGGGGGGAACAAGGGGGGCAGCCACCGGGGGAGCAGCCGAAGGGGGAGCATGGGGAAAAAAAAGGGGTGGCAGGATGATGTATGAAAGGAGCGGAAGGGGGGCAGGAGTGCCAAGGGGAAGGGCTGGAAAAAGAAGAAGGCTGCCAATAAGGGAAACTGAAAGGCAAGGAGGAGGACATGAAGGAAGGATATGAGGAAGGTGGGGCAGAGGAAACATCAGAAAAAATAGGTGGAGCAGGGCCAGAGGTCCAAGAAGGCTGGGGCCAGGAGGAGAAGGGGTCGGGGAGGGGAAATGTGTATTATAAAGTAATGGGACATGCTGCTGGGGGTAGGGGCCATAAATAGATGTGTCCACCCCAGATGCAGCCCCCATGGATGGTCTGGCTGACAGCGGGGGTGCAGGGACAAATTGGGGCATGGCAGGGAGGTCAGGTCCCCCCACTGAGGTGGTACTTAAAATGGCCGCCGGGGAGGAAATAGGCGCCGGGTCCGCCGTGTAAGCAGGACCGGGAGGCCACATCAAAGCCGGCATGGAGGCTCCCGCAGGAGCAGGTAAACTAACGGGGGAGAAGTGTGGAGGGGCGGGGCTAACCGCGGCTGCCTACACGCGTGCAGGCATATCCGCTAAGGCAGCGGGAGATGCGGGAGCACTCGCACCTGCTCCCGCTGTGAAGGACAAGCCGGGGGCGCCAGGAGGGAAGGTAAGGGGTGCAGAACGGGGAGCAGGGGGGGCAGGATTGAGGCGGGGGGGGAAAGCGGGAACAATGAGGGGCTGGCAGAGGTAGCCCTGAGGGGCCGTGCAAACTTGGCCAAGCGCTGTGGAGGGGGAGCATTTCTCTTTGGACGAGGCATGCTAGCAGGGAGGTGGTAAAACAAGGGCAGAGACAAGTGAACTGCACAGGATACTCAGCCTGATCCTAGACTCCAGAATCAGCAAAGAGGCAGATCACATGCACACTGCCTCTTTTATACCTTTAGTCACAGGCAAACCCAGAAATGACAGCATTGGTAAGCTAAACCACCTGACCACCAAACCAACTTAATCTGCATAGTAACAAGACAGTCAAGACAGCCGATCAGCAAAAAACCCAGGATTCTTATTTCACTCATGTTTAGGCAACCTTTGTTTTCTATTTTGGGTTATCCTGTTTTCAACTGCAAAAGCAGTTCCCATAGAAACTTGCTGAATTTGCTAAGCTCCAGAATGCAAAGCATTGAAGCTTATGGGCTGGACTCTGTAGTAATTACCGGGAGAGGGATACATATGATCCCCCTCCAAGCACTCTCCACTCGAACATGTGTAGTCAACAGACCACACATGCACGGTAGTGCGGCAGAGTTCCTCACGCAGAAGTTAGAGAAGTGATTTCATTACTTCTAACTAGGGATGTGCAGGCTTGGATAGGTTCGAGTTTGAACGTTGAGTTCGGATTTTTCCCTCAAAAAAAACGGAACTCAGAAAGAGGCAAAACGTCATCTTACATGGACGAACATCATCATTCCTGGACTTTTGTCCTGGAATGATGATGTTCGTCCATGTAAGATGACGTTTTGCCTCTTTCTGAGTTCCGTTTTTTTGGAGGGAAAAATCCGAACTCAACGTGCAAACACGAACCTATCCGAGCCTGCACATCCCTACTTCTAACACATCGCAGGGATCACTTCTAAAGCTGGGTACACCCTGTACGATACGTTGTGCAATCATGGAATCTGCAACCACTCTGCTCGAACATCGTGTAGTGTATCATCGTGTGGTCACATCATCCCATCTGATGTGCTGCACATCAGCTGGGACAATGCAATGTACGACACAGTTTGGTTACATTTGCCATGTAACGATATATATCGCTTCATCGCATGATGGATCATGCAGTGCGCACGTGGGTGCAATATATCGATACATCATATTGACCCATCATTGGATCGGCGGATCGTTGCAGTGTGTACGCAGCTTCACATAGCGCAGGGAGGGACTCCTATCAGTAAAGTAATGCCGATTGTTTTTTAATACAATCGGGTGTTACTGAATTCCTTATTGCCACTATTGGCAACCATACATTTTTTTCACTTATTCCACCCCCCCAAAATAAAAAAACAGTGTCTGGCCATACGTCTGCATGAGGTGGAGACTGAAATGGTGGTCTTCTCCCCACTTCTATTAACCGAAACTGTACGTATCTCCTCATTATTATTAGATCTACCAGGTTTGGGTATGTAATCCCGGCTGTCGGGATGCCGCTGGTCACAATACAGACAGCGTCATCCCGACAGCCAGAATCCTGACACTCATAGGGAGACACGTACCCTAACCATCCCTCGTGCCTAACCCTAGCCTACCCCCCTAGTGCCTAAACCTAACCTCCCCCTCCCCGCACCCTAATCCTAACACTCCCTACCTGATGCCTAACTCTAACCCTCCCCCTAATGATTAACCCCGATACCTAACCCTAACCTCCCCCTAACACCCCGATGCTTACCTTCGGGATGCAGGCGGTCGGGATACTGGTGCCAGGATCCCGACTTGTCAGGATTTCGGCGACGCTATTCAGATTGTCGGCATCCCGCACGCTGGGATGCCGACTACATCCCGATCTACAGTGCATCCGGAAAGTATTCACAGTGCGTCACTTTTTCCACATTTTGTTATGTTAAAGCCTTATTTCAAAATGGAATAAATTCATTTTTCTCCTCAAAATTCTACACACAATAGCCCATAATGACAACGTGTAAAAAGTTTTTTTTCGATTTTTGCAAATTTAATTTAAAAAAAGACATGAAGAAATCACATGTACATAAGTATTCACAACCTTTTGCGCAATACTTTGTTGATGCACTTTTGGCAGCAATTACAGCCTCAAGTCTTTTTTAGTATGATGCCACATGCTTGGCACACCTATCTTTGGGCAGTTTCACCCATTCCTCTTTGCAGCACCTCTCAAGCTCTATCAGGTTCAATGGGAATCATCGATGCACAGCCATTTTCAGATCTCTCCAGAGATGTTCAATTGGATTCAAGTCTGGGCTCTGGCTGGGCCACTCAAGGTTTCACAGAGTTGTCCTGAAGCCACTACATTCATATCTTGGCTGTTTGCTTAGGGTCGTTGTGCTACTGAAAGATGAACCGTCGCCCCAGTCTGAGGTCAAGAGCGCTATGGAGCAGGTTTTCATCCAGGATGTCTCTGTACATTGCTGCATTCATCTTTCCCTCTATCCTGACTAATCTCTCAGTTTCTGCTGCTGAAAAACATCCCCACAGCATGATGCTGCCACCACCATGCTTCACAGTAGGGATGGTATTGGCCTGGTGATGAGCGGTGCCTGGTTTCCTCCAAACAGAACACCTGGCATTCACACCAAAGAGTTCAATCTTTGTCTCTGATGGTCTGAGAGTCCTTCAGGTGCATTTTGGCAAACTCCAGGCGGGCTGCCATGTGCTTTTTAGTAAGGAGTGGCTTCCGTCTGGCCACTCTACCATACAGGCCTGATTGGTGGATTGCTGCAGAGATGGTTGTCCTTCTGGAAGATTCTCGTCTCTCCACAGAGGAATGCTGTAGCTCTGACAGAGTGACCATCGGGTTCTTGGTCACCTCCCTGACTAGGGCCCTTGTCCCCCGATGGCTCAGTTTAGATGGACAGCCAACTCTAGGAAGAATCCTGGTGGTTACGAAATTCTTTCATTTACGAATGATGGAGGCCACTGTGCTCATTTTGACCTTCAAAGCAGCAGATATTTTTCTGTACCCTTCCTCAGATTTGTGCCTCGAGACAATCCTGTCTCGGAGGTCTACAGACAATTCCTTGGACTTCATGCTTGGTTTGTGCTCTGACATGCACTGTCAAGTGTGGGACCTTATATAGACAGGTGTATGCCTTTCAAAATCATGTCCAACCAACTGAATTTACCACAGGTGGACTCCAATTAAGCTGTAGGAACATCTCAAGGATGATCAGTGGAAACAGGATGCACCTGAGCTCAATATTGAGCTTCATGGCAAAAGCCGTGAATACTCATGTACATGTGATTTCTTAAGCAGGGTAGACACGTAAAGATTTTCTGTCCAACCATCCAACTAGTTGCTTGGTTGGAATGAAAGTCTGGTAAGGTATGAAAGAAAATGACAATCAGCAATTTGCTCCCAAAAACCGGAAAATGGACAAAAACTCTGGTTTGAACAAATTGTTTAGATCAAACTTTTAACAAACCTGTCTGACGACCATTTTCATCTGTTTTCTGGCATTTAAGAGCAAATTTCTGATCATCAGTTACTCCCATACGTTACCAGATTTTCATTCCAACCAATCAACTAGTTGGATGGTTGGATAGAAAATCTTTACGTGTGTATGCAGCTTTAGTGTTTTTTTTTTTAATTACATTTGAAAAAAATCTCAAAAAAACTTTTTACACGTTGTCATTATGGGGTATTGTGTATAGAATTTTGAGGACAAAAATTAATTTATTCCATTTTGAAATAAGGCTGTAACATAACAAAATGCGGGAAAAGTGACGCGCTGTGAATACTTTCCGGATGCACTGTACCATACTAAGGGCCCGATTCAGTGTATTTAGTCGCAGTGTGACTGACAATCGGGGAGCGTTGTGACTATTTTGGGGGGGTCGTGTCTCACCCTGTGACTGCGATCCTGTGTGCAAGAAATATTTACTCAGTTGCAAAGCTGCAGTTGGGTTTCTTAAAACATCTAAGGGTGGTTGTGACATTTGCATGTTTTCGCATATCGGCTGTGCACAAATTTGAGGTTGCGACGGCATTAGCGTACATCTCTGAATCAGGCCCTAAGCTTTCTGCAACAAAATCATTTTTATTGATTCCCTTTATTTTGCTTTATCACTTTCAAAAAAAGGGCAAATGGTAATTTTGTCCATTTAATAAAATGGTCCAGGAGATGGCTCTGACTTTGTATAGCTAGTAATTTAGACCACATTAAATATACGCTACAATATTTTATAGACCAGCATTCCCACCACTGAATCAAGGAGTACCACTCAGGTGCATATCTATAATGGGTGCAGGATGTGCCGTGCACACGGGCCCCCGCGTCCAGCAGGGTCTGCACCGCACACACTACACCGATATTTTTTAAAACTTACCTGTCCGAGGTCCCGCGTCGGGTCTCTAGCGCTGCTCAAAACGCCAGATAATGGCCACTGCATCCATTTTTCTGGCATTTTGCGCATGCGCTGTGAGGAAATCACCAGGAAAATGGCGCAGTAGACTCTGGGCACACTCTAGTGCCCAGAGTCTACTGATGATGCGGTGGGCGGCCAGCCGGGTCAGTCGACTGCCAGCCGCTAGGGTGAGAGGAGGGGGCCCCTGACGGGGAATGCACATGGGCCCCCTCCTCTCTTAAGACGCCCCTCTTACCACTAATTAATATGTACAGTAAATATCAGGCCACAATAAGTGTCTGTTTTGGCTGCAGCAAATCCTAAACACACAGACTATTTTCTGTCTATAACACCACTCAAACATGTTTCCTTTATACATGATCTCACATTCCACACAGAATGAGGGTACTTTGGCAGTGCTAATTAACTGGGTCATTACCTGCGTTCATTAGTCTAATTTATGTTCCAAAATAAATATGTTAATTATTGTCTTCATTAGACTACTTTTCACATGGGTACTTTTGTAGTGCATAAAGCAAAGAGATCTTTCATTCTAAAGGGTATTAGTTAAATCTAGAGAATGACATGGGCTATGTTAAACTGTTATCTCACAGAAGTTAAAAACATCACTTCCAAGGTCTGACCAAGTGTACCAAATGCGATGATCCCGGAGCTTTTAGGCTATTAAAACTAGCTTTCTAGGGGTCTATGGGCCTGATTCAGAGCTGAACGCTCTGACCAGAGCGCACGCTCTGAATCAGGGCCCTCCTCCATGAAAATGGAGCGGCCTCCTGGCCGCTCGTATAGCTGTGGGTGACCACCCACAGCATATGCGAGTGGCCAAAAAGATGGTCGCGATGGTCTTGACCATCACGACCATCAGACTTGCGACGGAGACCCTGCGGTAGGGTCTCCCTGCCACAAGCCCTGGAGTGATTTTGGCTCTATCAGAGCCAAAATCACTCCCACTGACATCACTAGTGATGTCTGTGGGGCCGGCTTCAGACGGTAGGTGTTCCCATGGGAACGGCTCCATCTGGCAGGCACGCCCCCGGCACGCCCACCAAAGGGGGCATGCTGTCAATCAACATCGACAGCACGCCCCCTTTGGTGCGAGACCCGGAGCGATGGAGAGCCCGTCGCTCCCCGGGTCTCGCGCATGCGCACGACGGAGCTCCCTCCGTCATGCGCATGCGCAGTGGGGAACATCGACCCGCTTGCGAGCATACTGCCGCTCGCGAGCGGGTCTGAATGACCCCCTATGTACTAAGCCTTGGAGAGAGCTAAAATAGACGGAGAAAAAGTACCAACCAATCAGCTCCTAACTGTCATTTTATTAAACACAGCTTGTAAAATGACAGTTAACATAATGTCTTGGAAAGAGGAACCACAGTCCCTATTTGCCAACACTTTATTAAATTTATTTATACTTCCCCAACGACTTTGCTAATTATCAATAATTTGTGGAGTGACCCTCTACGTTTATCTAGGGGTACTCAACAAGTTTGTCCACTTTCCCCATTACTTTTTAACCTTGCCCTTGAGCCTCTTAGAATACTTCAAAATTGACATCAGTTTAAGGGTATTCAAATAGTGCGGTTGGAGGTTAAGCTAACGGCATTCGCTGATGACCTACTACTATATATAGGTAACACGGCTAGGAGTTTATTGCCCAATCTAGGTAAACTTGCTAATTCTGGTGAAATTTCTGGTTTTACTATTATTGTTGAAAAATCAACCGGGGGGACGACATCAATTTCCTGGATGTTTGGATCTATTCACAAGCTGCCTAATGTAGATATATTAAAGATTGGTTAAATAAACAGGACACATACAGTATGTTGATATATTACTGGAGCAGCAGTTTTTACATCAAATGGATGTAACTTGTGTCTTACACATGCATAGGCAAGAGAATCCCCCTCCTTTGTTGGATAACCCCCTTTTAATGACTGTTTGATCTACCTGGCGTACTGTAAGAAATGCTTGGAATCTTAATAGTCAACACTCTCTCTTCCTTCCCTTCCTGGTGAATCCTGAGTTACTTTTTCGGCGGCGAGTTTGCTTTTTCCTTTTCTCACTGTTCATGATTTTTACAGGCACAACACTACACTTCCACTGTCATAGCTTCATTGTCTAGTCTAGATATAAATAATCCATTAGATATGGTATTTCGGAATGAGAATATCCTATCTAAAGCCATTTCATATTTTTATACTACTTGCGCCTTATTATGATAAACATGGACGTACGGGTATTACTCAAGGGGTTTTTCAATTCCCACATCTAGACAAGGAAGCACTTGTAACTCAATTGCTATATACGAATAAAACGTTACTGGCTGCTACAGTATGTACAAAGAATTGCATTTCCGTTTATTTTGCAGAAGGTATCTCTCACTGTCCAGACGTAGCTTGATGGGATTACAGTCTCACTCATCTTGTCCTAAGTGTGCCTGTGCAGATGCTTCACCATCTGCGGGATTGCACTCCAATGAAAAAAAAACTGGGTGCAAATTAAGGATTACGCTATTTTCCACCTCCTCAAATACTTGCCACCGACACCAGCGTGGGCCATACTTGGAGTAACGCCTCCAGGAGCTAGATACATTAAAGGTAGCAAGAAACTCCAACTCATTATCTCGGCTGATGCTAAGAAAGCCATACTCCAGCACTGGATTCATCCCAACCCTCCTAAATTATCTCTATTTCATGACAAATTATTTTTCCTACTTAGAATGGATTGGCTGGAAGCATCCCTCCATAAAGAGGCTGGGGTGCAGAATTTTTTCGAATTAAGGGAAAGCTATGTTGACACTTTGCCATCCTCAACGCAGCTGCAGGTTAAAACCTGCTTTCAGCACACGGGTTGGTATGAGACCAGAATATTGTTGGAGGTTGAGCCTATTCAGGTGTAGTTACTAGGGATGTGCAGGCTCGGATAGGTTCGAGTTTGCACGTGGAGTTCGGATTTTTCCCTCCAAAAAAACGGAACTCAGAACGAGGCAAAACGTCATCTTACATGGACGAACATCATCATTCCTGGACAAAAGACCAGGAATGATGATGTTCGTCCATGTAAGATGACGTTTTGCCTCGTTCTGAGTTCCATTTTTTTGGAGGGAAAAATCCGAACTCCACGTGCAAACTCGAACCTATCCGAGCCTGCACATCCCTAATATATATATATATATATACTGATCTTGTCTACATGCTGTACTTTATTTTTGTTGTATTATGTTGACATTCACTTTATTATTGATCATTGATCAATGACAGTTAGGGGATTGGTTGGTACTTTATCTTTCTCCAAGGCTTAGTACATAGAACCCCTAGGCTGGATTATAATGATAGGGCAGAATAAATGAAAGATATTCCAAAATAGCCTCTTTTCCAGGATTTCATTATTAAACATATTGCATACACTAGTTCTCTTTTCAGCCAAGACCAGGTCTGTAATTCTTATTAGTAATAAAGAAAAAGAGAGTAACAATATTGTTTTGGGTATGGTGCACAGAAATATTAAAATTTTACTTTTATTGATTTTATATTTATAAAAAGTGTATTTTATAGAACACCACCAGCGAAATAAAAGAGACACATTCATATATAAAAACTAGGGGTGAGCGGGTTTGGATTTCTGAAATCCGAACCCCCCCGAGCCCCCCCGATCCGAGTCCGATCCAAATCAGGCTCGACTTTTCCCGCCTGACTCGGATCTGAAATCGAGGCAAAACGTCATCATCCCGCCTTCCGAGTCTCGCGGGTTTTGGATCCTATATAAGGTACCCACGTCGGCGCCATTTTCTCACTCGGCTGTGGACAGTGAAGAGGGAGGGTGGGAGTTAGGGCTGTGTAGTGTAGTGTAGTGTAGTGCTGCTGTTGTCCACTACTTCAAAGTCCATAGGGGCTGGCTGTGTTGTGCTGTGCTGCTGTTGTTAATAGGGGCTGTGTCCACTACTTCAAAGTCCATAGGGGCTGGCTGGACTGTGTTGTGCAGTCAGTTCTCCATAGGGGCTGTGTCCACTCCAAAGTCCTGTGCAGTGTCCCAGTCCTAAAGAGGTGCTGTAGTGTTGTCCAGGGGGTGCTCTGTCCATCAGGGGTGCTCCCCCCAAGTGCTAAAAAAATAATATATTTTCTGTGTTTGTGAATTGTGTGCGCAGTAGCCGCACGTGCATCAACAAAGTAGTGCCAAGCGTGCGCCTGTGTCATAAGTAAAGGGCCGGCTGGCTTGACCGTTAAAGGGTGCTGTAACCCCCGAAAGTACACTCCAGTCCAAACCAAAAAAAAATTATTTTCTGTGTTTGTGAATTGTGTGCGCAGTAGCCGCACGTGCATCAACAAAGTAGTGCCAAGCGTGCGCCTGTGTCATAAGTAAAGGGCCGGCTGGCTTGACCGTTAAGGGTGCTGTAACCCCCGAAAATACACTCCAGTCCAAACCAAAAAAAAAATTATTTTCTGTGTTTGTGAATTGTGTGCGCAGTAGCCGCACGTGCATCAACAAAGTAGTGCAAAGCGTGCGCCTGTGTCATAAGTAAAGGGCCGGCTGGCTTGACCGTTAAGGGTGCTGTAACCCCCGAAAGTACACTCCAGTCCAAACCAAAAAAAAAATTATTTTCTGTGTTTGTGAATTGTGTGCGCAGTAGCCGCATGTGCATCAACAAAGTAGTGCCAAGCGTGCGCCTGTGTCATAAGTAAAGGGCCGGCTGGCTTGACCGTTAAAGGGTTCTGTAACCCCCAAAGTACACTCCAAACCAAAAAAATATATATTTTCTGTGTTTGTGACTTGTGTGCACTGTGGCTGCACGTGCATCAACAAAGGAGCAGCGCCAAGCGTGCGCCTGTGTCCCATAAGTAAAGAGCCGGCTGGTTCATTTCTTAAAGGGTGGTGTAACCCACAAAGTGCACTACTCTCCAGCAAAAATAAAAAAATATTTTCTGTGTTTGTGTGCGCTTTAGCCGCACGTATATATATCAATATAACATAAATGGAGGACCAAACTTTCTCTGATAAAAATAAAATAGGGAAAGATCAAGAACCACTTCCTACTAGTGCTGTTGCTGCTGCTGGGAGTTGTTCATCATCCCAGAGAGGAAGTAGTAACATCACTACTTTTACTAAACAATTGACCCTCCAACAGTCCCTAGCGATGAGGATGAAGTACGACAGCAGTCATCCTGAAGCAAAACGTATAACTGAGGCCTTGACTGCTATGTTGGTGTTAGACGTGCGTCCGGTATCCGACATTAGTGCAGTGGGATTTAGACAATTGATGGAGGTAGTGTGTCCTCGGTTCCAAATCCCGTCTAGATTCCACCTGCATCCTCAAAGCAGCAGCGACAAGCGTGCGTCTGTCTGTTAAAGGGTGGTGACACCCTCAAAGTGTGCTACACAAACAATTAAAATATTGTTCTTTTTTTTTCTGTCTTTGTGAAATGTGTGGGCTGTAGCCGCACCTGCATCTTTAAAGCAGCAGCGACAAGCATGCGTCTGTCTGTTAAAGGGTGGTGACACCCTCAAAGTGTGCTACACAAACAATAAAAATATTCTTCTTTTTTTTTCGGTCTTTGTGAAATGTGTGGGCTGTAGCCGCACCTGCATCCTTAAAGCAGCAGCGACAAGCGTGCATCTGTCTGTTAAAGGGTGGTGTAACTCTCAAAGTGCTCCAAAAAATAAAAAACTATTTTTTTAATGTGTTTGTGACTTGTGTGCGATGTAGCCACACTTGCATCCTCAAAGCAGCAGCGACAAGCGTGCGTCTGTCTGTTAAAGGGTGGTGACACCCTCAAAGTGTGCTCCACAAACAATAAAAATATTCTTCTTCTTTTTTCTGTCTTTGTGAATTGTGTGGGCTGTAGCCGCACCTGCATCCTTAAAGCAGCAGCGACAAGCGTGCGTCTGTCTGTTAAAGGGTGGTGTAACTCACGAAGTGCTCCAAAAAATAAAAAACTATTTTTTTAATGTGTTTGTGACTTGTGTGCGATGTAGCCGCACTTGCATCCTCAAAGCAGCAGCGACAAGCGTGCGTCTGTCTGTTAAAGGGTGGTGACACCCTCAAAGTGTGCTACACAAACAATAAAAATATTCTTCTTTTTTCTGTCTTTGTGAATTGTGTGGGCTGTAGCTGCACCTGCATCCTTAAAGCAGCAGCGACAAGCGTGCGTCTGTCTGTTAAAGGGTGGTGACACCCTCAAAGTGTGCTACACAAACAATTAAAATATTGTTCTTTTTTTTTTGGTCTTTGTGAAATGTGTGGGCTGTAGCCGCACCTGCATCCTTAAAGCAGCAGCGACAAGCGTGCGTCTGTCTGTTAAAGGGTGGTGACACCCTCAAAGTGTGCTACACAAAGAATAAAAATATTCTTCTTCTTTTTTCTGTCTTTGTGAATTGTGTGGGCTGTAGCCGCACTTGCATCCTCAAAGCAGCAGCGACAAGCGTGCGTCTGTCTGTTAGAGGGTGGTGTAACCCTCAAAGTGTGCTCCACAAACAATAAAAATATTCTTTTTTTTTTTCTGTCTTTGTGAATTGTGTGGGCTGTAGCCGCACTTGAATCCTCAAAGCAGCAGCGACAAGCGTGCGTCTGTCTGTTAAAGGATTACATCAGTGACAGCATCCAAGTAGGCATGTCAGACAGTCCGTACCTGTACTGGCAGGAAAAAGAAGCAATTTGGAGGTCCCTGTACAAACTGGCTCTATTTTACCTGAGTTGCCCCCCCTCCAGTGTGTACTCCGAAAGAGTGTTTAGTGCAGCCGGGAACCTTGTTAGCGAAAGGCGTAGGAGGTTGCTTCCACAAAATGTGGAGAAGATGATGTTCATAAAATGAATGATCAACTCTTCCAGGGAGACCAGCCTCCAGAACGTACAGAGGGACCTGTGGTTCCAGCAGGGACGAATTAATACTCTGTGAGGATGAGGATGTACATAACACTGAAGAGGGTGAGGAATATGTGGATGAGGAGGATGAGGACGACTTCTTGCCTCCGTAGAGCCAGTTTGTGCAGGGACAGATTAATTGCCAGCTTGTTTTGTGGGGGCCCAAACGAACCAATAATTTCAGCCACAGTTGTGTGGCAGACCCTGGCGCTGAAATGATTGGTTTGTTAAAGTGTGCATGTCCTGTTTATACAACATAAGGGTGGGTGGGAGGGCCCAAGGACAATTCCATCTTGCACCTCTTTTTTTCTTTGCATTATGTACAGTTTGGGGCCTAGTTTTTCAATGCCATCCTGTCTGCCACTGCAGTTTCACGCCTAGATGGGTCACGTGTTTGTGCCGCCCACTCGTGTCGCTTAGCATAGTCATCCAGCTACCTCGGTGCAACCTTTTGGACATAAAAACACTATTGTGAGGTGTGAGGTATTCAGAATAGACTGGAAATGAGTGGAAATTAAGGTTATTGAGGTTAATAATAGCATAGGAGCAGAAAAACCTACAAATTTTGTGATTTTAGCTGTTTTTATGCTTTTTTTCAAAAAAATACAGATCCAAAACACAAAACCCAGAACCCAAAACACAGAAGGGTGGTTTTGGCAAAACCAATCCAGATCCAAAACACGAAGAAAGATCCAGATCCAAAACCAAAACACAAAACACGAAAAGTGGCCGGTGCACACCCCTAATAAAAACACATTAGTAAATGAATAACAAAGTGGGAAAATTAGAAACTACATGGTGTATTGTTGTCCCTATTAAATTCTACTAATGTGTATTGAAAATAATATACCTTCTATCTAGTTAAATATATAAATATGAAACATTATATGCATATTATTAGGCAAAACAATTCCATTATCACAGGTAAGTATCCAAAATATTTGAAATAAATCACAAATGGTGGTGTATTAAAGAATGGCACATTAACATCTAACAATATCTAGAAAAAAACCCTAAATATCTGAAAAAGTTTCTTGACCTTCTAAGTGTAATAACCTACTATAAATCAGTTCTCAAATGAAAGTGTCAATTTAGCCATACTTGGCTACTCTTGAGGAACCTGAGGGAGGCTCGCGATGTTTCTGGTAGCCACCTCCCACACCCCTGGAAGAGTAGGCACTACTCCCGCATCCTGCCCACTTCCTAGTGAAATGGGCAGAATGGGGAGAATCTTACTGGGAATCCAGGGTCTGTGAGGAGGGGATGTGGCCTAATGATGCTATTATATTATAATTACATCATGATGTGGATCATCCACCCCCATCACCACCCACCTGCATCTCCTCCTCCCGAGAGGAAATATCTAAAGTCGGCAAGTATGAATTTAGCTCCTGAATCAGAGAACCATTATATTTAGATCAACATTTTCACTGATTCAGATATATCACTAGCAGAAAGTCTTCTAATTAATTTAACCAGTGGATATAATCAGCACTTCTAAGTAGTTAATATCATTAGTTATTGAGCACAGTTTGGCTTCCTATATCTGAGCACCATTTGACATGCCACGCAATGTTGGAACCTGTTTGACAATGATTCTACCAAGAGACAGACTCGCATGCAATTACGCTTGGCAGAGCTCTTCATACTGTAGTATTGGACAGGGTCCGGGACTTCAAAACCAAGAAAGGTAACTGTACTTTAGCATTGAATGGTATGCCCTTGTGCATTGTAAATGCTGAATGCCTTTTAACTCTTAAAGGTAACATGAACAGTACTCTTCTCTCAAAGGATAGCCTAAAAATATTATTCACGGAAGGAGTCACAAATATCCATCTTATTCTACTGGCATGGGCAAAGCTGTAACCTTTGGTGCTCTAGTGCCCCCAGAGTAGAATATTTATTATAAAGTACAACACTGCAGATTCAACTTGGGGTAAAGGTGACAGAAGGCATGTAATATGTCTGGTGGAAATTAAACCTCCAGGTTGGGACAGCATACATTTAATAGCAGGAGTTATTGTTTTGTTGGTTGTCGGCTTTCTAGCTGAGAGAAAAAACGGTAGCATTGGCTGTCTTGCTTTAGATCTTAAGGTGCTCTCTCCAATACACAGGTTAGGCTGATTCTATCCTACTGGGATAAGTGCAACCACTGGTCCAGGTGGACTTCTTGTGTGTCATTGTGAGAGGACTTTGGATACTTTGAGTGGTTGGTAATGGTTTGGCTGTTGGCACCAATCTAGGCCATGAGCATGGTGATTGACTGGCAGCTGGCCCCCATCTAAGCCTTGAGTTTGGTGATGGGCTGGCAGTTGCCCATCATCTAGGCCTTGAATTTGGTGACAGGTTGGCAGTTGGCCCCCATCTAGGCTTTGAGTTGGTGATGGAGTGGCAGTTAGCCCCCATCTAGGCTTTTATGAATCATATGTTATGGGCTGGGAGATGGCCCCTATTTAAGACTGCCTTAGTTGACCAGATGGCGCACTGCTTGTAGGGCCATTCTTTATTCACCACCATACCTTTACCCCTTTCTATAAATAAATAAAGCTGACAATTTTCACTGCCAGTATGTCTCTGTGTCTTTATTTAAAATAATTTTATATAGTTAGCCGGTCTATAAATATAAGCTGCCATAAGCTGATAGAGAGTTCAATATATGTACAGGTGGCTTGAACCAGTACATGTAATTCAAAGGGAACTAAGAAGTAATCACTCAGGTGTATGTTTAGCTACACCTAATGGAAAGATCTACCTGGGTTTTGGTACATAGAAGAAAGAGCACCCGGGGTGATTTGCAAAGCGCCTTACAGTATAGCACCATATATAACTTCATTTACAAATGTACTCCTGGAAGTGCCTTGTACACTAGCATAATACATAATAATCTGAAACAGTGCTTGAAAAGGAATAAAAACATTAATTAAAAATAAAAATATAAAACAAATTTTTAAAAAATTATTTACACGAGTTGGTTGTGAGCTTCTAGGAAAAACCCTTTACAATTCAATCAACAAATCCTTAAAAAAAATATGATAACATGTTGTACAGTACATTGCAGATAAACTGTCCTTTTCTAGCTAAGTCAAGCCATGTATGGAGTCACAATGACTATACAAATTCATTTGTTACATGTGTTGATTAAATAGAAAAAAAAACGTCAGGAAGTGAAAATTGTATTGAAGACGAAAGTGTATTAATCTATGAATATAATCAGTGAAAAAAAAGCAATGTATATGTATAAGCGGGGCATGAATGAGCGCTTCTATAATACATTTAAAATAATATTATCAGTAGGATGTCATATTTTTATGGATGATTGTGCTAAGAAATAATTGAACACTCGCAACCATTTCCCCCACTAAAATGTAATGAATTGCAAAAATGGATGAATCGTTTTGCTAATTTCACAGCTTTGTTTGATATTTCTTTTCTTACATTCCTTTAACTGCGGTACTGCTTTGTGTTCCTAAAAGGCAGCGTGGAGGGGTCATTAATGATCTAAACTCTGCATCGCTATTCTGTAAGGGAGTTTTGGAAGCATTCAGAAATAGATGAATATTAACAATCAAATAATTCTGTGGGTTATTGATAGAGATGTGCGGTTCGGTTCTCCAGGAATCTGAATCCACCCAAATTTCGTGAATCCGGACAGATCTGAGTCGCAGTTTCAATCTCCTGAGGAGAACTGTATAATTCCAAGTCATGGTTCTGATCTACCAGCAGTTCGGAATTCGGATTTTAAATGGAAATTTCAGGTTTTGGATTATTTGATTTTAGCTGTTTTTAAAAACTTTTTGTAATTAAAATAAAAAAGAAGAAAATCCAGATCCAAAACCAGAACCAGAACCAAAACACTTGAGGGTGGTTTTGGAAAACCAAAACACAAGATGAATCCAGATACAAAACCAAAACACGGGGGTTAGCACACATAGTTACTGATTTATAAATCTACAATTGGTACATTTTGAGCCTCATTCTTAAGTTCCGTGCATCTGCGGCCGCTTTTCCTAATGCAAGTATCCTCCCTTTTATGCCGATTGTCCATCCATTTGTATGCAGAAGGCTGGCCTGACCGTTATTTTTCTGTCTGCAGCCAGTCATCATCATTGATATTGACATTTACACCTGCTGGGTGAAAAAGATCTGTCAGAAATAGGCATCCTGTCTGCATCCATGCACTCCAGAAGAACACAGACTTATGACTATAGCCAGAGCCGGCCCTAGGCATAGGCATTATAAGCAAATGCCTAGGGGCATTCCAGAGCTCTGCCACTGCCTCCCCCCGCCAGCCGCTGCCCCCACCTACCGTGCTGTCAACCCCGGCCAGCGCGGCGCTGCAGTGCTACCCTCCCTCCCAGTGCGCTGCCTCGTTCAGCGCAGCAGATGGCCAGTCACGTTAGGAGCGTGAAGGTGGCTTCATGATGTCACATCACGCTCCGACGGCAGGCGCGAAGCGGAGCCTGGGGGCGTTGTGCATGTCTTGCCTCCCTTGTTTCTCTGTCCCTCATGGAATGAGATAGATCCCCTTCCATTCCCTGTCCTCAGCAGCACCTGCCTCCTGCTCAAAGAAAAACTGGGTGGAGCAGGAAAGGCAGAGGGAACTGGTCCTGCAGGTGGTGGATGAGCACCTCTGGCTGTGCGAGGGACAACTACTGGCCTGTCTTCTCTCCCTCATCCTCCTCAACTACCTGGAGGTGAGTACCTGCTCAGAGCTGCATGAGGTGCCTGCCGGTCTGGGCCTCCTCTCCCACCTGTAGAGCTTTATCCTCAGCCGGAATGCACCGCAGAGCCTCCCCCCCCAGAGCGGCCTGCAGGTGCTGGACATAACCGGGAACCAGCTAGAGGAGCTGCCGGTGCAAGTGAGTCATCTGCCTGAGCTCTGCAGCCTGAAAGTTGGCCGGGCTCAACCTGCCACAAAACTTTGTGAGGCAATGGGGTGCATAGCTAGAACTATGGGGGACCCATACCTCTGGTTATGCCCCTGTAAGTGATTCAGGGATTGGGGGGGGGTGTTAGTGGTGCAGAGAGTAATAGAGGGAGGTATGTTAGTGGTGCAGAAAATAATGGAGGGAGGTATGTTAGTGGTGCTGGGAGTAGTGGTGGGGCTGGTTAATGATGCTGGCAGTAGTGTGGGGGGGCTGGTTAGTAATGCTGGGAGTAGTGAGAGGGGGGTTGGTTAGTGATGCTGGGTGTAGTGGGAGGGGAGCTGGTTAGTGATGCTGGGAGTAGTGGGAGGGGGGGCTGGTTAGTGATGCTGGGAGTAGTAGTGGGGGCTGGTTAGTGATGCTGGGAGTAGTGGTTGGGGGCTGGTTAGTGATGCTGGGAGTAGTGGGGGGGGGCTGGTTAGTGATGTTGAGAGTAGTGGGGGGGCTGGTTAGTGATGCTGAGGGTAGTGGGGGGCTGGTTAGTGATGCTGAGAGTAGTGAGGGGGGCTGGTTAGTGATGCTGAGAGTAGTGAGGGGGGGCTGGTTAGTGATGCTGGGAGTAGTGGGGGGGGCTGGTTAGGGATGCTGGGAGTAGTGGGGGGGCTGGTTAGTTATGCTGGGAGTAGTGGGGGGGTTGGTTAGTGATGCTGGGAGTAGTTCGGTGGGGTTAGTTAGTGATGTTGGGAGTAGTAGTGGGGGCTGGTTAGTGATGCTGGGAGTAGTGGCTGGGGGCTGGTTAGTGATGCTGGGAGTAGTGGGGTGGGGCTGGTTAGTGATGTTGGGAGTAGTGGGGTGGGGCTGGTTAGTGATGTTGAGAGTAGTGGGGGGGCTGGTTAGTGATGTTGAGAGTAGTGGGGGGCTGGTTTGTGATGCTGGAGGTAGTGAGTGGGGGCTGGTTAGTGATGCTGGGAGTAGTGAGGGGGGGCTGGTTAGTGATGCTGGGAGTAGTGGGGGGGCTGGTTAGGGATGCTGGGAGTAGTGGGGGGGTTGGTTAGTGATGCTGGGAGTAGTTCGGTGGGGTTAGTTAGTGATGTTGGGAGTAGTGAGGGGGTTTCAGTGATGCTGGGAGTAGTGGAGGGATTTCATAATGATGCGGCAGCTCCTGACTGGTTCACGGACAGCGTCAGATTTGAAATGGCTGTGCGGTGCCACTGTCTCTGCATGGATGTCTGCCAGGCAGGGCACCAACTACACAGGAGATGAATCTCCTCTCATCATGTCATCTCCTATCATGTGACTGAGGCTGCTAAAGGGACACAATTGGAAGGTAAGAGGCTGCAGGGGTGGCTTTATTGTGGGGCATAATGTTATAATGGGCATTATTATGTGGCATAATGTATAAGGGGCATTAATATTGGGTGACATAGTTTGTACTGCCAATTTTGAAGAGGGTATTACTGTTTGGCATAATTTGTAAAGGGCATATGTATAAGGGGCAATATGTATAAGGGGCATTACTGTGTGGCACAATGTGTTATAAAGAGCGCTACTACTGCATGGCATAATGTGTTATAAGGGGCACTAATATTGTGTGGCATAATGTGTATAAGGGGTAGTAGGGTTAGGCACCCCCCCAGGGAAGGGGGGGATTAGGAACTAGGGGGGAGGTTAGGGTTAGGCACCCGGGAGGGTTAGGTTTAGGGTGCGTGAGGGGGTGTTAGGTTTAGGCACCCCTAGGGGGAGGTTAGGGTTAGGCACTAGGGGGGGTTAGGGTCAGACACCCCCAAGGGGAGGGTTAGGGGGGGGAGAGGATTGGGAATAGGGAACATACTTACCTCTGTGGGGATCTCCTCTGCCGGCCATCTGCTGCCGGGATTTGAACTGGCGGCATTTCAATCCCATTCCATATATATATTTGGTGGTGGGATTATCGGCTAGGGGGCACCAGTCAAAATTTTGCCTAGTGCACCAAATTGGCTAGGACCGGCTCTGGCTATAGCCTATAATACTCCCCCATGAGACAGATCAGTTCTGTTCGATCATATGGTCAACGTCCAGTTACCACCAAGAAATGCTCATTTCACAGAAAGAATGAACCATCAGCAGACGGCTCAATCTAACCTCTCTCAATCTCCATCCCTGTGCGTATGCATTGTGCTGTACATGCGCACACTGTGATTGCTTTCTACGCAGTTTGCAGATAACCGTAAGATGCATCTTTATTTGGACCTGCTCCGATTTAGAATAATAATAAGGCCTTTTATGTCCAGCCGGAAATCTATAACTTTCAATGAAATCTTTATAGGAATCCATTTACTAACAAAGCACAATGGCGGCATGAGTCATACCAACCAATCATATTCACCTCCAATGATAAATTAACACTAGGCAAATCTAAACTCATTGTAGATGGCTCCTATGAATCACAGCACAGTTTATCAGTAACCCCCACTCATTTCAGCCCTGCAAATTATATAGAGGTTCCTCATCTTTGTTTCTTGTATTCACATTCCTTTGGCAAATTTAAAATGTTTAATTTTTTATCACTCACTAAAATGTCTTATTCTTAGACAGCGAGTTTGTGCAGTATTGATATATAAGAAGAACTATAAAAATATTTGCTAGTCTAAAAAAATGAAAATTGAAAACTGTTAGTGTGGTTTTTTTTACTTGCTTTACAATATCACCAATAAGATATATTCATTCTTGTTTAGATTGTGCTTCTCACTTTGGCCATAAGGAAGACACATTCATTTCCTTGACGTGCATATATTGCTTCTGTCACTCAAGGTTCTTGTATTGAAGTACTGTTGAAGATCACCCTGTGTTCACAATATCTAAGTACATCTGCTTTAAACCAATTTGAAATTCAGCTGGGATCTTTGCATCACTATAAATTTATAGTGTTTGCATGTACAGTATTTGGACTTTAGATACTGTACTTAAGATTATGCTGGAGATATATGGTGGTGGGTACAGAATATCAGGGATGTGCAGTCAGGGGGTCATTAGAATAATTTGTGGAGCTCTCTGGGACTGCAGGGAGATGAGAGATGAGGCAACAACAGCTCAGCCTCGCTTCTGTATAGTCAGACACTGCTTGCAGAGCTGGGGGCGGGGCCACACCACGGGCAGTAATATGCAAAGAAAGAGAGCTAATAGAGGCATGACTCTGAGTATGGGGGTCATACCTTGAGCACTGATGGACACCTTGGATTAGTCATGTGTCCAGGAAGTGTACTGCAGTGTTTAGAGATCGGAGCTCAGTCATCCGAAGGAAGAGAAGACACAGTGATGCAGGTAGGAGTATCAATGACTCTTAGTGTAGTGAGGGGAGAGTTACATTGAGTAAGGGGTGAAACAGGCTCCCAGCACTCAGACCCATCTCCATGTGTGCCTCTCCAGCCACTGACCTCACAGCACATCATTGCCAAATATAAAGGACTGTGCCTGTCTAGGGGTCCCAGGTGAGCTTGGAAAATGTAGCTACAGCCGCCTTGCACATGTACTTTTTTTTTACAGGGCACTATATCCAGAGTATGGTGTAGCCCTAACTGCACAATTGCCAACACTTCCTCCCTAGCATCAGGGCCTGTGTGTTTTGTTGGCGGCCCTGGTTGTATCCCAAGGGGCTTGTCCAGGGATCAGTTTTGAGGAAAGCACACTTTAAAAAGGACAAGTGGAGATGTTGCCTATAGCAACCAAGTCAGATTCTATTGCATGTCGACCATTAGGTGTCGGCATATTGACTGTCAACCTTTTTTACTGTCGATCTTTTATACCAAACCCCATGCACTGATCTGGGCAGAGCAAAGGCATTACCGGGATTCGGCCTACATTTGGCTATGGTGCTCAGTGATTCAATACTCTGTGCTCCTGACCACTACAATACTGATGACTATAAACTGCAAATTGAAAGGGGATATTATGTGGCACAGAAAAGGTTTCACATGAACTAATTAGAGTAGAATAAAGACATAAGTGGAAAATTGATTAATTGTGTCAGAGTGGTATAATATAAATATATTAGGTCATGAGGATTATAAGTGGCTGTTGCATAAAGGATGGGGTAATAGGCAGCACAATTGATATTTAAGAGGATTATAGTGAACAGAAGGTTTAATAAGCACACATGGAAGAAGTCACAAATGATTATAAAATAAGAATGCAAGCAAAATCTTAAGAACTTTTCAATAACACCACAGTCTTCTGCACAGTCAGAGGACCTTTAACAAGTATCAAACAAAGACAGGTACTACTATAATCACCCATACAGTACTTTCCAAGCATTTATGTGATTTCATTCATGCATTCTACTGGAAATTCTATTCTCCTATATATCAACTCTGCTCTAAATTTTTCTGTTATTCTTTTATTGAACTGCAAAATGAATTTGTACCATCCACTTACGGTGGCGGTGGGGAGTACAAGCATTGTAAAAGCAGATAATTAAGTACAATTGCAGGTGTGTTAAGAAAATATAAAAAAATATGACATACTAAAATAATAGAGAGATATTACACATAGTTAGAAAAAAGATTAATTTTCTAAAAAAAAGATGAAAACTGAAAATTAAAATGCAGTTATATCATCAAGCATTTTACATCTATTATTGGAGTTTTTAAGATATTTCTTTTTATAACATCCAGCCCTGGTGCTACCATTAGGCAGCTACCTTGAGTACAGGGACCTGAGGTGCTCTATGTCAGTTAATGGAAGGCTACACTGACAATGCAGCAGGGGTGGTCCTTGTTGTTACATGGTAGCCAGTTCAGGCAGCTTCTGCAAGTTTTCCTGCATAGCTGAAAGCTCTGAAGGAGAATCAAATGAGAATAAATGGCAATACTGGTGGGCAGATAAGCATATTAAAGAAAAGCTGGTGGGCAGCAGGGAATGTAAGGAAAAACCTGGCGCATGGAGAGGTATGTGAGAGAAAAGCTAGTGGACAGAAGTGTATGTGTAAAAATTGGTGGGCAGGGTGACGTGATAGAAAAGTTGGTGGGGGAGGATGTATGTGAGATAAAGGCTGTTGGGCAGATGGTGGCATGTGAGAGAAAAGCTGGTGGGCAGCAGGAAGCAGGTAATAAAAAACCTGGCTGACAGTAGGGCACGTGAGAGGAAATCTGGTGGGCAGAAAATCATATTATGTAAAAGGCAATGTACAGTGGCTGGCATGTGAGAGAAAAGCTGATGGTCAGATAGGCATGTGAGAAAAGATCTGAGGGGCATATTAAGGAAAAGCTTGTTGGCAATTGGACATATCAGGTAAAGCTGGTGCAGTGGGCATGTAAGAGAAAATACATTGAGCATGTAAGATAAAAGGTAGTGGTCAGGGGGTGGCATGTGAGAGGAAGCAGTTGGGCAGGGATTTGCATGTGAGAGAAAAACAGATGGGCAGGGGGTGAAATGTGAGAAAAAAGCAGATGGGTAGGTGGTGGGATGTGAGAGAGAAGCTGGTAGACAGGGCCTTATATGAGGGAAAAGCTGGTGAGCAGATGGGCAAGTGAGGAAGTAGTAGGTGGACATGAAAACATATTTGTGTTGTGAAGTGGTTCCGGCACTTCCTGTAATCTAATGAAAGTCTTTTCTTTTTGATATTTTTCTCCCAAAAAATATATGTAAAAGAAAAAGATAATATATAGTGTAAAACCATAACAATGTTTTATAAATCGTGAAAGATTGATATACACTCACCCTTTAGAAGTGAGTTATAGATGTTGGACCCAATTTTCCCAGTGGTCCTGCGGTGGGTGCAAAATGCAATGCTGGTCTTTAAGGTGAGGTCTTCAGTTCCTCCCACACATAGTGTTGTAAATGGGGAAATAAATACAACAAGCCTCCATAGTGCAGATCAATTTACCCAATCCAAGATTTTACACAATATACAGTGAGCTTACCTTGAGTGGGACATATTATATGCCTTGGACATTCATTTTCTCATCCCAATGTCTGTCAGTATATTACTATAGGTCCTTATACCCAGTCCAAAAATTATTGTGGATATAGACTTATTTATTTATAAAACAGCAATTTTATTTATTACTCTGTATGTCATACAAAGTTCTTAGCGGTATGTTTTTAATTTTACCAGACCTCAAAAAACCTACAACAATTTCTGTTTAAATAAAAATTAAAAATCTATAAAAATTCAAAAATCAGAAATTAAATAAATAAAATAAAGGTAATTCAAAATCTTAAAAGTAGAAAAAGGAGAAATTAATTACTGGAGGATTCTAATAATGAATACCTAGCTATGCTTATCTTAGATCCTACATCTGCTTCCTCAGGACATGAAGACATGCAAGGGAAAAGCTGGTGGACAGGGAACATGGAAAAACTAGTGGGCAGAGGGGCATATGAGGGAAAAACTAATAGCCAGAAGGGCATGTGAAAAAAAAGCTGATAGGCAGGTTTGGCATGTGAAAGAAAAGCTAGTGGGAAGGAGATGGCATGTAAGCAAAAAGCAGGTGGGTACAGGGTGCATCTGAGGGGCAAACTGGTGGGCAGAGGGGGAATATGAGGGAATATGTGAAGGGCAGAGGTGGGCAGGTTAGAGCAAAGCTATTATGATGGCATTTCACAGCACCTTTAAAAATAGTGCATAATACAATACTCAAATAAATCAGCACAAAAAGTGTCTATTGCTGCCTTATTGAAACAGGTTTTTTTTCATATTTTCTAACATTTGTCCCTGCTTCTTGAACACCTGTTTTCCCCTGAGAAGCAGTGAAATCTGGACAGGATTCTGCATCAGACATCAAAGCATATTGACAACAGTTTATCTGGACTTCAGCCATTCTAGGGAAGGTACTGAAAGATTTATATTTTAATTTTAAAAAGGCAAGTGTGCAAGGGGCTTGGAAGTTGGTTTTAAGGGAGAAGGAGGATTGGGCAGAACCTTTGCCAGGGTGCAGAGAAACCTAGCATTTGCCATTATTGCGCCATTGTTATTTATTATATTTATTATTTGCTATTCTGGACTGCACTCTATAAGTTATTTACAACTTTAACTCTGAGCATCTATATTACAAGAAGAATTTGTATACTCAGAATTTGTATACTCAGGAGAAATAGCTGGTTACATATTTGGGTACATTTCTTGGATCACACTGATTACCAATATTTTTCCAAAACTACTAAATGTAAAGTTCATTCTTTCATGTTTTTGGACCTTTCTCTGCTATACACAAAGAGCACAAATTGTTCCAGTTTGCTACCAAAGGGAAATCCTACATCTCAAAATAATATTGCTTAAACAATCAGTCTGCTCATGAAAACACAAGAAATACTCTAACCATTAAGTAGTCAAGGAAATAACCCACTGCCTCCCCATGCTTTACTACCATCAAGGAAGGATCTATTGTTAGGTAATTAGTAAACAATTCTATTTTGCCCAAACATGTAAGTAAAACGCGTAAGTAAAAAATGGCTTCTGAGCGCCAAAAGTTAGTCACTTTAGCTTTTGTGGGAATGAACACAGTTCTGATATTTGAACAGAAAATAAAAATAGATTAAAGAAAGGAGGAAATGAAAACATATGATTAATGTAAATATATTACATCGGTGAATAGACATTTTTTATGATTCCTATTCTTAATATGTTTAGCAATTTTACTAGAAGGCTTTACTGTAACCGGAGGTGTTTTGGCTTAACGTTCTAGATGCACTCCAAGCAACTGGTATTAAGGAATAATGCAAATTTAGCTGCTGCCTCTGACATGTGTTGCTGTTGTCATAATATACAGTACCATTCCCTGAGATCAGTTTATGATGTATGATATTGTCATCCTTTTCTGTAAGGTCATTATTATTTCTGTTGTGTAGATTAGAAGCATTTAAATGCACAGTAGGCTTAATTACAGTTTGCTTCAATGACAATGCTACAAAGTTGATAATGGCCATTACTAATATTTTATCTGCTTTTGGTTGAAACCTGGGAGTAAAAATAAAGAGATTTTATGATGTGTTTAAGCCTCATATATACCTTTGGTAGTCTTTGAAAGAATTACGTGTTTGTAACACTGTTTGTAAGAATATGTGAGGTGTAGGCTGGTAATAAGCCTGAGACCATTTTAAACCCTGGGGTTTAGTTGAATGTGACCACTTTAAGAATTTATGATTGCCATTTTAAGGTAGGAAGATGTGCTCAGAATAGAGATGTACGTGGACCCTCATGTTTTGGTTCTCTAATTCATCATTGTATTTTGGTTTTGCAAAAACCACCCTCAAGTGTTTTGGATCTTGATTTTTTTTTAAAATTGATAAAAACAAAATAGATTTTTCAATAACCTTAATTTCCAATTATTTCCAGCTAATTTTCACCACCTCACAGCTCACAATAGTGTTCACCAATATTGGCCAAAGGCTGGCTGGCTAAACTAAGCAGCCGAGCAGCAGCACAAACACACAGCTGTTTAAAAGAATATAGCACACCTATAAAACATTGCACCACAGCAGTGGCAGACAAGATGGCAGTTAATAAACTATATGACCCCATTTAAAGAAAGTTTTCATTATTAAAGAACTAGATTAGAGGCCGATGGAAGTACAGGGAAATGGAGGTAGAGTATGTAGTGGAAGACAGGTAAAGCATTGCTTGATTGCTCCACATCTCAAATTTAATTTTGTTTTATCAAACTATTAAAAGACAAGCATCCAAATAATGTGTTTACTTTTATTTATTTTTTGTCATTTAATGCAATTGCAAACTGATCCATGCAGCAAATCACAGGCCTCAGGAGTCAACACAATAAAAGATTCAACTGGCCTTGCTAGAGACAGAAGATCATCAACAGTGCTCTACAAAAAATACTATTATAGGATTATTATTAGAACTTATTATAAGCTGCCAGTCAAGCACACACAGGACCGGTTGATCAAAAGCATGAGCTGGTAAAGGATTGACTTGCGTGAGACAAAAGACTATCATCAATGCCACCCAAAAATAAAGCCCATATTGAAAAGAAGAAAAGTGGTGCACAATGGATATGTCCTTTGGCCCTCCCATCCTCCCTTATGTTGTATTTTAAAAAGGAAATGCACAGTTTAACAAATCAAGCACTACAGCAACAGGGACTGCCACTTTTGTGCCTATAGTGTTTGGTATGTTTGGGCCCCCACAAAGCAAACTATCAATTGGCTTAAGGCAGCTAACAGTGTTATTAATCATTTCTACAGTTGGAAGATGTCATTATCATCCTCACACTCATCAGTGTTAATATGATCATCACACAATATTAGAATCCACCATTACAGAAGTCTCTTTACTTTGATTTAATTGGCAGCAAAGGTCTTCCTCATAGTATTTGTAGTTCATTTTTATGAACATCAGTTTTTCAAAATTTTGAGGAAGTATCCTACTACGTTGATCGCTCTCAAGCTTCCCATCTGTGCTAAATACTCTTTCCGAGTACACACTGGAGAGTGGGCAGCTTAAGTAAAGCAAAATTAGTTTGTACAAGGGGCTCCAAATTGCATTTTTTTCATCCCAGTATTCAGAGGGACTGTGTGACATGCCTCATTTTCAGATCTGAAACATGGCAGGAAGACCCGAGCAGGGGCTCCTTTGACTCGGAACCCCTAAGTTCGGGTGTGCATATCTCTAGCTTAGAACCCCATATTTTGGTTTTGGTTCTAAATCATCATTGTGTTTTGGCAATACCACCCTCAAGTAATTTTGCTTCATTTTTGGTTTTCGACTTCTTCAAAAAATTTATAAAAGCAGCTAAAATCATGTACCTTTATACCTTTTTTTTTCCGTATAGTTTAATAACATTATATTCCAGTCAATTATGACCAATTTTTGGCATCTAATTTCACAAGGGAGGCACTTTCATGCAATCCAAAACACGCAAAATCCGTTTTTTAGATCCGACTTGTGGGAAGTCCCAAGCCGAGGCTTGGTTCTACTTGAAGCCCCAAAGTAACCAGAGCCAGGACCCAGTTCAACTCAAAACCCCAAAGTTTGGCTGTGTTCGGTTTTCAGCAGAACCAAACCGCTCATGTTTGAGTTTTAACTTCATCCGTTTAATACAATAATTTTTTCTCAAATGTTTGCATTTTATTCTATAACAGCTACTTATTTTATGCACACAGAGATTTGGGTATTTACAGTGCACAGTTAAGTGGTCTATGTACTAAGCCTCGAAGAGAGATAAAGTGGATGGATATAAAGTACCAACCAATCAGCTCTTAAATATCACTGTACTGACTGTGTAACTTTTTAATGGTTTTTTAGTAAAATGTACATAGTTGGTGCTGCTTTCCAATGACTTAGTTTAACTTTCCCCATCAACATATTTCAAAGCTTTAGAACTGAAACCATTAGTGCACATTCTGAGTACCCTCTTAGATGTATTTTTTACAATCACAACAAATTAAGGTATGCATTCTGCCATTACTCACATAACCTGAAGCTTTTCTAAAGAAATACATATATTTATTTCAATTATGCAGTAAAATGCAGCACTTTAAAATTATATAAGGGAAGAAGCCTTGAAAAAACTGTTGAGCAATCTCTTGTAATATACGCACAAACCTAATTTAGTCATACAGCCAAGTAAAGCAATCTACTTTAATCTACTGATTTAGGGATTTTAATTATTTTTTGACAGTCATTGTACACCACTCTGATGAAAGATTAATTAATGCGTAACCTATTTTTGTTGACAGAGGCAAAAAAATAGGAAATAAAAAATACTGTATCCATACCGGAAATGCTTTTAGGTTTAATAAGGACCAGTGTTGGATGATACGACTTACAGTATGGATACAAAACCTTATAAATTATTTGATTTATACCGTAGTAAAATATCATAGCAGGGTTTCTGGATAGAAGTGTTAATTATAAAATTAGTTGATCAAAAATTTCCCATTTTTTTTAGTAAAATATAAATTGTATCTTCAGTTCAGATATTTATCCCCAATGATGCCTTAATTGTGGCCTTAATAAAGCATTAGTAAAGGGACCTGGTATATGCTGGGTCACCTCAGTCTGTCATAACCACTCCAGCCCCAACTATGTTCATCCCCACCCCCCCACTCTAATTTGGAGCTGGAGCTGGACCTGTCCTCTCTCCCCTGCTCCATCCATGACCCACCCTGCTCTTCTCCATCCGACATCTCCCCAATCTGTCCCGCAAGATCCCCCCCACTCCGCTCAGGCCTCCCACTCCATTATGCCCCCGCTCTCATACTTACAAAGTTCCTGGCTCCTCTCTTAGGCCCTCATTCAGAGCCGCTCGTAAGCGGCCGTACGCTCGTAGTCATCCGATTTTGTAAAACCACGCATGCGTCGGTGTAACAGTGCTCATGTGCGTTCGGCTGATTGTGATAATTTTTTCAGTCGTTCGTCGAATAGCGAACAGGAAGTGACATGTCAGATGTGATTGACAGAACTGTCCGTTTTGGGCCGGTGATGGGGGTGGAGATGGGAAAACGCAGGCGTGTCGAGGCGTTTTTTGGGCGTACATAAATTATCTGATGCGAACGGCCAATGTGAACGTAACAAGTGTTACGTCACTGTCTGATCCACTTTCCATTAAAACTGCTCGCTCAGCTTTTGGTCTGGTATACTCTACCGCAATGACGATGGTCTCTTCGTCCTTCCCGAGGCACATCGATGGTATTCCGATTTATCAATTGAGGCCTCAAAAACAATCAATTTTGAATTGCAAAAATGCTTGTAAGGTGTTTAGCAAATAACCTTTTTTTAGTAGCAAAAAACAGTACGCAGGTGAACTACTCAGCTGCTAATTTCTGGGTTAGACAATCAATTAGCTTACAAATTTATTTTAAATTTGCGTGTTTTTTCCAAATTTAATTTTTTCTTTTTTTAGGGCAACAATATTGTACACGTTTGTTTTTTTTCTTCATTTTTTAGGGGCCAAGAAAACAATCGTCCTTTTGTTTTTTGCTAAATGTTAATTAAAACTCATAAATTGTTTTTAACCTTGGTTTTTTTATTCAAAAATAATGTTTAGTTTTCCGTTTTTGTAATTTTGTTTGCGGGATTACCTTTTAACCAGTTTTTGAATAAATTAACAATAGAATTGTTCAGATTTTCAACAGTATTTAATTTTTTGTTATTGTTTTTTTTAATTTTTTTTTTAGGAAATAATAAAAACTTGATAACGTAAAAACAAATAACAAATGATTTTAGAAACACACAAACAAAATAAGTGGCATTTGAAATCCACAAACAAACAAAATTATTAAAAAATTCACAAGAAAGGAGAGGGAGGTTTCGGGCATTAAGGAATATGGGGCAAACACTGAGAAGGATTGTGGGAAAATTAGCCAGTGCTGTCATCGCCTTTTGGCCCATTTGGCCGGGGTAGGGAGGGAGCCTGAACGGGTCCGGGATGTCCTTCTGCTGGCCTGGCCAGAGGCAGATGTTGTGGCCTCTGGACTAGGCATAGGGCTAGGCACATTTGGAGGGATGGCTGTTGTTGTGCCAGAGGGGGAGGGTCCTGATGTTCCGGCAGGAAGGGAGGCCGGCTCCAACATGTGCTGGCGAACGAGCTGCTCCAGGGCATTTGCTATTTGCACGTTGGCCCCAGTATTTTCCGCCAGGGCCTTAGCAATGGTCACGTTGGCAGCAGCACTTTGCTCCAGGACGTCCGCCACCCGTAGCAGACTGGCGTCCAGCCTCTGCAGAATCTCGGTCTGCTGATCCGTTTTAATATTGAGATCAGTGAGGAGGCCCACTGCCTGCGAGGGGGGATGCCCTGGACTGTCTGCCACAGGGTCCCCAGCCGGATCTACTACTTCCTCCCCTGCAGAGCCAGCAGAAATTCTGTGGCCAAAGCTCCCCTCTGGAGCAGACTCATCCGCCTGTGTCTCTGTGAGAAAAAAGAGAAAAGAGTAACATTATAATCTAGATATTGTCCCAAACACATTTCTGAGTTGTTAACATTACAACATTTACCTGGGGCAACATGAGGAGCCGCAAAGTCTGGCATGTCGGTATCCATGTTCGACACACCAAACACCTCCTCATCCTGCACACACCCCTGGGCCATCTCCTCCAAATCTGTGAGCTCCAGTGACACAGGGGTGGGACCCCCACCTGTCCCCCCTGCATACCTAGCCCTATCAGCCAGTTTTTGCTTAAGACGATATTTGAAGTCGCTCCATCTGTGGGGTAAAAAGTTGGCATTATTCCTGCAGTATTTGGACCTGTAAACACTTTTCACTTAAATGTAGTTTTTACGTACCGGCGTTTGACCTCCCGGGTTGAACGTTCAAAATCACCCACCCTGTTGACACCACTGGCTATGTCATCCCACATTTTCCATTTCTGGCTTGCACCCATATTCCTTGCTGCCTGTGTCAGGTTGTCATTGCACATTTTCACCAAAACCTCCATCTCCTTTCTTGTGAATTGTGGCTGCCTTTTTTTTTTTTGTTTAGTTGGCCTACTAGGCCCAGCAGCCTCTTCCATGGCATCCTCAACACCTTTTTTTAAAATGGGATTAAAATTTATAATGTAAAATGTTACCAAAATTATTGTTAAGCTTAATCCTTTAGCCCAAAAAAGAGAAATACTTACCTGGCGCCTCTTGGTCAGTGCTTTGCTGCTCTGTAGTCATTTTGGACTTTCAGATCTCACTACAGCAGACCGATTTGGGTTTTCAGTGACGTTTTTATACATGGTACACATGAAGGATGATTTAAGTTTCAATTTATTCACTAATAGCTTAGTTATTCACCGGGTTATCATTTAAACTCACCCAACCTCATTTCCCTATTTAGGTGACTCAGACTCATCTTTGTATGCTGATTTATCTGTCCATTTAACTTTATATGTTTTCATTTGCACTCTACACCTAAAACTGGAGTAAAGGTGTCTATTTAGGGTTTTTTCCATACAGCTGCTTAAATTTTACATCACATCTTTACTGTGATTCTGCTAGATATATCTGAATAGATGGTACACCTCTAAAGTATTGAACTTTTATAAATATATTCCATATCTTGAGGTGGTGTGTTTAATCTCTCTATCTAGTTTCATTTATGTACTAGAGATTCGAGGTCCTTTTCATATACTTCGCCTATTACCTTGTTCTAAATCACATGCATCTGGCTGCTACCTTTTTGTATTCATTAACTCTCGCTACGTATTTTCAGTGATTATAAAGATACATATATAGGTTTATATACCAGTGAGTGAAGATATTCACAAGGTTTATTAATTGTTTGATCCTGATCATATATATATTTTTCTTCTTTATCTCTCGTATATACCCTTATATGCTACTATTAGGTTAAGTATTACCTGTCATGCATTACTATTCATGGTATAAGAGAGTTTCATTTTAGGTAATAATAAACGTTAAGTTTTAATTTTCTCAATATTACATTTGTTTTATGTCATATCATTTTCTGTCTCAAGAGTGCCCCGCCCTAGACTTTTTTGTCTTTTTTTGGGACTACATCTATGCCCTTTTGCATAGTAACATTTCCAAATCTTTGTTTGATGTGTTCTACACAAAATTTATGGGTGCACCGCCAATCTAGTGTCATCCTATGAATACTACAGCAGTGATGAACCTTAATGTTGTTTTTTATATAAATGAATTTCATTCTTTCCATATATTGATGTGTATATAGAAAATATCGAACTTGTGCGAACCAGTTACCTATATTTTGGTTTTTTATACATGCGTCAGCATTATTCGGCCGCATCATTGACTGTGCGCTCCTATTGTCCATCCTTAATTTGAGCAGGAAAATAAAGACTATTTATGGCTTGGTGTGACTCGAGTTGATGTGGCATGTTGATTGTTGCAGGTTTTGCGTTGGAGTGGATTGTTGGCTTATTGAGTAGAAGGAGGACTTTTTTGGTGCGATATTTTGTTTTTTTTCTAACTTCTTTCTTTTCCATTCGCTTTTTTTTTATTGTTTGGCTATTTTTTTTTTAATTTTTGAGTAAGTATTTTAAAAAACCACCGTAAAAAATAATAGTAAATAGTTTACAAATGTTTTTATTTTTTTATTTTTTTTGGTTTACAGTTAGTTTGGCATTGCCCCAGTGATGTTTTTGAACTTTGGGATATTTGTCTGTTTTTGGTAAGTGTTTTTGGTTTCATGAATTTACAAATTCGATGTGTTGGTCTTAGCATATGTTTCACTAAGTAATGTTGTTTATTTTCTGGGAACAATCATGTCTTACCACTAAATGTAGCTTACTATTTTGAGAACTAATGTTTGAGTGGTTTTAATTGTAAAATTTAAGTACTATTTTGCGAACTAATGTGTCTTGATTTAACTGTAAAAGTAGCGTACTATTTTGCGAACTAATGTGTCTCGATTTAACTGTAAAAGTAGCGTCCTATTTTGCGAACTAATGTGTCTTGATTTAACTGTAAAAGTAGTGTACTATTTTGCGAACTAATGTGTCTTGATTTAACTGTAAAAGTAGCGTACTATTTTGCGAACTAATGTGTCTTGATTTAACTGTAAAAGTAGCGTACTATTTTGCGAACTAATGTGTCTTGATTTAACTGTAAAAGTAGCGTACTCTTTTGCGAACGAATGTGTCTTGAGTTAACTGTAAAAGTAGCGTACTATTTTGCAAACTAATGTGTCTTGATTTGACTGTAAAATTAGCATACTATTTTGCGAACTAATGTGTCTTGATTTAACTGTAAAAGTAGCGTACTATTTTGCGAACTAATGTGTCTTGATTTAACTGTAAAAGTAGCGTACTATTTTGCGAACTAATGTCTTTAGAAATTTTCAGTATAAAATCATGTCTTAACACTAAATGTAGCATACTATATTTGAACTAATGTGTGCTCCCTTCTCTATTTTTTCACGAAAACAATTTGTTTCCAATCATATTTTATTTAATTAATCTTAAACATATTTTCTACTTTTGAAATGTAGGTTGTTCTGCACATGACACGTCCCAGGCCTGTAAGCATCTTTGGATTTCTGAGAAAAGATAAGTATATTTTTCTTTACACATTTGTCTAAAACAATAACTACCTGGCTTACCATTTCAGGTTGATGTTGGTCGTATTATATTGGCCATGGTTCCAGAACCCGACCAACCTCAACTTCGTCCCAGGCATAGGCCTCATAGGCATGCAAGGCCCCAGATATATAGAACACGTGTCACCCTTTTTGGAATGCCAGATGATGAGGTGTTAAGGCGATGCCGTCTGCCGCCCCAAATCATCATAGACACTCTCTCATTAATAGAGAGTGATCTTGAATGGCAAATTGACAGTCCTACAGCAATACCACCACTTACTCAATTAATGTCGGTGTTACATTTTTGTGCCTCAGGATCCTTTCAAACCACTGTGGGAATAGTTGCGGGAATATCCCAATCCTCCTTTTCAAGGATCCTGAGGGCAGTGATGGAGGCCCTTTTTAAACACCTCCATCATTTTATTAAAATGCCATTGGATATGGGTACCCTTAATGTGGCGAAGGCGAATTTTTACCAAATAGCTGGCTTCCCACACATCATAGGGGTTGTGGATGGCACTCACATACCACTTCAGCCTCCGGCAAGGCTGGAGGCTATTTTTGGGAACCGCAAGCACTTTCATTCACTGAATGTAATGGTGGTATGTGATGCCTCCCTCCAGATCCTGTCCCTGAATGCCAAATTCCCCGGCAGTGCACATGATTCCTTTGTCATCCGGCAGTCAGGGATTTGGCACAAATTGAACAACCTACAAGCTGGTGATGCATAGCTTCTGGGTAAGTTGAAACCTTCTGTTGAAACCAATGGTTCTGATGGTTTTTTATATTTTCTACAGGAGACAGTGGTTACCCTTGCACGCCCTGGCTGCTTACTCCTTATTTGGTTCCCACACCAGGGCCACAAAGTGAGTATAATTCCACACTTACAGCCACCAGGCAGGTGGTGGAGCACTGTATTGGCCTTTTAAAAGTCCGATTCAGATGCCTCCACTGCTCTGGTGGCAAGCTCATGTATTTGCCGGCTATGGTTTCTAAAATTGTGGTCCTGTGTGGGATATTTCACAACATCGCCATAAGGAGTGGTGTCCCAATGCAGCCAGAGGATGCCTTGCCTGAGGATGGCCCCCCCGAGGTTGGTCGGAGGTCAGTATGTGGGGGGGGGTCATACACGATGACAATGTGGCCAGATTTTTTAAGTAATTATTTTCCAAAATTAAGTTAATAGACACAATGTACACATGTAAGATTTTAATGTACAATTTTTTTTATTTTTTTTTTATTCCATAAAATTACCATAAAAAACAATGCCTACTACCTGATCCCAAAAAATTACTTCATGTGGACACATTGGATATAACTTCGGGAACAATGATTTCTTTGCCTCATTTGTGGAATCATGTTGACATGATACTTCTTCAAACAGTTCCTGATTGTTGTTTTACAATTGTTGTTTTGGGTGTGTTTTAGAATTTTTTGTGTGTTTTCATTGTGTGAATTGATTGTGACAAATCACTTGGTGCTTTTTTTTTGTGTGCATTAAACTTTTTTTTACCGTTAAACAAACATTTCCTGGGTAAATTACAAGCAAGTGTAACCTGGTCCAAAAAAGGCAAATTTGCTTAATGGCTAATCCTGTAATGTGTTAAATTGTAATCTTTTTGACCCTGCTTTGTGGCTAAAAACAAACACCAAAGGTATTATGGTGAATCAGTCTGTTTGCCAATGTAGGCCTAAGCAGGTTTGGTTTAATTTTTATGTTACCCCCAAAAAAGAACAAACTATTGTTGCCGTTAATTCTACAAACCTATTGGTATTGTTAGGTGTTTAATGTGCCAGCTTACATACTTACTTGAGCTTTCTACAATCCAATTTACATTACTTCAAACCTCATGGTAAAATAGTAGACTTATGTAAGGTTCAACAATCTAAGATTTACAGACAAGGAATGCGACTTAAATAAATCAAAATATCTTTTATTTTTAAAAAAAAATTTTGGGTGCAAAAACAAAAATTAGTGGCGCAGGAGCGCCAACAGATGATCCAAGACCACTAGCATGCCAACTACATGGCCCCTCAAGCTCTCCAAGCCTGCATACAGTTGTTCGTTACGCCTCTGGTCCTCTGTGGGTTTAAAAAATGTGGGGATTACTAAAATGACAACTTAATTTATATGTTAACAAACAACTTAAAAATCTGACTAAACAAAAAAACGAGAAAAAAAACATCAACAAAACCAAAGTAACGCCAAACGCAAAGATTGTTGTAAAAAAAAAAAACATTTTACAACAAAATTCAACAAAAAATAGGGACAACTACGCAAAAATACTACATTTGTTGGTACCGTAAACAAGAAAGACACAAGTATGAGTGTTTGGACATGTGTCATATGTGTAAGGGGAAAACATCACAAAGATATATATCCAAAATATTAGAACTACTTTACAATTTGGAACTGCACAGGCAAAAGGACAACATCACCAAAAAAACAAAAAATGCAAAAGCCACCATAGCTTAAAAGGGAAACATACCGGGCATAATGCTGACTGGGCCAGGAGCCCCAAAATCGTCCTCCTCAGAGGTGGGCCAGTGCTGCACGGATGGATGAGGGGTGATTTGTGAGGAAGTGGAGGGTGAGGAAAAGAGAGGGGGGGGGAGTGGAGGGGAGGGTGAGGAAAAGAGAGGGAGGGGTGGAGGGGAGGGTGAAGTTGGAGGGATGGGAATGTGAGGAGAGGGAGGGGCCTCACGGTCTGCCAGGTCTGGGGTGGAGGGGGAATTTGGGGAAGAGTGGGGAGAGGATGTTTGGGTGGGAGTGGAGGATAGGGGACGAGCCCGACGTCGGTGACGTTGGAGACGTCGTAGTCTGCGCTCAGCCCCTAAATGATGTCGAAAAATTTATACTATTACATATTTAATATTTAGAATCCAAAATATACACACCAAAAAACCCCCCAAAAAACAGGGCTATACGGGAATCATGCACACGTAGGTGTGTCCAAAATAAAGAAACAGGGCTATACAGGAAACATGCACACGCAGGTATGTCCAAAATAAAGAAACAGGGCTATACGGGAAACATGCACACACAGGTATGTCCAAAATAAAGAAACAGGGCTATACGGGAAACATGCACACGCAGGTATGTCCAAAATAAAGAAACAGGGCTATACGGGAAACATGCACACGCAGGTATGCTTACATTTTAAATATAATTTAAAAAAAGACTTACTTTCCGCGATTTGCTGACGCAAATTGGCCAACAGGCGTGGGGATATGCGCCCCAGATCGGACCACCTCCTCTCCAGTTGGCCGATATTCCTGCGGTAGCCGATCCTACGCAGGCGGCGCCGCACCTCTGCGTAGGCCAGCCGCTTGCGGAGGTTAATGATGGGGTGCGGCTGTTGTGTGATTCTCCGGTCCATCACATCAGTGAGGACCAGGAGCTCACGTCTACAAAATGCTGCGGCTCTCATGATGGCAATGATTTTTTTTACACAAAACAGTTTTAATAAAGGGCCTGGAAAAATTTTGATTGGCTAATGTACTTTGTAAATTAACAAAAAGCATTCTATTGGTTATTGTATGAGTCATGTGACCTACACCCTCACAAATGTGAGTTATGATAGGCTTGATGCAGTGACATGCGTAAGCTAATTTAAATATTAATAAAAAAAATGAAAAATCGGGCTAAACAAGAGTAGCATTCAAACAAACTTTTAATTTTGAAAAACCATCCCCTTGATCCAACCGTACGTATTCTGCAGAAGCAATGACACACACTAACAATAATAAAGTTTATTGACATTGAAAAACAAAAAGTATTGCAAACATGTGAATAACAATTAAGCTAGTTAATATAGTGATTGTTATTAATCGATTCAAGTATGTTTCCTGAATGAAATAGCAGGCAATCGAAAACTGACAGGGCCACTTCCGGATTTGACTTGTGCGAGCGTTCCCTGCAACCAAAGAGGAGACAGACGGTTGCTATTTCGAACGTTCGCTAGCTAGAGGAGGGGTTGGGAGACTATGAGGCGGAAGATTAGCTGTGAGCGAACATACGAGCATGCGCTTGAATTTACATTTTTCCGCTCGTACGCCGAACGAGCGAACGGCCACTTGCGTCCGGGTCTGAATCAGGCCCTTAGTTCTGTCCTATCTCCTTCATAGTGGGAACCATTGGGTAACATGCTTTAGCTCCTACAGTGCACATTTAGAAGATGGGACATTATGAAATTATTATATAGAATACACCTCTTGTGTCCAAGCTGAAATAGTCAATAAACTGGTACTCTACCATACTGATACTTGATCTGCCAAGGAAAATTGTTTTATGTACAGTACTGAAAGATTTATATTGACAATGCAGATGCTTGGTTATAGAATCAAGAAAGTCAAACTGGTTCACACACTATACAGTCTGTTTGCTTATGTATGAGTTCAAATCAGTGGAGGATTTCCCATTAGACACGTGCCTAGGGGTGGCAGTTGTTGGGGATGGCACAGCAGGACATTCCCTCCACCCCCAGCAGTTACTGCACTGTACAGGTGGAACATAGGGGGCATGAGCCATGGACGCCCCTCTCACATGGCCCCTATTCATTATCGTGATGGGCTGCAGGAAGTATGCTGAGCTGCCCTGATGTCAACCACTCTCAACACCTCTCTCCATGTCATTTACTTAACTCTATCTTCCTCTCCCTGACACCCTGGCCCCTTCTCTCCTATACCCTATCTCTATCTTTCTCATTTCCTAGTCCCTGCCCTCTCCTCTACCCCACTCCTGCTGTCTCCATGCTCCTCCACTGGAGCTCCGCAGTGTGCACAGACCAGAGAGCCATCTTCCAGCTGAGTGGGTGTGTGTTAATGCACTTTGGTGGATTTTCTGAGGGGTGGAGTGTACTTTAACATTATCAGGGGCAGGGGTGTAATAATATTATGGGGTAATTTATTGTTTCCAGGGAGATATATTAAAGTTTGTGTTTTTAGGGGAAGTAGTACTGTTCTGTGGTAGTATATTAATGTTTTATATACACACACAAGTACATACACACGTACATACTAGCTGTTGCACCACAATCACCTGGGTCTGTTTGTTTTGGTGGTACACTGGTGTATCCCAATATACCACGTCTCTCTCTAAAGCCGCACATCCACTTGCCGATTAAACAGAGTGATTGAACGATAACAACATCGTTATCATTGAATAGCTCATTAATTGTGCACAAATCGGGCATGAAAATGTAGAAAACGACCAGTGATGCGCGCTCCCTCTGGTCATTTTCGACATCAATCATCACCTGAACATGCCGTTCAATCTGCCGCTAACGACAGGTTGTGCATGTTCTGGGATGAGGGAGGGTATCTGCACTGAACGACGGGCACTACAGGGGAAGAGGAATGACTGTACTGTTGTTCCAAGATCTGCAAGTGGATATGCACTTTAAGCTTTTCGGATCTTCTCTGACAAACATAATGCCACCTCTAGATGGTGTTACGTGTCTTCCTACCTGCAGAATTGGATAAAATCAGGGAAAAGGCGTTCTTACAGCTTTTCTCCTGGCTGGCCCTCCTGAGAGCATCTGACACTAGTGACACAGTGTGGCATCTTTTGCAGAGCATCAGAGAGCACCAGCATGGATATGGGGAAAGGGGTGGGTGGACAGTAATGTTGTTCCTCTGGGAGGTCTGACCCTTTAATCCACCACTGGCTCAAATTTTATTATTTTGCCATTTTTGTTTATTGTGAACCTTGAACATGAAACTTGAATGGCGAATTGCAACCACATTAGTGTCTGCAGTTCTATCTAAAAAAAAAAAAATTAAATACTTTTATAATAAAAATGTTAAGATTATTATTTTTATTGAAACCATATAATCACTCATTTTTATTCAGATATGCAAGTTAAAATCAGCGATCAAAACTGATTGTACCGCAAATATGCTCAGGGCCATCGGCTTGGCGAAATTTGATCAACATTTGATCTACATTTGATTTGTCACTTCATTATTAAAGTAAATCAATAGTGCAGAAACCAACCATTCCCAGAAACCTTCAGTATGAGCTGCATAATAACAAAGGAACTTCTATGTGTATATAATAATCTTCCTGATAATATCCACCGGTTGTATATTGTGCAGAATTGCATTCACTTGCTGATGAATGCAGCTTGAATCATTATCGATTAATAGATGTACTGTATGGACAAATGTATTGACCCTTTATTTACTTACTAATTATATATAATATTTAGATGGGATGTAGTCAGTATCCCAGTGGTGACCATCCCGACAGTCACAATACTGGCAGCAGAAATCCAATAGTCAATATACCGATTGATCCCGATGGTGAGTATTAGGGTTAGGGTTAGGCATTAGGGGGAAAGTTAGGGTTAGGCTACGGTAGAGGATGGTTAGGATTAGGATTTAGGAGGGGTGGGTTAGGGTGAGAATTAGAATACTCACCAAATCCATTGGGATTTTGACCATTAGGATTCTGCTGCCAGGATTGTACCGGATAGTCACCACCGGGATATCATACCCAACCCATTTAGGGAAGTAGTATATGTCAGTATTACAAGGCTTTTAATTAGCTTATCAAGCACGTCAATTTTCATGTGTTAGTCATTAAAGGGATGAGAAGGCAACTATGTAGCCAAAAGACTCTGGAAGCATGGTGATTAGAATTACTGCCCCACAACACTGTGGTCATTCCCAACTAAAGCTGGCCATACCGTAGACAAACTTTCCTCTAACCATCCAACTACTGTAGTTGGCTGGTTGTAATGAAAATCTGGCAATGTACAGTATGGGAGCAAATGAGCCATTTGCTCCAAAACACCGGAAAATGAACAAAAATTGTCATTCAATACAACTAAAACACTTTATAGTAACAAAAAAGAAATGTTGGCAAAAGCCACTTTATTGCAGGTATATTGCCCTACATATTGGTCTGTTTGGTAGTTGAAAACAGTGTTATCAGCTGTATCAATGCAATGCTTCAACTTGATCCTCTGGAAACCACGTTCATGCTGAACTCTCCATCTTGAGAACACAGCTCAGGCAAGGGGTGCATGATCCCAAGACTATTAAATATTATTGGCATGTCTAGTTCGTTCCCCAAGACTAAGGGGATCTAGTTCATTGTTAAGGTCAAAGGTATTTTTAAAGGAAATTCATTACACACTTTTTATAAATTACAATTGGTACAGTAAAGTTCATTGAACAGGTTACATTCAGGCTTACATCTTATTTTACTTCAGTAATCAGTGGTGCCACAAGAGGTATGTAGGCCACAACCGAGTGTCACCACCCGAGGGGTGACAACAAAGTGCCGACTCCTCCTCAGTGACAGGAGCCGGGTGCTGCACTATAGCATTGTGTGCAGCACTCGGCTCCTGACACAGTGATGGAGCCGGCACTGCACACAGGTTGGTCCCGGACCCCCAGAGTGACTAATACAGGGGTCCAGGCCATGACCCCTACCTACGAACTCACACCCCCTGTCCAGCAAAGCCACACACCCTTTTTGCCAGCCCATAACGAATGTATCAAATAATCTATCTTTAGCTACAAATGTTAATTATGTCTAAAAACCCTCATCCACATTGACATCATTTTAATTTTATTATCAATTGTTTAGTCCAAGTCATTGAGGTACTGAGCTTCCTAAATTGTAAGTACATGTAATACAATCTTCAATTTAAAAGTTAAGGATAAACTTGATCATACCCCATTTGTCTAGTCACAGCCTATGCACAGGGGCGTCTTAAGAGAGGAGGGTGCCCATGTGCATTCCCGTGCGAGCCCTCTCCTCTCTCCCCGGTGGCCGGGAGCCGACTGATGTGGCTGGCTGGCCACCACAGAAACAGTAGACTCTGGGCAATAGAGTGTGCCCAGAGTCTACTGCGCATGCGCAAAATGCCAGAAAAATGGCAGCGGCAGCCATTTTCCGGTGTTCTGTGCAGTGCTGACACCCAACGCGGGACCACGGATAGGTGAGTTTTAGATAATATGAGTGCAGGGTGTGCGGTGCGGGGCCGGCTCTACCATTAGGCAGCTGCCTAGGGACGCCAGGATCGGGGGGGCGCCACAGAGTTTGCCCATTAGAATATTAAGGATAGCTCTGATAGAGACATTCTTGTTGTACTAAATGCAGGTGGCATCTGTGGAACTAAGGTGACACCTCCTCACTTTCACCTGATGGGCTGGAAAGTGGGTATTTGTGGCAGTGGTGGGGGCAGTTCACTAGATTGTAGTTTTGCCTAGGGTGTCGAGAAACCTTGCATCGGCTCTGTCTGCATGTAGCTACTCTTCCAGTGGTGAAAATAGGATTATCATATGGTATTGTTGAGGGTTATGTGGGATTGAATATGAAAGCAGAGTTTTATATTGTATTTGCCCTAAATGCTAAGAATTTAAATAAATACAGATCACGTACCAATAGAGTAGAGTTAATTGCTGCTGTTGCAACAGACCTCTTAGACTACGTAACTATCTATGTGGCGTTGGTATGTTCTCCACGTGCTTCCTAGTGTTTCCTCACAATCTCCAAAGACTTACAGCAAGGTTAATTGGCTCCTGATGAAAATGACCCTAGTGCGTTGGTGTCCGTGTGGCAAGGAATATAGATTGTAGGTTCCACTGGGACAGGGAGCGAATGTGAATGACTAAATATTCTCTGAAAATCACTGCATAATACGCAGTTGCTATATTACTAGCAGTCAATAAATAAATAGCTTTGATATTCAAGTCAATTGCAAAAATCATTATGGCGTGCCATCCACGTATAAAGCTGTTCTCCAGCCGTATGTTTACAAGAGACGATCGTATGTTTATATTTCTAATCCATTAATCAACATGGATAATTATTAATATGAATATTGTGTGGAAGAAACAGCTTCAGCCATCAGAGAATCCTCGATTTTGACATGGAATAATATATCGTCTTAGGTTTGTTGGGAATATTCACAGTATAGCTAAACTGCAACGTTTAAGAATAATTTACATAACCATTAATTGGCTTTAGAACTTAGACAGTGAACCCTATGGGATCCTAGTTACAGACTGAGGTGTAAATCACATTGCAGAAAACATGCCGCATTTTCAGTTAAACCGATATGCAGAGAGAGATATTATAAGCAGTATGGAGAAAGATGATGAGAATGAAACATACTGTAATACAGCGCAGCGCCCTAATTCTGCGCAGCGCAGTGGTGATGTTGGATGCAGCGGCGCAATGTTTTATCATCTGCGCAGGCATTACAATATTGTTCCTACAAAGTCGCAACACAAATGTAGACGCTTGGTAGCAGAAATTTAAAGGGCGTTCCCAGGGGCGCTGAGAGGGGGGGTGGGAGTAGTTACTTATTACCCGGGCCCTGGCTTTGTTGGAGGGGCCCAAGCCTGCAGCCAACTGACGTCACAAGGGGGGTGCGGGCTGCACCGGGTGTCACCAGGTGAGGGGTGACAACCAAAGTGCTGGCTCCCCCTCAGTGACAGGAGCCGGATGCTGCATTACGTGCAGCACTCGGCTCCTAGCTCAGTGAGGGAGCCAGCACTCAAACAGGCTGGTCCCCGGAGGGCAGCCTGCACCTCCAGCACCCCCCGTGTAGCAAAAAATGGAGGTTTGCCCACGGGGCCACGCCCCCACCTGCAAGGCCACGCCCCCTAATTTTCCAGCGCCGCGAGCAGTGACGGTTACCTGTCCTCCCTACCCACACCAGGTGCGACTTCAGGTAAGGACGCCACTGCCACAGGCCCCCTTTGTACCTGTCAGTGGCAGCAGCCTTTCTCCCCAGTCCGGCGCACGCTGCTGTGTGCTGGGCTGTGGTGGGTCCAGAGATGCTGCTGCTGAGCTCAGCATTGTGCTCTGCCTGCCTGCTGTGTGGAGGAGAGCGATTGCACCTGCACAGTGGCAGGTGGGGAGTTTGACTGGGGCGGTACACCTGTCAAACCGTAACGCAGGTGTCCTAAGGCGAGCTCAGGGAGGACAGAAACCTCCCGTGGAGCAGTGCCCAATTATATTTGGATTGTCATAGTATTTTGAACTACTGTCATGTGTGCATTCATTTTTTTCTAAATGAATGCATTAGATACCTTTTTTTTCTCTGTATATCTATTTCATGGAGTTTTGGTGTTTTTTATAAAAAAATTTATGACACCTAAATGCAGTATTTATTTATTAACAGTTAAATGTATAGGTCATACATATTCCAATGTGCTTTACAGAGAATATTCAGTCATTCACATCAGTCTCCGCCCCATTGGAGCTTACAATTTATATTTCCTTAAATGGACACATATACAGTACACACTAGGACTCATTTTTTGTCAGAAGCCATTTTAAACTACCAATATGGAAATGTATTTGAGGGAAAGGTAATAGGGTTCCAATTTCCGAAAAGTTTGTGGAACCCTGAAAGGAAGACCCTAGACCAGTTGGCACTAAAAGAAAGTACGCCTCCATCCTGGGTATAACCAGCCCTAATCTGCCTACCAGAAGGATGATTAAAGATTGCACCTTGATAAAGACTCAATGGGCAAAATTTACTAAGCGGCAGGTTTGGTGGCGGTTTCTAAATGACAACCCTGTTCTATTCTATTCTAAAATTTGTTTTGACGGCGGTTGTGCAGTGGTTTTGGTCTTAGTAAATCTGTGGATAGCAAAACTGCAGCCAAACCACCGGGGGTTTAGAACGCGCAGCTTAGTAAGTTTTGCCCATTATATGATTTGAAGCGCGGCTGTAAATCCGCAAGAAATGTGGTTCTTCCACTGATCCAGGGAATGTTGAAGGAAACCGAAGTACCTGCGGAAACCCACACAGACAAACTACACATATAAAGTGCCGTGATCAGGAATTTACTCATGACTTCAGGGCTGTGTGGCAGTGGTACTAACCACTACGCCAACCATTCCATCGCTACTCAAACTATATTTTCGCTTATATTTACTTTCATTAATAAAAACACTGGGAATGTTTGTGAAAACTGGTGGACACAAAAACATTTCTGTGTACAATAAGCCGTTTCTAGTTAAGAAAGTGAGAGTATTGGGTCTATTCAGTTAGGAACAATGCACGTGCAATGACTGCGTTGTGTGGGCTATGAACATTGCATCACCCTTACATTGTGCATTTTCCCCAGCCCCATAGGGGTGCATATTGAAACATAAGCATACCGTATGTACTATATCTGCTTTGTGTGTGCAGCGTCTGTAGATCGCCCCGCAACAAACTATTTTGTATTGCTCCAAATTGAATTGACCACTGAATGTTTTATTGTTTGCTGCTGTACGTATTATATCACCTTTTTAAAGTGTGCCAGGTTTTATAAACGTCCCTGAAAACTTATTTGTTTGACCTTAATCCTTTTAATACAGTGTGAAAGTCATGCATGCAGAACATTAAGATACTGTAGATGTATTCATTTAAAAAAAAAAAAGGAATTGAGAGATAATGAAGCCTAATTATGGTGATTTATTTTATAATAGTCTATTCAATAATTCTATCATAATTGTCAACTCGAACTATGGACAAAAATCTCTATTTTCATCCAGATTCAACATGAGCGGTAATGTTAAAGTGGGTCTTGAAAAGCAAACAGGAAAAAAACTCTTTAAATATAATTGTATTATAATTACATCTACTCTGCACAGCCCACCAACTACATAATCAAACCATTGTGCATCGAAGGTCTGGATTAGTGGAACGGCCATATAGGTCAAGCATGGTTGGGTATATGCTCACTTTGGACGTCTATGATTTTTTTTTTCTCATTTCATTAAACTATTATTTTAAATGGAGTAAAATGTAGCCAAATAATTCTTAATACAGTAATCTATTTTACATAAATAGCATGCAGTGCAGATAGTTACTACGCAAACCAATGCCATTTAGGTGATGGGATATGGACAGTGGACCCAAGAGTGGTCCTCTATGGTTATGAATGTAAGTTGCATCAGCACAATCTTAACCAGTCTATCTATAGACAACTTTTAATTTTCTGCGTATAAATTAACATGTAGAGGGAAATGTAATACTATTCAAATTTCCAGCAAGTTTGTGGAACCATAGAGGAAAGACCTCAGGCCAGTTGGTACATACAAAGGAATGCCTCCCTCCTGGGTATAACCAGCCCTAGTCCGCCTACCAGATTGATGTTTTAAGATTGCACCTTGATAAAGATCAATATATGATTTGAAATGCATTGCTGAATCAGGCAGAAATGGGGTTCTTCCACTGATCCAGGGCAGAGAATGAAGTTCTATCTTACAAGAAGAAAGACTGTTGCAGTTGGGTTTCTGGAGGCCATTATGTAACCATGTATTTTGTGCCATCTTAGAACATCCCTCTGGTAGGCGGACTTATCCCCAATTATATTGAGCTGTCTTTGGATTGTCACAGTATTTTGAACTATGGTCATGTGTGCATTCATTGTTTTCTAAATGAATTAGGGATGTGCAGGCTCGGATAGGTTCGAGTTTGCACGTGGAGTTCGGATTTTTCCCTCCAAAAAAACGGAACTCAGAAAGAGGCAAAACGTCATCTTGCATGGACGAACATCATCATTCCTGGACAAATAACTATCCTCAAATGTTATGCTGGAAAACAAATTAAAATTCGAATAGATTAATCATATACAACACACTGGAAAGGATATTAATTTTTTAGCACATTTATCGTAGATGACCAATATGCCATTGCCATTCTGAACGTTCTTAGTGTAGCATTAAGGGAGCACATACTTAGTTCCCTCAGTGAATGTTCACTCCTGGATATATAAAGTGGTAAAATATCTATTAGAAGGATTTTTGTAGATCAATCAGGGAGGAAGTGATAAATTCAATTGACACATAGCCACTTGAGTAGGAAGGAGACAAAACAGATGACTGTAACCAACATGCCACTGAAAAAAGGCTTCTACTATTGCGGGCACTGCTATGCGTGCAAGGCACATATAAACACAACAAAAGGGGTGACATCCTTTACTTCAAATGCCACTAACATGCTATACAATATTGGAGAACACATTACATGTCATAGTGCAGGGGTAATATACCTTATAGAATGCCCATGTAAACTTCAATATGTAGGCAGAACTACCAGAGCATTAAAAACGCGTATAGCGGAGCACATCAGGAACGTGAAGAAGGGACTAGAAACACACTCACTTTCTAACCACTTCAAAGAGAAACATGGGCAAAATTCCGTAGGCTTGACATACATGGGAATCAAATTAGTAACATAAAACTGGAGGGGGGGAGACTATGATCGGAAAATAAACAAAGAGGAACTCAAATGGATATACACTTTAAAAACTTTCAAACCACAAGGACTGAATTTGGACAATGAAGTCAAATCAGTAATTACATCAGGTTAAAGTTTTTTATTTGTAATGATAATCACTGTGGAAACCACGATCTGGCATTACCTAAGATCCATATCCCAATGACGTGCATCTAGACATGTATGTCACGCCAATGAGGGCACTGGTTTGGACATTACACGTATATTTAGATCATTGAACTCTTACATAGATATGTTCATATACCAACCATAGCGACTAGCTCATATGTATGCCCCCCTTGATGTATATGTGCTGTTCATGTGTGTTTTTCTGTTTGTATTTATGTCCATGTAGATCTATTAGAAAACATCATTTTGAGCACTCCGGTGTCATATGCCAGAGACTTTGAGTGACATCAATTACTGAGCAATCAGACACAATAGGAGGGACTATGATCGGCTTGTACACAGGACCAATCACCCTGCAGTGACATCACCACCTATGGGTATTTATTGACCACATCCAAGATGGACACCAGATACTCCCTGACGAAGGCCGCAAGGCTGATACGCGTAGGAGCATAGATTTTGTTTCATTGCCTTTCTCCAACATACAGCTACCACACAGCTGCACCTGTAACGAGAAGTGTATTCTGTTCCCCCTCCCCCTTCATCTGCACAGCCGGCATCCGAGAAACTTACCAGCGGCAACTTCCAGCACCCAAGACGCGATCATGTGATCGAAGGAGAACCCGGAAGTCACCAGGATAGAAGATTCCCAGCAAGGGCAGTAGCGCGCTGGCGGCACGCACTGTGAAGACAGACAGAGACGGAGTGAGAGACGCTTGCATCAGGACACAGGTAAGACTCCGTAGGAGAGACCACCTGACGTTTGGCCCGGCAAGGCTTTCTCGTCAGACACGGTCTCTCCAAGACTGCCGCGGCAGTTTCGGTGGTCTCAGGTCATTAGCATTGCCCCCGTCACAAGGAGCAGTACACTGTGTACCCACATACCCCGACTACCATAACAAAGTCCAGAGTTTGCTACCAGTCCGGCAAGGCAGTCATACCCGTTCTGCGTACACCCATGCCGGCCAACTTTAACAGATCCACCCTCACAGGAACGCTGCAGCATCAATACTAAAACCATTACTCTACACGCTCTAGCCCATTTGGAGTTGTGGGACGCCACTCTCCATTAGGGCGCACACATACTTCCACAAGAAGAGGTTGGTTCTCGGCACTAGTGAACCCCACTTTTCATTTTCATTTTTTCTATACCAGCATTCGTGCAGGACTGAGATTATTATATGTACCTCTAGTAGGATCATATTTCCCATTTCCAACGGTGCTATTATTCCTGTGCCATTGGAGTTTATTTAGTTGTTTTTGTTTTTTGTTTGTGTCCTCGTTTGTGCTTAGTATATCTGTGCATACTCTATTGCGAATATATTTTTGTTTTTAATGCATTTGTATATAGACTTACTACTTTAACAGTAAAATATCTTTCATTAATTTATTTGTGTAGTAAGTCTTTCATCTGCACACACACTACAAGGTTCCTTCTTGGCGCTTGTTGCATATTGTATATTGTCTCTATTGTATCTGGAGGACTATGGGGTACCTCCACTTGCAACCATCTGCTGCCTTGGTTAAACCCTACGAGTGAGCGCAAAGTGGTCTATCATTTCATGGGCAGATCTACATTAGGTGGAAGGGGTGCAGCTGCTATGGGGCCCAGAACTTAGAGGGGCCCATCTTCCTGGTCAAAGTTACATGTGTTATATACATTTTTCTACATTGGGTAATACATAGGGGCCCTTACAAGCTTTTGCTATTGGGCCTTCAAATATCTAGTTACGCCCCTGCTATAAAGAATTAGTTTATAGGTCATATCTCCTTTGTCATCATCTAATTGATGAAGATGCATTGAGATGTGACATAGATTCTATGGGTTGTTCTTTTCACTAAAGGAATTAACTATTAGTTGAGGTCTCCAGAATATAAAAAATTTAACTTATCGAAGGCATATGGGTATTAGCTGGTAACTTGCTTTATGCATTGCACATTAGAGATGGGAATGCACTGTAATAAGGCAGTCTGTCAAGATGTCATCCCATCTATGCCCCCATGTATTCTCCTGTACTTACAGTATTGGATGTATAATTCTGGAGGTCACCTGTTGGGAAGATGCTATTATTGACATTGTAGTTTTGCTGAACTTTCCCAATGCATTGAGACTACGAGTTCTATAACTGATTTATGCGATTGTTACCATAATAGCTGGAAGGTAGATCACCATTAGGACATACACTGGTTTCTCCATTCTATACTCTATAGTATAAACAGAATTCCGCTTGGAGAAGTTTGGTATGTTCCTGACTGGAACTTTATTTTACAAAGAGAAACTGTTTCTTATTCTGTATACTACTAAATGTGGAGCTAAACACACACTATACAAGCATTTTACATTGTATCACCACATATGGTAGTCTACTGAATTCACTTTTATTTTTACTTTTTAAAATAAGTTGTTTTAACCAAAGGAAATCACTATGTCTACGGTGAAAATTAAATAGATTTTTCTTATTATTTTTGTTAATTACAGATAGTTTTAACATAAACTGGATCTGCAGTGTTAGTACATGTTGAGTCTCCCATATCCAAATATTCAAAAATACGGAATAATTTTGGCATGACTGAGATAATGAAACCTTTGATTGTTGATGGTTCAATCTACACAAACTTTGTCTAAGGCAGAAATTATTAAAAATATTGTATAAAATGACCTTCAGGCTGTGTGTATAAGGTGTATATGAAACATAAATGAATTTCATCTATGTACACAAACTTTGCTTGAGCCACAAAATTATTGAAAATATAGAATAAAATTACCTGCAGGCTGTGTGTATAAGGTGTATATAACACATAAATGTGTGTATATTGGGGTCCCATTCCCAAGATACTTAATTATGATATGCAAATATTCCAAAATACGGAATATTCAGTTATCCAAAATACCCCTGGTCCCAAGCATTTTGGATATGGGAGACTCAACCTGTACTACAATACCAGCCATGATTCAACTATCCTGTGCAAAATCAAAGACCTTCTGATGTTAATGGGTGACCATCTTGAGGCTTCCCTGGACAATCGAGAGAGAAACCAAACAAAGCATTTTCTGTTTCACTGACCTCCAATGGCAGGATCTGATTCATGGCTTTATCATGCAAATAATTAAAGAAGTTGTAATTCATAAGATAGAAACAGCATAAATTCTGGAAACAAAACAAAAACACATTATTTAGGCTAATTTCAGAATTTCATTTCAAGGTACCTTGAAGGACACATTAGGTCAAATTTTGTTGCTACTCCTATTTCACAAATTAATTTCATAAGAAATAATCCTTTTTTTTCACCATTTCTCTAACTAAACCTCAGCTTTTCTAGTATCTTTAGTATGAGAAGAATTATCTGCAGCCAAAGCCTCTTAAAACCTTTTGTAAAATTCAACTGTTTTACCAAGCATTCATCCCTAAGACATCACATACCTGTTCCCAACTTAGCATGTGCTAAAGACTCATGGGCTGGAAATATCTACTGTAAAAAGGAAATTCACATCTGCTGGAACTTAATGTGCATGAAAATTTGATATTTACCCGAAGGCTTGATAAATCCTAAAGCTAAATACCAACAAATGACCTTGGCGCTAGTTTAACTCCTTAGAGTCACTATGTTCACTTAGATAACACATATAAAAAAAAGGAATTCATTTCCTTAATAATTACCACCAATTGATCAGCTGCATGTCCACTTTGGAGGCATGTGTACACCCCAATAGAAACATTAAATTAGAACAAAACAACTGGGACTGCGCTCTATGACATTTAAATTGTGAAATGGCAGAAAAAAATCATATAGCAGTCAGAACCTCCATAAACTTATGTTTTAATCATGTACAGAAAGTCATAAAATATATATATAATTGCAATACACAGTATACTACAGCATTATTAAAAATTTGCTATCAGATTAATAAAAGTCTGAACATCCGCCCAGACTAGCATGTAAATTTCCTTATATGTATCACAGAGTACTGTCCCGTAAACACATAGTCTGCTGAAATTATAGGTATTAGTTTCCTTAGGATATAAAGTTTCCTGGTTATATATTCAAAGTTCCAGTAGCTCAAAGAAAAATGTTTTAAAAATATGTAAGTAAAAAATAAAGAGTAATCCGTGACAGATGGTGTGCACAGGGGGGAATATCCCAAATATAATGTCCGTCTCTGCACAACAGGAGACCTTGGGGCATGTGATTAGTCTTGTGGTGCCACAATACAAGGCCCCGTAGGATATACCTGGTCAATTGGATGACTCCAAGGCAGCCTGTTTACTGCACCAGCAGTATCGCTTAGCTCCCACGGTCCTCCAGGTAGTCCGGCTGCACAGCGTAACCAGAGCCAATGAATGAATGCATCGGCAAGCGCCGTTTTACATTTGCTGCGTCTCTCCCATTTGCAGCTTTATCAAAGCCCTCAATGGTAAAGGTGAAACGCGTCAAAGGACTTCTTTACAGAAAGGATTTGGAGCCATGACTTAGACACAGGAGTGTCACCCTGTCCCATTCACTGCAAACGGGAGAGACGCAGCAAACGTATACGGCGCTTGCCTCATTAATCTTGGTCTGTTACATTTTATCTGCATCCAGGATTTAAATACCATCAGTGGTTCTGATTGTGAGTCAGGCGCATCTCGGCTGTTTATCAGCACGGCTGTGGCAGCCTGCTAACTACCTTATACCAGAGGTTCTCAAACGGGGGCCTCAAGGCAACACAACAGTTCAGGGTTTAGAGATATCCATGGCTGAGCACAAGTGACTTAATTAGTACATCAGTCAATTTGATTTAACCACCTGTGCTCAACCATGGATCTCTCTAAAATCTGAAGTGTTTGGGAACCTCTGCTTATACTAATGCGAGAAACTGTATTTGTGCTCTAAAAATCCCTGTGACTCATGGAAGCCTGTCCCTCCCACTGTATTTATATCCGCTACCACCTACATTATGAATAGTATTGGGACTTACACCAGTCCCAGGCTGGATGCAAAAGATCTGTCTGAGAAAAAAAAAGTCCCATCCCCGTCCAAACACTACGACAGAGCAAGAAAGTCGTCTTACACGCCCACGACACTCCCATGAGACAGAAGAGTTCCATGCAATTGCATGATTGCTGCCAAATTGCAACAAAGAAACACCCATTGTATAGTGTTGTCTGTTGACAGACAGATCAATCCGTACGCACAAGCGATCACCAGAGACCTGATTCAGGGTATGCGAAGAAGCCGATTTCTTTCTTTGATGCAGAGCGTGCTGACTTCCGCGAGGTCTGTGCTCATTGCTACTTGATTGCAACTCAGAATCAATCCCAGTAAGTTTAATTATTCATTTTAGAGAAATTTCCACAAATTTGTATCAGTGCAACTCAATGGTTGTACTGTGTGCATTAATCTAATTGTTACCTTGTTAGTAAGGTAAAAAGTAATAGACTTTAGGAAGACAACCTCTGACAGCACTAAATGTCACATAGCAGAGGTCTCATGAATGGTTTTGGGTCCAGATATTTTCAGTCACTTAATCCAGGGGCAGTTTAAGAGTGGAGAGGGCTCATGTGTGCAGTCTCCATGCAGGACACCTCCTCTCCAGCAGTGCAGTAGACTCTGGCTTTGTGCTCCTGTGCCATGTTCCTGAAGAATTCTCTACTGCGCATGCGAAAATCACAGGGAAAATCAGTTACGCGCCATTTTCCCGTTGATTTCTGTCTGCAGCACCGTCCACCATGGGACTCCAGAGAGGTAAGTATAATTATACATGGGTGCAGAGTGTGTGGTGTGGGCTCCCCTGGACCCAGTGGCCTGTGGCCACCGCATACCTTGGGTATGCAGCCAGGAAGCCGGCGGATGTAATCCCGACAGCAGACTGCATTTTACTTAAGCCGGGAGACCGGCACCCAGCATTCCGATCTAAGTGATGCTAGGCTCCGCTGCGGACAGCTGAGGGGGGAGGGTTAGGTTTAGGGCTCCGCGGGGGAACTTAGGGTTAGGCACCCCCCCGGGAGGTTAGGGTTAGGCTAGGGGAAGGGAGGGTTAGGGTTAGGCACCCCTGTTGGGGACTTAGGGTTAGGCACCCCCTGGGGGACTTTGGTTTAGGCGGCGGGGAACGGGGGGTTAGGTTTAGGCACTTAGAGGGGGAACTAGGGTTAGGCACTGGGAGGAAGGTTAGGGTTAGGGGGGGAGGTTAGGTTAGTTAATACTTACCTTGGAACGATCAGGATTTTCAGCCATGTCGGCCAGCCGCTGTCAGGATTTGTGTCCGGCGGTAATTCATACCGATTCCCGTACCTTGCAACTATTATAGGTACACCAACGACTTGATCCCATTTTCCTCTAGATGCCGCTCATTTTATTTTTTTATAAATTTTTTGAAATGTTTTGATACAAATGTTGACAGTGAGAGTATTTTCATAATATTATCAGTAGGGCAGATGTTTAAGAGTTTGCTACCCTGGAAGGTATATTAAAAACATATACAGTACAGTGATGTCACATCAATAAGGGACAAAAGCAGGGGCGTATCTATAATGGGTGCAGAATGTGGAGTGCACATGGGCCCCTGGGTCCAGGCGGGCCCACACCGCACACCTTGGACCCATATAGTCTTTATTCTTACCTGTCAGTTGCCTCCAGAGTGCTGCTATGCAGCACCGGACCAGCGCTAGAGAGCAGCTAAAATCACTGGGAAAATGGAGGCGGACATTTTCCCGATGTCTCGCGCATGCACAGTACTGCTGTCCCAGGTAAAACGGCACGGGTGCCATTTTCCCGTAGACCCACGCATGTGCAGTAGTGGTGAGCGGGTTCGGATTTCTGAAATCCGAACCCCCCAGAGCCCCCCCCGATCCGAGGCAGATCCGAGTCAGGATCGACTTTTCCCGCCTGACTCGGATCTGAAATCGAGGCAAAACATCATCATCCCGCCTTCCGAGTCTCGCGGGTTTTGGATCCTATATAAGGTACCCGCGTCGGCGCCATTTTCTCACTCGGCTGTGGACAGTGAAGAGGGAGGGTGGGAGTTAGGGCTGGCTGGGCTGTGTAGTGTAGTGTAGTGCAGAGTAGTGTTGTGCTGTGCTGTGCTGTGCTGCTGTTGTCCACTACTTCAAAGTCCATAGGGGCTGGCTGTGTTGTGCTGTGCTGCTGTTGTTAATAGGGGCTGTGTCCACTACTTCAAAGTCCATAGGGGCTGGCTGGACTGTGTTGTGCAGTCAGTTCTCCATAGGGGCTGTGTCCACTCCAAAGTCCTGTGCAGTGTCCCAGTCGTAAAGGGGTGCTGTAGTGTTGTCCAGGGGGTGCTCTGTCCATCAGGAGTGCTCCCCCCAAGTGCTAAAAAAATTATATTTTTTGTGTTTGTGAATTGTGTGCGCAGTAGCCGCACGTGCATCAACAAAGTAGTGCCAAACGTGCGCCTGTGTCATTAGTAAAGGGCCAGCTGGCTTGACCGTTAAAGGGTGCTGTAACCCCCAAAGTACACTCCAAACCAAAAAAATATATATTTTCTGTGTTTGTGAATTGTGTGCGCAGTAGCCGCACGTGCATCAACAAAGTAGTGCCAAGCGTGCGCCTGTGTCATAAGTAAAGGGCTGGCTGGCTTGACCGTTAAAGGGTGCTGTAACCCCCAAAGTACACTCCAGTCCAAACCAAAAAAAAATTTTTCTGTGTTTGTGAATTGTGTGCGCAGTAGCCGCACATGCATCAACAAAGTAGTGCCAAGCGTGCGCCTGTGTCATAAGTAAAGGGCCGGCTGGCTTGACCGTTAAAGGGTGCTGTAACCCCCAAAGTACACTCCAGTCCAAACCAAAAAAAAAATTATTTTCTGTGTTTGTGAATTGTGTGCGCAGTAGCCGCATGTGCATCAACAAAGTAGTGCCAAGCGTGCGCCTGTGTCATAAGTAAAGGGCCAGCTGGCTTGACCGTTAAAGGGTGCTGTAACCCCCAAAGTACACTCCAGTCCAAACCAAAAAAAAAATTATTTTCTGTGTTTGTGAATTGTGTGCGCAGTAGCCGCACGTGCATCAACAAAGTAGTGCCAAGCGTGCGCCTGTGTCATAAGTAAAGGGCCGGCTGGCTTGACCGTTAAAGGGTGCTGTAACCCCCAAAGTACACTCCAAACCCCAAAAAAAATTATTTTCTGTGTTTGTGAATTGTGTGCGCAGTAGCCGCACGTGCATCAACAAAGTAGTGCCAAGCGTGCGCCTGTGTCATAAGTAAAGGGCCGGCTGGCTTGACCGTTAAAGGGTGCTGTAACCCCCAAAGTACACTCCAGTCCAAACCAAAAAAATAATTATTTTCTGTGTTTGTGAATTGTGTGCGCTGTGGCTGCACGTGCATCAACAAAGGAGCAGCACCAAGCGTGCGCCTGTGTCCCATAAGTAAAGAGCCGGCTGGCTCATTTCTTAAAGGGTGGTGTAACCCACAAAGTGCACTACTCTCCAGCAAAAATAAAAAAATATTTTCTGTGTTTGTGTGCGCTTTAGCCGCACGTATATATCAATATAACATAAATGGAGGACCAAACTTTCTCCGATAAAAATAAAATAGGGAAAGATCAAGAACCACTTCCTCCTAGTGCTGGTGCTGCTGCTGGGAGTTGTTCATCATCCCAGAGAGGAAGTAGGAACATCACTACTTTTACTAAACAATTGACCCTCCAACAGTCCCTAGCGATGAGGATGAAGTACGACAGCAGTCATCCTGAAGCAAAACGTATATCTGAGGCCTTGACTGCTATGTTGGTGTTAGACGTGCGTCCGGTATCCGCCATTAGTGCAGTGGGATTTAGACAATTGATGGAGGTAGTGTGTCCCCGGTTCCAAATCCCGTCTAGATTCCACCTGCATCCTCAAAGCAGCAGCGACAAGCGTGCATCTGTCTGTTAAAGGATGGTGTAACCCTCAAAGTGCGCTCCACAAACAATAAAAATATTCTTCTTCTTTTTTCTGTCTTTGTGAATTTTGTGGGCTGTAGCCGCACTAGCATCCTCAAAGCAGCAGCGACAAGCATGCGTCTGTCTGTTAAAGGGTGGTGTAACCCTCAAAGTGCGCTCCACAAACAATAAAAATATTCTTCTTTTTTTTTCTGTCTTTGTGAAATGTGTGGGCTGTAGCCGCACTTGCATCCTTAAAGCAGCTGCGACAAGCGTGCGTCTGTCTGTTAAAGGGTGGTGATACCCTCAAAGTGTGCTACACAAACAATAAAAATATTGTTCTTTTTTTTTCTGTCTTTGTGAAATGTGTGGGCTGTAGCCGCACCTGCATCCTTAAAGCAGCAGCGACAAGCGTGCGTCTGTCTGTTAAAGGGTGGTGACACCCTCAAAGTGTGCTACACAAACAATAAAAATATTCTTCTTTTTTCTGTCTTTGTGAATTGTGTGGGCTGTAGCCGCACTTGCATCCTCAAAGCAGCAGCGACAAGCGTGCGTCTGTCTGTTAAAGGGTGGTGACACCCTCAAAGTGTGCTACACAAACAATAAAAATATTCTTCTTTTTTCTGTCTTTGTGAATTGTGTGGGCTGTAGCCGCACTTGCATCCTCAAAGCAGCAGCGACAAGTGTGCGTCTGTCTGTTAAAGGGTGGTGTAACCCTCAAAAAGCTCCAAAAAATAAAAAACTATTTTTTTAATGTGTTTGTGACTTGTGTGCGATGTAGCCGCACGTGCATCAACATAGTAGCAGCGCCAAGCGTGCACCTGTGTCATAAGTCAAGGGCTGGTTTGGACATCTGGTCCGGACTGAAGGACGTGCCAACAATTTCTGACAAGTCTACTGTCACTGCATATGATACTGTCCTCAAAGCAGCAGCGACAAGCGTGCGTCTGTCTGTTAAAGGGTGGTGTAACTCTCAAAGTGCTCCAAAAAATAAAAAACTATTTTTTAATGTGTTTGTGACTTGTGTGCGATGTAGCCGCACTTGCATCCTCAAAGCAGCAGCGACAAGCGTGTGTCTGTCTGTTAAAGGGTGGTGACACCCTCAAAGTGTGCTACACAAACAATAAAAATATTCTTCTTTTTTTTTCTGTCTTTGTGAATTGTGTGGGCTGTAGCTGCACTTGCATCCTCAAAGCAGCAGCGACAAGCGTGCGTCTGTCTGTTAAAGGGTGGTGACACCCTCAAAGTGTGCTACACAAACAATAAAAATATTCTTCTTCTTTTTTCTGTCTTTGTGAATTGTGTGGGCTGTAGCCGCACTTGCATCCTCAAAGCAGCAGCGACAAGCGTGCGTCTGTCTGTTAAAGGGTGGTGTAACCCTCAAAGTGCGCTCCACAAACAATAAAAATATTCTTCTTTTTTTTCTGTCTTTGTGAATTGTGTGGGCTGTAGCCGCACTTGCATCCTCAAAGCAGCAGCGACAAGCGTGCGTCTGTTTGTTAAAGGATTACATCGGTGACAGCATCCAAGTAGGCATGTCAGACAGTCCGTACCTGTACTGGCAGGAAAAAGAAGCAATTTGGAGGCCCCTGTACAAACTGGCTCTATTTTACCTGAGTTGCCCCCCCTCCAGTGTGTACTCCGAAAGAGTGTTTAGTGCAGCCGGGAACCTTGTCAGCGAAAGGCGTAGGAGGTTGCTTCCACAAAATGTGGAGAAGATGATGTTCATAAAATGAATTATCAACTCTTCAAGGGAGACCAGCCTCCAGAACGTACAGAGGGACCTGTGGTTGTGGATTCCAGCGGGGACGAATTAATACTCTGTGAGGATGAGGATGTACACAACACTGAAGAGGGTGAGGAATCGGTGGATGAGGAGTATGAGGACGACATCTTGCCTCCGTAGAGCCAGTTTGTGCAGGGACAGATTAATTGCCAGCTTGTTTTGTGGGGGCCCAAACGAACCAATAATTTCAGCCACAGTCGTGTGGCAGACCCTGGCGCTGAAATGTTTGGTTTGTTAAAGTGTGCATGTCCTGTTTATACAACATAAGGGTGGGTGGGAGGGCCTAAGGACAATTCCATCTTGCACCTCTTTTTTTCATTGCATTATGTATAGTTTGGGGCCTAGTTTTTCAAACTGCCATCCTGTCTGCGACTGCAGTGCCACTCCTAGATGGACCACGTGTTTGTGCCGCCCACTCGTATCTGTTAGCATAGTCATCCAGCTACCTCAGTGCAACCTTTTGGACATAAAAACACTATTGTGAGGTGTGAGGTGTTCAGAATAGACTGGAAATTAGTGGAAATTAAGGTTATTGAGGTTAATAATAGCATAGGAGCAGAAAAACCCACAAATTCTGTGATTTTAGCTGTTTTTATGCTTTTTAAAAAAAAAATACAGATCCAAAACACAAAACCCCGAACCCAAAACACGGAAGGGTGGTTTTGGCAAAACCAATCCAGATCCAAAACACGAAGAAAGATCCAGATCCAAAACCAAAACACAAAACACGAAAAGTGGCCGGTGCACACCCCTAATGTGCAGTAGACTCTGGCACTAAACCAGATTCTACTGCACCTGCCGGCCGCCGCGGCACCGCTATAGAGAGGAGGAGGCCTGCACTGAGTCTGTACACAGGCCCCCTCCTCTCTTAAAATGCCCCTTGACACATGGTTGAAACGCTGATGCTTACAGTATATAGAAACGCATATGCATTCTCCGATTTCTCTGCATTTAGTGAGGCCGAGTTTGATGGCTTTCTCGCCCTTTAATCTTTGCACGAGAACATGTACTTAGAGCAATTTAAAGAAAATGGAAAGCCAGCTTTCCGCTACCATTTATATACTGTATGGCTCTTTTTACTTTACTTCCCATAACACTATATATTTGGTTTATATGGCTGCGGATTGAAGAGTACAGAAACCAATCCAGAAGATGTACATGGAGGGTCCATTTATAGCAAAAGTAGTACAAACAATGATCTAAGGATGATATAATAAATATACTGATCACCTCTGCCGGCCACTTTGATAGCAGTAAAAAAAAAAAATTACAATTTTATGGCTTTAGTTTTTGGTGTGCTTTGATTTACACGAAAGTGGCCTAATGTGACAGAAAGCTAAGACGATATTTACAAATTATGCCCATGACATTCATAAATCAAAAAGTCCGTGTTTATCTGTTGTGCTTGTGAATTTGTAGAAATGATTTAGCACATCTACGAAATGTACCGAGATCCCATCCAAAAAGTACTGTCGTGCCATCTGTTTTGTTTTTGTAAAAATTTGTGGTATGAGATAGCAGAAGTTTTGATATTTAGAGGGCATTAATCCTTTTGACAACCTTAGCCCAATGTTCTCGTGGATGATGCCATTGTACAGTTAGTTTAGGTAGTTCCAAATTCCCTCATAGATTAAGCACATTTGTTTGCACAGCCTCTATACGTTTGCAATACCAGTAATTAAAAAAAAAGTTTACAGTAACTCACAGACCATTGTGTCCTTTTATCTGTACACAGGTGATACATGCAGTATAGGTACTGTATATACCATATTTTGTTTACAAATGTGTTTACAAAATGACCATATGCAAAGTTGGTTTCCTTTAGGTGCTGACAGTGCTGTAGTTATCTCATATGGTCCAAATACATACTATTAGACAGAAATGCTTTTGCAATTTGGCTGTATTGCTTGCTTAGAAATAAATGCAGATTTCCCCCGTGTTCACAGTTGACCGGACCTATCCGGCAGCGTCCCCCTATATATCTGCTTGTGAAAGCAGCTGGCAACACTCATTTCCACCAGCCCTATTCTTGGAGCAAGAGGTCAGACTGAAATCAGCTATATCTATGCATATGCACAACTCTAAATGGAATCCGTATGATTCCCGACAGCGGCTGCCCGACATGGGTGAAAATCCAGATCGTCCCGAAGGTAAGTATAGACTAACCTAGTTCCCTCCCCTAACCCTCCCTTAGGGGTGCCTAACCCTAACCTTCCCCCCAGTGCCTAACCCCCCCTTCCCCGCCACCTAACCCTAAGTCCCCCGGGGGGGTGCCTAACCCTTAACACTCCCTCCCCTTAGCCTAACCCTAATCTCCGGGGGGTGCCTAACCCTAAATCCACCCCTAGGAACCCTAAACCTAACCCTCCTCCCCCACGGCTGTCCGCGCCCGGTTCCAGGCGTCCCTTCGATCTGGATGCGGGGCGCCGGTCTCCCGGCGTTGATAAAATGACAGGCATCTAGATTTAGACGCCGGTCATTTAACCCTCGTCGGGATTAAGCAGTCCGGGAGCCGGCTGTCAGGATTAGGTCTGCTGGCTTCCCGACTGCATACCCTCTAAATAGCCCACAGCACACTTATCCTACGTGGGCAGATAGACTTGGTACAAGCCCGCACTGATAGTGATGACTACTACTTTTACAAGCAAATGATAGGGGCTGCTCAGGCGGCATAGATGGGGCCAACACGGAATACAGACGTATAGTCAATGCTTATTCCAAGCACGGATTGTGGCTGTTTAAGTGGCCAAATTCCGTGTGCGGAGGAATCAGGCCCATAGGGGGAGATTTATCAAAACTTGGAGAGATAAAGCAGAGAGAAAAAGTACCAACTAATCAGCTCCTGTCATTTTTAAAATACAACCTGTAAAAATACAGTTAGAAGCTGATTGGTTGGTACTTTACCTATCTCCACTTTATCTCGCGCCACTCTTTGATAAATCTCTTCTGGACTTTCGCACGGCGAGGGCTTCTTGAGCTGTATGCATGATTTGTTCATTTAATCAAAGCTAATTATCCATTATGCACAACTCAAACTTTAAATATTTAACTACAGCTGCCCATCTATTATGTACTTAAATCAACTTTGCAACTCAAGTTACGTATTGGTATATTAAGTGCTTCATTGGAACTGTAATTGTAATTGTTGGGGGCCTGCAACTGACAAATGATAATCGTTGGACATACAATGAAAATACTTTTCAGTGACCTTTTTCTTTTCTCTCCAGTTTATTCTTTGTCCTAAATATAATAGGCTGTGAATTATGAGCTACTGCCATATAGCAGTGATTGTAATAGTGGCAATTTTGTCAATGGCAAAATCAGGTTTATTGAATCATATCAAAAGAAAGCAATATCTGTCCCATGAGATAATAAAAAAAAAAAAAAATTGTTTGGGTGGAAGACAAATATGAAAGGTATTCCCCAAAAATACCAACGCTTTGTGAAATAGTGGAAAATGGCGTGGACTACTTTGGTGTAAGCTTGGCAGGAAAAAGGTGTCCCTGGATAACACAGAATAATTCCACTTAAATTATAACTTTTCAGCTGTATTTTTGATATATTAATTTATGCTAGATTTTAAATACAAAATGAAGTATTTAGTTCTAAATCATCATGGTGTTTTGGTTTTGGTTATTGCAAAACCACCCTCAAATGTTTTTTTTTTTTCAGATTTCTTTAAAATTTATTCCTTCTAGCTGTTGTGCACCCCGTTGTCTTTGTTGAAATGGCGTGCGGGACTCTGGACAATTTATATATATATATATATTAGGGATGTGCAGGCTCGGTTCTACTCGGTTCCGTTCGGTTCTTTTTACCGAATCTTATTGGCTATCGAAAACTCGTGACAGCTGAAACCCAATAAGATCCGGTAAAAAGAACCGAACGGAACCGAGTAGAACCGAGCCTGCACATCCCTAATATATATATATATATATTTTATATATTTATTTAAATAAACTTCCTAACTTCATATCAACATGGTTTGCTTCATTATTACTATTTAATCTGATTAAAATGCTTTATTCCCAGATTTTGACGTCACCCAGGCACGTCTCTGACAATTAGTCAGATTACAGAAGGAAGGAAGGCTGCTGCCTCGCTCATCAAGAGTATTATGTCAAGAGTCCTGATAAGCAAAGCTCAGCACACACGGTGACAAACAGCAGAGGTAACAGGGCAGTGCAGCATAGGTAAATTACATTGATCTAAGGCCCTAATTCAGACCCACTCGTGAGCGGCTGTCCGCTCGCAAGTGGGTCGATGGTCTGCACTGCGCATGCGCATGACGGAGGGAGCTCCGTCGTGCGCATGTGCGAGACGCGACGAGCGAAGGACTTTCCTTCGCTCGGAGTGTCTCATCAAAGGGGGCGTGCTGTCGATGTTGACTGACAGCACGCCCCTTTGGAACCCCTACCGTCTGAAGCCGGCCCCACTGACATCACTAGTGATGTCAGTGGGAGTGATTTTGGCTCTGATAGAGCCAAAATCACTCCTGGCCTTGCAGTTGAGAAACTCATCCGCAGGCTTCTGCTCGCAGTTTCGATGGTCGCGATGGTCAAGACCATCGCGACCATCATCCTGCACGCTCATATATGCTGTAGGTGGTGACCCACAGCTATACGAGCGTCCAGGAGGACGCTCCATATTAATGGAGGTGGGCCCTGATTCAGAGCGAGCGCTCTGGTCAGAGCGTATGGCTCTGAATCAGAACCTATATGTACACTACACTCTGAGTAACAAAATACAGTGGCTGTAGCTATAATCTCTGAATTTAGGGTGGACAAAAGTATATGCCCCCAACATTGTAAGGTTTTGGAGTTAGAAGTGGACGATGACACTTGACATCTCTTATCCAATTCAATGTACGTATTATATTCACACCAGGGACAATTTAGTCTGGAGCATATTAAACTACCAGAACTTAGTGTATCCATACAAATTGCATGCAGATAGCACTTTATTCAGGAATAAACCCGAAGGCCCCTGATTTGCCCATTGGACAACAAAATGTTCCCAGTGTTTTTCAGATTGCACAGATCCACTATTGCATATAAAGCAGGGGTGTGCACCGGCCACTTTTCGTGTTTTGTGTTTTGGTTTTGGATCTGGATCTTTCTTCGTGTTTTGGATCTGGATTGGTTTTGCCAAAACCACCCTTCCGTGTTTTGGGTTCTGGGTTTTGTGTTTTGGATCTGTATTTTTTTGAAAAAAAGCATAAAAACAGCTAAAATCACAGAATTTGTAGGTTTTTCTGCTCCTATGCTATTATTAACCTCAATAACCTTAATTTCCACTCATTTCCAGTCTATTCTGAACACCTCACACCTCACAATAGTGTTTTTATGTCCAAAAGGTTGCACCGAGGTAGCTGGATGACTATGCTAAGCAACACGAGTGGGCGGCACAAACACGTGACCCATCTAGGCGTGATACTGCAGTGGCAGACAGGATGGCAGTTTGAAAAACTAGGCCCCAAACTGTACATAATGCAAAGAACAAAAAGAGGTGCAAGATGGAATTGTCCTTGGGCCCTCCCACCCACCCTTATGTTGTATAAACAGGACATGCACACTTTAACAAACCAATCATTTCAGCGCCAGGGTCTGCCACACAACTGTGGCTGAAATGATTGGTTCGTTTGGGCCCCCACAAAACAAGCTGGCAATTAATGTGTCCCTGCACAAACTGGCTCTACGGAGGCAAGATGTCATCCTCATCCTCCTCATCCACCGATTCCTCACCCTCTTCAGTGTGTACATCCTCATCCTCACAAAGTATTAACTCGTCCCCACTTGAATCCACCACCACAGGTCCCTCTGTACGTTCTGGAGGCTGGTCTCCCTGGAAGAGCTGATAATTCATTTTGATGAACATCATCTTCTCCACATTCTGTGGAAGCAACCTCCTACGCCTTTCGCTGACAAGGTTCCCGGCTGCACTAAACACTCTTTCGGAGTACACACTGGAGGGGGGGCAACTCAGGTAAAATAGAGCCAGTTTGTACAGGGGCCTCCAAATTGCCTCTTTTTCCTGCCAGTACAGGTATGGACTGTCTGACATGCCTACTTGGATGCTGTCACCGATGTAATCCTCCACCATTCTGTCAATGGTGACAGTATCATATGTAGTGACAGTAGACATGTCAGAAATTGTTGCCAGGTCCTTCAGTCCGGACCAGATGTCCCAACTTGGTCCTGCCTGCCCTGCATCACCGCCAGCGGGTTGCTTAGGATACCTAAGTTTTTTCCTGGCAGCCCCAGTTGTGGGAGAAAATGAAGAAGGAGTTCCGCTTCAGCTGACAGTGTGTTCACCAGCAGGTCTTTGCACCTCTGCAGGCTTGTGTCGGTCGGAAAGAGAGACACCACATAGGCTTTAAACCTAGGATCGAGCACGGTGGCCAAAATGTAGTGGTCTGATTTCAACAGATTGACCACCCTGGAATCCTGGCAAAGCGAATGAAGGGCTTCATCCACAAGTCCCACATGCTGAGCGGAATCGCTCCATCTTAGCTCCTCCTTCACTTTCTCCAGCTGCTTCTGCAAAAGCCTGATGAGGGGAATGACCTGACTCAAGCTGGCAGTGTCTGAACTGACTTCACGTGTGGCAAGTTCGAAGGGCTGGAGAACCTTGCACAACACGGAAATCATTCTCCACTGCGCTTGAGTCAGGTGAATACCCCCTCCTTTGCCTATGTCATAGGTGGATGTATAGGCTTGTATGGCCTTTTGCTGCTCCTCCATCCTCTGAAGCATATAGAGGGTTGAGTTCCACCGCGTCACAACCTCTTGCTTCAGGTGATGGCGGGGCAGGTTCAAGAGTGTTTGCTGGCGCTCCAGTCTTCAGCACGCAGTCGCTGAATGGCGAAAGTGGCCAGAAATTTTTCGGGCCACCCAAAGAGTCTCCTGCATGCCCCTGTTGCTTTTCAGAAAATTCTGCACCACCAAGTTTATTGTGTGAGCATGGGACGTGCTGGAATTTTCCCAGATGTAATGCCCGCACAATATTGGTGGCGTTGTCAGATATCACAAATCCCCAGGAGAGTCTAAGTGGGGTAAGCCACTGGGCGATGATTTCCCTCAGTTTCTCTAAGAGGTTGTCGGCGTTGTGCCTCTTACTGAAACCGGTGATACACAGTGTAGCCTGCCTTGGAACGAGCTGGCATTTCTGAGATGCTGCTACTGGTGACGCTGCTGCTGTTGCTGCGTAAGGTGATACATCTACCCAGTGGGCTGTCACAGTCATATAGTCCTTAGTCTGCCCTGTTCCACTTGTCCACATGTCTGTGGTTAAGTGGACATTGTGTACAACGGCATTTTTCAGGACACTGAGGACACTTTTTCTGACGTTTCTGTACAGTCTCGGTATCGCCTGCCTAGTGAAGTGGAATCTAGACGGGATTTGGAACCGGGGACACACTACCTCCATCAATTGTCTAAATCCCACTGCACTAATGGCGGATACCAGACGCACATCTAACACCAACATAGCAGTCAAGGCCTCAGTTATACGTTTTGCTTCAGGATGACTGCTGTCGTACTTCATCCTCCTCGCTAAGGACTGTTGGAGGGTCAATTGTTTAGTAAAAGTAGTGGTGTTCCTACTTCCTCTCTGGGATGATGAACGACTCCCAGCAGCAGCAACAGCAGCAACAGCAGCAGCGGCAGCAGTAGGCGTAGCAATTCAGGATCCTCCGGAGGAATCCCGGATTGGAGAGTCAGTCATGCCAGTGACATGGCCTGCAGGACTACTTCCGATCCTGACTAAGGAGGAAATTGACGAGGAGGGAGTTGACGTTGTGGTTTGCAGGCGCTTGGATACAACAGGACAACAGGATTTAGGTGTCCCTGTACTGCTTACGGTCTTAGCCAAAGTTTCTGAACTTGACAGTAACTTTTTATGAACGCGCTGCAGGTGCCGTATAAGGGAGGATGTTCCTAGGTGGTTGACGTCCCTACCCCTACTTATTTCACCTTTACATATGGTACATATGGCAAGACAGTTGTTGTCCGGATTTGGATAGAAATATTGCCAGACCAAAGAGGTGGAATGTTTGGTCTTCTGCCCAGGCATGACCGTGATGGGCTTTTTCATCCCACGGACAACAACTGTCTCCCCCGGAGCCTGATTTAAACAAACCACATCACCATCAGAATCCTCCTCGCCAACTTCCTCCTCAGCGCCAGCTACACCAGTATCCTCATCCTGTTGTACTTCAACAGTGACATCTTCAATTTGCATATCAGCAAGTGGACTGTGGGTGCTCCTTTCAGCACTTGCAGGGGGCGTGCAAATGGTGGAAAGAGCCACCTCTTCCCATCCAGTGCTGGGAAGGTCAGGCATCGCAACCACCACCACACTTGGACTCTCCTTGGGGATTTGTGATATCTTCTTAGAAAGCACAGTTCTTCGCTGTGCTTTTGCCAGCTTAACTCTTTTGGTTTTTTTAGTGGGAGGAGGGCTTCCATCATCATGTGAAGCTGAACCACTAGTCATGAACATACTAGGGATCGACCTTAGCCGTTCCTTGCCACTCCGTGTCGTAAATGGCATATTGGCAAGTTTACGTTTCTCTTCAGCTGATTTAAATGTTTTTTTCAAGGTCATTTTCCTGAACTTTGTCATTTGGGATTGTATGTGCCCTCTATTATGACATTGGGCATCGGCCTTGGCAGACGACGTTGATGGCATGTTATCGTCTATGTCATGACTAGTGGCAGCAGCTTCAGCACTAGGAGGAAGTGGTACTTGATCTTTCTCTATTTTATTTTTATCGGAGAAAGTTTGGTCCTCCATTTATGTTATATCGATTTGATATATACGTGCGGCTAAACACAGAAAATATTTTTTTATTTTTGCTGGAGAGTAGTGCACTTTGTGGGTTACACCAGCCTTTAAAAAATGAGCCAGCCGGCTCTTTACTTATGACACAGGCGCACGCTTGGCACTACTTTGTTGATGCACATGCGGCAACTGCGCACACAATTCACAAACACAGAAAATATATATTTTTTTGGTTTGGACTGGAGTGTACTTTGGGGGTTACAGCACCCTTTAACGGTCAAGCCAGCCGGCCCTTTACTTATGACACAGGCGCACACTTGGCACTACTTTGTTGATGCACGTGCGGCTACTGCGCACACAATTCACAAACACAGAAAATATATATATTTTTTGGTTTGGACTGGAGTGTACTTTGGGGGTTACAGCACCCTTTAACGGTCAAGCCAGCCGGCCCTTTACTTATGACACAGGCGCACGCTTGGCACTACTTTGTTGATGCACGTGCGGCTACTGCGCACACAATTCACAAACACAGAAAATACATTTTTTTTTGGTTTGGACTGGAGTGTACTTTGGGGGTTACAGCACCCATTAACGGTCAAGCCAGCCGGCCCTTTACAGGTGCACGCTTGGCACTAATTTGTTGATGCACGTGCGGCTACTGCGCACACAATTCACAAACACAGAAAATATATATTTTTTTGGTTTGGACTGGAGTGTACTTTGGGGGTTACAGCACCCTTTAACGGTCAAGCCAGCCGGCCCTTTACTTATGACACAGGCGCACGCTTGGCACTACTTTGTTGATGCACATGCGGCTACTGCGCACACAATTCACAAACACAGAAAATAATTTTTTTTTGGTTTGGACTGGAGTGTTCTTTGGGGGTTACAGCACCCTTTAACGGTCAAGCCAGCCGGCCCTTTACAGGCGCACGCTTGGCACTAATTTGTTGATGCACGTGCGGCTACTGCGCACACAATTCACAAACACAGAAAATATATATTTTTTTGGTTTGGACTGGAGTGTACTTTGGGGGTTACAGCACCCTTTAACGGTCAAGCCAGCCGGCCCTTTACTTATGACACAGGCGCACGCTTGGCACTACTTTGTTGATGCACGTGTGGCTACTGCGCACACAATTCACAAACACAGAAAATATATATTTTTTTGGTTTGGACTGGAGTGTACTTTGGGGGTTACAGCACCCCTTAACGGTCAAGCCAGCCGGCCCTTTACTTATGATACAGGCGCACGCTTGGCACTACTTTGTTGATGCACGTGCGGCTACTGCGCACACAATTCACAAACACAGAAAATATTTTTTTTTTTGGTTTGGACTGGAGTATACTTTGGGGGTTACAGCACCCTTTAACGGTCAAGCCAGCCGGCCCTTTACAGGCGCACGCTTGGCACTACTTTGTTGATGCACGTGCGGCTACTGCGCACACAATTCACAAACACTGAAAATAATTTTTTTTTTGGTTTGGACTGGAGTGTACTTTGGGGGTTACAGCACCCTTTAACGGTCAAGCCAGCCGGCCCTTTACTTATGACACAGGCGCACGCTTGGCACTACTTTGTTGATGCACGTGCGGCTACTGCGCACACAATTCACAAACACACAAAAAATATTATTTTTTTAGCACTTGGGGGGAGCACCCCTGATGGACAGAGCACCCCCTGGACAACACTACAGCACCCCTTTAGGACTGGGACTCTGCACAGGACTTTGGAGTGGACACAGCCCCTATGGAGAACTGACTGCACAACACAGTCCAGCCAGCCCCTATGGACTTTGAAGTAGTGGACACAGCCCCTATTAACAACAGCAGCACAGCACAACACAGCCAGCCCCTATGGACTTTGAAGTAGTGGACAACAGCAGCACAGCGCAGCACAGCACAGCACAACACTACTCTGCACTACACTACACTACACTACACTACACAGCCCAGCCAGCCCTAACTCCCATCCTCCCTCTTCACTGTCCACAGCCGAGTGAGAAAATGGCGCCGAAGCGGGTACCTTATATAGGTTCCAAAACCCGCGGGACTCGGAAGGCGGGATGATGACGTTTTGCCTCGATTTCAGATCCGAGTCAGGCAGGAAAAGTCGAGCCTGACTCGGATCTGCCTCGGATCGGGGGGGCTCGGGGGGGTTCGGATTTCAGAAATCCGAACCCGCTCACCCCTAATATAAAGCAACTTGAATGTCATTATAGACTGCTAATTGCCCCTTGTAGAGAGCCCCCAGTATCTTATTATTATTTTTTTTTTAAATAGCACGGCTGATGGTTCTTCAATATAACATACAGTATCAAGATTTGTGATACATTGGATGCAATGGAACAGCACGAGGGAACGGCAGGAACTATTATAATAACCCAAGGCATTTATTTCTCTGAGCCACTAATCCATTTCTCCCACATGTTCCTACTTGTGCATTCTGCACGAGACTGGATTCAGGGGAAATTTCAACCCAGAGGCTCAGATATCTTAAGTGGATACCAAGGTGAATTTTAAATCAAACTTCCTGTGTTTCTAATATTTCCCATTTCCAAAGGATAACGAATGCTATTTTATGTCTGCTTTAATCTTTCATGAGGATTCAAAGCTCTATTAAATGAGCCACTCTGACCGCACTTACCATATAACCTGTTTAATGGTAATTGAAGTAGTTGTATTTAATTGACATTCAAATAACAAAACTGTGTTCAAGGAAGGAAAAAAAACAACAAACATATAATTGATGGAACCATGGAGCACATAAATGCAACCTAAGTGTATATTTAATGCCTGCCACTCATCGCAAAAGGTCAAGCAATCAATAATTTGGGAACTTTATGCAAGTAAATGCTTTCTAATTAGCTGCATAGGATATGCGAGAATCAGCCCTTGAATATGTCATGTTTGACATTTGTGAGGTGTAGTGGAGTGCTCACAAGTTTGTTATGATTTAAAAACAAAGGTTTATATAATAAAAAAGCTATTATCGGGCTTATTTGAGAAAAAGTCATTCAGTAAACCCTGGAAATAAGATACTATGGTCCCCATTTAACCATGAGACATGGGGGTTATGTTTCTTATCAGTATTCAACAAACAGCGGTAAACTAAGATTACCGCTGTTTGTCACTGTATCGCTTACGCCATCAATAGATGGCGAGACAAAACGGTCCCCATTGTCGGCAATAGGGAGCCAGCGAAGCCTTCCGGGCATTGTCTAGTCCTCACCGGGTGAAAGAGTAGTGCACATGTGCTACATGTGTGTGGCCATTGTGCACATGTGCATGACACAGCAGCCTGACACTGGCAGCGATAGGCTGTCAGCTATAGGGCAGAGGATGCAACTGAGGAGGAGGACCTCGCTGGAGAGGTAAGTAATGTTAGATGACAATGGCATATTCGTTAGTATCACTGCCAGGGCCGGCTCCAGGTTTACTAGCACCCTGTGTGAGAAATTTTTGGATCTCTCCCCCCCCCAGATCCAACTATATCCGCAATCAATAATTTTATTAACCGAAAAAAAATATTTTCTAGTATTTGATTTACCAAATTATTCCATAGAAGAGAAACAAAGAAATAGCAAAGAGTCCGCACATACATTATCCCCGACAGGAAAAAGCACGCATTGACCCTGACAGGGAAAAAAACCACACACATTGTCCCCAACAGGGAATAAAACACACACATTGCCCCCTCATCACCTTCCTCAGCATCCTCAATCTCAGCCCCTATGATGTCACACTTCCAAGTCGCCGACTGCAAGGTCATGCCTGGCCCGGGATGCGTCAGCCACCTGAAAGAACCCAGCACTGCCCGGGCTAGGTTACAAGGTAGTTGCATGGTAGGTATGGGTCCCGGTGGTGGCTGCATTGCACCCACTATGGGGTGGTGCCCTTGTGTACAGTGGCATAAATTCATCCATGATGCCCGGAGGCAAGTTATAATTTGGTGCCCCCCCGTCACAGCCACTGACACTATAATGAAGTGTTTCGTATGCAGACAGGCTATAGATAGATGGAAGCGGCAGCTGATGGTCTGACATGGGGCTCTCCACTGGTGTATGGTGGCTTCTGAGGTGCCGAGAAGAGGTGCCATGTATTGGACGGCCGTGACGGTACACTCCGGGTACATAGTTACAGCCCTAAGTTGGGTGAATATGTTGTAGACAATGGAGGAGGTGCCCCTTCAGAGCTGGAGCCCGGCGGCAGGCGCCTTCATTGTCTCCCATAGTTCTGCCCCTGCTTGTGTACTTGCCCAGCTGGAACAGGGCTCGAGCTGGCTCTGATAACTGCAATACTGGAGAGTCATGTAACTGGTGAGGTGATGACCTGGTTTAGTAAAGCTACTCCATCATCCTTGTGCAGATCTAACAGATCTTGCACAATTTTGGTAAAAATCTACAGTCATTGGGGAAAATTGTAGCAGTTTATAAGGATATTTATCAGCTGTTTACAAAAATTTAATAATTTAGACTAGTTACAGTAGATTAATGCAATGGTTCAAAGAAAGTCCATTATATTTATAATCTGTTAGTATATATTATTTTATTACATTTTGACAGAGATAGATGTGTGCTTTTTACATTGTTATAGCACCGACTATAGAAAAATATATATAATATTTAGAAAACTCATCAGCCATTATGTACCAGCATTGTGCAAACATTAGGTAGTGATATCAATAGCGAAACAAAAAACATAAAATAGTTTGTATCCAAACTTCTCAGTTGCTAAGGGATAAGCAGGCATTGCTGCTGGAAATAGATAAAAGAATAGTTTGGTTTAATAAAATAGTAAACAAAAATATTTGTTTTCTAATATTTGTTTAGACATTGTACCCAACAGGGTAAAAAAAACATTGGTTCACATGGGGAAAAAGATAGCACCAAAAGGGAAAATACACACACACATTGTGCCCCACAGAGAAACAAAACACACACACATTGGGCCCCACAGAGAAAAAAACACACACACATTGGGCCCCACAGAGAAAAAAAACACACACATTGGGCCCCACAGAGAAAAAACACACACATTGGTCCACACATGGAAAAAACACACATTGGCCTACACAATAAAAAGATTCAATGATTGCTCCCACAGGAAAAAACAAAACACGCACTGATTCATTGCCTCCACATCCAGAAAAGAAATAAAACAAACATTGATTCCCCCAGCCCCCTACAGAAGACTAAGGGGTATATTTACTCTAGGTCGATTTTAATCGATTTAAAATCGACCTTTAGTAAATATACCCCTTAGGCTTCACCTGCTGGGCTGTCACATATAGCTGCAGAGCTAATTGCAGGAGATCAGCCCTTCATTACTGTCCTCAGACCTCATCACCATGCTCAGTCCTCAGCCCTTCATCACTGTCCTCAGACCCTCATCACCATCCTTAGACCAAAAGCCTCTAATCACCATCCACAGCCCTCATTACAATTCTCAAAAGCCACCCATCACCATCCTCAGACCCTCATCACCATCCTCAGCCCAAAAGCAGCTCATCACCTTCCTCAGCCCTCATCACCTTCCTCAGCACTCATCACCATCCTCAGCCCAAAAACAGCTCATCACCTTCCTCAGCCTCAGACCCTCATCGCCTTCCTCAGCATCTTCCTCAGCCCTCATCGCTTTCCTCAGCCCCCATCACTATCCTCAATCACCACTTCCATCACCTTCCTCAGCCCCCAGGCCCTATCACCTTGTTCAGCCCCCAGCCCCTCACCACCACAGCCTGCCTCAGCTTGGGCAGGGATGATGTGTGACAATGTGACCTACAACATGACCTATGACATCACTCTGCCACATTGCCAACTGCAAGGTCACGCCTGGCCTGGGCCGCATCTCAGGCACCTGGGTGGTGGATATGGGCCCCGGCGGAAGCTGCATTGCACCTACTATGGGGTGGTGCCCTTGTGTACCTGCTCAGCAGAAACGGGCCTCGAGCCAGCCCTAATAACTGCAATACTAGGAGGAGAGTCATGCAATCTGGTGAGGTGTTGACCTTTGGTCAAAAACTACAGTCATTAGGGAATATTGTAGCAGTTTATAAGGACATTTATCAGCTATTTACAAATATAGGATAAATCATAATAGCTACAGTAGATTCATGCAATGGTAAAAAAAAGCCCATTATATTTATAATTTGTTAGTATATATTCCTTTATTAAATTTTGACAGAGATAGATGTGTGTGCTTTTTACATTTTTATAGCAACGACTAAAGAAAACTCATCAGCCATTATGTACCAGCATTGTACAAACATTAGGTAGTGATATTAATAGCAAAACAAAAAACATAAAATAGTTTGTATCCAAACTTCTCAGTTGCTAAGGGATAAGCAGACATGCTGCTGGAAATAGATAATGGAATGGTTTGGTGTAATAACATAGTAAACTAAAATATTTGTTTGCTAAAATTTCTTTAGGTGGTTACAAAACGAAGTATAATCTGTGAGCGTTTTACAAGGAGCTGCTATATTCATTTTTCATTGGTTAGATACTAGCAACGATTATTAGAAAATGTCATTATCAAATGATTCATTAGTGAAATAATTATACTGACCAGTGGTTAATTTCTGATATGAATTGTATTGGGTTACTTTGTAAACAATTATTTATAACACATGACTCTAAATGGCCTTTTGGGAATTCCTGCAAATTGGTGATGAATTGATTCCTGACATGGAAAACACATATACTATCACTGTTAATACAACCAGCAATACAAAATGTAGGAACCCAAAAAGATAACGTGCAGACCATTATGATGCAGAAAATAAGTTTAATTTTGCAAAAGGCAGCATGTGATAAATTGATTTTCTTATGACAAATGTGGTGAATTGTTGACAACAGTCAAATAAAATAATTATTATTATTATTATTATTTTAATAGTAAAGTTAAAGCTTCCATATCTAATTATATCCCCTTCCACAATCCACACACAGGCTCACACATTGAGCCAAATTTAATTTGATTCGCACCCACAATACTTTTCCACCTCGCGGACTTTTCGCTTACTTCACCTGTTTTGCAGGCGGAAAAGTATCGCGCTAGTCCCCGAGTATCCCGGTATTCAATTTGAAAGTACGCGAAAACAGGAACCGGCGAAACTGAAACAAGCGGAAAGTCCTGTCAGATTTGGGGAAATCAGCCTAACACCAACCCAAAAGATGCTCTGACATGGGGGTTCCCTATGGTACCCCCCGATTTGGCTTGCTGAAGGTATTTGGTGTTTTTAAATGGGCTCAATAGCTGCTAAATAGCGTTTTTGTATATGTGGTGCAGAATAGTATTCAGGGTATTTTTTTTGCAGAAAATAACTTATCCCAGCAAATTTGGGGTACTTGAAAATGGGGGTGAGCATATTTTAAAGTTGCTAAAGTTAAGTTTCAAAAATCGTGAAAAATCCACCTGCCGCAAACACCTGCAATGAAAAAAACACTTGGGGCGTACTTGGGGACCTCCCTGGAGTCTAGTTCGCTAGTTTTTAACTTTGTTCACCAATTTTTTTTTCCGCCCCCAAAATGAAAGTGATTTTTTGGGCTGATCTTAAGTGTTTTTTTAATTTTTGACGCAGTTTACCTTTGGGGGACTGTCTGAAGGCTGCACGGGGGTTCCCGCACCGTTGCACCCAAAACCCCAATTCTGCACTTTTTCCCGCCTGCTATTCATAGCAATACTTTTCTGCCTATTACATTGCATTGACTTTCCGCCTAGGTGTAAAGTCTTTCAAATTGAATACGGCGATACTTTTCCGCCTGGTGAAATGACGTCATCGGCGAAACTTTTTCGCCGATTCCAGCTTTTTGCTCCAAATTGAATACGGGCCTATGTTTCTCACATCCTCATGACATTTGGCCGACATCACGGTGTGACTGGATCATGCAGCCCAATAAGAAACTCTGCATTCTGGCTAGATCAAAATGCAATATATAGCACCTATCCTTGTGTGTCAATGCTTATTTCCCTATAGATTGTAAGCTTGCGAGCAGGGCCTTCCTACCTATATATCTGTCTGTTATTACCCAGTTTTGTTCAATTAATGTTTACAATTGTAAAGCGCAACGGAATATGCTACGCTATATAAGAAACTGTTAATAAATAAAATATATAAAAGCTGCCAGCTATGAATGGATTCTATAACTGTCTCTGTAAAGGGTATTTTTAGAAGAGACAGTGGAGGACAAGGGTTGATGTTGCTCCAGGCTTTTGCCGACATTCTGGCAGCCAGGTTGGACAAGTAGGAATGAGTGAAGCATATAGAGGGGGCATGGCCAGGGATACTACCCTTCAATGGAGGCAGGACAGGGGGCGTGGCTGCAAAAATAGCATCATTTGGCCCCACTTCACAATAGCAAGGTTTTCGGCATTGTAAAGCAGGGGGCAGGGTCAGGATGTCACGATTCAGCGCTAATTGGGTCATTCCCCCCACCCCCCCTCCTGGGGGGATTCGTGGGGGGGGGGTCTGGCGGGCTGGCAGCTGGCATGGAGAATTACCTTCTTTTCCGGGGGGTCAGGTACGGCAACTGATTTTCGGGAGGCTTCAGACTAAATCGGGAGAGCAGTTGCTCCTAGCAACCAATTCTCTTATAGCTCTCAGTTTATAGAATGTATTTAATAAATGATAGCTGGAAGTTGTCTCCACGTTTTCACCTTCCACAATTGCTCCTCCTATTTTATGATGCAGCTGAAGGCAGGGTTTTTGGAAGGATTACTGATGCTGGACCAAAATGAAAGTGAAGATTGCTGATGGTGTTATCTGTATTTTTGCATTTGTATGCAGTGACATTATATTGATATGTGTGCTGGATATCCTACTGTAGTCTTGTTTGAAAGTGCTGAAAATGGCGATTACTTTGACAGCAGGTGCCATTGTTAATCTGAATAACATCACTTTACATGATTCCTCTTAGAGCAGTATTTCTTACAAATATGCCTCAAGGCCAGTGGCGTAACTACAGTCCCCACAGACCCTGCAGTGGCGTTGGGGGCGCGGGCTTGTGGGGCGAGGTGGCCGCAGATTCCATGCGGACTAGCCGTCCGCATGGAATCTGCAGAAAACGGCCCTCCAAAAATGGCCGCCGCCTAGGAGGAGACAAATGCTAGAGGTCCTACTGGACCTCTAGCATCTGTTAATCACACAGGCAGGGTGGTAGTGCGGACCGCACTACACTAGTATAACAAACACACAGCCGCTAACGCCGACAGCTGTGTGTTTGTTTTAGCAGCCGATGAGTCAGACAGACTCATCGGCTGCTTGTCTTGCACCCACTGCCGGAGCCGGGCTCTTCCGGCTCCCACAGTGGGTGATGATGGGAGAGATGTCATGACGTCTCTCCCATCATGCAGAGTGGGCCTGCCCAGCAGGACGCCGGATGGAGGAGCCGATGCCGGAGCGTTGATCAAGGTAAGTGGATTTTGTGTGTCTGTCTGTCTGGCGGGGGGGGGGGGGTTGTTTACTACTACTGGGGGCATTGCAGGGGGGGTTATTTACTACTACTACTGGGGGCATTGCTGGGGGGGTTGTTTACTACTACTACTGGGGGCATTGCTGGGAGGTGGGACTACTACTGGGGGCATTGCTAGAGGGGTTGTTTACTACTAGTACTACCGGGGGCATTGCTAGAGGTGTTGTTTACTACTAGTACTACTGGGGGCATTGCTGTGGGGGGTTGTTTACTACTACTGGGGGCATTGCTGGGGGGTTTACTACTACTACTACTGGGGGCATTGCTGGGAGGGGGGACTACTACTGGGGGCATTGCTGGGGGGGTTGTTTACTACTACTGGGGGCATTGCTGGGAGGGAGGACTACTACTGGGGGCATTGCAGGGGTTGAACTACTACTGGGGACATTGCTGGTGGGGGGACTACTACTTGGGGCATTGCTGGTGGGGACCACTACTGGGGGCACTGCACTGGTGGGACCACTACTGGGGGCACTGCACTGGTGGGACTACTAATACTGGGGGCATTGCTGGGGGAGGACTACTACTACTGGGGGCACTGCTGGGGGGTTAGTACTCTGGTCACTATTTAAGGGGGTCTACTACTGAGGGCATTATATAAGGGGCACTGCATAGGGGGATGACTACCTGGGGCAGTGCAAAGGGGGACCACTTCTGGGGGCACTGTATAAGGGCACTACTGTATACTGTAAACTGTCTAGGGGGGGAGCAAATTTTTTACTTTTGCACTGGGGGCCAAATTGCGTATAAATGGCCCTGTAATTATTTTACCAAAATGCCGAGGGGGGGAGCAAAATTTATAGTTATGCCACTGCTCAAGGCTGCCCGCATACTGAGTTTAATCACTATAACTGTGCCCTGAATGAGAAGAGCCACCTCTGCATGTACAGTAGATTGCCTGTCTGGCATTTTATTTTTAATTCCTTGGGCAAAATATCCAAAATGACATTTGGCCACAGCAGCTTGCCCCAACATTTCAACAATGGGATCTGAAGTGTTGCCAATACTTCATCATCACCACACAACATAGTGAATTAACCCCTGTCATCCCAGCTCTAGCCACAGTCTAAGCATTATGTGACATGCACATCTACAACTACAGTGTGGAATTGCAACGAAAAAGTCCAGCTCCAAGATTGTATCGCTGGAACTTTACATCTCTTGAGATGATCTGTTCCGCCACAAAGCTTGCTACACATGAAGATACAAAAATGCAAATATAAATATATATTAAAAACTATAGTGATCCAACATCTATATATTCAGAAGAACTGAATCACCTCTAAATAAATCTCTGATAAACAAGTCACTGGTTGGTACTAGCATCATTGTCCACAACTATCCATTGGTAGAAAAAACAAGTGAGCGACATTAAAAAAAAAAAAACGCTCGGTTATTAAATGGTAACCTAACCAGTATGGTAACTTTGGAGATCATACATTTTTCCCCAGTTACTTATTTTTTGGAGAAAGGTCATGAGATGTATTAGTGGGATGGGTATTTTGGTCGCCCTCTACTCATTAGTCACTTGTCTTTTTGGGCTCTATTCAGCAGGAATTAATTAAACCGGTAACGCAGGAGAATTTGCTGAATTCGCTAATGACAGTTGAGAATGTACTTGTTGTTCCCAAAGCGGAACATGAGTTCCATAGATTCCATAGTATGGGGACCTCCTTATTTCCCCATTCATCAAATTCCGAAAATACATAATTTTCAGAATTTGATTGCGTGAACGAACTCATTCTAAAACTTGTTGCGTATGATAAAACTCGTTCATAAATGTGGCCATTAATGTGGCTGTAGTTGACCAAGTGGAGACTGTTTTTTGCTCATGGACAATGTTATTTGTGGCCCTTTTTGCATGTCCCATCAAAATGAAATCTATTCATGTTTACATCAGGAGGAAAAACAACTAATGTCGTTACAAGGCAATCTTATAAGGCTTCTGTTAAAAAAAATGCTTTTGCCTTAGATTCCAAATTGCTCCCATGCGAAACCAGGACGAGTCACTAGTGTGTGTGTATAATATATATATATATATATATATATATATATATATAGGAAATATTGTTTTATTTATACAAAAATAATACCTATATATGAGAGGATAGTTAGTGTTGGCTATTAATTGATGTGTAAAGTCTTTGAAATGTCAGGCTGAATAATATGAATAATATTAAGATTTTATATAGGGAACATGAAAAATATTCCAGTAGGAGATGGAATATTGATACCTAATTCTGCAATAAATTATAAATGACTTGGGGATTTTTTTATAAATTTTCTTCTTTGTTATTCATTTCAGAAAGCTTTGCACTGATTTCTTTCTGTTTGTGGAAATACTACAAATATCCGAATTATAACTAACACAGGAAAGAGATTTAGATGTGCATGTGTGTGCATATAGAGCGCAAGGTAAAATTAAATTGTAGATATAATACTTGATTCATGTATAAGATATACAAGTACAGTACAAGAAAATTAAATTCACAATTGATTACAAGTATCTAAAGCAAGTGGATGGGATTGTGGTTTCATTTTCCAGATTAAATTACAAAGTATTAATGATTTTTAAAATGATCAATTACTTCTTAGACACAAAATGGATACAATTATTAATAAACGTATAATATTTAATTTTATAATATTTAATTGCAGTAAGCAAATGAGTACATAAAATTTGTATTTATTATATTGTAAATATTGTAATACAGTGTAATTTACTGTACTCTCACATGTGTCATATGAACCCAGTAGAAAATTACATTTAGATAGAATATAAAAGAGCTAATAGAGTAAACAATAGCCTCTAAATAGATTAAAATAATTATATTTAAACATTAGCTTCTAAAATTACTACTGTAATTAATCAAATACTAAAACTTATATGGATTACCGCCATTTCGCTTGATATTATAAAGTCTCTTAATATTTTATTTTTCCTATGCATGTATATATAATATATATATATATATATATATATATATACTAATGGCAAATAATTTATTAGCAAACAGGAATCAATTCATGACTATAATACAAACATAGTCCATCCAGTAAAGATTCATTAACTGTGCTGTGCAATTTGTGCTCATGTACTCTCATTTATTGTGCATGGAAATAAAAACTTAAACAAAGTAAATGTAACAATTTTACATTGTTGATGTATTCTGATAAAAGCCCGTTTCTGCTAGTATTCCGCTCACTGTACAGCAGTGTTTTGAATAAATAATCATCTTATTTATTTTTTCTTGACGTTTGAATGTACTTACTTGAAGTATCTGGCTGAGCATACTGTAATTACCCATAGGTGGGCCGAGCCAGGGCCGGATTAGGGCTTGTGGGGGCCAGCTCAAAGCTACACGGCACCTGTGCCTACCCCCCCACACACATGGCGTCTGTGTCTACATCCCGTGTCCACCTCCAGCCCCATACGGACCCTATCTCACCTGAATCCTGATATGTCTCGGCCGGCAGAGCTGCTCCTGGGGTCTGTCCTAAGCGTCACGGACATGTCTCACATGATGCTGATGAGAGGACTCGGGAGCCGCTCTGAGTCTGTGCTACATTCAGCATTTCCTTAGCGTTAGCCGCAGGGGGGGAGGGTTAGGATTAGGGAGTCTAGCAGGGTTAGGGTTAGGTTTGGAGGGGAGATTAGGGTTAGGGTTAGGTTTAAGGAGTAACAAGGGGGGTTAGGGTTAGGCACCCCCAGGAGTAGGTTAGAGTTTGGCACTACTAAGGGAGGGTCTGGGTAAATGGGAGGAGCAAGGGAGGTTAGGGTACTTACCCGCCTCTGTTGGGATCTTGATCCTGTCTGGCATCCGCTGTCGGGATTTGAACAGGTGGCTAAACAGCTGTCGGCATTTCAATCCCATTCCGTACACAGAATAACATAAAGTTCAAATAGTAATGCTAAACACCAATCATATGCACAAAGTGTGTCAACTTGCCGTTCAGAGCGACAGGTTAATATTGCGTTTAAGGCACCTTCGGCACAGAAGAGGATTTCAGCACCGAGAGTACAAAGCGAATTTCACTTCGCCTAAGCGTTGTTAGCAAGTAAAAGTCAGTCAAGGCAACTCCGCCAAATTCCAACTACTGGAACTTACATCACCAGCATTCCAGCAATCCAGTCCACAAACAAACCACTGAACTGTATGTGACCTAAATTTATTGACAAGATGATTATAGTGTAAAGCTAGCTACACACTGTTAGATTTTTGTATTCGGGATGAGGGACAAAATGATTTTTCAGGAAATTGAAAGCCCCAATATCTGTGCTACACATTATGCAATTTTTCCGTAGAAGCTAGCGAGTTTTCACAACACCACACTGATTTTGCATATGTCCAACCAGGGATGACATAGTGACAGGAGAACATAGGAGATATGGGTAGATTATTGATCATGTGCACACACTGCTTGATATCGAGAATTTGAGGCCTAGATTTTTGTTTTTGACCGACAGATCAGATAATCAAAGGAATGCGTTTGTGGATGTTTTCTAAGCGTCTTATCTGTGAAACGCTGAAACGATCGTTCATATACACTATGCAATAAATCAGGCCGATCACCCGATTATTTGCAAATCGGCCCAATATTTGTATAGTGTGTAGGTCACTTTAGGTCTTGATGGGAAAACCTCTCATAGCTACATATGCCCGTAAATTGTACCAGAGTTTCTGCATTGTGTGACACATGCAAGCCAGTTACTGGTTCGTCTTCTGCAATCAGCTTCTACATGTGGGGAATAAGAAGCAGTTTAAGAAAATGGATTTAATTGGTTAATCACAGACAATGAAGGATTGTTGACATCAATAAAAAGGCAATGAGACAACTATATGCCTTTTATGTGTTGTTTCATTAATTGTAAATTCATCCATGTGTACAACGGAATGATTTGCATATAAATAGAAATTAAATTCTTAATTGAATATCTTTGCTCAAGCTGCTCAACCAAAATGTAAATATATGCATGAAAAAGCACTTACATTTCTGCCTAAATTGTTTGCAATGTTTCTGTAGAATTGCTGGTGCTTGGCAAAGCTAAAAACACTACAGTGGAATTGTGACAAGAGCTAATTCTTATGCGTAACTATAATAATAATAGAGAACACAACATGGAAGAGCTCTGTACACACACATAAATATATTTGTATAGAGGAACACTTTGTTAACCCTTTAGTTGTCCTTTCTATTGCAGTTGGCTCTGATTTCTTTGTACTGTGAATATTCTAGGCGTGTGAACTTTCTCATGCTGACTGGCTGCCTGTTTCTTCAAGCTCATTAAACTTTCAATCGTCAGAGGGGTGCCTTGTGTAACACCATGAGATAAAACACCTTCTTAATAAATTATATGATATAAAGACTTGGAGACATGAGATTTGGCAGAATAATTAGTTAGCAATTTATTAAAATGATCTAATTAGTATTAAATTAATCTAAACTGATTGAAGATATGGTGGCAAAAAAAGGACGGCAACAAGTGGTGACCTGCCATTCTTTCCCACCACAGAAAACAGCTAACCACAGACAATCCCACTGAATCCACATAGGGAGGGAGGGTGGGAAGACAGGAACAAAAGAGGCTTTGTCTCAGCCCACACAGCCTCACATTTCCTGTTAAGACACACACACCTATCCTAACAGGGCAAACTAAGTCACATGGTGTTACCTAAGCCAGCCCCCAGACTCGAAGTTTAACCCACGCTGTTCTCATGCAATAACTCTGTTTGTCGGAAACAGACAAAAGGGGGAAAAAACAACCACAGAATATTAAAGTGAACAAAAACAAATTAAATGCTGCAACTGTAAAAATTATTCCAGAACAAAGACTCTTAGAGCAGGTAATAAACTGGATAAAGCAGTGTTTCCAACTCCAGTCCTCAAGGACCTCCACTTATACCCCTTTTATACCAGCGCTAAAACAAGGGTTATTGCAGGGTTAACCTGGTAGCTCCTTGATGTAAAAGGGGAAAGGGTAGGATTCCCGGGTTGAGTGACCCAGCAATCCAACCCAGGTAACTTGGAGGGTTTTACACGGGAATGACCCGTGAAACCCTGCAGTGTAAATAGCGCAATCCGGGTCACGATGACCTGGAGCACGCTCCATGCCGGCCGATTGGACTGATGTAATCTCCAAGCATCCACTTCCAAGCCGGAAGAGCCGAGTCAATGTAGACCCAGCTCCAGTGTTAACGGTGCCGACTCGGGAATATCCTGGGTCGGCGCTGGCTAAATTCCGGGTCTGGTCCGGTTTGGAACCCTGTTCCAACCTCCGGGTCAGACCCAGAATTTAGGTATAAAAGCGGTATAACAGTGCATGTTTTACAGATCTCCCCAGTCTAACAAGTGAAATAACTAGCACCACCTGAGGATCTTTAATAGTAGGTCAGGTTAAGGTCCCGATATACTAGGCGATGCATTGCCCGATCCTGCGTACGGATTAGAAATGCTGATGTTTCACTATCTATCGGAGGATCGGTGAAATTTTGTTAATTTTTTGTTAATGTTAATTTTCACCGATATGTAAATCACGATCATATTTTGATTGGCAAATAAGTGAAATCCAACATGTTGGATTTCACTGATCCTGAGATGCAGGATTGCGGCAATACGTTGCTAGTGGGCTCCTTTTCTTGCTAACCAATAATCAGATGTCTGCTTAACTACAATCACTTATATCCCTTTCACACTGCCAGCAATAACCCATGTTATTTCACGTTAACGCTCAGCAACCTGGGTTATTGTGCAGTCTGAAACGACCCAGATGAAATAACCTGGCCCAGGATTTCAACCCAGGTAATGAGCAGGGTTGAACACTGGTTCAACCTGGCTCATGGCACAGTGTGAATGGTAACCTGGATCGATGTGACCCGGGTCTCGTTCACAGCATAGGAAGAGTAAGCACTTGGAGATGAAGTGATGGTGGTGATGTCATCAACCCAGCATTAGTGCCAGGTCAGGCCGCCAGTCTGAAAGGGGTTTCAGCCGGGTCTCAACTGGGATGGACGCATGAACAAAATCCTGGTTGCGACCCAGCATTCAGTTGTGAAAGAGGTAAGAAGTCGCACCCGGGTATAAAATTCCGGGTCTGCAGTGAGACTGAGGGATATTAGCCTCAGTCATGTGAGGATGAACACGTGAAGTTAACAAGGATAAACATATGACTTAAATCATCTAGCAGGTGTGTAATCTAGCAGATAAGAAAATGTTGCTGGAATCTAAATCAACTTCATTGAAAATAATGTAAAACCCTCAAGGATGTCACACACAAGCTGCAAAAACAATTGAAGTATAAAAGCAGCAAATGCTCCTAAATGCTGTATGCTGCTTCCAGGGGCGTAGCGAGAGTGGTTCCAGTGGAGCATGAGCTCCAGGCACCAAAATGGACAGAGTGCACTCCCTCCTTCTCTCCTCATCCATTCATTATGCTTCAATGGACTTAAGAGTGATACATCTGAGGTAAAATCCTAAACATCAATTAAAAGGTATGAGTTTAAAAAAAGTATCTGCTTTGCTACTGTATTTAAAGTAATGGAAGTGTTCCCAGGCATGACCACAAATTATTTGAAAGATCTTTTAAAAAATATTAGGAGACTAATAATATTAGGAATAATAATAATGGTGGCAGACAGAACATGATTTATAGTACTCACATTAATATGAGTGTAATTTATATTTGCAAAGTAGGAGCATAGATGGGAAGGGAGCTTCCCATAGGGGTTCCCACTCCAGTGATAGTTGCTTGGGGCAGTAATTGCAGTAATAAGCTGTGCACCCTGTGGAATCTCACTCTAGCACATGTATTCTGTCAATTTAAGTTAAATGAGCAAAGTATATAATACAATCTCCTCTATTGACTAATAATGATTCAAAGGAGATAAAAGTCAGATCCTAGGTGCTATACATAATTAAAGCAGTGCCAAAAGAGCTACCCCCTAATGTCAGATCACCAAAGCATTCTATTTCCCCAATGGGACCTCAATGCCCAGCATGACACTGCCACTGTTTGTTGTTTTTCTCTTCACGCCAATATTCCCCCGCAGGCTGGCCATACCCCACTGGCACAGTTCAGTACAGGGAGTGTGAGGGGGTGCTATGATATGCACTTTCTCCAGGTGCCATGGTTCCACGCTACTCCTCTGGCTGCTTCTAAAATGCTGTTGAGACATTAGACCTAGCTTAAAGCAGATGAAAATACAATTACTGTGGGGCCTATTCATCATCAATTTTCACAAAAGCAGGTGAAAATACACATTTTCATCTACAATTGTAAAAATTAAGTGTTTGGGCCATATATCAAGAAGGTAAAGCAGGAGATATCACAGATATCTCCTACTTACCTTCCTCTTGAGGAATGGCCCGCTGTCCCCATACACTAGTATGGGGACAGAATTCATCAAGCTCCAAAAATATAATATTTTCAGAGCTTGACTGTGGGAACATTCGCCATCTTCAAATGGCGAATGCTTCTGCTCCAACATCGCAACCTGCTTCTTCCCTATTGGAAGATGGTCCAGGTTCTAAATAGGGATCCTTTCAAATCCCTCCGCCCCTGTTCGGCTCCTTCCGCCAGACATCGGGGCTCTTGTGCGCATGCTTGACCTGTAGATCATGCATGCGCAGTCCCGTCACTGCTCTGACAGGAGCAGTGAAGAGATTCACTGCTCCGAAAAGGAGCAGTGAAGCCGCTCGCGGGAACAGCTGATATCGCATCAGCTGTCACCGTGCCGAAGCAATGATGAATTGCTCCGATAGCCGTGGTGAGTCAGAACGTTAAATATCGGGGTGCGTTCGGACCTCAATAATTAACATCATGAATAGGCCCCTGTATCTGTTATGAAGCACTCAGATAACTAGATACTAACACATATTTGTCTACTCTCCCAGAGCCGGCCACTACTGAGCAGAGGTGGGGGGTCCAGTGGGGCTGATGATGCAATCCTGGCTGACTCTCATCATGGTAGCCCTGCACCCACTTTACAATGCTGTTAACATTGTATAACAGGGGGTGTGGCCTGGATGGATGATGCAATCATGCCGACATGCCCCTGCATTGCCTACCTTGGGCAGACTTATAACCTAATACTTCAGTGGCGTATCTAGGGCAGGGTAAGCAGGGTACGTGCCCTGGGTGCCAAGGGACTGGCGGCGCAGGGGGGCGACGCTGGCCATGGTACCAACCCGCCCTAGTTAGCCAGAGTAGCGCCGACCGCAGTGTGTGCGGTCAGCGCTACACATTTACAGAGGACTGGTGCTAGGCTTCCAGTGCTGGTCCTGTGCTGCACAGCTGAGCCCCTTCCCTCCCATTGAGCGCTTGCCCAATAGCGCCAGGAGGAGGGTGGCAGGCGGACTCAGACTGTGCTAACACACACATCATCGCCAGCACGGCAGCGATGTGTGTGTGAGTCAGCAGCCAATGAGAGTCAGATAGACTCTCATTGACTGCTGCGCGCCCACTGCAAGAGCCGGGCTTCCATCTGGCTCCTGCAGTGGGTAATGGGAGAGACGTCATGAGGTCATGATGTCTCTCCCATAATGCATAGCACGCCAGCCCGGGAAGATTGACGTGCGGCGGCGGGAGCGGTGGCCTGAGAAGGACCGTGGATTCAGGTAAGTGTATTTTTTAAATTTATTTTTTGGTAACTTGTGTGTCTGCACTACGGGGGGGCTACTACTACTGGGGACACTATTACAGGGAGGGGCTACTACTACTGGGGACACTATTACTGGGAGGGGCTACTACTACTGGGGACACTATCACTTGGGGGGGCTACTACTACTGGGGACACTATTACTTGAGGGGGCTACTACTACTGGGGACACTATCACTTGGGAGGGCTGCTACTACTGGGGACACTATCACTTGGGGGGGCTGCTACTACTGGGGACCCCATTACTGGGAGGGGCTGCTACTACTGGGGACACTATTACTGGGGGGGTGCTACTACTGGGGACACTATCACATGGGGGGGCTGCTACTACTGGGGACACCATTAGTGGGGGGCTGCTACTACTGGGGACACTATCAATTGGAAAGGCTGCTACTACTGGGGACACTATTACTGGGGGGGCTGCTAATACTGGGACACTATCACTTGGGGGGGCTACTACTGCTGGGGACACTATCACTTGGGGGGGCTACATCTACTGGGGACACTATTACTGGGGGGACTGCAACCACTGGGGACACTATCACTTGGGGAGGCCACTACTACTGGGGACACCATTACTGGGAGGGGCTGCTATTACTGGGGACACCATTACTGGGGGGTGCTACTACTGGGAACACTATTACTGGGGGGGCTACTACTACTGGGACACTATCACTTTGGGGGGCTGCTACTACTGGGGACACCATTAGTGGGGGGGCTGCTACTACTGGGGACACTATCAATTGGGAAGGCTGCTACTACTGGGGACACCATTACTGGGAGTGGCTGCTACTACTGGGGACACTATTACTGGGGGGGGGTACTACTACCGGGGACACTATCACTTGGGGGAGGCTACTACTACTGGGGACACTATTACTGGGGGGGGGCTGCTACTACTGGGGACATTATTACTGGGGGGGCTGCTACTACAGGGGACACTATTACTGGGAGGCTACTACTACTGGGGACACTATTACTGGGAGGGGCTACTACTGGGGACACTCACTTGGGGGGGCTACTACTACTGGGTGGGCTGTTACTACTGGGGACACTATTTCTTGGTGGGGCTACTACTACTGGGGACACTATCACTTGGGGGGCTACTACTACTGTGGACACTATTACTGGGGGGGCTGCAACTACTGGGCACACGATTACTGGGGTTGCTGCTACTACTGGGGACACCATTACTGGGAGGGGCTGCTACTACTGGGGTCACTATTACTGGGGGGGGTGCTACTACTGGGGACACTATCACTTGGGGGGAGCTGCTACTACTCGGGACACTATCACTTGGGGGGCTGCTACTACTGGGGACACTATCACTTGGGGGGGCTGCTACAACTGGGGACACTATTACTTGGGGTGGCTGCTACTACTGGGGACACCATTAATGGGGGGGCTGCTACTACTGGGGACACTATCACTTGGGGAGGCTGCTACTACTGGGGACACCATTACTGGGAGGGGCTGCTACTACTGGGGGGGTGCTACTACTGGGGACACTATCACTTGGGGGGGGGCTACTACTACTGGGGACACTATTACTGGGGGGGCTGCTACTACTGGGGACACTATTACTGGGGGACTGCTACTACTGGGGACACTATTATGTGGGGGCTGCTACTACTGGGGACACTATTACTGGGGGGCTACTACTACTGGGGACACTATTACTGGGAGGGGCTACTACTGGGGACACTCACTTGGGGAGGCTGCTACTACTGGGCACACCATTACTGGGAGGGGCTGCTACTACTGGGGACACTATTACTGGGGGGGTGCTACTACTGGGGACACTATCACTTGGGGGAGGCTACTTCTACTGGGGACACTATTACTGGGGGGGGCTGCTACTACTGGGGACACAATTACTGGGAGGGGCTACTACTGGGGACACTCACTTGGGGGGCTTCTACTACTGGGGACACTATCACTTGGGGGGCTACTACTACTGGGGACACAATCACTTGAGGGGTACTACTACTGGGGACACTATCACTTGGGGGGGCTACTACTGCTGGGACACCATTACTGGGAGGGGCTGCTACTACTGGGGACACTATCACTTGGGGGGCTGCTACTACTGGGGACACTATCACTTGAGGGGCTGCTATGAGTGGGGACACCATTACTGGGAGGGGCTGCTACTACTGGGGACACTATCACTTGGGGGGGCTACTACTACTGGGGACACCATTAGTGGGTGGCTGCTACTACTGGGGACACTATCAATTGGAAAGGCTGCTACTACTGGGGACACTATTACTGGGGGGGCTGCTACTACTGGGACACTATCACTTGGGGGGGTTTCTACTGCTGGTGACACTATCACTTGGGGGGGCTACATCTACTGGGGACACTATTACTGGGGGGGCTGCTACCACTGGGGACACTATCACTTGGGGAGGCCGCTACTACTGGGGACACCATTACTGGGAGGGGCTGCTACTACTGGGGACACCCTTACTGGGGGGTGCTACTACTGGGGACACTATTAGTGGGGGGGCTACTACTACTGGGGACACTGTCAATTGGGAAGGCTGCTACTACTGGGGACACCATTACTGGGAGTGGCTGCTACTACTGGGGACACTATTACTGGGGGGGATACTACTACTGGGGACACTATCACTTGGGGGAGGCTACTACTACTGGGGACACTATTACTGGGAGGGGGGGCTGCTACTACTGGGGACATTATTACTGGGGGGGCTGCTACTACTGGGGACACTATTACTGGGAGGCTACTACTACTGGGGACACTATTACTGGGAGGGGCTACTACTGGTTACACTCACTTGGGGGGGGGCTACTACTACTGGGTGGGCTGTTACTGCTGGGGACACTATTACTTGGTGGGGCTACTACTACTGGGGACACTATCACTTGGGGGGCTACTACTACTGTGGACACTATTAAAGGGGGGGCTGCAACTACTGGGCACACTATTACTGGGGGGTTCCTACTACTGGGGACACAATTACTGTGAGGGGCTGCTACTACTGGGGTCACTATTACTGGGGGGGTGCTACTACTGGGGACACTATCACTTGGGGGGCTGCTACTACTGGGGACACTATCACTTGGGGGGGCTGCTACAACTGGGGACACTATTACTTGGGGTAGCTGCTACTACTGGGGACACCATTAGTGGGGGGGCTGCTACTACTGGGGACACTATCAATTGGGAAGGCTGCTACTACTGGGGACACCATTACTGGGAGTGGCTGCTACTACTGGGGACACTATTACTGGGGGAGAGTACTACTACCGGGGACACTATCACTTGGGGGAGGCTACTACTAATGGGGACACTATTACTGGGGGGGCTGCTACTACTGGGGACATTATTACTGGGGGGGCTGCTACTAAAGGGGACACTATTACTGGGAGGCTACTACTACTGGGGACACTATTACTGGGAGGGGCTACTACTGGGGACACTCACTTGTGGGGGCGACTACTACTGGGTGGGCTGTTACTACTGGGCACACTATTACTTGGTGGGGCTACTACTACTGGGGACACTATCACTTGGGGGGCTACTACTACTGTGGACACTATTACTGGGGGGGCTGCAACTACTGGGCACACTATTACTGGGGTTGCTGCTACTACTGGGGACACCATTACTGGGAGGGGCTGCTACTACTGGGGTCACTATTACTGGGGGGGTGCTACTACTGGGGACACTATCACTTGGGGGGAGCTGCTACTACTCGGGACACTATCACTTGGGGGGCTGCTACTACTGGGGACACTATCACTTGGGGGGGCTGCTACAACTGGGGACACTATTACTTGGGGTGGCTGCTACTACTGGGGACACCATTACTTGGGGGGCTGCTACTACTGGGGACACTATCACTTGGGGAGGCTGCTACTACTGGGGACACCATTACTGGGAGGGGCTGCTACTAATGGGGGGGTGCTACTACTGGGGACACTATCACTTGGGGGGGGCTACAACTACTGGGGACACTATTACTGGGGGGGGGCTGCTATTACTGGGGACACTATTACTGGGGGACTGCTACTACTGGGGACACTATTACATGGGGGCTGCTACTACTGGGGACACTATTACTGGGAAGGGCTACTACTGGGGACAATCACTTGGGGAGACTGCTACTACTGGGCACACCATTACTGGGAGGGGCTGCTACTACTGGGGACACTATTACTGGGGGGTGTGCTACTACTGGGGACACTATCACTTGGGGGAGGCTACTACTACTGGGGACACTATTACTGGGGGGGGGGGCTGCTACTACTGGGGACACAATTACTATGAGGGGCTACTACTGGGGACACTCACTTGGGGGGCTTCTACTACTGGGGAAACTATCACTTGGGGGGCTACTACTACTGGGGACACAATCACTTGGGGGGTACTACTACTGGGGACACTATCACTTGGGGGGGCTACTACTGCTGGGGACACCATTACTGGGAGGGGCTGCTACTACTGGGGACACTATCACTTGGGGGGCTGCTACTACTGGGGACACTATCACTTGGGGGGCTGCTATGACTGGGGACACCATTACTGGGAGGGGCTGCTACTACTGGGGACACTATCACTTGGGGGGGCTACTACTACTGGGGACACTATTAGTGGGTGGCTGCTACTACTGGGGACACTATCAATTGGAAAGGCTGCTACTACTGTGGACATTATTACTGGGGGGGCTGCTACTACTGGGACACTATCACTTGGGGGGGCTACATCTACTGGGGACACTATTACTGGGGGGGCTGCTACCACTGGGGACACTATCACTTGGGGAGGCCGCTACTACTGGGGACACCATTACTGGGAGGGGCTGCTACTACTGGGGACACCATTACTGGGGGGTGCTACTACTGGGGACACTATTAGTGGGAGGGGTACTACTACTGGGGACACTGTCAATTGGGAAGGCTGCTACTACTGGGGACACCATTTCTGGGAGTGGCTGCTACTACTGGGGACACTATTACTGGGGGGGGTACTACTACTGGGGACACTATCACTTGGGGGAGGCTACTACTACTGGGGACACTATTACTGGGGGGGGGCTGCTACTACTGGGGACATTATTACTGGGGGGGCTGCTACTACTGGGGACACTATTACTGGGAGGCTACTACTGGGGACACTATTACTGGGAGGGGCTACTACTGGGGACACTCACTTGGGGGGGCTACTACTACTGGGTGGGCTGTTACTACTGGGGACACTATTACTTGGTGGGGCTACTACTACTGGGGACACTATCACTTGGGGGGCTACTACTACTGTGGACACTATTAAAGGGGGGGCTGCAACTACTGGGCACACTATTACTGGGGGGGCTGCTACTACTGGGGACACAATTACTGTGAGGGGCTGCTACTACTGGGGTCACTATTACTGGGGGGGGTGCTACTACTGGGGACACTATCACTTGGGGGGAGCTACTACTACTTGGGACACTATCACTTGGGGGGGCTGCTACTACTGGGGACACTATCACTTGGGGGTGCTGCTACAACTGGGGACACTATTACTTGGAGTGGCTGCTACTACTGGGGACACTATCACTTGGGGAGGCTGCTACTACTGGGGACACCATTACTGGGAGGGGCTGCTACTACTGGGGGGGTGCTACTACTGGGGACACTATCACTTGGGGGGGGCTACTACTACTGGGGACACTATTACTGGGGGGGGGCTGCTACTACTGGGGACACTATTACTGGGGGGGCTGCTACTACTCGGGACACTATTACTGGGGGACTGCTACTACTGGGGACACTATTATGTGGGGGCTGCTACTTCTGGGGACACTATTACTGGGGGGGCTACTACTACTGGGGACACTATTACTGGGAGGGGCTACTACTGGGGACACTCACTTGGGGAGGCTTCTACTACTGGGCACACCATTACTGGGAGGGCCTGCTACTACTGCGGACACTATTACTGGGGGGGGTGCTACTACTGGGGACACTATCACTTGGGGGAGGCTACTAATACTGGGGACACTATTACTGGGGGGGGCTGCTACTACTGGGGACACTATTACTGGGGGGCTGCTACTACTGGGGACACTACTACTACTGGGGACACTATTACTGGGAGGGGCAACTACTGGGGACACTCACTTGGGGTGGCTTCTACTACTGGGGACACTATCACTTGGGGGGCTACTACTACTTGGGACACTATCACTTGGGGGGTGCTACTACTGGGGACACTATCACTTGGGGGGCTATTACTGCTGGGGACACTATTACTGGGGGGGCTGCTACTACTGGGGACACTATTACTGGGAGGGGCTACTACTGGGGACACTCACTTGGGGGGTGCTACTACTGGGGACACTATCACTTGGGGGGCTATTACTGCTTGGGACACTATTACTGGGGGGCCTGCTACTACTGGGGACACTATTACTGGGAGGCGCTACTACTGGGGACACTCACTTGGGGGGCTTCTACTACTGGGGACACTATCACTTGGGGGGTACTACTACTGGGGACACTATCACTTGGGGGGGGTACTACTACTGGGGACACTATCACTTGGGGGGGCTACTACTGCAGGGGACACCATTACTGGGAGGGGCTGCTACTACTGGGGACACTATCACATGGGGGGCTGCTACTACTGGGGACACTATCACTTGGGGGGCTGCTATGACTGGGGACACCATTACTGGGAGGGGCTGCTACTACTGGGGACACTATCACTTTGGGGGGGCTACTACTACTGCGGACACTATCACTTGGGGGGCTGCTACTACTGGGGACACTATCACTTATGGGGGCTGCTACTACTGGGGACACTATTACTTGGGGGGGCTGCTACTACTGGGGACACTATCACTTGGAGAGGCTGCTACTGGGGACACCATTACTGGGAGGCGCTGCTATTACTCGAGACACTTTTACTGGGGGGTTCTACTACTGGGCACAGTATCACTTGGGGGGCTGCTACTACTGGGGACACCATTACTGGGAGGGGCTGCTATTACTGGGGACACTATCACTTGGGGGGGCTACTACTACTGGGGACTGCACTACGGGGGGGCCACAACTACTGGGGACACTATTACTGGGAGGGGCTACTACTACTGGGGACACTATCACTTGGGGGGGGGCTACTACTTCTGGGGACACTATTACTGGGTGGGCTGCTACTACTGGGGACACTATTATTGGTTAGGTGCTACTACTGGGGACAGTATCACTTGGGGACTCCTACTACTGGGGACACCATTACTGGGAGGGGCTGCTATTACTGGGGACACTATCACTTGGGGGGGCTACTACTACTGGGGACACTAGCACTTGGGGGGATGCTACTACTGGGGACACTGTTACTGAGGGGGCTGCTACTACTGGGGACACTATCACTTGGGGGGCTGCTACTACTGCCACAATTACTGGGAGGGGCTGCTACTACTGGGGACACTATTACTGGGGGGGGCTGCTACTACTGGGGACACTTAATGGGGGGCTACTACTATTGGGGACACTCACTTGGGGGGGCTACTACTATTGGGGACACTCCCTTGGGGGGGCTATCACTTGGGGGGCTTCTGGGGACACTATCACTTGAGTGGGCTACTAGTACTGGGGACACTAGCACTTGGGGGGGCTGCTACTTCTGGGGACAATATTACTGAGGGGGCTGCTACTACTGGGGACACTATTACTGGGGGGTTGCTACTACTGGGGACACTATTACTGGGGGGGATGCTACTACTGCGGACACTATTACTGGGGGGGCTGCTAATACTGGTGACACTATTACTGGGAGGGGCTACTACTACTGGGGACACTATCACTTGGGGGGGCTACGATTACTTGGGACTATCACTTGGGGGGCTACTACTGCTGGGGACACTATCACTTGGGGGGCTACTACTACTGGGGACACTATCAGCTGGGGGGCTGTTACTACTGGGGACACCATTACTGGGAGTGGCTGCTACTACTGGGTACACTATTACTGGGGGGGGTGCTACTACTGGGGACACTGCTACTACTGGAGACACTATTACTGGGGGGCTTCTACTACTGGGGACACTATTAGTGGGGGGGGCTACTACTACTGGTGACACTGTTACCGGGGGGCTGCTACTACTGAGGACACTATTACTGGGGGGAGCTACTACCACTGGGGACACTATTACTGGGGGGAGCTACTACTGGGGGCACTGCATCAGGAAGGGGAATGTCTACTGGGAGGGACTACTACTGGTGGCACTATTTAAGGGGCTTATTACTAGGGGACCAGTTCTGGGGGCAGTAAATAGATAGGACCACTACAGGGGGCCCTGTATATAGGGCACTGGATAGAGGGGATCACTGCTGAGGGCCTTTATAAGGGGGACCACTACTGGGGGCACTGCATTGGGGGCGCTACTGCTGAGGGCACTATATAAGGGGCTTACTACTAGGGGACCACTACTGGGGGCACTAAATAGGGAGGACCACTACAGGGGGCACTATATAAGGGGCACTGGATAGGGGGGGATCACTGTTGGGGGCCTGCATAAGGGGGACCACTACTGGAGGCACTGAATAAGGGGAACTAATGAGGAGCTGCATAATGGAGACCACTACTAGGGATACTGTATAAGGGGCACTACTATGGGCCTGCATAAGAGGGACTACAACTGGGGACATTGCATACTGGGGGTACTGTATATGGGGCACTACAGGGGTTAAAGTGCATATGGAAAGTAATGTGATGATAAAGGGATGTGTCATGTTGACACACCCCATTTTTAGGTGACCATGCCCATTTTTCGGTGCGCGCACATGGGGGGAGGGGGGGCTCAATTTTTACATTTGCCCTGGGCTCCAAATACCCTAGTTATGCCACTGTCATACTTACAGTACCTACTCTTGTGGAAGGTGCAGGATTTCTGCAGACACTATGGTGGTAGGTGGCAGCTGGCAGTGATGTGCAAATAGAGGTTAATCCACATGGCAGATGTCTTAACCAAAAGGGAATTGGTTTACTAACTAGGTAAAAAAGGAACAGGTAACAGAGTTAACTGCATGTACAGGTTGTAAGGATTCCCAGCTGTAGCCAGGAGCTTTAGGATTATGGTGCACCAGGTTAATGCACAATCACATTGTGTGCAATGGCAGCAGGATGCTTAATATTTTAAGCGGTGGTGGCACAGTGTAATATTAGGTCTCATGGGGCTCCTGTTATACCAGAACACACAGGGACACATCCGGTCACCGCAGGACCCTGGAGGAAAGACGCGGTGGGGAGCTGCACATGCACAGAAGGTGATTATCAGAGGTCGCAGCTCCATAGAGAGCTGCTGGGTCTTAATGCCTGGCAGCTTTTGGACAGTAAACATAGACAGTATGTAGATGGCCCTTGGATCTCCTACCTCTCGCCCACTTCCTGGTAAAATGGCAGGATGGGGAGATAATCGGGAACTGTGGGTCTGTATAGAGGGGGCAGGGCTAAAATGATGCGACTCATGTAGTTTTAGCCCTGCCTTTTCCCCATGGCCCACGATTCGTGACATTTTGCTGCTGCATGGGCTGGATTTAATGATGCGAGAGCCCTGCCTTGCACCCAAAGTGATCAGCTGCATCTCTTCTCTGGGCTTCTTTCACTCAGAGAGGAGCAACAAAGCCGGTAAGTATGTCTAACCTCCAAAAGGGCTGCACAGTACCCTTAATTTCAATATTATGTTGAAACATTACATGCAATAAATGAGACACCTGTATGTAATAAAACCTTAACAGGCATTTTATGTTGAAGCTGGAGTGCGCTACTACAGCACATACTCTATATTGGTTCCTCCAGAGAGACTTCAATCCCTTACCAAGATGGCCGCCATCTGTAGTTCTGCACATAAGCAGTGCCATCTTGTTACTGTGTTAGAGCGCCACTGTGGGAGATGGACATCTTTCACTTAACTCCTCAGAGACCCTGCAATTACTGCCTATCCTATTACAGATGCTGGTACCACTTGCATCCTGCACCGCTACCCACATACAGTCACCGGCTGGCACCCTGTATGCTCCACTCCGTTCCATGCAACAAGTCTGAGCATGCATAACTGAGAATGGCTGTACATTCACATTGCAACAAAATAAACCACCCCACTGGTTAAGTACTGGGCTGTTAGTTATCTCAAGGCATCTGCTGGTGTGTACATACATACATACATACGAACATCACCTGTACACACATACAGTATTCCAATAGGTTATGGTTCCAAATTTGCAAGATACAGCTACATAGGCCCCAAGCTACTGGAAAGCCCAGCAGCACACAGATGCCATCTTAGACACCTGCAAACACAGGTCCTGATTCAGCTTAGGACGGAATTGCAAAGCTGCACGCAAGCAGTTCCTCAGTGGAAAATATGCTATTTCAGTTTTATATGTTTAAGTGCAAAAAGAGCTCTGAATGAAAAATGACTGAATGAAAAATGAGTAACTGACAGTCTTGGTAATTGGATAATGTAAATAGTGTTCATTGACTTATAACATGAGGGGGTCAGGCTCAGACTGAGGGCCTGATTCAGAGCCGAACGCTCTGACCAGAGCGCTCGCTCTGAATCAGTGCCCTCCTACCTGAAAATGGAGCGGCCTCCTGGCCGCTCGCATAGCTGTGGGTGACCACCCACAGCATATGCGAGCGGCCAAAAAGATGGTCGCGATGGTCTTGACCATCGGGCTTGCGACGAGACCCTGCGGTAGGGTCTCACTGCCACAAGCCCAGGGGTGATTTTGGCTCTATCAGCTCCCACTGACATCATTACTGATGTCAGTGGGGCCGGCTTCAGACGGTAGGCGTTCCCATGGGAACGCCTCCGTCTGGCAGCCACGCCACCGGCACGCCCACCAAAGGGGGCGTGCTGTCACTCACCATCGACAGCACGCCCCCTTTGGTGCGAGACCCCGAGCGACGTATTCCTCGTCGCTCGCCGGGTCTCGCGCATGCGCATGACGGAGCTCCCTCCGTCGTGCGCATGCGCATTCGCACAACATCGACCCCCTTGCGAGCATCCTTTGCTCACGAGCGGGTCTGAATGACCCCCTGAGTCCCTGATTCAGAGCCGCTCGCTCTGAATCAGGGCGCCTTTTTTTATTTTTATGGAGCGGCCTCCCGGCCGCTCGCATTGCTGTGGGCTCCCACCCACAGCTAATGCGAGCAGCCAGGATGATGGTCGCGATGGTCTTGACCATCGCAACCATCGGGCTTGTGACGAGACCCTTGTGGTAGGGTCTCATGGCCGCAAGCCCCAGTTAGCTTTCGGCTCAAACAGAGCCGAAAGCTCTCCCAATTACATCACTTGTGATGTCAGTGGGGCCGCCCCCAGAGGGTAGGCGTTCTCATTGGAATGCCTCCGTCTGGGCAGCCACTCCCCCCCTGGCCAGCCCACCGAATCGGGCATGCTGTCACTCAACTTCGACAGCACGCTCCTTTGGTGCGAGACCCGGAGCGATGGATTGCCCGTCGCTATCCGGGTCTCGCGTATGCGCACAACAGAGCCGGCTCCGTCGTGTGCATGCGCATGACAGAGCTGGCTCCGTCGTGCGCATGTGCTCTAGGCCACCATCGACCCGGTTGTGAGTGCTCAGCGCTTGCGACTGGGTCTGAATCAGGCCCTGAGCTGCCGGAGATTTGGGAGATTCCCTGGTGGGCCTCGGTGTTTAATAGCACCAGCACCGTTCCTTAAATACAATATGCAGCTGCTTGCCAGGGGCCAGGCAGTCATCAGCTGTTGACTGACTAACCAGCTGCGGGTGGTGGATAATAGTGATGTCACAGGGGAGGAGCTTAGCAATGCCACTGCCGGGCCTCCCTTCTTGCCGGGCGGTGGCTAGTGATCATAAGAGGCTCCCACTGTTGCCTGATTCTACTGGCGTGGGGCTCAGTGAGGATGTTGCACAAGTACCCTGGTACAATATTTTACACTGTCCACTGCAGGTGCATGCTTGACGGCTGCAAGGCATGCAGCCTATGCTCTTCCCGGGAGCCAGACAGATCCATGCAGCTGCAGAGTGCACTGTGCGGCCCCACTGTTTCAGCAGAGTCTCAACTAGCAGCTGCTGGAAAGATGATTGGTGAATGGCACTGGCCTTTCGCCAATCATAGTGGTGCAAGATCTCCAGTCACTGATTGGTGGATGACTAGAGCTATCCACCAACCAGAGTGCAGAAAGCTGCCTCCGCAAGGGTGGCATGGTCACTGCCCTGGAAAAGCAATAATATTGCCCATGTGAAAGCTGTAGAGGAATGGATAATTAGCCACCCTGTCTGTCCCCTGACTCTGATTATGCTCTGTTTTCGTCCAATACTTGAAAAGGTGAAGCCACAAAAATGAACTGTAACAGCCCAGAGGAGGTGGGGCCAAGAAAAGGAAATGTCCATTCCTTTTCCTGGGGCACGGGGTCAGTGCTGAGCAGCCGTGGACTCCTAGTGCTGTAGTGGCAATAAAAACAGCTGCCAGCAGCCCTACAGCCAGGACACAGGAGGCAACGAAGAGCACCCAGTAAAAAGAGGGGAAAGGAGAAAGTTGAGCTGTCAGGAATTGATGGAGAGGAGCATGCCAAGACCACAATAAAGTCAGGGGAGCAGGAGAGTGGACTGCTAACGGAGACCAGAGAGCTCTGAGGTGTGTAGAAGTGGGGCGGTCCGAGTGTCAGCACTTTGTAGCATGATGTGACAAGGTGCACTACACATGATGTGACTGAGGGGACTACAGTGTGACATCATGTGACAAGGGGCACTACTGTGTGACATGATGGTATTGGGGGACCACAACAGTGTAACATGTCATCACCGGGGGGCATGACAGTGTGGTATGATGTGGCCAGGGGCACGACAGTGTGGCATGATGTGACCAGGGGGCACTACAGTGCGGCATGGTCTCTAGAATAGTATCTGCTTTGTCATATCATAGGTGTTTTATTTGTTAATGGTTCTTACAAGTAACCATTTTAAATTGGTTACTTAACCCCTCCCACATTAGACAAGCCATGCCTGCAGGGTTTTAGCCACGCACATTTTTCCATTCAATTTTGCTAGGAGAAAGCCAGGGCCACTTGCAAGTGTTTGCCCCCCAGGCTGAAAGTTGCCAGCCAGCCCCTGTGTACCACTGATTCCAGCGGTGACGTCACGTACAGTCAGCGGGGGAGCTCAGACACAGAGGAGCGTGGGAAACAACAAGGAGGTGGATCCATGGAGCCTCAGCAGCACCCAGCTGACTGAATGGCCTTAAGTCACCCCAACTAGGTTAGTAGTTGTAATAAAGAGTTGACTCAGGAGGGAATTATTCATTTTAAATTCACTGTACATAGCAGGTTAGGTTATTGAAAAAAGTGGCAGTACCAGTGTGTGTCAGATAAAGATGCATTAAATTACACTATCAAATGTTTGCCTACACAAACTATTTAATTCAATTCCTTTTTTGTAAATCCTGTCAGTGACTGAGTCAGTGTGTCTCTCCAAAATATAATACAAAGGATTAACAAAACAGCTATTTAATGTAATAGTTTGTGTCAGCAAGCATAGTCAATGGTCCCCAACCTGAGACATTTTTAAAGTGTATTTTATTTTCCTGCAGTCCCCAAAGTACCAGGTTTATTATTAGTACTGATGTTACTGTTAGGCATGTACCCACTATCAGGGCTGGATGAAGGTTTGTTGGTGCCCCAGGGCAACTAGGTTATTTTGCTCCTATACTGGCTGGCTACTGCACTCTGGTCAGGTGGCAACACCCCTTTCAGCAACTGGCCACGTCCCTTAGTGGACCTCTGTGGTTGCATATCCCTGGTTGGCCCTACATGCCCCAGCCCTTTACCAGTAAAAAACGCCTATTCATTGAGGTTCTGTGTTAGGGCCAGTAAACTGTGGCTACTGTGCTGGGTATGATACGGCTGCCGACCACTTTCGGTCTCAGTGCTGTGAAATTAAGGTAAGTGCCAAAATAGCAAATCCTGATTTCAGAGTCATAGCAGTAGCAGCTGCTGGAACCTTGCTAAACAAGGCTGGATAGATCAAAAATGAATGTCCCAATTGACTGCATAGTATGGAGAAGATAATCCAAGTTGGAGGTCCAATGCATGGACAATAAAAGAGGGTGTCACCTCTGCTCATGCATTGTTCTCCCTACTTGGATCATCTCTCCATACATTGCAGCCCAATGCCGACCTCTCCTCTGAATATGTGACATAATGACATCACAAGGGGAAAGGGCTGCCGGCAGGGCCATGATAGGTGTATATGACCTGGGCAGTCACACAGGTCCATGGGGAGGCACCTTTGCTGTCCCATGGCACCTGCATGTGGCTTGCAGGGTGCCTGGAAAGTCAGTAGAGCTACTGCGGAGACACCCGGACACTCCAGGCAGGCACCTGGCAGCCTGTAGAGCTCCCCGAAGCTTCAAAGGGACACTACAAGAGTCAACAGCCCCGCCCCCTAGGCATGGCATCATGATGTCTTGGTAAAAGGAGCGGGCTTGCATACAGAGATCTGCAGCCCTGTGACGGTGCTGGCCGCTAGGACCAAAGAAAAGCTAAGAGCCCGGATCATCCTGTATGCAGCCCCTTTACTTCAGGTGCCCACTAAGGTCCGCTCCTTACCATAGAGCGGAGATCCGGAATGCAAAAATGGATCCATGCAGAGCCCTCTGCCAGCGTTCACTGTTTGCATGTGTGAACTGAGGGCCTGATTCATTACCGATTGCAACTGCGATTACACACGTAATCGCCGATTGTTGTGTTTTGCGCATGTGTATGCAACGCAGTGCACGTGCGTGAAGACTCCACTATGATCCGGATTCCGATCGCAGTAACTACTCAGACCCATTGCAGAGTGATTGACAGGAAGGACCATTTGTGGGTGGTGACAGAGGGTGGCAGGCGTGCCAATCCATTTGAACGCCATTGCAGGGGCGTGCATATATTAGCCACTGTGATGCCATACGCAGCTTGGGCTTCCCCTACATGCAATGAGGTTAGCAGCTCCTGAGTAAAATCAGACCTTATGCAAGTGTGCGGGAGGCTGCGATTGTACTCAATGTCATAGGCAAACGCAGGGGGGGTTTCCGTCTGCCTGGAAACCCCCCTCCCCAGCCCACACCATGGCTACAATAGAAATAGTAATATAATAGAATTTTACAAATGCTGCATGTTATTCTCACTATCACAAATGAAATAATTAGCACTACCTGTGGTTCTTTTAACATGTATCAGCCAGTAATAAATAACCTGTGCATCAACTAGGAGATCTGGAAAAAATTCACTGTTAGGGATGTGCTGCTATAGAGCCCAATATGTACCTATATGTCCAGGGCAAAGCTAGGTTGCTCCCAGACTCCCGGACTTGCTCTAATACTCTGGAATGGTGCCCACATCTAAAATAAAAACATTCAGCTTTGGCAGGATAGCCCTACTGCCGCATATAATGGCTTACTGTGATTGCTGGTCCTGTATATGCTGGAATTATGACACACAATATACTTTGTATGATGCATATTAAAGCTGGTTAAGTGCTAATACTACCCTCTTCATGGACTGGCCACAGTCACTCTAAAATCAAGCATTTGGAAACCCCCCTCCAGAAATCCTGCGTTTGCCACTGGATGTTGCCGATGGTTTCGCAGTCTTAAGTATTACGGATGTGTGCAAGGTAAGGTGGGCGTCCTTATGTTAGGCTATGTATGGCATTATGATTGCAATCATTAGCATATCTTCGCAGTGAGACTGCGTGCATATTCGCTATTTCAATAGCGATCCTTACTGAATCAGGCTCTAAGTTCATTCATGCACAGTAACAGTGTAAACCTCTCCCCAACACTAAATAACTGCGCAAGAACAGTATGGCTGTTTTTGGAGCAGCCAGGGGCTGGCTAGCAACTTTTTGCCTGGAGTGCAAATGCATGCAGGCGGCCCTGGCAGAGGGGTAGCGTGTAGCCAGGGTGTCCGAAGAACATGCGTGCTACGGCACCCCCCCTCCTCAAGTGTTTCAGGGAGGAGGCAGGTCCATATGGGATTGTAAAGTAAAAATAAAGATTAGGAACAGCCCCATCGTGGTGCCCCTGTGCCCCAGGAGAGGATCCCCTTATGCAGGCCTCCAGTAGTGCCCCCAGTAGTGATCCCCCTATGCAGTGCCCCTTATACAGTGCCCCCCAGTAGTGGTCCCCCCTGTGCAGTGCCCCTTGTGCCCCCAGTAGTAAGCCCATTATATAGTGCCCCCATTAGTGGTATCCCCTATGCAGTGCTCCTTATATAGTGCCCCCAATAGTGGTAACCCTTATGCAGTGCCCCTTAAATAGTGGCCCCAGTTGTAGTCTCCCCCCTATGCAGTACCCCCAGTATTGCCCTTTTTATAGAGCCCCCAGCAGTGGTCCCTCGATGCAGTGCCCCCCAGTGGTAGTCCCCTCCCCCCTATGTAATGCCCCTAGTAGTAGTCCCCTCCCCCTATGCAGTGCCCCTAGTAGTTGTCCCCTCCCCTTGTAGTGCCCCAAGTAGTAGTAGTCCCCCCTTGTAATAGTAGTCCCCTATTGTAGTGCCCCCAGTAGTAGTCCCCCCAGTTGTAGTCCCCCCATTGAAGTGCCCCCAGTTATAATCCCTAGTAGTGGTCCCCCTTTGTAGTGCCCCCCCTGTAGTGCCCCCAGAAGTGATCTCCCCCTTGTAGTACCCCCAGTAGTGTTCTCCCTCTTGTAGTGCCCCCAGTAGTAGTCCCTCCTTCTTGTAGTTCCCCCAGTCCAGTAGTGGTTCCCCCTTTGTAGAGCCACCAGTAGTAGTATTGCCCCCAGTAGTAGTAGCTCCCCCTTGCAGTGCCTCCAGTAGTAGTTCCCCCTTGTAGTGCCCCCAGTAGTAGTCCCCCCCAGTTGTAGTCCCCCCCTTGAAGTGCCCCCAGTTATAATCCCCAGTAGTGGTCCCCCCTTGTAGTGCCCCCCCTGTAGTGCCCCAGTAATGATCTCCCCCTTGTAGTACCCCCAGTAGTGGTCCCTCCCTCTTGTAGTGCCCCCAGTAGTAGTCCCTCCCTCTTGTAGTGCCCCCAGTAGTGGTTCTCCCTTTGTAGTGCCCCCAGTAGTAGTCCCTCCCTCTTGTAGTGCCACCAGTAGTCCCACCCTTGTAGTGCCCCCAGTAGTAGTAGTCCCCCCCTTGTATTGCCCCCATTAGTAGTAGTGCCCTCCTTGCAGTGCCTCCAGTAGTGGTTCCCCCCTTGTGGTGCCCCCAGTAGTGGTCTCCCCCTTGTAGTGCCAGCCTCCCCCCCAGTAGACACACGTAGTAAAAAAAATAAAAAAACACTTACCTGAATCCCCGCTCCCGCCATCCGCTCCTCCGTCTGTCCTTCCCGGGCATTATGGGAGAGACGCCATATTATGTCATGACGACTCTCCCATTGCCCACTGCGGGAGCCGGAAGATGGAGCGGCTCCTGCAGTGGGCACAGCAGCAGCTAATGAGAGTCTGACAGACTCTCATTGGCTGCTGATCAAAACAAACACACAGCTGCAGAGCCGGCGGCTGTGTGTTTGTCACTTTTGTAGCGCTGACCGAACTCCGTCCGGTCAGCGCTACACACGCGGTGCAGTCTGTGTCACAGTGACACAGACTGCCCGCGGCCCGCATGACGCTGCGGCCCGGGGTGCACATGGCACCCTGCCCCCTGGCCCAGCCTGCCACTGGGAGCAGCTGTCCCGCAATCGAAGCAATACAGAATTGCTTTGTTGAATTTGTGCAGGCCGCAGATAGATACATAATTTATGTGGGGCCAGTCGATGTTAATTATGCATAGGCCCCAATGGAAGAAGGTGAAGATAAAAGTTAAATTAATCATGTTGTGCAAAGTCAAAACAACATTTCTATTGTGGATTAGGTGTTTTAAAACTAACACAGACCTCACATAACCTTGGTGGCCTGGGAACCTCTTCTGCACAATGCACAAAGCTACCACTCTTTTCCAATCCTGCCAGGCTGACATGTTAATAATGAACACAATGTAGGCGAGAAGGCAGGTTAGTGACACTGTGTTAACATTCATCAAACTCTGCTTTTCTCGTTGCAGATCAAATTGTGTGTTAAATAAGTCATGTTGCGAAAGTAACCTGCTAAATGTACTGAAAATAGAACCTCAACTCTTTAGTTGCAATGTTCTTTAAAACTGAACTGCAGAGTCCTAGCTCTACTTATGTATTAAAGGCTCTGAAATCACATAATAAATACAGTAACTGCAAAGTAATGGTGTCGATTTAATGTGTGTGTTTCTTTTCAATCAGAACAAATACAGCATTTTCCCTGAAAATGGCCACTTGTACCCAGGGCACCCACTTATTCAGTTTTATTTTTGTTTCTGCAGATAATGGCTTGAGGATCACAACCCTATGAGCAATTGCTTGACAAGTAAAAGTTGAACTATTAAGGAGGTTTCATCTGTAATTTAATACTGTAAGTTTAACTCTCTCTGCATTGGCGTATCTATAATGGGTACACCCCTGGATCCAGGGGTTCCCAAACCACACACGCTGCACTGATTTTTTCAAAACTTGCCTCAACAGAGTCCCATGTCGGCAGCGCCATTTCTCTGGAGACCTCCACCATGTACAGTAGACTCTGGCACAGCACTAAAGTCTACTAATTCTCAGAGTATACTGTGCAGCCAGGTAGAGAGGAGGGGGCCCCAGACAGAGATTGCACATGGGCCCCCATCCTCTCTCAATATGCCCCTGCCTTTTTGTATCTTCCATCACCCAACATGGTATGGGGTAATCACTAGACACACGTGTCATGGTTCCGATTGAAAATTATTACTTTTTTTGTCTATAGTCAGTTAATAATTTTATTCTTAGGTGACTGGTTATATACTAAGCTGCCTTCACCATACAGTAAACCATTATTAAAGCAGTGCTTGGGCATAGCAATCAATGAACCTGTACCCAAGAAGCTGGCGGACAGACAGGATCAGAGTCACTGGTAGGAACAGAGGGCATGATTCAGAGGTGGATGGATAGGCAGCAGAAGTTGCAACTTTGTTGCAGCCGCTACTGTGAATTTATGATAAAGCTGCAGCTGATGAGCTATCTACTTAGATGCCCAAAAGCTGTGGCTCTACTCTGCCATCGTACGCATTGGCCACACCATTATATTTCTGAGCAACCTTGTCTTTTAAAGCATACCCTGACACCAGCATGCCTGCTGATGCCAGCACCTTCCCATCACCACCGAGGAACATCCATCAAGATGCATGCTCATTGTGTCCCGGACGCATGCACAGATGTAGAATGTCAGGGGGTTGCGCCTGATGTTTTACATCCATCCACCTCTAAATCATGCCCAGAGTCACTGGTAGGGCATGAGAGAAAGAAGAACATAGGTGCTAGGAGGAGAGAATGATGGAAGAGGGCTCTGTTCCTGAGGGCTTACAGTCTAGGGGAAATGGGTTTAACAAGGAGGATCAACTGGGACAGAGAGTGGGTGGGTGGTCAGTATGGTTGAATATTGAGTTACGGAGAGGACTGAAAGACTTACAGATCATTTTGAATGTTTGGACACAGGTAGAGAGTGAAACAGTTAGAAGGATGGTGATGCCAACACAAAACAGTGGGGGAGGTTAATGAGATTTACAGCAGCATTGATAATAGATTACAATGGAGAGAGGTTGATCAGAGGAATGCCAGATAGGAGGAGTTTGCTGTATTCCAGGGAAGAAATGACAAGTACATGTAAGACTGTTTTGGTGGAATCCATGATGAAGAGAGACACCTCACTCTAGAGCAGATGTTTATTATATGCCTCCTATTAGTGACAAAGCTAATTTTCTTAACCATAGTAATGCCCTACTTAGTATTATGCCCCATAGTAGTGCCCTACTTTAATTTTATGCCCCATAGTACTTATGCCTCATACCACACAGTACCCCCATCATATTATGCCACTTTGAAGTCCTGCCAGTACACAATATGCCACACAGTGCCCCCAGTACAAATGATGTCATGGTATTCCTGTACCATGACATAATCCTACACAGTGCCCCCAGTCACATTCACAATACACCACACTGTAGTTCATATTATGCCACTTTTAGTGCCTCCAGTTTATATTATGCCACACTTGTGTCCCCAGTCCATATTATTAAACCTATAATTATTATTACGCTAATAAAAAACCTTTTATTAATTTGTTTATATTTTTAATATTGTTTTCAGAAATGGCAGAAATATCAGTCGGAACTAGAATCAAAAAACATATTTAATTACATACTAAATGTATCTGAATAATGTACAAAAGCATAGCTAATAATAAAACATTATATGCCTTCAATTAATATTATTATACTAGGCTAATACCAAAATACAAATATAAAAACTACAGCAGCAATGCAACATATAAAAAAGTGTCATGATTTCATTAATTGCCTCATGGTATTCAGGGGGGGGGTGTCAATATTTTTGGGTTTCACTGACGTGTTATGCCTCTCACCACCGGAGGCTCTCTCAAAGAGTCCATATTATGCCACACTGTACTGCCCTCAGTTCATAATATGCAACAATGTAGTGCCCCCAATTCATTCCATGCAACATTACAGTGCCCCAGTTCATATTGTGCCACATCACAGTCCTGCCCAATTCATATTATGCAACCCTAAAATGCCTCCAGTTCAGGTTGTGCCACATCAAATTACCCCTATTCAGATTATGCCACATTACAGTACCTTCAGTTCATAATTTGCCACATTACAGTGTCCCCAGTACATTATAACATCAACTAAACACACACACCCCTTACCATTATCATATCTATTACAAACATCACTCACTGAAAATTAAATGTCATGTCATTAGGCAGCCTTATCCTACATAGAAGTCTGGTAAGAGAATATATCCCAATGACCCCTGATGTTGTCTCACCTTATTAGCTGATCATGACGCTTCAAGTGTTCCATCCATATTGGCAGCTTTTAAAGCTTACATGATAGTCCTAATATTGCAGGGTTGAGAAGATTGCATTTTACAGGGAATGCAAAAACAGAGTAGTAGGGGATGGAGATCAACCAGCTCCCACCTGAGGGTAGTTCATAATGCAGGAAATTCCACTTTGATTGGAGATCTTCTTAATTTCAGCACTGTGTCCCATTCTGGGACAGTCCTAATTTAGGATCTCTATTCCCCCTCCCCCCAAAACTCACTCCACAAAGACAGTGCCGGCTCACTATTTACAGTATCTCAGCTGTGTCTATGAGGGTGAAGCAGGACCAGGGAAGGCGGATTATTAGTGTGGAGCTTTACTGGGATAGAGAGAAAAAGAGACCCTCATCTATATGAGAGCTGATGAGTCTCTCTTTTCAGGCCAGCCAACTGGCAGGACCCAATTACTTAGTTACATTATAGCTATGACCATGGGCAGCAGCATTAGTGTTTTTTTTTCTATAGGTATGTTGATGAAAAAAGGAAGGTCAGAGGAGAGAAAGTGGAAGAGCCAAAGTTATCTATGAAGGCATATCTGGCCATATCAGGAAACACCTTTTTTTGTAAAAATAATATTGATAAATAGGGCCCTATATCCAAAGGCTGTTACAAACCTCAGATAAATCTATGTGTGATTTACAAATAGGTGCAACAAATAAAAAAAGAAGAGATGTAATGCAACTAAAGAATATATGAATAATTAACTATATAAACATGGAGTCAGATGAACCTTTAAAATGCATTTAAACATCTAAAAAGCATCTTATTCAATACATAGCGGTCAATCCAAATAGGTGCGAATTGCAAGTAGCGAGTTTGTTTCTTGAAACTCGCAGACTTTGCATCAATATGAGAATTCTCCAATCCAATTAAAAATACCTATTCACACTACTCGCAGCAGAATGATGCGAATTGACTGCCAAATGAGATTTGCGAGAAATGCATGAAAAAGTGGGGAGACCACCCTGGAGCCCCCAAAATGGATAATTTCGTTAGCAGGACCATATAGAAGGCTTTTTGTGGGCATTAAGAAGGTACTGTAGGTTTTTAAATGGTGTCAAATTGATGATTTGTGCTTTTTTAAATGATAAAGAAAAATTTTTTCATTAAATCTCAAATTAATTTAAAAAAAAAATGGAAAAGAAAAAGTAGGAAAAATTTGATTTTGGGGTACTTTGAGGGCACCTTGAAATTTTTTTAATTTGTTTATAAAAAACAATTATTTTTCAATTAAAAAATATTGTAATTAAATTTGGGGTGCCCAAACTAATGAAAAAGTTGATTTTGGCTTAATTTGAGGACTTTTTTTTTTACCCCAAAAATGACAAGTAATTATTCAGCTAATTGAGCTAATTGGAATCTTCCAATTGCCTAATTAGTCATTGGGGCATGGGGGGTTGGTCCAAGGGGTTCAGCACAGTGCCTCGACATTTTAACCTTATAATAAAGATTTTCCTTTCCATCTCTCACCCTCAAGGAGGTGCGAATGGAAAAATGCAAATGCAGTCTGACTGATTCAGTGTGAGTTGCTAATTGGATTGCAAAATTAATTCAGTAAGCGAATTCGAAGAGAAAATAGCAACTCGCACCTCGCAATTCGCACCTAATTGGATTCACCCCTTAGTGTCTACATAGACATTTTCAGCATAAACATGAAAAACGACAGTTATCTTCTAAAGCAGTGGTTCTCAAACTCGGTCCTCAGAACCCCACACAGTTCACGTTTTGCAGGTTACCCAGCAGGTGCACAGATTTAATCATTACTCACTGACACATTTTAAAAGGTCCACAGGTAGAGCTAATTATTTCACTTGATTCAGCGTGGAGACATGGAAAACATGCACTGTTTGGGGTCCTGAGGACCGAGTTTGAGAACCTGTGTTCTAAAGAGATACAAATCTACCAACATAATGCTTGTTTTTTTTTTTACCAATCATGGCAACTACAGTTGTAGTTGTGTGATGAGAAGAATAAGTACAGTAACAACTAGTGGGGCTAGACGGACTCTCAAAGACCTTCTTTAAAAAGCCATGTTAATTGTTGGAGTTTATTATAAATATTTTGATCATCATTCTTAGTGCTTAGAGTATGCATCTGCATTTTCCTTTTTTTCTGCATTAGAACTACTAGTCTCAGCATACTTGCGCATCTTATTATGTTTAAATTAGAATGTGCAGCCCAGACCGCCTCCACCTTTTTCCTCTGTACTGTATATGTGTATTTAAGGTACACTTGAAGGTGAGACCCTTACTCCTGGGCTAGCACTTCTTCCATCTGCCCCAGGCGATTTTAATTAGTATTTGTCCTGAAGTACACACATTTGAATTGGCAATATTAAAGGTAAGTCATAGATAAATGTCTATGTGTCAATATTAGGGATGTCAATGACCCACCTGATTCACATTGATGAGGTAGGTAAGCAAATATTATTTGGCCAAACGTACTAAGAACCTTGTGTTAATTGTTGGAGGTTTGTTGTGAAATAGTTTGATAGCTGTCATCACAGACCCTGGGTTCATAACATTCAAGGGGTCACTTAGGAAGAATCTGTATAACTTACTCTGATATAAACATTTTGGAAACTTAAGCTGGGGACCTTGTATAGGCATTTGGGAAAAGGAATTATCCAGAAAGTTTATTATCATCAGCGCTGAAAGAATCCAGACCCCTTAACAGAGAAGAACTATTACTTTCAAAAAATGACAACTATAAATGAATAAATCCAAGGGGAAGATAAAAAAAAGATCCTGGTTGCCCACACTTTATCTCTAAATAAAATGAATCTTCTTGGGAAATATAAAGATCATAACTATAAATGCCCTATCTTATTTCAGATTCTATTCTTAAAAATAATATTCCAAATAGTCCTTCAGTGATTTTCAAGAAATCAGAGAATCTTAAGAATCTTTTGGCTCCCAGCTTTTTTAAGGTTATCACTGCAATACAAAATTTTAATGTAAATAAGTATAGTGGTTGAAACACTTGGCTACCCATGAAGCCCAAGGGAAGGCATAAATATGGTTTGGGAATCTGCCTTACTTGCAATTACTGTATATTGTAAATAAAGTGTTGTCCTAGACCACAGGGATTAGCTATCATGTTAAATCTTTCATAAATTGTTACACCTCATACTATATATTATTTATTTGTTGGAGTTCAGTCATCACCTCCAATATGTAGGTAGATCTACAAGAGCTTTAAAATTATATTTTTATAGCATAAAAGTAATGCACAGAAGAATAGCCTACACCAGTGGATCCCAAACTTTTTTGAATCACGGCACCCTAGTATATCAGCATAGTTTTCACGGCACCCCTAAGCCAAAAGTTTGATATTGAGAAATTCAGAAAAAAAAATGTAGTGAAGTAGTACAATGGAGTAATATGTGCTTACCTGTCATCCTTAGGTTCAGTTATGAAGGGTTCCACTTCTGTTTGTCCATATATTTACATTATATTGACCACAAAGAATTAGATTTGGTGTTGGACCAACAACCTGAGGGACCCCTGCAAGTGTCCCAAGACAACCCACGGTGCCGCGCGCACAGTTTGGGAACCACTTTCCTACACAGTATTTAAAAAAAATGTTCTCTAATACATTATAATAATCCTTCAGAGACTGCAGTGATGGACATAGAGTTAATTCCCCCTACTGCCAGAGGTGGAGATTGATTTAGAAACCTGTGTTTTTACATGAGAATTACTGGATGCATTCTTTAAGGACCCTCCGTCTTTAGGGACTTAATGAGTCCATAGAATTTGATTTGTGATCTGTAAAATTGTGTTTCTAGATTTCTTTTCCAACATATTTAATTGTACACCTTAGGTTATTAGTCGGTCAGTCTGACTCTAGTTAAAAGTGCCGTGTCCCCAAAATGTCTAACTTTTCTACTTCTACCCCCATTCCCAAATATTGTTGCTTAAATTAACTATCAAGGGATACACCTTTAGTTTTCTGGTGTTAATTTTATTCCTAGCGCATGTATATTGGTATCCGATAATAATATGTAAACCTCTGTCTTTTAAATATATTTTTGGACAAGCTCTTTATGGAACAACTATATTGAGTTCGTTTTACCTTTTGTTTAAAATTATTATGGATCTTTGGAGTTGAACATCTATTATTATACACATTCATTGCAATTCAGTGTCAATATTAACAATCATTAAAGATTGTTTGGCGGCTTTCTTGTAGACTATTCTGCTCCGTGTACAGAACACATAATTTGTCCATGACCCCATTCGCTTTTGGAATATGCATATATATTTTAAATTTATAGTTAATAATCTACTTTTCTTCAGCAGAGCTGTGCTGATTATACAGTATGTTAGATCTCCGCTACATTGAGAAATTGTTCTTATTGTGACTCTTTATTCAACTTATAAAAAAATACTAAATGTACAAAATTGATTAAAGTACATTTTTAAGAAAAATATATATGGACTGGTTAAGGTTTTAAAAGGTGTCAGTGAAACATGCATTTATCTTAATGGCTCAGCCCATTTATTTAGGTTTCATTTTTGATTGGTTTATATATTTTCTTAGGTTAATTATTGTGCATTGACATACTTTTAATACTTGAGTCAGATGGACTTTAAATATGTGATAATTGTTATATGGTTTACTGAAAGCAGATTTACATAGCACAGCTTGATTCAGTAACTGGATTCGTAGTGATCTTTACACAAATTTGACTGCTGAACTATCTTTCACATTTAAGGAATAATTGGTGACAACATTTAAATCAAGCAATTATTCATTGCTTTACTGTACTCTGACAATGAAATGTGTTATGTGATGATACGCGTTACAATTTTGGTGTACAATTACTACAGATGGCTGTATTTTATGTCCCTCATTACATTATTTGACCAATTTATATGGACATATTGCCAGCCAGGGCCGTAACTAGGGTGGTGCGACCTGTTCCATGGCACAGACAGGGGGCGCTGTTTGGCCCCGTCAATTTTTCTGTTTATTATCATTCTCACTTGTAACCTCCTCTTCTTTTATCCCCAGCATGACCTGGCCTCCCCTATCTCTTCCCTGGACCTTCCCCATGAGGCCATGGCCCTTTTTCAGGTGCACTCTTATGTCCCTATTTTAAAAAAATGGGAGGGTGCCAATGCTCTCTCTGGCAAAGGGCACCAAAAAGTCTAGTTACGGCTCTGTTGCCAGTATTCTCTTATACTGTAGCTTCAGTAAGCAATACAAGTGCTGATAATTTTTGCTGCCTGACTTCCCGAGATATGGCATCGGTGAGAGGACTGAAGACTTATGAATAACGATGAGGACACTCCTAATTTAAGAACTTTTTCCTGGCTCATTCACATCACACTATAATTACCCCGGGCATTATCAGCTGGTTTGCGCTATGTCCACAAAGGGTTGTATGGGACTGTGTTTTATTACACTATAATTTCAGCCTACAGTATATGCAGTTCAAATTAAACAACTAGTTGTCATGACTGATTCTAGCAGTGAAAATCAATTATCATAGTATTAGAAAAGATTATTGAGATAGTGGCTGCAACTCAACTGGAAACCCGTCGATCAATCCATGATATTTATGATCCATTCCATTCAGGAGAAGACATAACACTAAAACTGCCCTGGTACGTGTACTTAATAATCTGATAACAAGAAGCAGGGATGATTGTTCAATATTAATCCTTCTAGATCTCTCTGCAGCATTTACTACCATGTACCATGGGATTCTACTTGAGCTGAAAAATTTCTGTGGACTGGATGTCACAGTCCTTAGCTGGTTCAAATCATTTCTCAACAGCAGGTCACAGAGATTTTCTTCTGGAGTATACTCATTGTCACCAGTGCCACTGCCATGCGGAGTTCCACAAGATTCTATATTATCTGACATGCTTTTGCGATATACAGTACATGCTACCATCAGATGTCATGGCCTGGTCTACCAATGCTATACAGATGACATACAACTGTACCTGTCCTTTGCTCCAGGTACTAAGAACCCAATAATAAACCTAAATGGCTGTCTAACTGAGCTCCAGGAGTGGATGAGAGCAAGTTGGCTGCAACTGAATTCTGATAAAATAGGGGTATTATGATAGGAGCTCACCATCAAAAGGACAAGAATGCAGCATAGCCAACCAACTGGTCTTACATTTTGGGGTTAAAATTACAAGACACTGAGCATGTGTGGAATCTTAGTGTTGTCCTGGAGGGTGGCTTGATACTTAAATATCAGCCACAATCAAGTGTTTGTTCTTTCACCAGAGGAACATAGCCAGAATCAAGCACTTAATTCTCAGAGATCTGCCAAAATCATACAAACATTTGTATCTTCATGCTTAGACTACTGCAATGCCCTCTGTCTGGGTCTCCCAGCAAAATAATTGTGCCATTTGTAGTTGGTGCAAAATGAAGTTGCCAGGCTGTTAACTAACCAGTCCTGTTCCAGCCACATAACACCCATTATCCAGTCCCTTCACTTGCTGCCTATAACATGGATAATTGACTTTCAAAGTCCTAACCAACTGTTGCTAAAGTTTGGAGTTTAAATATTGTTTTCATTTCTGTGCGGGCTACTTTGCCCTCTATATTTCTATCTCTCATGTTGGTCTTATATGTTGAAGTCCCATGATGTATGGGTAATGAGGTCTTTCATGATGTTCCTTATATGCTCCCGCAGATGAGTTTTGAGGATCTGGATGTCCTACCTATATAGGCTTTATCGCAAGAACAGACTATCATATAGACCACATTGGTGGTGTTGCAGGTTAGGAAGTCCTTAATTTTGAAATTTATACCATTCACCTGGATTTCTGTATACAGTACTTAGTAGTGCCGGTTTGTATTTGTTTGCAGACTGGGCAGTTGCTGCATCTATGAAATCCTTTTGTTCTAATGGGATTCAGTGGTTTGGTGGTCAAAGCACTCCTTACTAAATTGTTTTTTAGATGGGCTGCCCTTCTGTAGATAAATCTGGGATAACTGGGAATGATATTTCAAGTAACAGGATTTTTGCTAAGAATGTGCCAATGTCTTTTTATTATAGATTCAAATTGTTTGTGACTAGAATCATATCTTCTCAGAAAGAACCATTGGTGTTCCGTGCTGTTAGTTGTTAGATTTTTTTTGTTTTGATGTGAGTAGAGTGGATCTTTCTGTGTTGAGAGAAGAAATGGCTGCTTTATCTAGATCTTGTTCCTTATAACCTTTTTTAAGGAAAGTTTCTTCAGTATTTTAATCTATTCTGAATATATATTATCTTCACTGCAATTGCACCTGATCCTGGTGAATTGACTTTTTGGGATGCCTTGAAGCCAGTTGTGATGGTGTTCGCTATGCGTAGGAATGTAATTGCGAGTATCTGTTTCTGATATGTCATGGTATGTATGGTTTGATTTTACACATAGATGAGTAGATCTAAGAAGTGGATTTCTTTATTGCTTTTGTTGAAAGTACGGTAATTTAGATATTCTTGTTGTTAGTGCTAATTTTTTCACAGAAGGCATCCAAAGTTTCTTATGTCCCTTTCCAGATGAATATAATGTCAACGACATACTAGCTCCATTTAAATAAGATGATTTTATGTGCTCCTTCAGAATAAATTTGTTAAGTTCCCACTATACCGTGAAGAGGTTTGCGTAAGTGGGTGCAAAATGAGTTCCCATCGTGGTACCCCTTCATTGTAAATAATAGTCACCTTCAAAAAAGAAGAAATTGTTTTACAGAATGAACCTGATGGAATCTTTAATTACATTTTTTACTGCGATGGTAAAATCAGTGTGTTCTATGAACCAGGTGATCACCTCTTCTCCATGATTGTGTTCTATTATAACATATAATGATGTCACATCTGCATTGACTAAAAACATATCTGGTTCCCATGTAATGTCTTGAAGGTTATTTATGGTATCTCCAGTGTCTTTGAGGTATGATGTGTTTTTACTTACCAATGGTTGTAATAGGTGGTCAATGAAAGCTGAAAGATTGGACTGCCGGTTCCAGTGATGATTGGTCTCACAGGGGATGTTGTGAGATTTGTATGGACTTTTGGGAGTACATAAATGGTGGGAGTAATAGGGTCCTCAATGTTGATGAAACTGTATTAGTCTTTTGTGATTCCTCCCACTTCTAGGTGTTTATTAATATGTTTTTGAAAGTTGTTTTTGATTTTGGTAAAGGGGTTGTTTTTCAGCTTCTGGTATGTGTTATTGTCTGACAACTTACTTAGAATTTCTTTCTTGTAATCATCCTTATTATAAATAGCAATTCTACAGCCCTTGTCGCAGGGCTTTATGAAAATTTTGTCATCATCTCTCAGACTTATGATTGCCTCTAGTTCTTTTTTATTAAGGTTCCATGTAATGTTTTTTCTTCTTTTTTTGACTGTTTTGAAGTCCTCGATAGTAGATTTTTGGAATGTTTCAACAAAGTTGCCTTTTACATGTGTAGGATTGAAATGTGACTTTTTCTTAAATTTGGTGAAGGCATATTGGGATGTAATGTCTTCCAATGAGTTATTTTCCTTTTTATGTATCTCAAAAAAAATTTTGAGAGAGATTTTCCTGATGAATTTGTGTAGAAAGATACATTTTCTAAAAATCATCAGGTAGAGACATTGGTGCAAATTTAAGGCCTTTTTTTGAGTACTCCTTCGATGTCTGTGAGGGATATTGAGCTTACGTTAAAGATGACTCTTCTTTCTTCTGTCTCAGGTGTGATGTGTCCTTTGTTAATTGATTTCATAAGTCTGGATATGCCAGCACTTTTGCCTCTCTAATTTTTTTATTTTTCTTTATTTTTGTTTTATTGGAGATCTTTATCATCTTCCTTTTTGGTCCAGTCTTTCTTTGCGAAAAGGAGACCTTGGTCTTGGGAGTGTACTTGGCTCTATGTTCTCCAGGGGTGTTGACGGTACTGGTGTGGTTTGTCTGTTATATTCTATTGGAGTTTTTGGAGTGGGCCATCCATCTAAGGTCCAATTACCTCGATGGGATTCTCTTCTATAGTTCTTATATTTTGGGGTGTAAGATCTGTCTCTTCTATTATACTCCTCAGGGGGAGAGAGGGACCATTCTCTCCTATGGGAAGGGAAATTATATTTACCGCCCCTAGGATCTTGTTGGTGTGGTTTGTGTTCATGCTTCCTTAATTGTTTTGTGTATTTAAATCTATCATTTATTCATAAATGCCCTTGTGTGATTTGTCCGGTTCGGTTAAAATTGTCTGAATATCTTGTCTGTTGCATTTGATGGGGTCTTCAGTCATACTGACTTCTTATGTTTGGAAGTCTTCTTTCTCTTTGAAAGACATTAGTTTCCCATTATGAGAATCTCCAAGGGTCTTGATGATAGCGAGTAGTAGCATTGTTGTGTGGGGTGGGGATTCACTCGTTATTGGCAATACTTCCAGTGTACAATTGTGTGTCCTGTTGGGCAATGGATTCCTGTTCTTAGAGGATTTTGTGATAAAAAATTTATAATAATCAAAATCATTCACTTTTGTTTTCTTTTTTGAATGATGAGGTCCATTAGGGAGAAGGGGCAAAAGTCTTATATTTTAGACCAACTCCTAGTAAATTCCTTTGATGCATCAGTGAACGAAAGATGTTTCTCCTTTCTCAGGCCTTTAGGTATGACTTTTTCCACTTGGTATTTTTACAAGGTGGCCACTTCCCACCATAATTTATTTTCTTTGATCAGCCATTCATCCATTCGGGGCATGGCTGTTTCAAGATTTCCATCATTCATTTCGATCGCATCTGAATTTAAATTTCTGGACAAAGCTTCTTTTATTTCTTAGTTTCTTCTGTAAAGTGGTTTAACATGATGCTGCCTAACAAATCCCTGCTAGGGTGAAGTGATACAATAAAAAGCAGTGTTTAAGGTATAAGGATAGCTGCTTCTCTGGGTATAGCAAGCCTATATGACAAGTGGTTTCCCTACTGAAACCTAGCGAGTCAAATGTAGAAATGAATAGCTGTCATATGAATTGGCGCTTTCATAGATGCGGCAACTGCTCAGCCTGCAAACAAATAAAAAACAAAACTATTAAGTATACAGACATCCAGGTGAATGGTATCAATTTCAAAATTAAGGGCTTCCTAATCTGCAATACCACCAATGTTGTCTATCTGATAGTCTGTTCTTGCGATAAAGCCTACATAGGTAGGACATCCAGATCCCTCAAAACTCGTCTGGTGGATATATAAGGAACATCAGGAAAGGCCTCATTACCCATAGTTTATCCGTACATTTCAGATTCAACATCAATGCTCCCTGGCCTCCATTAATATTTCATGGGACTTCAACATATAAGACCAACATGGAGAGATAGAAACATTGAGGGCAAAGTAGCCCGCACAGAAATTAAAACAATATTTAGACTCCAAACTCTAGCACCAGTTGGTCTTAACCAAGATTTTGACATAAAATGGTTTTTGTGATCTTATTGTTTAGTTTTTAATTTCACTGAGTGATTTGTGTATTACCATTACTGTTCTTATCATGCCATTTTAATAATTCATGCTTTTATTTTCCCATATCTTGGAGGTCTCCCTTCTCTCACTGCCATCACATCGCAATCATAGGGCACTTTGCAGTGTTGAGATATATATATATATATATATATATATATAAAAAAGGAGAGACCCACCATGGATTTCAAACACTTTTAACACCTAAATGCTATTAATGACCATAACAACGATTTATCTATATCACCTTAAATAGATTCAGTGCCGACTAATACAGTTAAGCACTGTTCCTGATTATATCACTTTTGACTTGAGAACACAACAAGATGACCGCCACCTCAAGTGAAGACATTCCAGGCACACACATGGACTGCCTGCTACATATAGCAAACAGTCTCCCATACTGACATTACCTCCGGCATTTGAACCCGGAAGTATGCGACGACTGGGAGCCTGGACCAATGAAGTGGACCCTCAAACCAACAAAAAGAAACGTGGGCACAGTTGAGTATATGCCTTGACAAAGAGACCAGCAGCATCTCGAAACGCATCAGAATATTCCCTGTGCTATCTGGACCTCCTGTCCAGTGATCATAATGACCGCATCTGGTAAAGCCTATAGGAGCCTCATGCAGGGTAAACTGGTTACTCTGAATGTTTTTCTTTCATCACCTGCGGCTCCTCTCCACCTCTTGCAGTAGGATTTTTCATATTTCTGGACATTTGCTGTGTCATTGCAGAACCATGTTAATTAATATGAAAAACCTATAGCCATGTGTTTGTGTATTTAACAAACTGTCTCACATTTCATTGTTGTATAGTGTGAAAAGCTTTCTCTACTACAGTTGCTACTTGTCTCTCAGTATATACAATGCTAACTAAGATGAGACCCCTATAACTACTGTTGTTATTAAGACCCCTACAACTACTGTTTGTATTAAGGGAACTGCATGACAGCATCCCTCTGCCACATTTGTGTGTGTTTCACCTTATATGAGGAATATTGGAATAAGTTCTGTTTATTTTAGACAGCTGGCAGTAATATCTCTTGTCAGCTATATATCCACAGATACTGTATATGCACTTTCCTCTATTTGACAATAAGCGTTTTATATCTATCAACTTTCAAGTATTGCTGGAACTGTGGGCCTGATTCAGACCCGGACGCTGAGCCGCGTTTGCTCGCAGTCAAATGGGCTGGGTATGCAAATTCTGCGATCGCACTGTGTGGCGTAAGGACGCCCTCTATGTCTTAGAGAGCGATGGCAGTAAGCGAACGCAGGTGTATAAAGACGCCCACTTTCCTTTCTTAACACGTCATCTCCAGGAATTGTAGGATTAATTGGTAACATCAAGAGCCATCGGAGCTGCACGCAGCGCTTGAGGTATCCCCTACCCCGCCGCAAGCAATGCGAGCAGTGCTGACTGAAATACAACCAGATGACGTGTACAATGAGGCCTCCATGCTAATGATGCACGCCCTTTAAACACTGTTTTGACACCCAGACACGCCTGCGTTTGCAGCACCACTCCCCCATTCACAAGCACCTTCCCCTGTTACCATACACAAATGCCACTGTCACTCAAGGTAGCGCTCAGTCTTTGTGCTACGAGCGCATGATTCCCGATCGCAGTGACTGGCTCGCGCACTGCAATGCATACGCACAATGCGAACCATTGGCAGCTACGAGCGAACGCTGCTTAGCGTCCGGGTCTGAATCAGGCCTTGTGTTTTTAAATAATCGCACCTTATTGTTATTTGCTTATCCAAATTCTATTTGCTTGTAATGGATATCTATTTTTTTTACTGTCTATTGGACAACATTTTGTTGGTTTACTGGGCAGCGCCAATTAATACGACATCTATTTATTTCTACATTATTTATTATCAGCCTATATTCGTTTTATAAGTGATTATTTCAGTGAGCACAACCATATCATGTTTATTATATTGCACCCTCCACAACAGAAAATATTTTTGAAGTCTTCCTCGTGTAGTTGCCTTCAGGATGCACTAAAACTTGGATGGAGTCCCTAAATCACCTTTTGATTTACAAGTGTCACAATCATGGACACCAGGGGGAAGAGCCAATAATAAATCCTATTTTAAAGAAGCCCTTATTATCCTAGTTTGCTTATCTTAATCCATGGAACATTTTTCGGTTTCTGCAGGTACAGTAATTACAATGGTCTAAGGCACAAGTTCCCAAACTCGATCCTCAGGACCCCAAACAGTTCATGTTTTCCAGGTTGTCTCACAGAATCACGAGTGAAAAAATTAGCTCCACCTGTGGATCTTTTAAAATGTGGGTGACCTGGAAAATGTGGCCTGTTTGGGATCCTGAGGATTGAGTTTGAGAACCAGTGGTCTATGTTCATCAAACATGAAGGCCAATGCCACTACATGAATATATACAGCATAATATGGAATCCATTATAAGAATGACCAAGGGATTCCATGTTCATATAACTATGGGGTCTATTTACTAAGTTGTGTTAGGAGATAATGTGAACGGTGATAAGGTACCAGCCAATCAGCTCCTAACTGCCATTTTTCAAACACAGCCTGTGACATGGCAGTTAGGAGCCGATTGGCTGGTACCTTATCACCGTTCACTTTATCTCCTAACACAGCTTAGCAAATAGACCCTATATCTCTAAAGTAATGTCATATTTAAAATATTGAGCCAAAAGTATATAGTATCACATTATACCTAAGTGTACCTAATTAAAAACACTCTAAGGGCCTGATCAGAGGTGGACGCAGTGTCGATGACGCATGCAGTTGGTTGATGTTGTAAGTCTGTGTATGCACAGCGTATGCATCCCGATTGTTACCACTCAGAGATACAGTCCAGAATTGGACATAGAGTCTGTGGATTTTCGTTGGCATACCTGGGAGGTAACAGGGTGTGGCTAAGCCAACACAGGCATGTCGTGGATGCTTCACTTAAACCGTCTACATCCAAAAACAAACAGCCGCTCACACAGGAGGCCATATTCATATGGAGAAACTGTACCTGCCGTAGGGCTGGTGCAAGTTTTTATGGTGCAACCGGTGGTGCACCGATGTGCTTCTAAAGTTGCTCCTACACGGAAATGTACTAGCTCAAGATGCTGCAAAGTGGGTGTCTCAGTTTTTATAAAATCAGCTGAGGCATTAGCATAAAATGCAGCCTGATTCTGAGTTGGATGCAGACGCATTTTCTCTGTGTGCTTGTTAATAAACTTTATGAGGGGAATTCAATTGCTTTTTACGGTGCCCAACAGAGCTATTCATTTGTGATTTCGATTGAGCGTGAGTGCCACGGGCGCCCATTATTTCTGCTCTCTCCCTCTTGAGGTGATGAGCAGAAATGTGCAAAAAGTCCAGCTTTTGGGTGCTCAAACTGTATTGTCAGCATCACTCCCAATAGTTTAGAAAGATCTAGCCACTTTATACATCTACACCCACTGCATTTGGGCATGACTTGCACTAATAAATAATGGGCACTAAAAACAAGTGAGTATCTCCCATCCCTTTAAACAGGAAATAGGGCAAGACAAAAAATGTAATCCCCCCTACATGTGTCATTAAGTTTATCTGCAGTTGTCATCATTAAAGTTGTCCATTGTTTGTCTCTCTCCCAAATAATACTGTAATATCTTGTCCCAGAGCTCAACAAAGAATCTTGTCTATTTTCAACAGAATGGCTTGGGGCAAGGAGCTATTGGCATTTTATGCATATTCCATGATCTGCCTTGGGGGCCTCTATTAAGTCAGAAGAAAAGAATAAAGACAGAGACTAGAATTCCATTTGTCAGTAATTATGACCATAAATCTAAATATATTAAAAAGACCAGTTCTAGCCATTATTCTCAAAGGGTGGCCATTATAGAAGATTGTTTATAGTTGCAACATTTTTCTCATGTAAAAGGCCACAATATTTGTAAAATATTACTCCATAATGATGATAAAAGTAATTATTATGGATCCAGTTGTAAATATTTTACTTATCTACTCCACAATTTGAATCATTTTACAGTAGGAATTGTGGATATTGCAATAGTATGATAAGTGGAGCATTTAGATAATCTTCCGTGCAATGTAAACAAATACAATTAAAATCTTATGCTATATGTGATAGTAGATGCGTAATATAGATGATAAAATGTCAGCGCTTTGGGTGTTGTAGGTCAAATGCTAAGGCTGTAAAAAAAATACTCACTAAGCCTAAATCAAATATCACATTATTTAAAATGGAAGACAAAACACAAACCCACAAGAATCTGATCACAAGCCATTTCTTTAGAAGTAAATATAATATTTCACAGTTATGTTGGAAGATATTGGAGGTAGTTAGATCCCCAACACTTACTGAGAAGAGAAGCATTTGAGTTTGAAAAAACTGATACATTGAGCCCAAGAGGCCTAAAAACTTTTCAAAAATGGAGATGATTTGATAAGTAGGGCTGTTGTTAATTTATTTGTAATGATAAGAGGAGGGTTGAATTAGACCCAATGAATTTTAAACCCAGAGGCTGTGGTTATTGGTGAATAACTTTGCATGAATAGGTTAATGTGTTGAAATTCTTGTCCTGTATTGTCTTGTACTGTAAAACACTGTGCTCTTGTTCTGCTCAATTGTTTATGTACTTTGTAAGGCACTGCGGAACCCTTGTGGTGCCATATAAATAAAGAATAATAATAATAATAATAATATATAGTTGTGGGGGAGGGGGTCAATGTGTATCACCCTGTCAGGTGTAGTGCACAGAGCAATATGAATTGCACACATATTCTACTGGGTAGGTTGGAGTTCCACCCCACTATTGCAGTTCACTTTATATTCTTATTCTGCCAGAGAGGTAAAGTCCTGTACACAAATAATTATACTTAAAAAAAAAAATATTATAATAATTATTTCTTTATTTGAGATTAACACTCAAAGGAACATAGTCATTAAGTACACATCAATGACTCCGCATATGACATTTGATGTAGAAATACATTTTTTAACATAACCTTTTGTATATTATCCACCATACACACAGATATAGATATTTATTTAGCATGAATTCTGGAGCTGGTGCTGTTGGGGTAAAATAGGTTAGTATTTACAACTCATTTACAAACACTATCATTAAGATTGCAGATTCTTTTTGCAACAATTATAAACTTTTGGAAAATATAAAAAAATCTATAAATAAACTTCACTAGAGGGTTTAGTTCATTCTCTTTCCAATTCCTAACAATATATATCCTATCACATTATACTAACTGGAATTATGCAGAATATAAGGACATTATTTCAATAACCTCTTTAACCACTTAACACTCTAATATTTTTTCCAAAAACCGCTCAGAAATTGTTGTGTTTTTTTTTTAATGATTGAATTAGGTGATTAACATCTACTGTATTTAACACTTATGCAAAACAATTTTATAAAAAAATAAAAATAATTTTAAACACAATATACCATAAAAATAGCCATATTTATGGCACATTGTGCATCAACTTGAACTTTAAACTATTTAACCATGATCAAAAAGATTCATGGAACCATCTATACAAATATAGTGGGGGGAGAGGTGGTATTCACAGGGACACAGCTGCTCCTTTTATCACATTACCCCGGCAGCTGCATAGCGGGTTTACACAGGATCAGCCTGGCTCCTTCTTCCCACTACCCTGACGGCTACAAAGAAGAGCAGCTGCCGGGTACAGATAGGAGCCGACCGCCTCCTTTTATCACATTACCCCGGCAGCTGCAGGGAACAGCCACTGGGATTACAAAGGAGCAGACAGCCTCCTTCTTCACACTACCCCAGCGGCTGCGGCCGTCAGGTTGGGGTTGCCGTTGGACTGCCCGATCACTGCTGGCCACAGTGATCAGGACACACTAGGGGAGGAGTCCCAGATGCAGGGGGGCCGGGAGGATACTACATGAAGCATAACCACCATTCAAATATGTATATACTGTACTTAGGTTTACTGCTCCTCTAATTCCAGTTCATGTTTTCTGCCATAAGCAGTCTAATTTGTTAGAAATTATGCTGTTGGATTAATTTATTTCAGAAATATGTGCACAACAGTTAACATCTGAGGGAACTGCCCCTTATAAACAAAGTTATTTTTATGAAAGTTATTTCGTGAATCTTCCTGGCCAAGGGTGGTAGTCTCTATCCACTAATGGTTAACAAATTCGGGAATGATAGTAGGCTTTCACTTGGCTTCTCCTGACATAGTGAGCTCCTATCTGTACTCTTTATAGTTCAGCTGATTTCAATCTAACAGCATCATTTGAGGGTCTTTATATGGGATCGGTATGAATGACCGCCGAACCTATCTGTTCAAATCCCGACGCAGGAAGACCAGCAGCAGTAAAGATCCCAATAGGTAAATAAACTAACTATACCTAACCCTTTTCCCCCTGACCCTAACCCTCCCTTAGGGGTACCTAACCCTAACCTCCCCCCCTAGTGCCTAAACCTAAGGCCCCCTTCCCCACAGCCTAAACCTAAGCCTCTTGGGGGAGGTGCCTAACCCTAAGCCCCCCTTTCCCTAGCCTATCCATAAGTCTCCCCCTGGAGCCCCTAACCTAACCCTCCCCCCGCAGCTGTCCGCGCCCGGCTTACCTTCGTTTGGTATGCCGGAGGCGTCAGGCTCCCGGTGAAGGGATAATGATAGGCGTCGGGATTTCGATGCCTATCATTAGTCCCTTGTCGAGATTGTCCTGACTGCATACCCTTTATATAATCTATATACTGTAACTACTCTCCATTCTGTCTCTTCCTCTTTTAAGGTGCTGGCTAACCCTGGCAAAGCCTAGGGAATCATTTCAATCATGTCTGTATACAGTATATCTGAGCATACTATAGGTCTGTAGTGTGGATTGGCAGCTAGTACTCACTCAGTACTGCTCAGGATAAGACAGGTGCTCTATCCCAAAGAGCCCCTAATCTTCCTGCTGGTCTAGTGAACAAGTGTGGGGAGGATCAGGCACAACAGCATCTCTCACTTCAGGTCCTCTTTGCAGCAGGCTCTCTCCCACAGATGCAGGACAGCATTTCTTTCACAGGATCTCAGCTGCAATTAGAGCATCTAAAAGAAATCACCTCTGGAAGTATCACCTGGTCTCTCTCTCTCTCTCTGTGCTGCACCCTCAGACCTCTGACAGCAAGGGATTTTACAGCAGGGGTGGCTTTTCCCGATCTCCGGCTTGTGGCTGACTGGTGGCTCCATTCCCCAGCAGCAGTGGCTTTCCTGACAGGAGCGAGCGGGGCACTGCAGGCATAACTCCACCTCTTTCCCTTGTCACCTCAGGTTGGAGTGCTAGACTTGCTTCAACTGCTACCTTTAGATATTGTGCCCCTCACAGCAACTGTTCTGCTCCACCTCCCCTTCAACAGCTCCGGCTGCCATAAGCACCAGAATACTCCGGGTACTCTGACAGGGAGCTCCGCTACTGAAGACCTGACAGACAGTACTCCTGCTTCACTGTCTGTCTGCCAATCTCCTCCCAGCAGCATCAGTGTTGGTCTTCCCCCTCAGACCATTACTTCAGCCTCTCCCCGACCAACTGCTGCTCAATTCCTCCTGTCATTTGCTTTACCCCCTGACACTGATTATGTGATGTATTTCTGATCTCTTGAGCAGCCGCAGAGACTGCTGAAAATGTGGTCTGTCTGTGTAATGACATACACATACACAGTAGCACGATGCACAATGTCAGACATAATATCGCGCATAGGGGTTATGTATCAAGCAGTGAAATGCATGGAGAAGTGGACCAGTGGAGAAGTTGCCCATAGCAACCAATCAGCTCCTACGTATTATTTTGCAGATTGTACTTGATAAATGCAAATTCAGGGCCTGATTCAGACCCGGTCGCAAGCGCTGAGCATTCGCAACCGGGTCGATGGTGGCCCAGAGCGCCTGCGCACGATGGAGCCGGGTCTGTCGTGCGAATGCGCGAGACCCGGATAGCGACAGGCAATCCGTCGCTCCAGGTCTCGCACCAAAGGGGGCATGCTGTTGATGTTGAGTGACAGCATGCCCTCTTTGGTGGGTGGGCCGGGGGGGTGGCTGCCCAGATGGAGGCGTTCCCATGAGAATGCCTACAGTTTGGGGGCGGCCCCACTGACATCACAAGTGACCCCACTGACATCACAAACAGAGCCGAAAGCTCTTTGGGGCTTGCGGCCATGAGACCCTACCACAAGGGTCTCGTCGCAAGCCGATGGTTGCGATAGTCTTGACTAGGGATGTGCAGGCTCGGTTTTACTCGGTTCTTATCGCCACTTTACCGCAAATTTGGATTTATTCTATTGGCTATCCAAAACACATAATAGGTGATAGCCAATAAAATGCTGTTTAAAGATCCGAGTAAAACCGAACCCGCTCACCATTAGTCTTGACCATCACGACCATCATCCTGGCTGCTCGCATTAGCTGTGGGTGGCAACCCACAGCAATGCCAGCGGCCAGGAGGCCGCTCCATAAAAAAAAAAAAAAAAAAGACGCCCTGATTCTGAGCGAGCGCTCAGTCAGAGCGTCCGGCTCTGAATCAGGGCCTCAGTGCTGATTTGGTTGCTATGGGCAACTTCTTCTCTGGTCCACTTCTCGATACATAAACCCCATAGTGGTGTATTACAAATGTGTGACTGGGCCTATTGGATTAGTAGGTGGGAGTGCAGTGTTGGTAGTGTGATGTACTGACTGGTTTGTACAGTGCTGCACCAGTATCACCAGGTTCAGGTGTGTTCGGATTGCTTTGGTGGCCGATTTCCCCGTGTCAGATAGGACACGCCGTGACAGAGAGGCAAGCCTTAATTCCCCTTTTGCAGACACAATGACCAGTCAGGAGGGAAGGTGCAACGCAATTTTATTATTTGTTAATATTTAACAACAAACGACAGGAGATATTTACCATATACAGATGGAATGAAATTAATTACACTACTCAATGACAAGGTATTTATTTATTACCTCCCCGTCATCTACCGGTGACCCCAGCTGGCAAGCATGTGAAACCAACAAGAACCACAATTCCTGCAGAACTTTACTAAAAAAACAAATGAGAGACCTAAAAATGAATCCTGCTGGTCTAGCTTGAATCAATGGTGCTCCGGCAGTCTATAGCTGTGAAATACAGTCTGTGTTAACGCTCCCTTTTTGCTGACAAAAACGTGGGAAAAAAGACATGCAGGTTAGGCTTATATCAGTAGTGCACCAGCAGCCCATAGTTTAAAAATACAGTCTGTGTTAACGCTCCCTTTTTGCTGAGGAATAACGTGGGAAAAATACACATGCAGGCCAAGCTTGTACTTGTAGTTCTCCAGCTGTAATGGCTAACAGTTCATGCAGAGTAAATGGCCCAAGCTCAATAAAGCACATGAAATTTAGGCTGGTACTTGTAGTTCTCCGGCTGTAATGGCTAATAGTTCATGCAGAGTAAATGGCCCAAGCTCAATATTGCACACGCAGGTTAAACTGGCACTTGTAGTTCTCCAGCTGTAACGGCTAACAGTTCATGCAGAGTAAATGGCCCAAGTACAATAAAGCACATGCAAGTTAGGCTGGTACTTGTAGTTCTCCGGCTGTAACGGCTAACAGCTCATGCAGAGTAAATGGCCCAAGCACAATAAAGCAACTGCAAATTAGGCTGGTATTTGTAGTTCTCCAGCTGTAACGGCTAACAGTTCACGCAGAGTAAATGGCCCAAGCACAATAATGCAACTTCAAGTTAGGCTGGTACTTGTAGTTCTCCAGCTGTAACGGCTAACAGTTCACGCAGAGTAAATGGCCCAAGCTCAATAAAGCAGTTAGGCTGGTGCTTGTAGTTCTCCGGCTGTAATGGCTAATAGTTCATGCAGAGTAAATGGCCCAAGCACAATAATGCAACTGCAAGTTAGGCTGGTACTTGTAGTTCTCCGACTGTAACGGCTAACAGTTCACGCAGAGTAAATGGCCCAAGCACAAAAATGCAACTTCAAGTTAGGCTGGTACTTGTAGTTCTCCGACTGTAACGGCCAACAGTTCACGCATAGTAAATGGCCCAAGCACAATAATGCAACTTTTACTACCAGAATTGCCAGCCGGGGTTACACAGGGCTAAATAAACAAGTAATGTACAGTACATCATGGGAATTGCCAAAGCAAAAGATTCACAGTAAGCATACACCTTTTGCTAATGAGATGACAGCACATGTAATATAAATTACATCAACATGAAAGGACTTTGAAATGGATACCGGGCCAAGCACTGGATAAGACAATTTACATTAACCGCAATATCAGTAAAGATTTAAACATTTCATACAAGCAAAATATTAGGCAGCATTTACCATAATAACACAGTGAGCAGTGAACAGCTTTACACAGTGCTATAACAGATAAAGGGCCACGGAGGACCACTATCAACCACTTTAGCTAACACAAGTCAAACAGTAAACAGCACATGACATTACATTTACTTTAAAGCTAGACATAAAATACTTTGTACATCACCCACAGTGGCATCGGACATGAGCCGACACCCATAAGGCAGGTCCCCTCCTGGACATGAGAAAGAGGTTCACAGGAAAGTAAATGACCACCAATGCAATACTTGGGGAAAAGAGGGGGTGACCTATCTTTTACTTCCCCCCTATTTCATCACTACACACACACTTTACCTAATTTAAAACACTATGACCCCTTTCTATACCCAGTTGTGTGGGAGACTAACTCCCAGTCCTAGCTTTTACACAAAACCTAGTCTCCCAGCCTAATCATGGTTAGCCACAAGGTAAAGGATAATGCAATAGACCCACGGGACCCAGATAGGATAGGTGTACAGAGGGGTAGGGCCTTAATGGTGGGAAGATAGGAGCTGTGGAGGGACAGAGTATAGGGAGTAACAATATTACAAATGAACCTCTATGTACCCCTGCCTGTACCTTCTAAAATCCTTCCTATAAACCTCTAAGGATGACGCTAATTTGCATACGCAGTCACACCATAAATAAAGACTTAGACATAGAACCTGTGGTTCCAAAGCACAAGTGATATTCAGGTAAAAGTTCAGACAGTTACACGCAATTGATCAAGACACAATTTAGGCGCAAAAGTAAATCATACAGACCATAAGTACAGTATACGTAAGCAGGTGCTTCTGGACCCAGAGATAGGCTTCAGCAAGAGACCCCTCATCATTCAGCATTCAGCACAAAAGACTCCCAAATAGTGTCCGTGCACCCATACTTATACCCCCCCAGTATAAACAAGACAAAAGGTATGTCTGTTGCTGATGTCATTGGTTCTCAGAGGTGAAGCATCTGTTACAGTGCATCTAACAGGCTGGTTTAAACAGACTTTCCCTGCTTCTAACAGCTTGGGGTCTTCCTCCTCACACCTTCTTCAGGCATCCTAACAGTTGAATCTAAAATATACATTTTGGTTGCTTGTAGGTTCTGCGGTCCATAACTCGAGAATTCATAATGCGGTCTCCTCACCGATAGCACCGGGAAACTGTGGAAAGAGTACGCATCAGAACAACTCCAAGAATTACATGTTTATCTTGTATAATTCCTTAGTTAACAAATATTTTTATTTCTTAGCATTTAAACTAGGGGTGTGCACCGGCCACTTTTCGTGTTTTGTGTTTTGGTTTTGGATCTGGATCTTTCTTCGTGTTTTGGATCTGGATTGGTTTTGCCAAAACCACCCTTCCGTGTTTTGGGTTCTGGGTTTTGTGTTTTGGATCTGTATTTTTTTGAAAAAAAGCATAAAAACAGCTAAAATCACAGAATTTGTAGGTTTTTCTGCTCCTATGCTATTATTAACCTCAATAACCTTAATTTCCACTCATTTCTAGTCTATTCTGAACACCTCACACCTCACAATAGTGTTTTTATGTCCAAAAGGTTGCACCGAGGTAGCTGGATGACTATGCTAAGCGACACGAGTGGGCGGCACAAACACGGGACCCATCTAGGAGTGACACTGCAGTGGCAGACAGGATGGCAGTTAGAAAAACTAGGCCCCAAACTGTACATAATGCAAAGAAAAAAAAGAGGTGCAAGATGGAATTGTCCTTGGGCCCTCCCACCCACCCTTATGTTGTATAAACAGGACATGCACACTTTAACAAATCAATAATTTCAGCGCCAGGGTCTGCCACACAACTGTGGCTGAAATGATTGGTTCGTTTGGGCCCCCACAAAACAAGCTGGCAATTAATGTGTCCCTGCACAAACTGGCTCTACGGAGGCAAGATGTCATCCTCATCCTCCTCATCCACCGATTCCTCACCCTCTTCAGTGTGTACATCCTCATCCTCACAAAGTATTAACTCGTCCCCACTTGAATCCACCACCACAGGTCCCTCTGTACCTTCTGGAGGCTGGTCTCCCTGGAAGAGCTGATAATTCATTTTGATGAACATCATCTTCTCCACATTCTGTGGAAGCAACCTCCTACGCCTTTCGCTGACAAGGTTCCCGGCTGCACTAAACACTTTTTCGGAGTACACACTGGAGTGGGGGCAACTCAGGTAAATAGAGCCAGTTTGTACAGGGGCCTCCAAATTGCCTCTTTTTCCTGCCAGTACAGGTATGGACTGTCTGACATGCCTACTTGGATGCTGTCACCGATGTAATCCTCCACCATTCTGTCAATGGTGACAGTATCATATGCAGTGACAGTAGACATGTCAGAAATTGTTGCCAGGTCCTTCAGTCCGGACCAGATGTCCAAACTTGGTCCTGCCTGCCCTGCATCACCGCCAGCGGGTTGCTTAGGATACCTACGTTTTTTCCTGGCAGCCCCAGTTGCGGGAGAAAATGAAGAAGGAGCCGTTGACGTGTCACGTTCCGCTTCAGCTGACAGTGTGTTCACCAGCAGGTCTTTGCACCTCTGCAGGCTTGTGTCGGCCGGAAAGAGAGACACCACATAGGCTTTAAACCTAGGATCGAGCACGGTGGCCAAAATGTAGTGGTCTGATTTCAACAGATTGACCACCCTGGAATCCTGGCAAAGCGAATGAAGGGCTTCATCCACAAGTCCCACATGCCGAGCGGAATCGCTCCATCTTAGCTCCTCCTTCACTTTCTCCAGCTGCTTCTGCAAAAGCCTGATGAGGGGAATGACCTGACTCAAGCTGGCAGTGTCTGAACTGACTTCACGTGTGGCAAGTTCGAAGGGCTGGAGAACCTTGCACAACACGGAAATCATTCACCACTGCGCTTGAGTCAGGTGCATACCCCCTCCTTTGCCTATGTCATAGGTGGATGTATAGGCTTGTATGGCCTTTTGCTGCTCCTCCATCCTCTGAAGCATATAGAGGGTTGAGTTCCACTGCGTCACAACCTCTTGCTTCAGGTGATGGCGGGGCAGGTTCAAGAATGTTTGCTGGTGCTCCAGTCTTCGGCACGCAGTCGCTGAATGGCGAATGTGGCCAGAAATTTTTCGGGCCACCCAAAGCGTCTCCTGCACGCCCCTGTCGCTTTTCAGAAAATTCTGCACCACCAAGTTTATTGTGTGAGCAAAACATGGGATGTGCTGGAATTTGCCCAGATGTAATGCCCGCACAATATTGGTGGCGTTGTCAGATATCACAAATCCCCAGGAGAGTCTAAGTGGGGTAAGCCACTGGGCGATGATTTCCCTCAGTTTCTCTAAGAGGTTGTCGGCGGTGTGCCTCTTACTGAAACCGGTGATACACAGCATAGCCTGCCTTGTAATGAGCTGGCGTTTCTGAGATGCTGCTACTGGTGACGCTGCTGCTGTTGCTGCGTAAGGTGATACATCTACCCAGTGGGCTGTCACAGTCATATAGTCCTTAGTCTGCCCTGTTCCACTTGTCCACATGTCCGTGGTTAAGTGGACATTGTGTACAACGGCATTTTTCAGGACACTGAGGACACTTTTTCTGACGTTTCTGTACAGTCTCGGTATCGCCTGCCTAGTGAAGTGGAATCTAGATGGGATTTGGAACCGGGGACACACTACCTCCATCAATTGTCTAAATCCCACTGCACTAATGGCGGATACCGGACGCACGTCTAACACCAACATAGCAGTCAAGGCCTCAGTTATACGTTTTGCTTCAGGATGACTGCTGTCGTACTTCATCCTCCTTGCTAAGGACTGTTGGAGGGTCAATTGTTTAGTAAAAGTAGTGGTGTTCCTACTTCCTCTCTGGGATGATGAACGACTCCCAGCAGCATCAACAGCAGCAGCGACAGCAGTAGGCGTAGCAATGCAGGATCCTCCGGAGGAATCCCGGATAGGAGAGTCAGTCATGCCAGTGACATGGCCTGCAGGACTACTTCCGATCCTGACTAAGGAGGAAATTAACGAGGAGGGAGTTGACGGTGTGGTTTGCAGGCGCTTGGATACAACAGGACAACGGGATTTAAGTGACCCTGGACTGCTTACGGTCTTAGCCAAAGTTTCTGAACTTGACAGTAACTTATTATGAACGCGCTGCAGGTGCCGTATAAGGGAGGATGTTCCTAGGTGGTTGACGTCCCTACCCCTACTTATTTCACCTTTACATATGGTACATATGGCAAGACAGTTGTTGTCCGGATTTGGATAGAAATATTGCCAGACCAAAGAGGTGGAATGTTTGGTCTTCTGCCCAGGCATGACCGTGATGGGCTTTTTCATCCCACGGACAACAACTGTCTCCCCCGGAGCCTGATTTAAACAAACCACATCACCATCAGAATCCTCCTCGCCAACTTCCTCCTCAGCGCCAGCTACACCAGTATCCTCATCCTGTTGTACTTCAACAGTGACATCTTCAATTTGCATATCAGCAAGTGGACTGTGGGTGCTCCTTTCAGCACTTGCAGGGGGCGTGCGAATGGTGGAAAGAGCCACCTCTTCCCGTCCAGTGCTTGGAAGGTCAGGCATCGTAACCACCACCACACTTGGACTCTCCTTGGGGATTTGTGATATCTTCTTAGAAAGCACAGTTCTTCGCTGTGCTTTTGCCAGCTTAACTCTTTTGATTTTTTTAGTGGGAGGAGGGCTTCCATCGTCATGTGAAGCTGAACCACTAGTCTTGAACATACTAGGGATTGACCTTAGCCGTTCCTTGCCACTCCGTGTCGTAAATGGCATATTGGCAAGTTTTTGTTTCTCTTCAGCTGATTTAAATGTCTTTTTCAAGGTCATTTTCCTGAACTTTGCCATTTGGGATTGTATGTGCCCTCTACTATGACATTGGGCATCGGCCTTGGCAGACGATGTTGATGGCATGTTATTGTCTATGTCATGACTAGTGGCAGCAGCTTCAGCACTAGGAGGAAGTGGTTCTTGATCTTTCTCTATTTTATTTTTATCGGAGAAAGTTTGGTCCTCCATTTATGTTATATCAATTTGATTTATATGTGCGGCTAAACACAGAAAATAATTTTTTTTTTGGTTTGGACTGGAGTGTACTTTCGGGGGTTACAGCACCCTTAACGGTCAAGCCAGCCGGCCCTTTACTTATGACACAGGCGCACGCTTGGCACTACTTTGTTGATGCACATGCGGCTACTGCGCACACAATTCACAAACACAGAAAATAATTTTTTTTTTGGTTTGGACTGGAGTGTACTTTGGGGGTTACAGCACCCTTTAGCGGTCAAGCCAGCTGGCCCTTTACTTATGACACAGGCGCACGCTTGGCACTACTTTGTTGATGCACGTGCGGCTACTGCGCACACAATTCACAAACACAGAAAATAATTTTTTTTTTGGTTTGGACTGGAGTGTACTTTCGGGGGTTACAGCACCCTTAACGGTCAAGCCAGCCGGCCCTTTACTTATGACACAGGCGCACGCTTGGCACTACTTTGTTGATGCACGTGCGGCTACTTCGCACACAATTCACAAACACAGAAAATAATTTTTTTTTTGGTTTGGACTGGAGTGTACTTTCGGGGGTTACAGCACCCTTAACGGTCAAGCCAGCCGGCCCTTTACTTATGACACAGGCGCACGCTTGTCATTACTTTGTTGATGCACGTGCGGCTACTGCACACACAATTCACAAACACAGAAAATATATTATTTTTTTAGCACTTGGGGGGAGCACCCCTGATGGACAGTGCACCCCCTGGACAACACTACAGCACCCCTTTAGGACTGGGACACTGCACAGGACTTTGGAGTGGACACAGCCCCTATGGAGAACTGACTGCACAACACAGTCCAGCCAGCCCCTATGGACTTTGAAGTAGTGGACACAGCCCCTATTAACAACAGCAGCACAGCACAACACAGCCAGCCCCTATGGACTTTGAAGTAGTGGACAACAGCAGCACTACACTACATTACACTACACAGCCCTAACTCCCACCCTCCCTCTTCACTGTCCAGAGCCGAGTGAGAAAATGGCGCCGACGCGGGTACCTTATATAGGATCCAAAACCCGCGAGACTCGGAAGGTGGGATGATGACGTTTTGCCTCGATTTCAGATCCGAGTCAGGCGGGAAAAGTCAAGCCTGACTCGGATCGGACTCGGATCGGGGGGGCTCGGGGGGGTTCGGATTTCAGAAATCCGAACCCACTCACCCCTAATTTAAACTAACTGAACCTTCTTGAATCATACACTTTAAAGCTTATTGAACCTTATGTATGAATATGAAATGTGTGGGTATTCAGGGTTTGGTATAAAGACATATTTAATGTATGTATGAAAATGCATTTGTCTCTAACTGAGTGAACATTTTAGCAGTGTGGCATGCTGGGTTAGATAGTTCTACATCTCCTGTCAGCAGGCCCTCCCACCTTTCCTGTGTCTTTGCAGGAAGCTTGCTTATTTATTCTAGCCAGACCACCCGTAGTGAACAAACACTATGCAGGAAACTTATCTACCCAAGCCAGTTGTCACCTGGCCACTTGCTTCATATGATAATTGTCGCATGATGCTAATGGTATTATTGCCACATGTACTAAAATGTGAGTTTAACTAAAATGTCGCTTAGACGGCCATTCGCAGAATGGCGTCTTGCGGTCGCATTTCTAAAAAGGAGTCTTGCGGCCAGTCGCAACATGGCGTCGCTGCGATTGAATTTTAAACTGAACTTGTCTTACTCAATTATTCAGCTTCGACAGTCCACCCTTTGTGATAGCATGTTGTTTGCTATCAATCTGTTATATAAATTTATTTTAGGCTTACATTTACACATTATTTAGTGTTATTCTGGGATGGCACAATAATCATATCAATAATGTGTCTCTGGGTGGGGACATAAAACTACTATTATACGCACACCGCGGATCTTGGGAGATCATGTGACAGTTGTGGGAATGCACCAGTCTTATAACAGCAATCTTGAAGGGGAATTTGAGACTTTACATTGTCAGAGGTGTTAAATAAATAACATTTCAATAATATCTTCTATGCATGTCTAAATATTATACATTTAAATGATGATACTTCCTAGCTCAGGGTTGTAATGCAGTTCTGTGTCTACCTCGGTATACATATTATCATTTCTGACCACCATCATAGTTTCATTCCTTAGTTTCACTCTGTTTTTACATTTTCCACACTTCAACACAATAGGAACACACCGGACGCATATGCCAATTATTATGATGACAATCAGTATAAGGATCAAGAATTTGCCTATGCTGGCGATCACTTCCTGGACCCATTCCCCTAGACCCGAGAACCATTTAACTGGGTTCAACCATGACACCCATCCTTCTATCTTTTCCCCTGCTTCAGCCACTGATGCGTTATGGTTCTTACGAAATTCCCACTTTAGCTGCAGAATCTCATCCATCTTCTGGTCTATCACCTCCTTAGGGTCGCTGGTATCATTGGTGACATAAGCGCAACATTTTACTCCAAATTGGGTGGCTAACGTTATGCAATACCCTCCAGTAACAGTGGTTAAATAATTCAACACTAGCCTGTGTTGCACTAGTTCTTTCTTGTACGCTTGCAATTCTCTCCCCGTGTACCTGAATGTGTCATCGTACATCTCGGTGATATTATCTATTAATTTAGCAAGTTCCTGGATATATCTAAAATTTTATGTACCCCTAGCAATTCTGGTGGGATCCAAGGCGACTAAAACTTGGAAGCCAGTGGTCTCACTGATTAACTGAGTGGCTTTATGCATATCACCAGGTATCATATTTCTCTTGCCTCTGTGTTCATATTGCGTGTGAAGATATGGTGACGGTGTGTTTTTATGTATTCCCAACATTTCAACATGTGTGAGGGTCATAACTTCTGGGACTACTCTTCCCAGATAACACAAACCTTCGGAACTCGGGGAGAGCCATTTATATGCTTTTCTTCCACATATAAAATATACATTATCAGGGAGAACATAAGGAATAGTATGCATTATTATCATTAAACACATTTCTCTTGCAAACAATCCTATCTCAGGCTCTTCCATTTGGTATATGCAAATTTCAGGTTGTATTATTTTAGCACAATAACCATCTGGTACTTTACCAATCATTTCTTTGGTGGAACTCAATGTATACCGGTACCTAAAATGTTTCCTACTTGATTTAATTGAGTGTAACAGATCATAGTTTATGGACTCATTATCAGCTCTTTGTGAGAAGGTCATCGTCTGATTATTCCCCGTCACTTCCCAACCTCTGGGTTTATTGGGGTTGGTTATGTTCAAACATAAAAGTGATCTATCTACTTGGAATTGATAGAGTTTGAAATGAGGTGGTTTGGATGAGAGGAATTTTCCATCCAAAGTTTTCCCTTTTTGTAAATCTAAAATTTCCGTGGTATTCAGCGGAAATGGCACCAACCCTACATTATGCTGTCCCTGTGGCACATGTGAACACACCCAGCAATCAGTTTGATTTAACACTTTGCCTACCATGCTGTGATAATCCTCTAAAGGATACCCTCCCCAGTACGGGTTATATTTAGGTTGGCACCGTTGGATACAGTTCTCATCAACTAGGGACCCATAAAACTCACAAATACAGGAATCTTCAGACGATAAACCTCCACACCTTCCCCGAGTATCCGGAATGACAGCTCTCTTAACAATAACAGTACTAAGATTTGTCAGACACTCCCCTGATTGGCATTGCACTCCTCCTTTCTCCACTCCATCAGCACTGCCATCAGCTCCTGTTTCCTCAATCGGTCCCCCATCACAGACACTAGATATTCCCGAACTGACCAGGATGGTGAACACTCTAAAAGAGAATATGAGAATGACCACAGCAGGCCTGTCCATTTTAACAACAAGTCCTGCAAAATTTCTCTCGGTGCAGGTATCTCACTACGACCTTTTTAATCCTCCCGGAACAAGTTCACGAGCGACAGGTCAACACTATCAGCCTTGTTTCTCCACCGGTTGATTGACCTTTTTGCAGTGAGTGGAATGGACCCAGGTATCTCTCTCGACCACCTTCAAAGATGTAGTACTCGTCAGCAGCACCTGGTATGGACCTTCCCACCGATCAGTCAAACAACCTGAAAGCAAGAAATTTCTGATCATTACATATTCTCCTGGTTCAACATCATGACAGTTAGTTTCAGGCATATCATTAGACAACAATTTCAATTTCTGCTGCTGTTGCTTTAACTGCCTACTCATTGATATAAGATACTTTACAGTTACCTCGTTGTTACCCTTCAAGTCTTCCTGGGGACTTATAATCAAATGAGGTTGTCTGCCGAATAGTATTTCAAATGGGGACAGATTCAGAGAAAACCTAGGAGTGGTCCTTATGCTATGTAGGACCAAAGGTAACGCTTCTGGCCATCCTAGTCCAGTCTCTGCCATGATTTTACTTAGCTTATTTTTAATAGTTCCGTTCATCCTCTCTACCTTGGCACTGGCCTGCGGTCGGTAGGGGGTGCGAAGTCGGCTATTAATACCCATCAGCTTACACATATTTTGAAAAACATCACCTGTGAAATGGGTACCCCTATCACTCTCAATGATTCTAGGGATACCGTACCTGCATACAAATTCCTGAACTATTTTCTTGGCAGTAAACGCAGCAGTATTAGTGGCCGCTGGGTATGCCTCAACCCAGTTAGAAAATACGTCTGTGCACACTAGTACATACATAAGGTTCCTGCAGGGTGGTAATTGGATGAAATCAATGCGTATTACCTGGAAAGGTCCATCAGTCGGAGGAATGTGGGATGGTTTGGTAGGGATCGCTTTCCCTATGTTCTTTCTCAAGCAGGTCAGACAGGACATTGCTATCTTCTCTGCTTGTGAAGAAAAACCTGGTCAGCACCAGTATGCCCTCACCAACTTGCACATACCCTGTTTGCCCAGGTGAGTCAGACCGTGTGCTGCCTCAGCCAGGCTGGGGTAATATGCCTTGGGGGCTACTGGCTTACCATGTTCATCCCTCCAGAGCCCAGAGGACTCTTGCCCACACCCCTTGGACTTCCATATGGATTTTTTCTGAATTGAACACAAATTTTGCATCTCAATTAATTTCAGCATATCAATGGTTTGGAATGACATAATTGTTTCAATCGGGGAAGACATTTTTAACCCTGCTGCCCATTTTGCAGCTTCATCAGCTCTGTTGTTGCCCAGTGACACCAGGTCATCCTCACATGTGTGGGCTTTGCATTTAATTACTGCCACTGCCTTGGGCAGTTGGATTGCTTCTAAGAGATGTTTTATGTGTTGGGAGTGTGCAACTGGTGTGCCTGCTGCTGTTATAAAATTTCTCAGACACCATAGAGCCCCAAAATTGTGCACCACCCCGAATGTGTACCTCGAGTCAGTGTAAATGTTAGCAGATTTGCCTGCTGCCAGTTCACATGCTCTAGTCAGTGCTACTAACTCTGCCACCTGGGCTGAGTGAGGAGGGCCGAGAGGTTTAGCTTCCATGATGTCTGTGTCATTTACAACAGCATAACCTGTGCATAATTCACCTGTGTCTGTTTGTCTATGACAACTCCCATCCATATAGAAAGTCACATCCACATTCTCTAAAGGTGTGTCATGTATGTCAGGTCTAGCAGTAAAGGTCAGATTCAGATATGTCATACAATCGTAAGTGTCATCATGTCTGCTGAACTCACCTCCCGCCAGCAACTCCTCTCCTTCCACCCTTTGTACATCATGTTGTACATATGGTAGGTATATTGCTGGATTCAGTGTACTGCAACGTTTAACAGTAATATTTGCAGGGGCGATTAGGGCTAGTTCCCATTTGGTGAACCTAGCCGAGGAGAAGTGTCTGGTTTGAGCTGAGTTCAACAGAGCAGATACAGCATGGGGAGTGTAGACAATCATATCATGGCCCAATACTACATCCTCACTTTTACTCACCAATAAAGTGGTAGCTGCTACACTTCTCAAACAGGTGGGGAGTGATCTTGCTACCGTGTCCAAATGGGCACTGTAGTATGCTACGGGCCTACTGGCATCACCATGTTTTTGTGTAAGGACACCTGCAGCACAACCATCGGCTTCCGTACAATATAAATCAAAAGGGTATCCCCAATGCAGGAGCTTTTGTCAGACTATCCTTAAGATTAAGAAAAGCCTGTTCTGATTCCTCAGTGTGTGTGACGCGATCGGGCTTTGAGGAAGAGACTAGTTCCTGTAAAGGCAAGACCAAAATAGAAAAACCTGGGATCCACATTTGGCAATATCCACACATTCCCAAGAAGGTACGAATTTGCTATTGATTCTGCGGCAGTGTCATGTTTTGTATGGCCTGGATTCTATCATTTGTGAGATGTTGTAACCCCTGGGTTAGGCAGTGTCCCAAATATTTTACTCTGGGCTGGCATGGCTGTAACTTGTCCTTAGCCACTTTGTGTCCTGTATGCGAGAGATGAAGTAACAAAAGTTTAGTATCATTCACACATGACATAAAAGAGTCAGAACATAGCAATAAATCATCCACATATTGAATTAGAACTGATCAATTGGCAGGTTGAAAAGCTTGTAAACAGTCATGCAATGCCTGGGAGAAAATACTGGGGCTGTCTATGAAACCTTGGGGCAATCGTGTCCATGTATATTGCACACCTCTGTATGTGAATGCGAATAGGTACTGACAGTCAGGGTGGAGAGGCACAGAGAAGAAAGCAGAACAGAGGTCAATGACAGTGAAATGGGTTGCATTTGGTGGGATCTGCATCAGGATGACAGCTGGATTTGGCACTACAGGGAATTGGCTCTCTACTACCTTATTAACACCTCTAAGGTCTTGCACCAGCCTATAACCCCTCCCACCACTCCCTAGTTCTACTTCCTGTTTTAGTGGGTACTGGGGAATTTTTGGAGCTTGCCTACCGCTTTTTAAGTTTACCATTACCGGGCTTACGTTTGCCATTAATCCAGTGTCCTGTCCATCTTTTGTCCAAAGTGAATCTGGAATTTGGGATAACATTTCATCTACTTGTGATGGATTTTCTTTTAAAACGGTAGAGTGATACATTATCCTTTGAGGAGTGTCTAACATATCCCGCACCTTGTATACCATTCTCTCTGGGATATCTAAATATACACCATCAGGGGTGCAATATATGACACATCCCATTTTACATAACAAGTCTCTGCCCAGCAGGTTAGTAGGAGCCACGGCAGCCAGGAGAAAAGAACGTCTGGTATGCAACGGCCCAATACTAACCTCTGCGGACTTTGTTAAAGGATAACGTTCCACTCTACCTGTCACACCCATTGTTGGTATTGTCTCGTTGGTCACCTGTAAATTAACAGGAGATTTCATCACTGACTTGGTCGCCTCTGTGTCTACAAGAAAAGGATATTCAGTACCAGCTACATCAACCATCAAGACCGGTTCTTCCCTAGTACTTCCCGTTAACCTGACTATCTGTAAACTACAGGTATGACCTGACCCCTATTGTTGGCTACCATTCTCCAATAAAGCATTTATGGCTACAATTGGAGCTGGTGCTTGCTGAATATTTGCTGATCTCTGTGCATATCCCTTATGGGGATATCCAGGTTTCCCTTGGTGTGGGGTCCATACTCTTTTTACTGTGCAGTTTCTACTTAAGTGTCCTGTTTGTTTGCAATTAAAACATGTCCGTGATTCAGGTGAAAGCATGTGTTGTTGTGGAGTTTGAGCAGAGGGTAAAGGTGGTGGATATGGGTAAGGATAGGGAGGGTAAGGGTATTGTGGGGGATAAGAAGTAGGTGGATATCCTGGGACCTGTGGTTGCATTGGGTTAGTGGGATAGAGTTGTGTTTGTTGATGAGTGGGGTTAGTGAGAGCAACTTGTTCTGACATGAGTGTGTGTGCAAGTGCAAGCGTGTCTGTTGGCTGTTTTGTTACCGTCATTCCCTCCAGAGCTTGTATACTGACAGCCATTAATTTTTCGCTCTGGGTCTCCCTCTTTTTTGAGATGTTTTTGTCATGTTCTATGGCAGACTCTATGAGGTTATCTATTGTAAGTCCCCTCCAGCCAGGCTGTGAGGTCTGAACCCGAGTTTTTAAATTCTCTTTTAAACCGTCCATTAATATCATGACTATCATTCCCCTGTGGTAAATGCTATCTTTAATATCTTCTATCCCAGTGTACTGGGTGATAGCCTGCAGAGCCCGATCGCAATAGTCTTCTGCAGTTTCACTCTCCTTTTGTTTGATTGTGAAGATTTTGTTCCAGTTAACTACTACCGGAAAATATATACCCAATTGAGTCACAATGCGGGAAATGTTACCTTGGTTTACTTGGTCTGTTAAGGGAACGTCGCCATCCAATACACAATCCGTGATAAATTTTGTCACGTTGGTATTGCGTGGTAGACAGGCCCTTAACACTACACGCCAATCTTTATTAGTGGGCTCATGAGAACTACCCAAATTTCTCAAAAATCTTTGACATTTGGCTAGTTCCTTTTTTGGATCAGGGAAATCAATTATGATGGAATTTAGTTCTGCTGTTATCCATGGACAATGCATTACTACTTCCCTAGTGGGCACTACACTATTTACATCCGCATTTCCATTCGGAACAGTTATTGTCCGAATGGGATGCAGACCGGCAGCGTTGCTACCTCTGACCTGATTACCTGGCTGGGGGTTTAATCTGCTGCTGCTACGTATGGTATTAACAACTTCCTCAATGGGTGCAGAGTGTATTAACACTTCCCTTGCTGTTACCGATGGAGATGGCGGCACCACCCGTGATTGTGGTGATGCAGCATCTATCATTTGCACAGCATGGGAAATGGCAGACATTACAATAGGCTCATCATCTACGTCATAAACATTTTCTTTATGGTTACTTAAGAGGGGGTACAAATTACTTGTTACATTTTTGTTGGTATTTTTGGTAACTGTACTTGCACCTATGTCCACATAAGGTGGGGGTGGTGAGCGTGAACTGCTGGCAATGCTCTCCATGATGCTACCTTGCCGCACATGTGCGCCAATTTGCGGCTCGTCCGTATTGCAATTCAGCGTCGTGGATGGATTTTCTGGCAATGCGTTCGCAATGCTAGTTTGCGTCGTTTGCACATTTTTAAGCCAAGCATCCCCTTCATGCTGCCATAGTTTTAAACATTCAAAATACTTAATCTTTTTCTCTTGGGATCGCACCATACTGATGTGATCCTGGACATTATCTAACACATTTTTGTCAAAACTACCAATTCTGGGAAACGGTCTAACACTCTTCCTCGTCATATTAAACCATATATCACAATACCTTATTGCATAAGTACCGTACTTGGTATGCATGATACGACGGGCCGATCCGATCGGCGCCTCCATTAGCAGCACATCATTGCTTAACATCTCTACTGTTTGCGTGGCTCCCATTCTGAGACAACTCCTATGCTTTTCAATAAAAATTTAAACCGGTGAAAGACAATCAAGACACTTTCACTTACCTGTGGACGATTTAAGTCGGCGGCGCCCACACACCTGGATAAGATTTAGTAAGGCAACTTCCACACCTGGATAAGATTTCAAGCAGGCCACTTCCACACCCGGATAAGCTTTAGTAAGGTAACTTCCAGACCTATGAGAGTTTATATGTCGGCCACTCTCACGCACCTCTATACAACAAAGACAACATGTACACCTGCTACTGTGTTTAGAACGGTAGCTGCTTACCGAGCGACTAGGCTAACCCTTGCACCTAGCCCTTAAGAATCATACAATACCCTTAACTTTAGGGAATAAATTACCCCTACCAACAATACACTCACTGTTACACACTTTTTCCAGCACAGAAAAATACACGTTTAAACCAGGTATTGGTAATAGAAAAAAAAATGTAAACCTCAATGGCTTTGTTCAAACACGTGGCAGCAGAACCGGAAGTGCATATACGCTATTGTGCGAACGGCCGCATACACAATTATGCGACTACCACACAACCGTATAATGACTTTTTTAACTGCGTACGCAAAAATGCGTTTTAGCCGCGTATGCAATACTGCGGTACCCCTCTAAACACAAGGTTCTATCAACAGAGGAAAACAAACTCTTGTCCCTGGATTCTAGTCAGCTTCCTTAATTCACACGGAGACGGATAGCGATCTTTCAGCACAAAGCGGTTGCAGGCAAACCCTGCATGTGGCCACTCCACCCTTTGCTGAAGTATCGATGTCCGTATGTACCGTGTGAGCAGGTAAGTGACTTCTTCATGAGCCCCCAACTAACAATATTAGAAATGAACCTCTATGTACCCCTGCCTGTACCTTCTAAAATCCTTCCTATAAACCTCTAAGGATGACGCTAATTTGCGTACGCAGTCACACCATAAATAAAGACTTAGACATAGAACCTGTGGTTCCAAAGCACAAGTGATATTCAGGTAAAAGTTCAGACAGTTACACGCAATTGATCAAGACACAATTTAGGCGCAAAAGTAAATCATACAGACCACAAGTACAGTATACGTACGCAGGCGCTTCTGGACCCAGAGATAGGCTTCAGCAAGAGACCCCTCGTCATTCAGCATTCAGCACAAAAGACTCCCAAATAGTGTCCATGCACCCATACTTATACCCCCCAGTATAAACAAGACAAAGGGTATGTCTGTTGCTGATGTCATTGGTTCTCAGAGGTGAAGCATCTGTTACAGTGCATCTAACAGGCTGGTTTAAACAGACTTTCCCTGCCTCTAACAGCTAGGGGTCTTCCTCCTCACACCTTCTTCAGGCATCCTAACAGTTGAATCTAAAATATACATTTTGGTTGCTTGTAGGTTCTGCGGTCCATAACTCGAGAATGCATAATGCGATCTCCTCACCAATAGCACCGGGAAACTGTGGAAAGAGTACGCATCAGAACAACTCCAAGAATGACATGTTTATCTTGTATAATTCCTTAGTTAACAAATATCTTTATTTCTTAGCATTTAAACTAACTGAACCTTCTTGAATCATACACTTTAAAGCTTATTGAACCTTATGTATGAATATGAAATGTGTGGGTATTCAGGGTTTGGTATAAAGACATATTTAATGTGTGCATGAAAATGCATTTGTCTCTAACTGAGTGAACATTTTAGCAGTGTGGCATGCTGGGTTAGATAGTTCTACATCTCCTGTCAGCAGGCCCTCCCACCTTTCCTGTGTCATTGCAGGAAGCTTGCTTATTTATTCTAGCCAGACCACCCGTAGTGAACAAACACTATGCAGGAAACTTATCTACCCAAGCCAGTTGTCACCTGGCCACTTGCTTCATATGATAATGGTCACAGATGCCTTCGCATGATGCTAATGGTATTATCGCCACATGTACGAAAATGTGAGTTTATCTAAAATGGCGCTTAGGTGGCCATTCACAAAATGGCGTCTTGCGGTCGCATTTCTAAAATGGAGTCTTGCGGCCAGTCGCAAGATGGCGTCACTGCGATTGAATTTTAAACTGAACTTGTCTTACTCAATTATTCAGCTTCGACAGGAGGTTTTGGTATGATCTCACCCCTGGCAGTGGTTATTCAGCCTCCTCCGATGTCCAGAGCAACTCTGGGATGCTAGGCACCGCCCCAGAGCTCCAGGCTGCAGACCTGCGGCAGGTATTATACAAGGAGCAACAGGTGCAAAATCCCTTTCCACAGGGGCTCTGCCCAGCAAAACACACACAGCAGCAGGAGGGGTCCTGAAGCAATCTTCCTCTGGGGCTGTCTTTTCTTCTGCCCGTGCGGGTGCCAGCAGGGTTTTCATCACTGGCGGGACCTTTTCCTCAGCTGGGGCTTCATCTGCGACGATGGAGTGATTAGAGCTCCTTCCCAGGCAGCTCTTCTCTCCCAGCATGCGCAGACTACCATATGCAGTGACTCCTGATAACAGGCTCTTATGGAGGCAGAGGGGGCTTCTTCCAAAGCAGGGTGCTCTATGCAAATCCCCAGGCAAGCTTCCTCCAGGGACTCACATCCAGCATCAGAGCGCCTCCCCTGGCAGATTGGACATGCAGCCTTCCGGATAATGTGAAGTCTGCTAATTGTAATCCAGGGCAACATTAAAGTTATAGCATCCTTATTTTTACAGCTCCAAGGGCACTCCACTGATTCCTTACAGACAGCATACCAGGTGCAGTATTTGTAATCCAGGGTAAATGAGAGGGGTTTCTGTACCCCTATTTTATAAATCCACGGGCACTCCACAGACAAATCCTCCCTGACTCATTTTCCAGAAATTCCTCCCAGACTCCTCACAGACAATCATTCTTCAGAAATTCTCCCCAGACTCAGCACTGACAGCCTTGAGAAAGGTAATTTATAAACTCTCCCTCAATCTCCTCCCTGTCGGTCCGGCATCTATGAGTGGACAGAGGGGACTCAGCAACAGGCCGCCTACAGGGATCTCTGCCTGGACACCCAGGCTACCAATCAATGGGGCAGGATTTTCCCTCCTAAATGGATCGCTGACCAAGGAGCACTTTCTACCTCCCTGTCTGCACATGCTCAGTGTAGTTCAGGGAGAGCAAGGTCAGTCAAAGTTCACTATACCTGCCTATTATGTGGAATGGGGCTGCAGTATATATGTGTACATACATAAAAAAAATATATTGGGGGTCCCCTATTTGGGAACAAACTTGGGGGTACCACAGTAGTCTATAACTGGAAGGAGTTTTTTCTTCTCACAGTCTTTTTGTTTCCTATCAGCTTTTTCTCCCACACTCAATTTCATAGTCCAAGGTTGAGGTGATCCATGTTTTTGTAGTGACTGGGAGGCAGACCCGTAACTAGACTTTTTGGTGCCCTGTGCCAGAAAGATCATTGGCGCCCCCCTCATTTTTCAAAGGGACATAATGCACCCAAAAAAGGGCCATGGCTTCATGGGGAAGGGTCAGGGAAGAGATAGGAGAGGCCAGGAGATGCTGGGGATGAAATAAGAGGAAACTACAAGCAAGAATCATAATAAACAGAAATATGAGAGGCCCAAACAGCGCCCCCTGCCTTGTGGTGCCCTGTGCGATGGCACCGGCCGCACTACTCTAGCTACGGCCCTGCTGGGAGGGATATTTATCAAATCTTGAAGAGAGAGAAAGTGGACAAGTTGCTCATAGCAACCAATGAGCTCCTAACTAATTTTTCTAGCACAGCCTGTAAAATAACAGTTAGGAGCTGATAGGTTGGTACTTTATCTATCTCCACTTTATCTCATTTGATAAATCTCCCCCTGTGTGATTTATCAGGTGGTCTAGATTGTGAAGGCTTAGTTAAAAATTTGTGGTGGACTTGTGGGATTACCCACCCCTAAGTGTGTGATGCTGGTATTGGAACGCAAGTTTTCTCCAAAAGATATTACATTCATAGCCAGTGGTGGAACTCCCGGAGACAATGGAGTAATTTGCCGCCGGGCTCCAGCCCTTAAAGGGGCACACCTGGCTCCATTGTCCCCCGGGCCATTCCGGGCACTGCTATGGAGAAGGAGCGCCACTGATCGGTGCTCCACCTCCAGCGGTATTAATACAGGGGGTGCGGTTGCACACCCTATTTGCCGGGCGCCCGCTGAGTGTGTTACCAGCGGGCGCCCGGCTCCTTCTTTTCCCCCGGTGGTAGCCGGAGGAGCGGAGCTCACTCCTGAACTCTGCTTCTGGGTCCCGCAATGCACTATGGGAGTGACATCATGACGTCACTCCCATAGTTCCGAGGAGCGGGCGCCGGGATCAAAAGGCAGCAGCACTAGAGCAAGGTTTCAGGTAAGTATTGTTTTTTTTTTTTGTATGTGTGTGCGCTTGCGGGGGGGGGGCTCACTACAGGGGGCATTACTGGGGGCTCACTGCAGGGGGAATTACTGGGAGCAGTACAGAGGGCATTATTGGTGGCTCATTACTGGGGGCTCACTACAGGGGGCTCACTACAGGGGGCATTACTGGGGGCTTACTACAGGGAGCATTACTGGGGGCTTACAACAGGGAGCATTACTGGAAGCACTACAGGGGGCATTATGGGGGCTTACTACAGGGGGCATTACTGGGGGCTTTCTACATGGGGCATTACTGGGGGCACTACAGGGTGTTTACTACTGGCGGCTTACTACAGGGGCCCTTACTACTGGGGCACTGCAAAGGGGGACCACTACTGGAGGTACTGCATAGGGGGACCATTACTGGGGGGCACTACATAGGCGGGACTGCATAGGGGGACCTCTACAGAGGGCACTGCACAGGGGGACCACTACTGGGGGAACTGCATAGGGGGCGGCAGCTGGGGCTGGCATAGGAGCTGGGGGGGTGGTACATATTAATTTGGGGGGGCACCAACATTTATCTTGCCTCCAAGCACCTGGGATAAAGTTACGCCACTGTTCATAGCCAATTGTAAACACCAATATTTCTCCTTGTCATTTTATGTATAAGACTGCAAACAGCTGTACTGTGGAGCATGTGGTCCTTTTAATTGCCTGAAAAAAGATGAAAGGCTAAAGAAGGGTTAATAGTAGAAGTTTCAGCTGTTTAGATCACCAATGAACACTTGACATTAAAGGAACACTGTGATTGGTGTAAGGTTACTTTATTGTAAACTGTACATTACGTTTATCTCTTTGGAGAGTATGATGTAACACAAAATGTATTACAGTATGTTCTTTGTACTCTCCACAACTGCTAAAATAAGGAGGACAGAATCCTGAATAGGCAAATCTCATTGAATCAGGAATTATGCTCATTTCTTTGTCACCTTCCAAGTGGACCTCAAAATAGTGACCTAATGATCATTATGAAGAATGACCTTAGCCACGCATGCAATAAGTATAGCCACTAGGCTGCCCATAGTGATTCTGAGCCCACTCCCCCCCCCAATAAAAGTTTGATACACAGAACAGAATCCCTATTATGCCTTTACCCTGTGAGTAGTGCGTGTGGCTGCAGTGCCACAGTGCTGTCAGGGGTGGTGCTGTCACACACTATTCAGCTCAAGCTACCCTTTGGGTTTTCTTGATTAATTCACCTCTGTAGCCTGGGTGTATTGTCTGTGCTGCCAGTTGCAAATTATGGTAGGCTGATCCCCTACTCACAACTCAATAGGCTGAGGGCAGAATCAGCCTCTAAAAGACATATCCCATAAAGCCATGCTGACAGCACTCACATGTAACTGATATTGCTGCTATGTTTGTGTATTGTGCTTTCACCAGGGTTGTGTAGTATAAATATCAGGATTTTGAACTGTCCTTGAGGTGTGGAAACCAAAAGAGTACGGAAGATGTGAACCTCTCTAATACAGCTTTTATACCAAAATTCCGAGTCTGACTCGGAGGTTGGGCAGGGTTCCAAACCAGATCAGATCCGGAATTTAGCCGGGGCGGACTCAGGAAATTCCAGAGTCAGCGCCATTCAGAGTCTGCAGTGACTCAGCTCTTCCGCCGTGGAAGTGGATGCTTGGAGATGACATCATCTGATTGGCCAGGATGCGGCGTGCTCCAGGTCATCGTGATCCGGATTGCGCCGTTCACACTGCAGTGTTTCATGGGTTATTCCCGTATTAAACCCTGCAAGTTACCTGGCTTGGATTGCTGGGTCACTCAACCCGGGAATCCAACCCAGTCCCCTTTTACACCAAGGAGCTACCCAGGTTAACACTGCAATAACCCGGGTTTTAGCTCTGGTGTAAAAGGGGTATAAGTGGTGCTAGATGGTGTGAGACAGAAGCTGTCCCTGGGGGGAGGTGAAGGTCCCTATTAGCACAGAGCTAGGGCCCTGATTCAGAGCTGGACGCTCTGACCAGAGTGCTCGCTCTGAATCAGGGCCCACCTCCATTAATATGGAGCATCCTCCTGGACGCTTGTATAGCTGTGGGTCACCACCCACAGCATATACGAGCGTGCAAAATGATGGTCACGATGGTCTTGACCATCGCGACCATCGGAACTGCGAGTAAAAGCCTGCGGTTGAGTTTCTCAACCGCAAGGCCAGGAGTGATTTTGGCTCTATCAGAGCCAAGATCACTCCCACTGACATCACTAGTGATGTCAGTGGGGCCGGCTTCAGACGGTAGGCATTCCCTTGGGGATGCCTCCGTCTGGCAGGCACGCCCCCGGCACGCCCACCAAAGGGGGCGTGCTGTCAGTCACCATCGACAGCACTCCCCCTTTGATGAGACACTCCGAGCGATGGAAAGTCCTTCGCTCGTCGGGTCTCGCGCATGCGCACGATGGAGCTCCCTCCGTTGTGCGCATGCGCAGTGGGGAACATCGACCCACTTGTGAGCGTACTGATGCTCGCGAGTGGGTCTGAATGACCCCCTAGATGTGAATGACACAGCCTCTGAAAAAAAAATTGTACCTACACAATGAAATGATTTAGCCACATCAAGCAGCAAGGGACATGCCCTTGACACAAATACTATGGTGCCGACACACAGAACGATTGCTCTGAACATAGAGTATTGTGCTCTTGACACCAGATTAGGAATACAATGGCGACAAGCAGCCACATTCTTCAGGGCATGGAAAATACATATACTCACCTAGCAAGACCAGCTCCCCTATGAGACATTCTCAAAAGATTGAGAACCTTCTCTTCACTAACACGGTAACATTACCATTAGTGTGTGCCCATACCCTGCTATTATCCCTGTGAATTATTACATTGTGTAAGTGACTGAGTCTCCGGATGGATTATAGGGACTGTAGCATATTATATACAGTATTAAGGCCGCTATAAACGGTCAGGTAGTTATTGTCTACTAAGGGGAACTCCCCATGCAACTATATTGAGATTGCAGGCATAGATGAGTTTCCGGTGTGGATGCTTGATGTTTTAAGGTGGCAGTTATTTAAAATGTTTGCCTTTTAAATGAATGCCACTTTAAAACATTGGGCAGGCTCGTCTGGTTCTTGCAGATGCCTGAAATTTGCTGGCCATTACAATTGTCCCCTGCATTTCAGTTACTGCAGCAAAATGGACATTAGCCACCTTATTAATCATCCCTGTGTTTACAGCTTATCTTCTGGACTATTGAACTAGCGTTTCCTTCCGTACTACTACCCATGTTCTGGACTCCTTAAGTTCCAGTGATAATACCAGTGGTGTTTTTGCCTAAGCTTGTACTTCTTAGATGTTGTGTGTTTACAATACTTTGATTTACCTGTTATAACCTGCAATACTCCAATTCTGTTACTTTGCATGCTGTTTGATGCATCTAATAAATTTCAGTAATTTACCTTTTGCCTGCCAAGAATGCTATTTTGAGCCTTGATTTCTCATGCTGCCAGCGTGATATGTGCACACCTGCTACATCACAGACAAGCCTTTTACCTGCTAGGACCACCTAACGTGAAGAATTATTTTCACATTCAGTGTGAAACTTTACAATTCTGGGTCTCCCTGAACTTTGTGAGCATAAAAGTTCCTAAGAATCCCTCTAATTTGTTTCAGAACTCCTAAAATAATGTCATCAAAAGGAATCAGAATGATTTTCATAGGGAAACAGGTCAGGATAACACACACCTACAGTAGTATATCAGTAAAAAATACTACAGCAGCTATTTCAGATCTGTGTGACCGACAGCGATATTTTGTTCATATTGGACTCTACTACCAGACGTTAATAATCACCTTTTTTTCTATTATATACAATATGTTTTGAAGTTCACTGTATGTGCAATATTTTATCAGACCTGCTTGTACGATCATTTGTGCTGGGCGAAGCACCGCAGCGACTTTAGCCCCTGTAGCGTGCAGACCAGTGGTAACTGCAGCTGATCACCCAGGCTTCAGCTCTTCGAATAACAGGGCACTGTCAGCCTACCCCTTGAGCCACCTCTGACATCTCTATAAGACAACCAAGAAATGCTTCTGTATAGATTAATGCATGGGTCCTAAAATGAATCAACATTAATTGACTTTGAATAAATGTTTATATGACCATGGCCCGTGGCTCTCATCCAAAGCTTTCAATCCTAATAGCACAATCCAATAAATTCCCAAAGTAACAAACATACAACCCACAACTGTATTCAGACTCCTGGAATCATTACAACAATATCTACTAAATGCTGCTACAGTATATGTCTGATGATAGCTGTCAGAAAGAGCTTCTTTAGGAGCCTTCCATCAGACTTATCAATACGGTCTTAACAAGTACTGTACTTGAATTAAAATATTTTCTTTTTAATAACAAATTCCTTTTTAAGCACAACTCATTTACATCGCCCATGTCATAGATACACATTTAATTTGAATACACTAGACAAGTTATCCACTGAACAAACGTAACAACTTGATACCGTACAATAGAGAACATTAAAATACCAGATGAAACGGGTTCTATTAGGTTATTGATACTGTGGACTCCAGTTTAATATCTCCATTTATACAATTAAATGTTGCCACGCTGAAGATTTTGTAATATATTGATTTATTTATTTTCCCCAATGAATTAATTTTCAGGACACGTGTGAGTGTAACAGTTACAGTCTATTAAATGCTTGTGCAAGCTGCGATGATCTTTTTTTTCATTATATGTTGACTCCCAAAGGGGACACAAATGATTGGAAAATGTAAAAGATCCAGCTATAAAACAAACAAACATATGCAATAACTGCAATTTGTTTCCCACTGCCATTATTAAATATGTTTTATTATCGGAGAAATGCGATATCTTCTCTGGAATTTGAAGGCTACTGAGCTCATATTGCAGTACCAATAAAAGAAAACTAAATTATCTTAACACTTCTAGTTCTTCTTCTCCAGCAGTTCGCTGAGTGTCCTTTACAGATAGCATAAGCAATGCATGTGCGTATATTGTAAATAGAATTGTAGAATCTCTTTACAAAACAGGACAGGAAGCAAATCCATTGAAACTGTCAAAGATGGAATTATTTCTACTGTTAAGAGCCAAACAGCATTGTATATTGGCTAGTAGAAAAACATCAGTCACTTTTAATTTCCCTATAGGATAGACACTTCTATATGGGAGGCAAATCGTATCTTTTAAATCCTAAATCTTAAGCTACAGTGCATGCAATATTTTAGTGCTTGAAGGAAAAACAACTTTAAAGCTCCGAGTTAGCTAAACACAATCCGTGGTAGGAATAAATTCAGGCATTAGGTTTAGTTTTATTCTAAATGTAATAGGTTTAATGCCTAAAAAAGGGATAATTACTAATTATGCAATCCAAAATAAGTACAAAAAAAACATATGATTGATCTTTTCTAATTAACGTAAACTGTATCATTTAATCTTTCTCAACAGCAAAGTCATTGCTGGAGGAAGTTACTGAATAGTATTATCGAGTTCTAAGTAAATAATGTAGAAGCAATTTAATTATGTATATAGTATAGTGGGGTCACATTTTGAACTACTCAAGCCAATTCAAGTGAATAATTAAAAAATACAAATCTTTAACCCTTTGTGCTTTCCAGCATTTAAGAAATATTAAATAAGGGAATACAAAATAGCTCACTATTATAGGAAAGCAATTCCCACTTGGGGGTATATTGTGCTAGTTTTTAGGAAGCAGAGATGTTGCCCATAGCAACCAATCGGATACCTTCTAGAAGGGGATAGATACATGCTAAGTAGAATCTGATTGGTTGCTAAGGGCAACATATACACTTCTAAAAACCCACACTATAGTAAATATTCCCCTTGTTTTTTACAGATATTTTTCTTATTTAGTCCTAATTTGGCACATCATGCTTTAAATACTGTATACAAAATGACATGGCCTTCTGATTCTGTCTTCTCCACCCACCCTAACATTTGTGTTCAATGAATTGTTTAGCGGTGCTCCTCATAGTAGCTGTAGAAGGATCTACACTACTGTGTTTTATATTATTACTAAACGGCAGCAATGGGCTCTTTTTTTTTTCCCATGCAGGATTTCAGCAACGTTCTTATACAGAGTTTGCAGATAAAATATCCCTTTCGGGTATTTGTTTTTGAAAATAAATGATACAACTTTCACAGAGATTTCCTCCCACAGTTTGAGGCTGATTCAGAGGTGAATGCTGCTCTGATTTTAACGCAGATGGGTAATGTTTTGTGGACTGCGTATATGACGCAGTGCGCAAGTGCCTCGATACAGCTGCAACGTCAGTCTGTTAGCTGCAGCCTGATTGACATGAGGCTGTAAGCATTTTGAGGCGGTGAAGTTGAGCGTTAATGGGGACGTGATGGCTCCATTTTCTGGGTGTGCCGAAGCTAGTGGCTGCGTCCTCGGATGCAGTTTGCCCTGTCTCCAGCTGCATAGTTTTGCCAGAGGGTTACTCCTCTTGTCTGCTAATCTGGCTGATGTTTACACTGTGCATATGATGCTGCGTCTTCGGGGCGCAGGCAGCACATCCAAGAAGCCGGCAGTGAGCAACTTTCAACAACAGATGCCATCTGCGGCATTAGCATATGCACTCAAATCCTCTGTGATCGCAGACGCAGCACCCATCCACACAGCCCCTTTGTCATGAAAAAGGGGAAGTACCTTCATAAAAGAGATTTTCTGGTAATGTAACAGACTGGTAAGAATACTTCTAGCCGTGGCTACCTCCTCACTACAAGGGACTACAGAAGTTAAGCTCCAGTACGCCGCAAGTCCGAGTACCCGGGCGGCTTGAGATTACATCGACGGGGAGTGCTGAGCCACAGAGTATATTACCACCTATGGCAGAGAAAATACGCCAGATTTAAGTCAGTATTTATCTGGATCTATAAGCTGGACCACACCAGTGTCCTCCTTAAGGGGGCTGTCATCAGATGGGGTCCTGATAAAAGTACCAACGTGTTTCTACCCTAATCCAGTTTTTTTATTCCAAGGTATGAATCCGTGGTCAGAATAATTACACTCAAGACCTAAAGTCCATTTTATACGTAGTCCAGCCTATGAGGATGGCGCGGACACAGCTGGTCTCTATACATAGACTAATTACAAGTCCCATGACTCTTTGCTGTGTCCGGCCAATCACCTTTCTTTGCACGAGGCTATGTGATTCCTTTTAATTCCGCTTTACCTATGTAGTTAAGACGCTTGCTCTACTTTTCTTTCTGTAGTAGCATAACGTTACTTCCGGGCTGTAGCCATAGTAACCGGATACATATTGTTTCTATAGTGATCAAAGTAAGCTTGAGATCGCGCGTCACGTGGTTTCCATCAGACTGGAACGTAGTGATTTTATTTAGTCTGTATACTCGGAAGGTAGCCAGCGGATCGAGGTGATAGATGTATTCATAAAGTGCTTGGTGCCTGATACTTTCTTGTCTATAAATAGAATACCCAATAAGTAAGTATAAAGACAAAACAAATACACAGATTTAAAAACAACAACATCCATAGTGCAAGAGAAATCAGAAAAGGTGCATCTAGGGATATGGAACAGTGTGTACAAAGGATTATGGGAACCACTTAACCTCAAAATCTAGGTGTAAACCTTCAGGTTTTAAGGTTCCTAGTTCGTATATCTTTCTCATTTCTGCGTTTGCTAACTGCTTGGGTAAATCCTTCTGTCTCCAATGCCTTTTAATCCAGGGTAATCCTACAAATCTTCTTATTGCTGATGGTGAGCAATTATGGCATTGTTTAAAATGGCTTGACAAAGCATGTGTATCAAGGCCTTTTTTTATATTGCGCAAGTGCTCACCTATACGCGCCTTCAAAGGTCTGGAAGTGCGACCAATGTAAAACAGTTCAAATTCCCAAAATGGACTTTAGGTCTTGAGTGTAATTATTCTGACCACAGATTCATACCTTGAAAAAGACCCTGGAATAGGGTTGAAACACGTTGGAACATTTACCAGGACCCCATCTAATGACAACCCGTGGACCTTAAGGAGGACACTGGTGTGGTCCAGCTTATACCCCGGGACTGAGATTGGGTCACATCACCCTCACATGCACTTAAAGATCTGACCGTAGTCAGCTCTTTACATCCTGCCAGTAATACCTGCCATTCAGCCATTTGGAGATTCCTGTGGTGTTTTATTTGAACTTATGTTTTTAATATTGTGTTTTATTGTCTTGTTTGTGAATCACCAGTGTTTTTGAACTAGTGATTCACTGCCATCCAAGTAATTTAGTCCTTTTTATATAGATTGTTCATGATTTATTGTAAATTAAACTGTACTACACTATATGTGCTCCCCTCTTTTCTCTTTTATGCATTGTATGGGGACATATACGATATAACCTGCGAGGAAGGGATTGTGCTTAAGGAATCTACATCTCATCCTCCACTGCTGCTGAGCTTAGAAGAATTTTTAATTTTTGATCATAAGTATTTTAGATCACAATTAGCACTGATAGCGCTGTGTCTGATATTTTGTATTGTATAACCTTGGTGGAGGGTGAAGGGAACCTCCTCTTTGACAAATCTAAAACCAGCTGCTTTTCTTATGCACACTTTAGTCCTCCACAATTTCCTTCTTATTTATATTTATTGATACTTGTTGCAGTCGTATGTTTCAATAATTTAGACATAAAAACCAAAGGGGGCATTTCTGAATGCATATCATGTTTATAATAATGACATGTGGTGCAACCTGAATTTATTCAGATCACAAAAATATATACACTGTATATAGGCTGGTATCTAGCGCAGTATAGGATTTGTCTTCTTTTGAAGTTAGCACTAAACTTCTTATACTTGCTGCTGGTTGTTCTGAAGTCAGTGTTAGATTTCAGTTTTCAGTTTTGTGGCTCCAACCTTATGGAACTCACTTCCCCGCACAGTTCGAGAGGCCTTCACTCTAGAATCCTTCAAAAATAGACTCAAAACTCACCTATTCACCCAAGCATTTCACTAATGTCCCTTGTAAAAGCTTGTTTTATATTTTATACTGTAAATGTAAAGCACTTTGAGTCCTTTAGGAGAAAAGCGCTATATAAATAAAATTATTATTATTATTAGATTGAAATTGCTGAAGCACTGGGAATTTGGTAGTTTTTTTCTACCTCTGTGGTGTTGGGTAATTTCACATCTTTATTACATTAATATGCAATCCCATGCACTCTCTCCACTAGTAACACCTTATCCATTCAGATTATTCTACAACTCTGTGGGCAGCTACCCAGACAGCAGATTGCCTGTCCGGAGCATCTGCAGTGCTATTCCAGGTACCCTGCAAGCTGCAATCAGGTGCCATTGGGAAGTGATGGTGCCGCCCACAGGGCCCTGTGCTCTGTGCAGCGGCAGTGCTCACACAACACTAGTTACGGTCCTCATGGTACGATGGAGTGTACAACCACTTTCAGACTCCATGGTCTGTGCATTTACGATGGAGATTGTAAACCCTCCAACATTGACTCAACAATCAGTCACACCATCGTCATTTGCAGTAGCCTAGGGTCTACTCTAGCTACTCCTCTCTAATCCAACTAAACATGGCCTCTGAATCATTGTATTTGCAATTTGGAAAGCAGTAGTGACAATCCCACAACACGCTCATGAAACAGACCCTTTTTGTAATCACTTTAGGTCATATCCCAGCCTCCACGCTAAAATTCCCAGGGATCTCAAGTGTTTGTGATACCATAAGCAATTGTAAATGATATTGCACACAATGGTTCACACGTGCGCAGAAGGATTTCTATGCATGCGCTGTATAAAAAAATAAAATAAAAATGGCACCGTGTCCAGCTATCTGTATGTCTGCACTTTAATGTGTCTTTGCTAGCTGCTACTTTGGACAATTCCTGGTAACCTGCCCTTTGGATAAGATTTCAGTATGTTTTCTAGAACCACTGACCTATGTGTTATCCAGACATTGCTACTCATTTGTAAGCCTACCATTTCTGCTTTGACTTGACTAATGGGGCTTATTCATCTACAGTCCATCATCCAATTCTGCTTTTTGCCAATGATTTTGTAAAGAAAAATTTGAAAAATCCAACATGTTGGAAATCCTCGATTCGCAGAATCTGACCCAAAAATTATCGGAATCAGCAGATCAAGAATTTGTAACTTGTTGGATTTTGTTAATCACACAGTGATAATGTTTCAGATGTAAAAGTTACTTCTAATTGATTTTAGCAAGGAAAGAATGAGGGTTGAGTATGAAATACACGCGGTTGAGTAGCCGCCCGTTCAAATCCCGATGCTGCAAGTCCAACAGTGCAGAATGTCGACAGGTGAAGGTAAGTACCCTAACCCTCCCTTAGGAGTGCCTAACCCTAACCTCCCCCCCGATGGTGCCTAACCTTAACCCCCCTTCCTGCACCCTAAACCTAAGTCTCCCAGGGATGTGCCTAACCCTAATCTCCCCCAGTGGTGCCTAACCCCCCTCACTGCAGTCTATCCCTCCCCGGGGGGTGCCTAACCCTAATTTCCCCCCGGGGTCCATAAACCTAACCCCAATACTTACCCAGACCATACATTCAGGATTCCAGCGGTAGGGATGCCAACTCCAGTATCCTGATCCTGATTCCGGCAACAGTATATCAACGGCCGGCATCTTGCTGGCATATTCACTACATCCCGAAGAATGAATATGACATTTAAAACTTTCACTCAGCACTTGATTTCAAGATATGGCCCATTTATGATGATGTAGAAGTATTTTGTTAAATACTATATCATTTTGGTGTCTAGGGAATATACAGGTTGGCAAATGTGAATACAGGAATGCAGAGTAGGCAATGATTTGTTTATTGTCTGCGTATATTTTGAATCAAGTGAAGGCTATGAGTGATGTTCCTTTCATTTGTATGAGTTTTGTAGTTATAATTTATGTAAAAGCTAGGATGCCACGTAAATGTCTCAAGAATGGTGACAATTTTGTTATGTATCTGATGATGTGACATTTTCCACCCAGAAATGCCAATTTATTCCAATCATGAAAACAGCCTACTATCGTTATTTTGGAATCAAGGTAGGGGAACACGACCAACCCAGGTCAATGAGAAAGCAGCTTGGAAAGCCTGTAAAGGTGTTGTTCATGGTCTCCTAAGTAACAGAACATCTTGTTGAGATTGTGAACAACCTTCTATAAAAGCATCATCAATTAGGCTGCAACATGTCACACAAAATCCACGTTCTCGGCTCTCATCCGGACAACTGGGGTGCAGTGAGTGATGAGCATGGTGAGCGATTCCACCAAGATATTTCAGCAATGGAAGGAAGATATCAGGTTGGGTGGAATGCTTCTATGCTTGCTGACCACTGTTGGACAGTGACAGTAGATGCCACAGAAGAGGAGTACAAGCAACAAACAAAGAGAAAGCCCTCTCATGAATAGGCCACAATTTGAAATAGGTTGCTGTTTGATTTTTCATTTTGTGTTCTTATTTGCGATTGTAAAACTAGAACTAATAAAAACATTCCGACGTCATATTAATTTTTCTTGACCTCAAATTAGTAGAGTAGAGTATGACTTTTTTTTTTGGAAGGAAACAAGTTAAAAGTATTTCTTTGTTGCTCAGTGTCATCGGCAAATCGGAGATCAGGAAATTGGGTGATTGATATATGGGTCTCTTAAGACTTCCATGAACTTTGTTATTTCTTTTGTTGAACAATTGTATCTCTTTAAAATGGTTGAACCATTTTAAAGAGAAACATAACTGTTCAACAAGAGAAATAACAAAGTTCATGGCCATACAGAATATACGGAGTAATTGGCGAGATAGAAACGAGGATATGAATCCTGCAAAGGATGAAATGAAATGGATACACAAGTTAAAATCCCTCCATCCAGGTGGATTAAATATGGATTTTGAATTTAAACGGTTCCTTTAAAGTTTTTCTTATATAAAGTCCTCTTTATACAGTATATGAAAATATTCTGTATAAAGTTTTTATACATATTCCCTTCTTGTCATATTATTAATTTTTATATCACGAGTGGGCGGCACAAACACGTGGCCCATCTAGGAGTGGCACTGCAGTGGCAGACAGGATGGCAGTTTGAAAAACTAGGCCCCAAACAGTACATAATGCAAAGAAAAAAAAGAGGTGCAAGATGGAATTGTCCTTGAGCCCTCCCACCCACCCTTATGTTGTATAAACAGGACATGCACACTTTAACAAACCATTCATTTCAGCACCAGGGTCTGCCACACGACTGTGGCTGAAATGATTGGTTTGTTTGGGCCCCCACAAAACAAGCTGGCAATTAATCTGTCCCTGCAAAAACTGGCTCTACGGAAGCAAGATGTCGTCCTCATCCTCCTCATCCACTGATTCCCCACCCTCTTCAGTGTTGTGTACATCCTCATCCTCACAGAGTATTAATTCGTCCCCGCTGGAATCCATCACCACAGATCCCTCTGTACGTTTCTGGAGGCTGGTCTCCCTTGAAGAGTTGATAGTTGATAGCCTTTCGCTGAAAAGGTTCCCGGCTGCACTAAACACTGTTTCGGAGTACACACTGGAGGGGGGCAACTCAGGTAAAATAGAGCCAGTTTGTACAGGGGCCTCCAAATTGCCTCTTTTTCCAGCCAGTACAGGTACGGACTGTCTGACATGTCTACTTGGTTGCTGTCACCGATGTAATCCTCCACCATTCTGTCAATGGTGAGAGTATCAAATGCAGTGACAGTAGACATGTCAGAAATTGTTGCCAGGTCCTTCAGTCCGGACCAGATGTCCAAACTTGGTCCTGCCTACCCTGCATCACTGCCAGCAGGTTATTAGGATACCTAAGTTTATTCCTGGCAGCCCCAGTTGCAGGAGAAAATGAAGGAGGAGCTGTTGATGTGTCACGTTCCTCTTCTGCTGACAGAGTTTTCACCAGCAGGCTTGTGTCGGCTGGAAAGAGAGACACCACATAGGCTTTAAACCTAGGATCGAGCACGGTGGCCAAAATGTAGTGGTCTGATTTCAACAGATTGACCACCCTGGAATCCTGGCAAAGTGAATGAAGGGCTTCATCCACAAGTCCCACATGCCGAGCGGAAATCGCTCCATCTTACTTCCTCCTTCACTTTCTCCAGCTGCTTCAGCAAAAGCCTGATGAGGGGAATGACCTGACTCAAGCTGGCAGTGTCTGAACTGACTTCACGTGTGGCAAGTTCGAAGGGCTGGAGAACCTTGCACAACACGAAAATCATTCTCCACTGTGCTTGAGTCAGGTGCATACCCCCTCCTTTGCCTATGTCATAGGTGGATGTATAGGCTTGAATGGCCTTTTGCTGCTCCTCCATCCTCTGAAGCACATAGAGGGTTGAGTTCCACCGCGTCACAACCTCTTGCTTCAGGTGATGGCGGGGCAGGTTCAAGAGTGTTTGCTGGCACTCCAGTCTTTGGCACGCAGTCGCTAAATGGCGAAAGTGGGCAGAAATTTTTTGGGCCACCCAAAGCGTCTCCTGCACGCCCCTGTCGCTTTTCAGAACATTCTGCACCACCAAGTTTATGGTGTGAGCAAAACATGGGATGTGCTGGAATTTGCCCAGATGTAATGCCCACACAATATTGGTGGCATTGTCAGATATCACAAATCCCCAGGAGAGTCTAAGTGGGGTAAGCCACTGGCGATGATTTCCCTCAGTTTCTCTATGAGGTTGTCGGCGGTGTACCTCTTACTGAAACCGGTGAAACACAGCATAGCCTGCCCTGGAATGAGCTGGCGTTTCTGAGATGCTGCTACTGGTGACGCTGCTGTTGTTGCTGCGTAAGGTGATACATCTACCCAGTGGGCTGTCACAGTCATATAGTCCTTAGTCTGCCCTATTTCACTTGTCCACATGTCCGTGGTTAAGTGGACATTGGGTACAACCGCATTTTTCAGGACACTGAGGACACTTTTTCTGATGTTTCTGTACAGTCTCGGTATCGCCTGCCTAGTGAAGTGGAATCTAGATGAAATTTGGAACCGGGGACACACTACCTCCATCAATTGTCTAAATCCCACTGCACTAATGGCGGATACCGGACGCACGTCTAACACCAACATAGCAGTCAAGGCCTCAGTTATACGTTTTGCTTCTGCATGACTGCTGTCGTACTTCATCCTCCTCGCTAAGGACTGTTGGAGGGTCAATTGTTTAGTAAAAGTAGTAGTGTTCCTACTTCCTCTCTGGGATGATGAATGCTTCCCAGCAGCAGCGGCAGCAGTAGGCGTAGCAATGCAGGATCCTCCGGAGGAATCCCGGATAGGAGAGTCAGTCATGCCAGTGACATGGCCTGCAGGACTACTTCCGATCCTGACTAAGGAGGAAATTGACGAGGAGGGAGTTGACGGTGTGGTTTGCAGGCACTTGGAAACAACAGGACAACGGGATTTAGGTGTCCCTGGACTGCTTACGGTCTTAGCCAAAGTTTCTGAACTTGACAGTAACTTTTTATGAACGCGCTGCTGGTGCCGTATAAGGGAGGATATTCCTAGGTGGTTAACGTCCCTACCCCTACTTATTTCACCTTTACATATGGTACATATGGCAAGACAGTTGTTGTCCGGATTTGGATAGAAATATTGCCAGACCAAAGAGGTGGAATGTTTGGTCTTCTGCCCAGGCATGACCGTGATGGGCTTTTTCATCCCACGGACAACAACTGTCTCCCCCAGAGCCTGATTTAAACAAACCACATCACCATCAGAATCCTCCTCGCCAACTTCCTCCTCAGCGCCAGCTACACCAGTATCCTCATCCTTTTGTACTTCAACAGTGACATCTTCAATTTGCATATCAGCAAGTGGACTGTGGGTGCTCCTTTCAGCACTTGCAGAGGGCGTGCACATGGTGGAAAGAGCCACCTCTTCCCGTCCAGTGCTTGGAAGGTCACGCATCGCAACCGCCACCACACTTGGACTCTCCTTGGGGATTTGTGATATCTTCTTAGAACACACAGTTCTTCGCTGTGCTTTAGCCAACTTAACTTGTTTGATTTTTTTAGCGGGATGAGGGCTTCCATCATCATGTGAAGCTGAACCACTAGTCATGAACATAGGGATAGACCTTAGCCTTGCCACTCCGTGTCGTAAATGGCATATTGGCAAGTTTATGTTTCTCCTCAGATGATTTAAATGGTTTTTTTTTTAAGGTCATTTTCCTCAACTTTGTCATTTGGGATTGTATATGCCCTCTACTATGACATTGGGCATCGGCAGACGACGTTGATGGCATGTTATCGTCTATGTCATGACTAGTGGCAGCAGCTTCAGGAAGTGGTTCTTGATCTTTCCCTATTTTATTTTTATCGGCGAACGTTTGGTCCTCCATTTATGTTATATTGATATATATGTGCGGCTAAGGCGCACACAAACACAGAAAATAATTTTTTATTATTGTTGGAGACTAGTGCACTTTGTGGGTTACACCACCCCTTAAGAAATGAGCCAGCCGGCTCTTTACTTATGGGACACAGGCGCACGCTTGGCGCTGCTCCTATGTTGATGCATGTGCAGCTACAGTGCACACAATTCACAAAGACAGAAAAAAATAATAATTTTTTATTTTTTGTGGAGCGCACTTTGAGGGTTACACCACCCGTTAACAGACAGATGCATGCTTGGCGCTGCTGCTTTTAGGATGCAAGTACAGTGCAGACAATTCACAAACACAGATGAAAATATTTTTTTTTTGTTGAAGTGCACTTTGCGGGTTACACCACCCTTTAACAGACAGACGCACGCTTGGCACAACTTTGTTGATGCACGTGCAGCCGCAGTGCACACAATTCACAAACACAGAAAATATTTTTTTAATTTGTTTGGAGTGCACTTTGGGGGTTACAGCACCCTTTAATGGTCAAGCCAGCCGGCCCTTTACTTATGACACAGGAGCACGCTTTGCACTACTTTGTTGATGCACGTGCGGCTACTGTGCACACAATTCACAAACACAAAAAAATATATATTTTTATGGAGTGCACTTTGGGGGTTACAGCACCCTTTAACGGACAAGTCAGCCGGCCCTTTACTTATGGGACACAGGCGCATGCTTGGCGCTGCTCCTTTGTTGATGCATGTGCAGCCACAGTGCACACAATTCACAAACACAGAAAATAATATTTTATTTTGTTTGGAGTGCACTTTGGGGGTTACAGCACCCTTTAACGGTCAAGCCAGCCGGCCCTTTACTTATGACACAGGTGCACGCTTGGCGCTACTTTGTTGATGCACATGCGGCTACTGCGCACACAATTCACAAACACAGAAAAAATATTTTTTTTTTGCACTTTGGGGGAGCACCCCTGATGGACAGAGCACCCCCTGGACAACACTACAGCAACCCTTTAGAATTGGGACACTGCACAGAACTTTGGAGTGGACACAGCCCCTATGGACAACTGACTGCACAACACAGTCCAGCCAGCCACTATGGACTTTGGAGGAATGGACACAGCCCCTATGGACAACAGCAGCACAGCACAACACAGCCAGCCCCTATGGACTTTGGAGGAGTGGACACAGCCCCTATGGACAATAGCAGCACAGCACAGCACAACACAGCCAACCCCTATGGACTTTGGAGGAGTGGACACAGCCCCTATGGACAACAGCAGCACAGCACAACACTACACTACACCTACACTGCACTACACTACACTACAAAGCCCAGCCAGCCCTTACTCCCACCCTTCCTCTTCATTGTCCACAGGTGAGTGAGAAAATGGCGCCGACATGGGAACCTTATATAGAATCCAAAACCCGTGAGACCCGGAAAGCGGGATGATGATGTTTTGCCTCGATTTCAGATCCAAGTCAGGCGGGAAAAGTGGAGCCTGACTCGGATCGGCCTCGGATTGGGGGGGCTCAGATTCCAGAATACATACATATACGTGTACAATGGTCTGGCACTCTAATTATAGTCAATGTCAACAGCCTGGGTGCTCCAGCTGCAATAATGTAGAGGTAGTCGGAAAGGTACTTGTAGGAAAGTACTAAACCAAACAGGTCACTCCAGGACTTTGCAAATAAGAATCCTTTATGGAAATAGCATATGGATCAACGTTTCGGGACTGCGCAGAGCCCCGTTCTCAAGATCACAAACAATTAAAAACATATACAAACACACGCTTATCTTATATACCTGATCATATCATCTTCATGCTTCCGACGGAGGGGAGCGGCGTCCACGCCCGTCCAGTGTCGCTCACTGGTGACATCATCGCCGTGTGCCAGAGAGTAGTCATGGCAACGCCTGACTACACAAACACGTCTCACCCTCCGTCCGGGAGCCTGAAAAAGTAAACGAACATAATAAGTCCCAAAGCGGGACTAAAGATCTGAACTGTATAACGAGTAGCATATTGCTTATTAGCATGTATATCTATTATTAAGTAAAGATCATTTTTAATCAAAATTACATTGTGCAATACTATTAACTGAATATAATACAATAAAGGTATTATTCTATTATCAATACAATATTGAAACCTATTATATACTATGCACCAATAGAAGAAGCTTCACACATTATTCCAAATTTAATACTTAAAGAAATATCCAATCTATCCCTAAAAAATCGTCCAATATATCAATGAAGCCTATCCCAGTTTCAAATGAAACTATATCTTCTTTTTATCCAACACGACATAGATCATATTTGTCTCTATTACTGAAGAGAGTTCCAATTAATTTTTTTGTTCAAACCATATGGGAACAATGTGTTTAAACGTAAAATCCACTTAGTTTCTAATCTCATGAGATCCTGTACTCTGTCTCCATCCTCTTGGTTTCGGAGGAACGTGATCGATGATAATATTTTTAAAGAAGCCAGTGTATGTTTTTGTTGCTTGAAATGTTTAGCCACCAGCTGTTCAATATATTTTCCCAATAACGATTGTCTAATGGCCGAACAATGCAAGGCCATTCGTTCCTTGAATGCACGAGTGGTCATACCAACACAGTACTTCCTGCAAGGACATAATATAAAATAAATAACAAACTGTGTGCTATTTCCATAAAGGATTCTTATTTGCAAAGTCCTGGAGTGACCTGTTTGGTTTAGTACTTTCCTACAAGTACCTTTCCGACTACCTCTACATTATTGCAGCAGGAGCACCCAGGCTGTTGACTGTTAATCCACAATTATGGATTAAAAAACTATTTCTATGGACATTTTATACATTTGGAGATGGAACCCATGCATATTTGACTTTGGGTAACCTCAAGGGATATGTTTTGGTTATCTGATATGAGATTTATTGTCACTAGTATAATCGGAACAAGTACTTCCGGTTTATATATAAAGTTATTTTTTTGAGTATACATATATTTTTAGTAGTAATAATATGTACATTATTCAGGTGAATATATTAGTATTTTTATATAGAATACACCAAGTTTTATATGCAGGAGTTTTTTCTAAATTCACAACCCAAGAACTAAATGTCCACCATACTATAAAAAGGGACTCCAGGGATACTCCACCTCACAGAGCTTGAAGAACAGTCATAGCTCGAAATGTGTTGACAGTGGAGTGGAGCACACTGGGTGAAAATAGGAGCCTATTCCTGGAGTAGGTGAAACTGGATGCTGAGTTGAAGAGGTTCCAAAGCCTTTGATCCACCTGTATATCTATATGCATCTATTGAACTTACTTCTGGTAAAAGCCTCCATTCCAATAATCAAATGGCATGTGATTTTATGCTGTTATTAGTTGTTAATAAAATCTTGTTATAAATTTTATTACACGTTGTCTGGGATATTTTCTCCCTTATATTTATTTTCATATATTGAATGATCCTTGTGCAAAAAGGACATTTGACGTTCGCATGAACAAAAATTACAAAACAAAGGGAAGTACTATTCTATGACTATATTTTTTTCTTAAGTTAAGTGATTAAGCACCATTATTTGAACCATTCTATATATTATTAAGATTGTTTTTTTGGGGTGAAACTTGGGTTTCAAATTGGGCAGCTGAATTATTCACTTATTAGCATGCCAGATTGTGTTCTCTTACATTATATTGTTTATTGCTATTGATCCTCCCCCCTTAATGCCTAACTCCCCCAATGGTGCCCAATCTTAACTCCCCCCCCAAAACCTAACCCTAATCCAGCTACACTGCCTAAACCTAACCCTCCCGGCGGCTAACAATAATGGCACCCCGGACTTACATCGTTTGGGCTGTCGTCCTTCTATATTTCGGTATTGGGATTAAGATAAGCATCAGTATTTTGACGCCTATCTTTAGTCCCTTGTTGGGCTTCAGTACAGCCACAGAGCTACTTGTTGGAGGTTCACAATGAAATTAGAGATTTCAGAAGAAAGAGGACATTACAACAATTTACAAATGTTGACATAATCATCATTGAAAGACTAATGAAGGTGCGGTGCTGGATTATTGTTTATATGTAAGTAAAGGTTTATTTTTTTCTTTCTACAACTTAATGACACAAGTCCGTATATGAAGAAAAATAAATCATTTCCTGAATGAATGCCATGTAGAATGGGTTATTCCTGGTTATATAACAAATGTACTACAAAGATCCTATTCATTATTTACTACCTATTTCATAGAAATAATTTTAAAAAACCTGGACGTCTTATGGCTTCAAGCATTAATTCTTTTGGATGTCAGCAATTTGCGTGCAGACTTCACAGGTACCTTCACGATACTATTGTTTTTTTTCTCTCACCAACCTTAAAGATTGAGACTGCCTTATCTTACTTTTATGTGTCTTTCTGGTGTTTGCAGTGTACAGCTTTTACATAATTTCACTATTGTCTAAATTGCATTATGACATACATAAATTTCATTTTTAGTTTCGTATGTAGTCATTATGTTGACAACAGAATGTTGACATGGTCAAAATGTCGACAGTGAACATGTACACATGAGCATAGTGTCGACATTATGAATGTTGACATGAAAAAATGTTGATATTGTAAATATCGACGGTACAGGTTGAGGGTTAGGTTGTGGTTAGGGCTAGTGCTCTGTAACTTTTGACATGCAAAGTATCGACATTATATGCATGTTGGTGTGTCACATGTCGACATAACGTCCATGTATAAACACACAGGCAATACACTGATATTCTAACTGGTGCATTTTTTTAAACTGAATTGTCCAATATGTACGCATTACGGATAATTATGGAAGAGTTACAAACACTTATTTTGCTCTGCACCACTATGAGGAGGAATGGGAGGTCAAAATCATTTAGAATTACATCTTGACCAGTGACTATTTGGGGAAGTTTGAGTATGAGCAAAATAGGAGGATAAACATTTCCGCTCACTCCATGCTCCATTGAGGATGAGTATTGACCACTAAATGATAAGCCTAAATTTGGCTTATCAAATGGAAGACAAAATCTGTATAGGATTGAGGATAGATAAGATTGCTGGTTTTCTGCTGGGTGTTGGTGTTTATGACAGCCTTGTTGCTGGGTAAATGTGTGTATGGGATGTTGGAAGGAGGAGTGAGGTTGGAACTTTTTAAAGGGCTGCTAGAATTCAGCCCAGCCTCTTTGTAGTGGATCTTCTTAAAGCGGAGTATCTTTTGGTGCTATTTACTGTGATCATCTGTACATATCTGCCCTCTGTGTGCTGGCTTTCTAGCTGTCCCTTTGTTTATTCCTTCATGTCCCGGCCCCGTCGTTCTGCTCCCCCACCCAGCCGGCTCGTGGAGTTTGCATGCCCACTGCACGCTGCTCCCTCCCACGTGTCATCCCCCATTCCACTGGCAGCCCTTCTCACGGTGTCCCCGGGTGGATCCACCATTCCCCCCAGCAGTCCCCTAGCGGCCGCTGGCTCTGCCTCCTCAGACGTGGTCTCTCCCTCTCAGGGTCTACTTGCCACCAGCCCGGCTTCCCCTGCACTTCTCTCTTCTTCTCCTATCCATGTGGGGAGTTGGGCGGCTGTGCAGTCCCCTCCTTCCCGGAATGTCATCCCCATGCCCCCGACTCACACATCCCCCGCCGCCATTACACCCGCTCCTCCACCAGCATTGCTGGCCACAGCCATTGCTCCTCCTTCAGCCCATTTCCCCCTCCTACCTTTTGCTGTGGAGGCTGCTTGCACGAGTCACCCGGCGTCTGCCTCGACCTCCGAAGCTCTCAGCCACATGATGGCAACTTCCGCCTGGCCTTATTCTGGTGCGGGTGGCAGGCTTGCTTCCCCACATACCTTATCCCCTGCCTTGTGGGTCACTGGTGGTCATGCCGGCCGGGCTCACGTGGCAGGCCCGGTGGCCATCTTGCAGCCGGCGGCCATTTTGGGTATAAAGCTCCCCCTATTTTGCTGGCACTGCCAGTCATGTGCCCAGCGGTTTGCCACCATGCATAACAACACCTGGTTGGCTCCCCACACAGAGTATGGGGGTGCCTTTCAGTTACGTGTTGCAGGCTTCTTTTCAGCCCCCTTGGTACATGGCAGCGGGTAGTCAGGCATCTGCGTTCACTACACCAATGCCCCTTTTCATGGCCGGCCCTTCTTGGAGTGAGGCATCCTGGAGCTCAGTTGTAGCTCCACCTATTTTAGCCTCCTCTGCAGTGGCCCCTCCCACCTCCCTGTATGCGTACAATTTGCGGCATCTTCCATCTCATATCCTTGAGCTTTTTATAAAAACCCAATTTCATTACCCCTACCTGCCTCCTTGACAATTTTACACCCCTGCCACACCACCTCTTTGGCCCCTGCTTCCCCCTCCCATCTCACACACAGTGCCCTTGCCCTTGCCCTCTGCTGTGTCCAGGCCCAGTCAGTCATCTCCTACTCGGGCCCCACACATTCCCCCTCCTATTGTTGCCCTGGTACCCCCACTTGCAACTGCTACTTTGTCCACATTGCCGGCACCTCACCCGTCTTCATCAGTTTTAGGTTCCGATGATGCGAGCGGTCGAGTTGGAGCTGTGTCAGTGGTGTTTTCGTTGCCCGATCCGGGTCAAGATGAGTCGACCCCGGTGACCGAGACAGTGGCGGCATCAAGAGAAAAAGCTGGCGAGGCAGTTCCTGGGCCATCCGGTTCCGGCGAGTATGAAACTGCAATGTCTTCTCCTGATTCTTCATCTTCCTCCTCACACTCTTCTGGTTCCCCCGCATGCCCCCCGAAAGATTGTTATAATGGTGGCGCTGCGTTTGGCTAAAAAGTCAAATAGCATTGCTAAGAAGGTTGATGAGACAGGGGCTAAGGCGCAGGAAGCAGGTGCAGACACAGGCCATTGTGCGAATACTGTGGAACTTCACGGCTTGCGTAAAAGTGTCAGAGGCAGGATTCATAGAGGAAAATTTGTGGACCTTTACTCGCTCACTGATGAAATGAAAAAAGGTTTCACGCAGGCGAAGAAGATGGGGGGTATTGGTGAGGATGCCTTTTGCAGCTTTACACTTGGGTGAAGGACATGCTCATATTCGCAACATGTTACATGGAGACCAGGGTGGAAGAGCATGTAAACATTATCAGATATTTATTTTTGGTGCTCGACATGTTCGTCCGGTCTCATAATTTGGCGTGGCACGAATATGACTCACAATTCAGGAAGAAACATGACGGTGCTCTTGTCATTCCATTCAGAGTTAAAGACATGGAGGTATGGCTGAAAGTATCTCAACAGCGTCGACCTCCCTTGGACGGGGTGCCTCCCCGTAAGAGCTGTACTACCTATAGGCAAGGGGCAGCAGGAGGGGGAGAGGGAAATGTTTTGCCTATAATGTCTCCAAGTGTACAAGGGTGTCAGGCTGTTGTTTTTTGCCACTCCTGTCGCCTCTGCAGGGGGGGGGCATTTGGCCAGGGACTGTCGACATGGGGCAGGAAGTGTTTCCCAGGATCGAGGCGAAGGCCACAAGGGAATTGGTTAAAGCTAGTTCTCCAGTATGTTTGGCTTCTCTTACTAGATGGTTAAGGTTATATCCATGTAGGGAAGATGCTTTGTTTTTGTTAGAAGATTTTCAGTTGGTTTTTGTTTACCTATAATCGGGCCGTTGCTAATTAGGTAATCACAGAACTTGCGCTCCACCAGGGAGTTTCTGGGGGAGCTGAGGGATAAAGTGGGTGCGGTGGTTTTACTGGGGAGGATGGAGGGTCCCTTTCCCTATCCTCCTTTGCATAACCTCTGTATATCCCCGGTGGGTGTTGTCCCTAAGAAAGTGCCGGGTAAGTTCCATTTGATACAACATCTCTCATATCCTCAGGGCGGTTCCATAAACGATGCCATACCTGAGAGTTGTTGCAGGGTAGTGTATCAATCTTTTGATGATATTTTGGGTTTAATGTGCAGTTTTGGTCACGGCGCCTTGATGGTGAAGCTAGTTATAGAATGTGAATTTCGTTTATTGCTGATGCATCCCGAAGCTATGAAGGTTATTTTGTAGATAAATGTTTGCCTATTGGTTGCGCGGTTTCCTGTGCCTATTTTGAGAAATTTAGCTCCTGTCTTCAATGGTGTCTTCATGCCAGTACAGGACAGACGGGCATAGCACACTATCTGGATGATTTTCTCTTCATAGGCCCAGGAGAGAGCGAGGTTTGTTCTGACCTCCATTTTTCTGCGCAGGCTTTGTTTAAAGTTTTAGGGGTTTATATTGCCCATGAGAAGACGGAGGGTCCAGTGTCTTGCTCATCATATTTAGGAATCGAGATAGACAAGGCGACGGGTTGTTGTAGACTACCACGTGACAAAGTAGAAAAATTGCTGGAACTTATTGCAGTTTGCTTAGCAGTGGACTCACGCAGTTACGCAGAGTTCAGTCACTTCTAGGTTTCTTAAATTTTGCTTGCCGGATCATTCCCATGGGTAGAGTTTTTTGCAGAAAATTGAAGAGGGCCACAGCCGGGTCGGTGCGACCGCATCAGCATGTTCGCCTGTTGGCTGAGATCAAGGAGGATCTTCGAAATTGGAACAGGTTTTTGTTACACTTTAATGGCGAATGTATTTGGCCATCATCTCCTGTGGCGAACAACATATTGCAACTTTTTACTGATGTGGCTGGGTCATCCGGTTTTGGGGCTTTTTTCAATGGGGAATGGTGTGCTGCTCCATGGCCACTTGATTGGCGCGAGGTGGGCTTGACGAGCAACTTGCTACTGTTGGAACTGTTCCCAATTGTCGTAGCGGTTGAACTCTGGTTCGTGCGACTGAGTAACTGCCATGTAATATTTTTGTGCGACAATCTGGGTGTGGTTCACACCATCAACAACCAGCGCTCTTCCTCACCTTTTGTGTTACGTTTGCTTCGGCATTTAGTTTTGCGCTGCCTCGAGGCTAATATCAGATTTAGGGCTAGACACGTACCAGGTATATTTAATGAGATTGCTGATGCTTTGTCTCACTTTCAATTTGCGCGCTTTTGAGCGCTTGAGCCATCGGCTTCTGACGTTGGTTTGGTGTGCCCCTCGTTTGTGTGGCAGATCATCAGGCTGGCTTAGAGAGTTTGGTGTTACAATCGCTTGCCCCATCGACTTTCAAGGCTTACTTGGCCACTTGGCGGGATTGGTGCACACATTGTGCACTTCTGGATATGGAGTGTAAGTCTCCGGAAGAGTTGATTTCTTCCTCTGTTTGGGATAGATATCAACAAGGTAGATCCAGGGACTCTACAGGGTCTGCGCTTGCGGGGGTCTCCTTCTTTTGTAAGCTAAAAGGTTTGCACGATCTCACCAAGTCTTTTGAACTAGTGAAAGCTATGAAGGGTAGGGCGAAGGGGTCGCCCACTCGTGCTGACTCTCGTCGGCCGGTGGATTTGCAGCTTTTGACAGGTTTGTTAACAGTTATGGGGAAGGTAACTTCTGATAGGTTTGAGGCTTCTCTGTTTCACCTTGCTTTTGCAGCGGCATTTTTTGGAGCTTTTAGGGTTAGTTAGTTGGTGGCTATCAATAAAGCATCTAGTTCCACTGGGCTTTTGTTAAAGGATATCGTTTTTAGAGACTCGGCTGTGCTTTTCAAGCTTCGATTCTCTAAAATGGATCAAACCAGCAGGGGTAAGTGGGTCACTTTAAATCAGCAGCGGGACGTGATTATTTGTCCGGTTCATTTAGCTTCGCAGTACATGGAGTTACGCCCTCCTGGGGGATCACAATGGTTACTACATGCAGACCACACACCCCTCACTAAGTACCAATTTGTAGTGGTCTTTAAGAAAAGTTTAATGGAGTTAGGGGTAAATCCTTTAGAGTATGGTACCCATTCATTTTGTATTGGTGCCGCTACTTGTACTGCTCTATCAGGGGCATCTGCAGAGTCTATTCAACAGGTAGGGTGCTGCTTTTAGGAAATATGTGCATTGCGAGAAGTTATAGATGTGCACCTTGCCTTAACCCGAAAACATTGCTTACCCGCCAATCGTTGAACGACTAGCGTTCAACAATTGGGGGTGTGAAGGGATTTTTTTTAATTTTTCCTCCCGTTGGCCATGATCTGGCCCAATTTGGTTCATGGGTAGGTTTTTTAGTTTTTCTTCTTCAATCGGGTTCCTGTTTTCCCCACATATATGCTTCCCTTCTAGTCAGTTGCTGTGTGTTTGATTAGGTTGTGTTGTTGGACTTGGGTTTGGTGTGGTTCTAACAGTTAGGGTTTCTCTTTTTCCACAGAATTGGCAAAGGAAGATGGACAGGTTTGGCTTGTGGGCCACTCATATCTTTTGGGCGGAAAAACATGTTTTGTCCCAGAGTCAGGCCTGGTGGCCTAGTGGTTTTAGTATTCGATGGTTTGGTGTGAGACGATTGCGGGTTGACTCGGTGTTGGCATTGATTGTGTCATCAGTGTCGAAGTGGGGAATCCCAAAATTCTTAGTGTTGCATGTTGGAGGCAATGATGTGGGGCAGTTGAAAGGTGTTGAGTTAATTGTGAGGTTTCGTGAGGTTTTGGATGAGATTCGTATGCGATGGCCGTCTGTTCAGATTGTATGGTCTGAAATGATGCCTCATTTGAAGTGGAGAGGGGTGCGTAAGCATGGTGCGTTGGAGAGGGCTCGGAAGAAGGTGAACGTTGCGGATACAAGGCATGTTGAGTCCATCGATGGAGTGGTGATTAGTCATGGTTTTCTTGTAGGTGAGCTTGGGAAGTTTTTTTGGAATGATGGTGTGCATCTGAATGCTTTGGGTACAGCTTTGTTTGTGAAAGACTTGTTCTTGTTTTTGGGCTAGTTTTTCTTTTGGGTGGTGGGCCAATCTATATTAGGGCCTGGCTTTGGTGGGAGTATGCTGCAACTCAGTGGCTTTAGGTGGCATAAGACAACTTTGTGGGGGCACTGACCATCAATGCCCCTGGCGAACTTGTCCTTCTCGGTGCGGGGGCACCCAGGTGCTGGCTGTACGGAAGCACCTCGGATTGGCCCAAGAGGGAAGTGAGACTCTCACATCGTTAGTACATCTAGAGGGGGGCCGTTTAAGTCGTCCTCCGAGTATTTGATCAATGTGAAAGCTAAGTCAGACTCTCATTGGCTGCTGATCAAAACAAACACAGCTGCCGGAGCCGGCGGCTTTGTGTTAGTCAATGTACGTTAGTCACAGAGACACAGACTGCCCGCAGAGACATGGCACCCTGCCCCCCGGCCCAGCCCGCCACTGGTACTGGCGGTGCTTCACCATATAAGGTGGTCTATTTGGCTTGTGAGGAACCCCTGAAAGTGCTCATACCTCCTGAAGTGGTGTGCAAGAGTTATGTGTGGGATACAGATGCCCCTAAGCACACGTGAGTTTTTATATTAATATTTATGGTGTGTGTTCTAATAGTAACAATGTGTTGTTTTAAACATTCACTTTCCTGTGTTCTTGTTGAAGCTACTGAAATGGATCATGTCAATGTATGTACACATTTGTATGTTGCATTTTTTTAAAAACTTTTTTTTTTTTTTATTTTGGTGTGGTAACCAACAGCAACAAATGTATATTTGTGTTTTCTCTTGGCATTAGCGCATGCATTGTTTTAGCTGGTTTCACAATGTTTGCTGTTTTACTTTTCTGAATATTTGTAATCCAATTGTTTTTTTTTTTAGCCAGCTGAATGTTAATTATATTCAGGCCTTGGTTTTTTCATTTTGTAGTCTACCAACACATTTTTTTGTTGGAATATTTGTAAACAACTTGTTTTTTGGACCAAAAAATAAGGACTAGTGTAGTTTTGAAATTTGCATACAACCTATTCTATCTTGATTTAAAGGTGATGTACATTCCTCAGACCATGATCCATTTTATTAAAGGACAATGTCATTAATTATGCATCACCAGATTATTTGTCATGGTTCATTGATAGCAACAACAAATGGCAGACATATATGTTAATTGTATCATTTTTGGTTTCCTTTCATATACTAGCATAGAGAAAACAAAACAAAGACACTTCCACAAAGGGAGCAGCAGCAGGAGTCAGAGGAGGCTGGTAAGTTAAGGCCCACTAGTCTTTTGTAGACACACAGTAAGGTAAATGACATAATGACATTGTGAATGTTGCTCTGTAGGTCCTTCCAATCTGCCCCCTAAAAAGAGGCGCATTACACCACAGTCATTTGAACAGCCAACATCACCACCAAGATGTCAGGATGTGGTTTTGTTTTCTGGGGGACCCTTTTCACCTCTTCTTGATGGTGAGTTTGTGTGGATCTGAAATGGAATATATATGTTTAGATTATGAATTTTTGAATCTAGCATTCATACTTTGTGTTGTTTTAAGCTACATCTAGGTTTTTTATTGCAAAGGTAATGTATTTTTGCTCACCTTGTAAAGCCTTTGGCTAGTTGTATTTTTCACATTTTTTAAGGGTCTATTTAGAAAGTACATGTTTGTTCTTGTTTTTCTAATCTTATTTTTTGGGATTTAAATTTCACTTTCCACCTTTTATCATTTTTTTCTGGTATATATGTTCCTTGAATAAGAAATGTAACATTAATTGTGCATTTAATGGTTACATCAATAATACTCAATTTAGAGGCTTTATGTTTCCAAATTCACTCTTCTCTTGTTTGTAAAAGGAAATCTGACTTGGTTATGAAGACATCTCAAAATTGCATAAATGTCAAATTAGCCTAATCCAAAAATTAAGAATAAAAGAAAAGAAACAATTACTATACAGATTGCCTACCTGAGGTGGTTCTGTGTTAACTGTTTGAATTGTAGTTAGCCTACAATTCAGTTGTATGTCCTGCACACTACATCACATGTTGTTTTGTGGTTTTTGAAGTCCTGAATGTCATGTTCCAACTGTAGAGTTGTTGTTTTTTCATTTGTCCTTTTTAGTATTATAAATCACTGGTTTCTGAAATATAATGTTTGACATTAGCAATGATGGTGGTTAAGCAGTACTAATTTGAAATTTTTGGGGATGTTTTTTAAGATAGTTTTTTAGCCTTTAAACAAAATAACTACAACATTATTTTGCGATTAATCCAAATCTATCCTTGAGCTTATTTTTTTTAATGGTCTCTCCTAAATTAACAACCAGCACAAACAAACAAACAAACACAGGCCAACAGTTCGTTATAGTACAATTAGTTGATGAGATTATAGTCAACACAGTAATGTGTAAACATTAACAAAATATATGCTGTAATGTTTTTATATTTTGATTATCTTGAAAATGGTATACATTGTTTAAACGTGACAAAACACATTAATTACCCAAAGTGTCTCTTATAGATTCCCCCGGAACAACCTGGCCTTACCCAAGAAACATTTTCGGAAGTTGAGGACTCTCTGAAAATGAAGAACAGAATACATTAACAATAATCCCTCCAACCCCAACTATGCCAACAACAAACACTGCCATCCACTCCACCCAATTTACTACCTACACCACCATTCCAACAACAACAAATAGATTTACTACGCAGACACATAACTCAAAGTCAAACAATAAATAAAATAGGACACCGACACAACAAGAACCAGATGGCTCACAGGGTAGAGTTAACAAGGGTGGGCAACACTATGGAGCAAATTAGACAAAGCATTGTGCGTTTGGAGGTCTTAGACTTACGCCAAACTGATAGTGTTAATCGGTTTAATGATAATTTTCTATGGCTAGTGGAAATTCAAAACTCTGCATTTAGGGATTTTTCGGGAATTTTACAAACTTTTGGCACACAGATTTTAGGCCGCTTACCTGAAAATAATGCAAGCATCACCTCAAGCAGCACTTCCCAGCCACCAACCCTAATTGCTACACCCCAACGCACACCACGAACACGAGGTAGCAGCCAAACAAGTCAGGGTGGCAGGGGTCGTTCTAAGTGAGTTCTGCAAAAAAAAAAAAGAGGAATGTTATACAACATATGCTGTTTAAAAACACATATATTGCCTTTTCAAACATTGGGCAAAAATGTATTTACACCAAAGCGTTCAACACAGAATGTTAATTTATTTTGTAATAGTTCAAAGCATTGTTGAAAATAAATAACAATCAACCAAACAACACATTTAGCAAGTACTTGATTAATGTATTTTGTTTATTTGAAACATATTCTTTTTTGAAAATATTGAGTTTACCAGAAACAAACCGTATACTTTTACACTTGTTCAGGCTTACTTGTGAAAATGTGTATTTAATTTTCAAAACTAAAAAAGGATGTCATGTAAGTTATAAATGTGTTATTCAAGGTAATGTTATATGTCTGTTGTGGAAGAAATACATAACACGTGTGTATATTTGCTAAGTTATGATGTATATTTGGTGTGTCTAAACCCACACATTTTTCAGAGTTAATGGTAAAATTGGTACCTGTATTTTCTAAATTATGGCTTGTAGAAGCATACAAAACAAAACATTGTTGATATTTTTGTCTGAAAAATATCCATTATCACTGTGTTTTTGATAAACTATACATAACCAAAGTTTGGATACTGAACAAAATAAATAAACGTGTTGTAAAGAACATGCCTCAATATTATTAATTAGACACATTTGTATGTGATTATGTTTTAAAAAAGTATTAAGAATGTTTTTTTGGTATAAAGTTAATGTTATTATAAATGCTGCACAAAGCAAATAATTGACTAAAGGACAGCACAACAAACATTGTTGAAGAACGTGCAGAAAACAATCACATTGTGAACACAGATTATGGAAAAACAATCTTCATTATACAAACATACAGCACACAAGCAAATTTGGCTTTAAACAAAACAAGGCTAAAAGGGCTCTAGTTTTTATGAATAATTGAGTTGGTGTACAGTTTATGTTTATGAATGCAACATTCTGGCATTTCAAAGGGACAAGACAATGTAAAAACATCAAAGTCAAGTGAAATACTAAATCACAATATCACAATTAGTAAACTCCACATTCAAAATTTTTTTGAAAGACAAATCCCAAAAAACATGTGATGAATGACACTTACCAGTAAAGTGCTCCACAATGAGATTCTGCCTCACCTGTCTTCCAGTTTCTGTGCTCACGCTGTTGCCTGATGGCTCCAAAATTCCAGCCTGTTGGCTGTCCTCCACATAATCAGCGGTTAATGGCTGCAGCAAACACATATTATACAAAAGACAGCAGCAGAGCACAATATCTGACACTTTATTGGGCGCATACAATAAACTTCCACCAGATTTATCTAGACAACGGAACCTAGACTTTAACAGACCAAAAGTATGTTCTATCACACATCTGGTGGACTTATGTGCATCATTATACTTATGCTTAGCTGGAGAATTTGGAAGCAACAGTGGAGTCAGTAACCAAGAGCAACACCCATAGCCAGAGTCACCTATTGTGCAGAAGAGAAATTTAAAAATTAGTCAAATTTGGATATTTAAATTAAAAACTAAATAAATTATGGGAAAATAATTACCCAAAAGCCATCCTTCTGGCATTTGACCAGACTCGAATTTGTCATGGAGGGATGACTGACTGAGGACAAAGGCATCGTGACATGAGCCAGGGTAGCCGACTACAACACTCATGATTTTGAGTTTGGCATCACAAACCACCTGTACATTTGTAGAATGGGCATGGTGCCTATTCAAAAAAACGTGCGCCCTATCCCGAGGTGGTCTCAGCTCAATGTGTCTGCAGTCTATTGCGCCAAGGACATTTGGCGTGCTTGCAATGCCATAAAAAGCAACCTTGACTGCATGTCAGTGTGACTCTTGGTTAGGGAAGCAGATTGAGGCTTGGAGCAGAGGCTGAAATGAGGCCATCACCTGGGTTAGATATCTTGAGAATGTGAACTGAGATATCCCTACTACCCTACCGGTGATAGACTGGAAGTTTCCAGTTGCAAAAAAGTGCAACACACTCAAAAGCTTATGCATTCCTGAGACAGCACGTGAGCGACCTGTCTCAGGGTCTATGTCAAGTTTGACAAGGTCACACGGATGGAATATGTTGGAAGGATTGAGCCTGAACATTTGTATGACTTCGCCATCGGCCAATGCGTTCAGGTTCAAACGCCCTTTAAAAACCGCTGCCTGCGCAGCCTCCATGGTACCTGCATAGCCTGTTCAGCCTGCTCAGTTTCTTGCTCCAGTTCACTTCCAGCCTGGTGGTAGAGCCTCTGGTATCCTAGCCACACACCATACACACCAGCATTCATAAACACAGCCTTCTTCCCTCACTACAAAACAAAATTAGAAAAAATGACTCCTTTTATAGTCTCTCTGTGAGTGGCCTAATTAATGGAATTGGAAACACATGCTAACTTATGAAAAACAGGTGCGAGTTTCAAATCAAGTTTGCAGTTTCATATTATTTTACACTGGCTTCGCTGGAACCCGCAGCTGGCAGGCACGTCTGTTTGAATCGGGAAAACTCACCCAAGATAATGTAGATCACGGGTGAATTTTCAAACTCGATTCTTTGTAAATTTGCGAGATGTATTTCTTACATGACAGAAATCTGAATTTTGACGATGGCGATTTAATGTGATATTTACATCTCTCCCGAGTTTAAAAAGTGAAAATTGAAAACTCACTTCAAAACCCACTAGAGTTTGGCCTTAGTAAATTTGCGAGATGAAAAACATGCTTAAACTCACCCGAGATTGTCATCTCGACCAAACTCGATTCTTAGTAAATTTACCCCTAAGAGTCTATAAAGAAAAGTCTCTTTATTTGTTTTTGTTTTTTCAATTATTCTATGTTTAGCATAGCATACATAGTGTGGAATGTAATTCCTGGTTTTAGATTTTTTTGTTACTTCAGCATTCCATTCATAAAGAACCATTGCCAGATGCACTGCTAAAGATAGATAGCAAGCATTATGTTATGCATTCCTGTAGATGTCTGATGTACAGTAAACACAATCTACACATGACCAACTGGAATCCTCAGGATTATAAAAAGTACAGTTCAAAAATATAGCTCTAACAAAAGCCTTACTATAGCTTTGAAAAAGATAATTATACTATTGAAATGCACCAGAACAGTGGGGATAAAGACCACCGATTGTCAATTCAAACTTTAACAAAGAAGGCTATGTGCCAGGAAAGGTTTTTGAAATCTATACACAATTTTTGGTAATGTGCCGTAGCCATTAAATTGTCTATGCGGATTTCTTTTACAGCCAGTTGTTTTATATGCATTATTTTTGTGATTATATTGTAAGCTCATAAATTGAAATTATATATTTAAACCACTTTGCAAGATATTATATATTTCTGTTGATGGTATCCTTATTAAATGGAGTTCTTGTGTGAGATACTGGACATGTTTAAAGGGGGAGCGAGGCTTCCATTGTATATCCATGATTTATCACTCATCTTTTGGAGGAGAGTGGAAGAACTAATATGAGACAAGCACATTTTTACTGAGATTCAATAAGGACACTTAAAATGTTCAGTCTTGCAAAATACATATGTTGGTTTACTACCATTCTAAGTAACACATTGCAATGTGATGCTATACAAGTACTACAAATACAATGCAAAGAAGAATGACAGCAAAACAATACTTCTATTGCCCATTATGTATAATGTATATGCCAAATAATCCCTTTATTTGTAAACAATCATCATACCATCAGTGACATACAAATAGAGTTCATATTTGAAACTATAAAATTTATGCCTCAACACAATTATTTCTGCTATAAAGGAACATTTTATTACCAGTCATAGTGGATGGCAGTGGGGACAAAGTTTGAAGCCAGTTAATACAATCTATGGACAAACAAGCTGTATCAAACAGATCATATACTGTGGAGTAGTTACATAGATGATGTCTTAGGGCCTGATTCAGAGCCGCTCGTAAGCGGCCACTCGTTCGCTCCGAGCGATGTTTGCCCAACTGCGCATGCGTACGGATCGTAATACGCATGCGCGAACCAGTCAGTGCGGACGAAAATCGTTTGTTCGCTAAATAGCGAATGCCTGCTATTTTGAGTGACAGAATGAGGCGTATGTGGGTAGTAACAGGGGAAGGTGCTTGAAAACGGGGAGTGGAGATCCGAACGCAGGCATGCTTAAAGGTCAAAATGGGCGTTTTAAGGGTGTGCATAATTAATACAGCAGCGTCATTGACCACGTCACTGGGTTATTTTATAGCCAGAACTGCTTGCAAAATTGTGGTAGCAAAATCCAACCACAATAAGAGCGAGCAGTTCATAAGCTGGTCGATGTACTCGATTAATCTAATAAATAGCGGACATGACGTAGGATGCGAGCGCCCAGGGGGCGTATTTTTTTCAAAAAACGACCGCAAGTTTTGTTCGCTCGTTCAGACCTAGAGGCGTGAACAGACCGCAGACAGCGAACGGTTCATTAGAATAGCCACCCCTATTTTCTGGACGAGCGAGAGCTAATTGCGTCCGGCTCTGAATCAGGCCCTTAATTTGTTGGAATAGTTACATGGAACTATAAGGAAATGGAATATGAGGATTCCTGAACAGATACAAAATATTTATAATTATCCATTATGTATATAATTCCACCACAATACGCAGCACTTTACATAGTATATTGAATTTTTCCCAATAGTCCATCCCTGCCACTTTAGAGCTTACAGTTTAAATGCTTTACCAAAGTAAGCACAAAAACACAAGCAAGATCCATTTTGTCAGGAGTCATTTAGACATCTGGTCTATTTTTGGACTGTAGAAGGATAATGAGCACTTGGAGAAAAAACCCATGCAAACTTGGGGAGAACATACAAATTCCAGCAAATAAACATAATCAATTTCATTGGACCTGAATCAGAGTTGGACACAAATCCCGTTTGTGGATGGATATTTGGAGTTTTCATACTGTGCATACTTCTGAGCCAAGCTTAAGCAGCTATAGGTGATCCCAAGTCATATGCATATAAGATGTATCTCAACCTGCAGCTGAGTGGCTGTAAACAGGTGGAAACTGGGCATTTGTATGTAAAGTAGGCTAAGTGCACTGAGGGCATGTCATGAGCATGTAGGCAGAATCACACTAAACATAGAGCTAATTTCACAAGTGGTGCACAAAGATGGTGCAGTCAGATTGAAGCCGCCAACTCTGTATATGAGTGAAGTTCCGCATTTATTTCTGAGTATGAAATGTGGCTGCATCTGCAACCTAAGTGTGTGCAACTATGAGTCAGGCTCATCACATATATATCATGCATAAAAACATTGAGGAAGTAGGACTGTGTATTGCAGATTTAATCTAAATATCTACCTACTAATCACACTCTAAAGATGGGTACACACTTGTTTAATCTTCCGGGAGCCAACCAGACCAGACTATTGACACAATCCTACTGGAAGCATAGGTCACAAATACAACACCCAATCTACTGTATATGCCTACACACCTGCCCAATTTTGCAGCAGATCTCCAATCTGCATTTGTTGGAAGCATTTAGTGGCCATACACACTCTTCAAATCTGGTGATTGGTGATCTGGTCTCCTGATTTTAAGGTTTAAAAATGTTTTGACAAGACCAGATCACCAGGATTGGATGAAAACAGAGGTTATGTGAGCATACTCTTAGCATATAACAAAGAAATTATAACAGAGCTAACTAAGATATTGCTGGACTTTAGTTCAGAACATCACCCATATTCATAACATTTCTCTATACCCAGGAGATTTTTTTATACTTTGTTGTGCCCCTGACCTTGCTCCCCAATCTATTTGCATACATTCATACAAGTGTTAGACCTTAAAGTTTCAGCTAAAGAAACTACTTGAGCCGCTGTGTATATTTTTAAAAATAAATAAACATCTAGTAATTTATCACCAAACATTCCAAAGAGCTATATGTGGTTAACTTCCCTCACTGGCTGACTCTCTTAAAACTTACTTATTAACCTGTAATACAATCTATATATCCTGGATTGGGAGGAGTAACACAGTGAAAATTAATTAGTTGCTGGCTCCTCAATTTCTTCAAAGCACTATTGGTGAGAATCCTTTTGAGGATATTCAAAGCGCTTCAATCATATTTATTAATACATTGTGTATAGGAGAGCCATATTTAAAATGTACACTTATAAGTGATCTGACAAGTGGGACCATGGCCATCCTGACCTATAGAAATATTATTATGCCTCAAACTTTAGGTTGGCTTTGAAGTGGCCTTAATAGATGTCATCTCTCACCACACTAATATGGATTCCTAGTCACTTGAGTTCCCCATTATTGATATCTTGATATATACAGTACCAATAAATTTATACAAGATATATGCTTGGCAGCCACTTGTCTCAATGTTTGAAAATGGAAGTGCACTGACCCCCTTGGAGACCAGACTCATATAGGCCCTTATCTGAAGCACCCGAGTAGGATAAAAAACAACCTATGCATTGTGACTGTATATTATTAATGGTATAATGGGTCATCTCAGTCTCCACCCCTGCTCAGTCCCACCCCAACTGTCTGGCCCCATACCCTCTCTGCTATCCCCTTCCCGTTGCAGCTTCATCTTGCCGCTCCATCCCAACAACCCCCCAATTTAAGCTCTGTACTGAACCCTATTGTGGCTACATCTTGACCCTCCATCCTCCCATACTTACCCCCACGGCTGGTCTCCACTCCGAAGGCTGTCCTGTCTCCCTTGCAGTCAGAGCTGTTTGGGCATGCGCATTGAGGAGTAGAGACAGCTTTACACAATTATCATTATAATCTCTACCATAGCATACATAAACTTCTCTCAGCACCACTTCAAAGTGTCTGTTAAGCATTTTGAGCTGCTTTAGATAAGCTCCAGGAATGCTCCTTCCCACTGTTAATTGCCTATCATACTCCTCTATTCCATCTACTTTTTAGACCAAAGAGACATTAACCTGACTAAAGGGGGTATATTTACTAAAGTGCAGATTTTTAGAAATGGAGATTTTGCCCATAGCAACCAGATTCTAGCTATTATCTTCTAGAAGGTGCTAGATAGAATCTGATCGGTTGCCATGGACAAAATCGTCACTTCTAAAAACCCACACTTTAGTAAATATACCCCCAGGACTTTCATCAAGCTTAAGGTGAGTTTAGGCGAGTGTCATTAAATAATTTTTTGTAGAGAAAAAACACTTATCTTATATTTATGAAGTGCTGACATATTATGGCACCACTGTATATTGAGTGAATCATGCTATAAATAAACAATGAACAATGAAAATGAAATAATGATAGACCTCGCCAAATGAGCTTACGTATCAAGTGCCCCATAACTATTTGATTGTAAGGTAGCGGAATAACAGTTGTAGCTGGTAGTGGGGAAAGTGCTTGTAGCTACGAGAGGCAGAAGCATTATCAGCCACCAATAGTAAATAATCTACTGCAGTCTGGAATTTATGTGCAAATATCAGTGGCATGGTGTTGCTGGAATAAGGAGAGAGAGAGAACGGAGATGTGAAAAACATTCTACTCAATGAACAAATCAGCTGTTGGGACCATACTGACCTTCACTACTTACCTAAACTGAACATCATCCTTTTTCTGTTTATGAAGAAGAATTTCACTCATGTTGTACAGGTAAATCTTATGGTTATCCGTCAGAGTGATTGTGTGCCCCGTGTTTTTTTTTCAAAATTTTTTCGGCATGGTAAATGCTGGATACAGAGTGAGGCCACTTGTTCCCCATATTCGGCAGTGAAGGTGTAAGAGACAGCAACAGCAATGACAGTTGAACTTGCCGATTCCACCAGCTGGAAGGAGCTTTTATTTAGAAGATATTCTAAACCACTCTATCCTTGGTCTGATGACACTCCTCTGTACCACCGTGTACTCTTCTTCTGCCTTCACATATTATTTATGGTTTTCATTTTGTGAAAAGATGATTATACAGTATGTGTGGTATGGTACAGACTTGATCATTTAAAATTTACATACAAAACATTTATTTTTCTGTACATCCTGTCTGCATATTGGGCCTGATATTTAAACTTGATATTTACAGTACGTAAGTCTCTGATTTTTAATGATCTGCGCATGTGCAGGAGCCATACTGAGCATGTGCAGATCTGGCCCCGCGACAAGGGTCGCAGTGCCCCAGAAGCATGATTGACGTGCTGCTGGAGTTTGGGGGCGGCGACCGGGAACGTTTATGAAAAAAGGGACATGTCAGTCCTGTTTTCTGGGACTCCTCTTCAGAGGCATCATTGGATCAGAGACGATGGCAGTGGGCGTCTTTTTACTTAGGACTTCTCCTGAGACTTTTGCATAATTTCACACAGCTGCTGCATACAAAGACGCAGCAGGAACAAACATTAACTTTTAGAAGTGCTGTTATATTAAAGAAAAATGAATGTTAAAAATGTATGCAATGATACTGTATGTACAATCTGATACAATAAAGTACATCAAAACCATATTGCAACAAATCTGGATTTTTTACAGTTAATATTTTTTTGTTCCTAAGCATTTAAAGGGAGGTAGTTAATTAGTCGACACATACTGTTGACAGTCAAAATGTCAACAACGTAATATCGCCCTAACAATGCGCATGCTGTAGTAAAGTTACATAAAGTATTTTAAGCTTTCAGCTTCTTATATAGTGCAGCAAATTCCGTTGCGCTTTACAATTCGAATCAACATTAACATTATACTGGGTTGTAAAAGACATACATACATAAAAGACATACATAAGGGTAAGAGGGCCATGCTCACAAGCATACAATCTATAGGGAAATAGGTGTTGATACACAAGAATAGGGGCTACATATTGCAAATTGATCCAGCCCGATTGCAGATGTTCTTGGTGGGCTATATAATCCAATCACACTGGAAAGTTGGCCTAGGGTCAGAAGGATGTTAAAATGAAGAAAGAGAAGATGTGATAGGCGTTTACTATAAGAAGAGAGTTAGATAGGGAGCTATAAATGGTTAGGTGGGCGGTTCTGGAATCTGGTAAGCTTGTCTGAAGAGGTGAGTTTTCAGAGAACGCTTGAATGTTTGGAAACTAGTGGAAAGTCTTATTGTGCATGGGAGGGCATTCCACAGGGTGGGTGCAGCACGAAAAAAGTCCTGTAACCATGCATGGGAACAAGTAATGCAGGGATGAGAGACGCTTTAAACAACTTTAAACATGATGCTTTACTATCCTTTTTAAAGTTATAATGTCAACACGATTGGGCAGACATTACAAGGTTGACACTAAAGGTGCGTATCCACTACAAGAGTGTGGAACGACTGTACAATTACAACATTGTAATCATTCAATCGTTCATCATTTTGTGCAGTGGATAATGTGCCTGCACTGATGATGTCGTTCAGTGCATGCTCCCCTCCCTCATCCCCGACGATGTCCAGTAGTATTCAATAGGTGTAACTGTAATTAAAGAAAATCATACTCACCTCTCCTATGTGTTGTTCCTGTCCTCTTCGGTTCCTGTAAGCATCCAACCTGACAATGACCAACAATGCGTGTTCCTGCATGGACGATAAAGATATCTTTAATCGTCCATACATGTAGGCCAACTTGGATGATATCGTCAACTTTGTCTGTTCAGACATGTGGCAGGATGACTTCACTGAAAGATATCTTTGAAAGATCTTTGAAAGAAATCTTTCAAGTCGGTGGTTCAGATCGTACCGTGTGTATGCACCTCTCTTGTCATTGTGATCAGTGCCCTTGTCTACCACCTGTTCAAGACACTCTGCCTCCTTTGTAATTGGCGGATGGAAAGCTTAATTCCTAGAGTTGTGTGGATTTTCCTTCGCACAACCCTATAGGGCCTTTGTTTTATAGTCTTGGTGACAGACACTCTGTACTGGCGAGTGGTGTAACAGATGTTGATAGCTTTCTTCGTTAATACTGTAGGGTAGACATAAACACACAACAAATTGTCAACCTGAATAATAAGCTTTAGCCTCAAGGTATTTATTATTATCACATGATTTTGCAAAATTCAGGTACTAAAATTTACGAAAAAACAAAAAGACAAAGACAAATGTTAAGCTTGCAAAATCATTGTCAATGATGTGATGGATATACTCCTATGGATCAGCAGGCAGGACTGAACATTTCCAACATGTACTGTACATTAGGCTTAAAAGCTACAGAAGCAAATTTTGTTATTTATCATATTTTTTATAAAAAAAAAAATGAAATATAAACAAACAAAACAGGTAAAATTTTAGTTTAACTGGGGTTCACAATTTCTGGTCTTTAAACCACCTGGCCATTGTTATTGAGAACTACAGGTAGTTACAGATGTGTTAGCTTTTGAAGTAGCAATAAGTTAGATATGGTATTGGTGTGTGGATGTTTATGAGGGAGTCAAGGTCACGCTGCACAATCTTCAGAGTTTCCAGATTGACCCGAGGCAGAAGCCTGAGCCAGCTTCTACCCACTTTGTCAGGCATCCCAAATAGGCATAGACAAGACCTATAAACAAGCTCCCTGTCCCTTCCCTGCTGCTGCCATGTCCGGCAGCAATGCTGATATAATAATACTGTATAGCAAGTGTTAACATATAATTCTATATTAAAGTAGATCACAAACTGATGAATGGTGCTATGTGTGTGAATTCAACTAGACAGTTCGTACAAATTAAAAATAAATAATGCAGGATGCTCAAAATGAAAACATACAGTACACACGTCTAGTTGTTCAGCATGTGAGACATGTGGTTAAAAAGTCCTTTTATGTTTCCATTAAATTATAGAAATATATTGCCATGTCAATTCCCCCACACAAAAAAAAGACACAAAGAGAAAAAAATATTAAAAGTTACCTAGATACTGTAAGATAAATACAAGAAGGCAGCCTTGGTATATTTAGTAAAGTGCAGGTTTTCAGAAGTGGTGATGTTGCCCATAGCAACCAATCAGCTTCTACTTATTTATCTAGCACTTTCTAATAGATCGGATTGGTTGCCATGGGCAACATCTCCACTTCTAAAAACCCGCACTTTAGTAAAAATTACCCTTCGAGTAGGACTGACAAGCTGGGGAAGACACTGGTGCAGTTGTCCAATCCCAATCCGCCAATGAGAAAAGGTTAGCTAATGCTGCTTATGGTCTTTATTGTGGTATCCTGGTAGGCATATCTGTATTTGTGTCCAGGTAAACTAGATTTACTGTTATATGAATAAACATTTATTGTATTAGGCTTTAACCTGCCCCCGCCTTTCCCTCCATGTTCCACCTTTCCAGGTATAGAGAGTCGTTAGTGCTTTTCACTACATACGCAAGGGATCATGGGTATGTTGTATTACCCTTATATACAACTTTATTAATCACATACAATTATACTTAGGGCTCTAGTGCTGGTAGGTCATGTGGCCATTCTTAAACAAACCATCCCAGATGATCTTTTGCTAGATCTCGGGGATTCGGTGATGGGAGTTCCCTCCCTCATAGCTTGGTGCACGTTACCACGCTGGATTGCGATTACATGTTCAACTGATAGACATTAATGATTGGAGATAGGGGAATTCTCCCTCATAGCCCAATGACCACATTGGTCACATGTCCAAAAAAACTTTATTGTTCAGTTTTTTACTACACACACACAAAGGTGTGTTGTGTTACCCTTATATAACTATTAATCACAGACAAGATGGTGCCACATTACATGTAATATCTGGAGCTAGACAGTAAGTTAGTGTTTTTTTTCCTATTATGGTCTAAATTTACTTGGACATTATATTGGACTCTTATTTGTAATGTTTTAAACAGTCACTCATCTTGAAAAAGATGCCAGTGAGCGTCAAACTGCATAGAAAGAGTGACAGCAGGACAGTTTTGTACTCAGGCATAAAGTCTGTCTGATGTCCAATTACTGAACACCCGGGTTCCATTCTGGTTGGACATCTTATATGGCTTTTTAACATCTGGTATGGATATACACTGCTTTTTTTTATGAGCAATTTTACCATTTTTCTAATAAATATATACATTTTTATCTACTCCATAAGCAGTGCTATTTCTGTTTTGTTTCATAGATCTGAACTTTCTGGAAAATCATCTGCATCGTTATAGGACATCCGGGTGAGATCAAGGACTATCATTACATTGGTCATACCTGTTTTATGTAAGATGATGCACACCATTACTAAGCAATAGCAATCCACTTCCGGTTTGTGTTCCACCAGTCATAGTAATGTATACCATACAAACAAAAAATTTGCCTACTCAATGCCACTATACCCACTGAGAAGGATAACAAAGTTCCTCTGATACATTAAAGTAGACCAAACAGTAAACAAAGCGTACAGGCAAAAAACATTATACACACTATAGGCATATCATAAACCTGAGATTGCACAAAGTGAAAGCACCAATATCCACACAATCTATAGCGTCTAAAAAAACACACTTCTAGTACAAAAACACATCTATAGTGCCTAGATTTTCAAATTATAATAAAAATAAATAAAATAAAATAGAAGGAATCTCTCCCATCAAAAATAAATTGAGAAAAAAATGTATATACATATGCTCGTAAGTAGTTATCCGTGTATAAATCGGCAAAGATCATGGATTATTTCCATTTAAAGAAAACATTTGAGCTGATTATGTTTAATTAATCCAGTAGGGCTAACCATGCCTAAACAATCTATCCAGCAGGCTTCTCTTTGTAACCTCATTTTGCCCCTATAGCCCTCAGAAGGGCTTTCAGTACATGATCAATGATTATATATTTTAAATTTGTTATAAAATCTTTCAACTGAGTGAAATGACAAGCAATAGGCTTATCAGATGTTCCTTCAACAAGAGCACTTGGAATTGATGATCTGTGGTTAGCAACTTGCTCCCTGAAAGTGCAGATAGTCTTTCCGACCTATGTCAATCCACAAGGACAAAACAGTAAATACACAACGTAATCTGTAGTACAAGTGACGTGATGCTGTATGTCAATCTTAGCCCCAGACTGTGGGTGTCTGAAAAGGAACCAGCGACTATTGCATGGCATGGTGCATTTGAAGCACCCGTTTCTGTGGGTTTCTTAGCCATAATGATCCTTGTTTAGTTTGAAACTTCATTGTGGTCTCATGAAGAGGTCATGCAGATTTTGTTCCCTTTTATTGGAAACATTGGCCTCTTCTTTTCCATACTCAATCTGGGGTCCGTCCTTATGATGTCCCAGTATTTATGGATTGCTTTACAAAAGTAGGCAAAATTTGTGTCAAATTTTGTAATAATGACTATTCTGTCATCTTTCACCACAGTATTTGTTGAATCATCATTAAATAACTCTCTGGACTTTGTTAGGCAACTATTAAAGATGTCTGGTGAGTAAACTTTCATGAAATCAGGAAGCCATTTCACTAAGCTGCCGCTTGGCTTCATTCCATCAGTATTCATTTTCAAAACTCGCAAAAACCTGGAATATTGGCAACACACTTTTCAGTGCATGTGGCTGATGAGTCTTAATGCACAAACGAGTGTTCCTGTCTGCTTGCTTTTTATACAGGGTCATATCCAACCCAGTCACTGATCGATAAATGAAAACTTCCAGAAATGCAATCGATTGTTCATATATAATTGATGTAAACCAGAAGGGGGTAATTCAGCCATTAAGCTGAATTACCATAAATTCAAAAGCCTTTTTGGTATTAATCCAGAAAATACAAATATCATCAATACACCTGTAATACTACAGGATGTTGGGACTGTATTTTGGGAAGATTTATCTTTCTTCACATTTGGCTATAAATAAATTAGCATATGTTGGTGGTAAATTCAAACCCATTGTGATCCCAGCATTCTGTATATAGAATAATCACCATACCAGAAGTAATTATTATTGAGTACTAACTGAATCAGTGGGCATAGAAACTCTATAGAGGGACCATTATAAGGGCCCCTGTAGAGCCTTTTATGCACAGAATACACACTATCCAGCAGTATGTGGAATCACTGTGTACAGAGAGTATAAATCCATCATAGCCAGTAACATAGAAACATAGAATTTGATGGCAGATAAGAACCACTTGGCCCATCTAGTCTGCCCGTTAAAGTAGGAGATTATCTCGAATATCAGATAATGTGCTGAGTAAGGACAAAAAATGTGTAGTGTTCTTCACATAACTAGACATCCTAGTAACTGCATATTGGCCTGTAATATGCAATCAACATATTGTGCAATAGGCTCCTGGACATAAATATTAGTCTATCCTGTAACATTTTTTATAGAGTGAAGATTTTGATACTTTGATTAATAAAGACTGGTGAGTGCCTTTCTGTCTACAGCAGACAGGTACAGCTATGGGCACAAGTTACGCCAACCTCTTTATGAGTTTATGGGAAGAAAAGTAAATATACAGTGGCATAACTTGGGGCTCAAATATCATCAAGTGGTATTGTTATATTGATGACTTAGTATTGATTTGAAGGGGAACAGAAGAAATGCTGAAAGATTTATTCCACAAAATTAACAAGAACAGTATAAACAAAGCATTTAACAAATCTACAGATGTTAATATATATTACAAAAGACAGCCAACACCACAATTAGTGGCTGAAAGGGGTTCTAAAAAGTTAGTTTCTTAGGAAAGAGAGAAACCTTAGTGATAACAGGGTCTGCAAACAACAGATGTGCACAATGAAGAAAAATGTTATCGTAAAAGGATAGAAAGAAGAACTCAAAGAAAAAGATGAAACCAAAGATAGATCCACTCTCACTAATCCAAGGAACAAAAGAGTGAATCAATAGAATAGAAAAAACAAATGAACTTTCATAAAAAAAAATCGACACTTAGCATAAACAAATTGAAAAGATTTTTAGGAGACACTGGCATCCATTGTGCAGGGGTCCAATAGTAGAGAAATTGATCATGAACAAACCAACTTTTGTATACCAGAAGGTATCCATTTTGAAGGACCGCTTAGTGCAAAGCACATTACCATCAGTCACTAGTAACCTAGTACACACAAATGGTTTTCACCACTGCAGGTCCTGAATTGGCTAGAGTGATATAAAAGATAACACCACTAAACACATAGCATTATATATCAATGATACAAGCATAAAAATCAAGTATTTCATAACTGGCAATATTACGAATGTGGTTTACCTGGTGGAATGCACTTGTGGACTGACTTATATTTGAAGAACCACCAGATCTTTAAAATACCAGAATAGCGGAACACCTTAGAAACATCAAGAAGGCTCTTCAGATACATCACCTCTCCAGTCATGTCAGACTACAAAACAACTGTTCAATCGAACATATCAAAAAATTTGTGGGAATACAGAATATAAGCAACATGGAAGGACAAAAACACTGAAAGTAACCTTGCAAAAGCTGAAATTAAGTGGATATTTCAATTGAAAACCCTCAACCTCAAAGGGCTAAATCATGACTTTAAACTTTAATGGTTGTTTTAACAATTATTTGAATTCCACCCTGTTCCATCCATTGTAACAATTGACTATATTCCCAATCTGTTCCAAGTTTATTTTTTCTCATGTTGCTCACACCTTTTATACAGTTTACATTTGCATAATTCAACATATGCACACATCATCCAAATATCATAATTAATAATTATTTTTTGAATGATATTAATATTCAGTATGAGTCTAAACAATTTTTTTCCTGTTTTTTTAATGCAATGTTTTTTAATAAATATTTCCTACTTATTGTATATCCATACAGCCCATATTTTAGATGTTTTTAACTCTTACACAGCAAAAGAATTGAAGATCGTATGAAGGAATCACCACGACTTGCAGTTTCCTGAGCCACCTCCGTCCACTAAGGAGATGTACCCAACACCATAAGAAACTGCGAATCCCAGAATCCCCAGAGAACATTTCTGATGTCTGGCCAGCTACCTCCGGTTCCCGAGTGATGTCACTTCCTCTGGATTTCCTGAGCATTTGTAATTTGAAATTCATAAAAATTTAGATCTCTCTGAAACATTTAGATTATAACCAATGGAACTTTAACACATCAGGTGGTGAAATCACTACCTAGCTCCCAGCGCTATTGCGAAAATAAATGACCGGCATAAAAAAACAGCAGCAAAGGGTAGTATAATGCGAACTTCAATAATGACAAAACATCAGAGAAAAGAAAATACCTTGCACTAGGTAAATGCCTAAATAAATTTAGAGTATGCAAAATATAGTGTAAGGCTCAAACTAGTATGAATAAAGTTTTACTTTAAATGCAAAAAAAAGGCACAGTAAGATATATAAAATAGTAACATACATAAATTGGTTACATAAATTGGTTACATAATAATAATGTATAAAAATCCACAGCATGAACCTATTACATAACTATACTAATACATTGTTGCTAATAAGAGGCAATTTCTCATGGACCAATTGAGTCCATCACAACACAAGTTCTTATAAAGACGTGCTTCTACTAGCGCACTGTGTGGATATCCAGAATGTAAAAAGATTTTTTAATTCATGCAAATTAGCAGTCAGTCATATAATGTTACCTCTCTGTCATGGTTAAAATGGTCTGTGTTGGCATCCCAGCACATATTTATATTGTCCAGTTGTGCCACACATCTGTAATCAGGGGTTGATGTTATATAGGCTCCTCGAACCGAACAACCTATATAAAGGTGTAGTAACCCTAATGTAGTGTCACCTCAAAAGAATCGCTTGTGTTGCTGCTGGAGTAAAGACTGCACCCCCCTCTTTGTAGATGTAAGATGGGATCTGCAAGTGAGTGTAGGGTACCTGGTCCGGCTTTATCCTCGTAAAGCTGAAAGCACCGGGTGGCAGCATTATCATAGTAAGTTCACTCAGAGAGGCCAATGCGCTATTCTGCTGGACTGAATGGATACAGTTGGTTGTGACATCACAATTAAATTCCACCAGGTCACCTTCCTTCAGGGCAATACAGCAGCCACCAGGCAATACATATTTGTAATATTTATTTGTTTTACATCACTGTACAGTGGGTAAAATAAGTATTGAACACATCAACAGTTTTCTAGGTAAATATATTTGTAATGAGGCTATTGTAATGAATTTTTCACCAAATGTCAGCAACAACCCATGCAATCCACACATGCAAAGAAAACAAATCATAGATGTCCATAAATTAAGTTACACACATGGACTAATTCTGATCTTTTATACAAATGTGGTAGAACTTGGTATATATATGCAAGTTGTTTCAATTAAATGTACACTTGTTTTAGATAAATAATACATATAAGTGGATGTGGTCTACCTGTGAATGAGAGCTAGTTTTTTATTAACTTATGTTTTATGAACTATTTTATGTTATTAAATATTCCTTATATGATAGTATGTGTTTTTAGATTAATTTATGAACGCCCCCTATGATGTGTATTAATCTTAATTTACTTTTTCATAGCCATGGGTAATTCAGAATTACCTAATGGGAGGCTCCTGTTACTGAATTATACAAATTGACAGATGTTTAGATTTTTGCACCTAGTTCTAACTATTTTTGATATTCTGGATGAGAATTCCTTAAATTTTCATAAGGAATGCATGACATTATATTTTACACTGTACCCACATTGAACATCCATCCTTGGTGACATTGTCAGTAGTGCCATTCTTCAACACCATCCATATTTCTTATTACAGCTTTTAAGGAGTGTTGTTTAGAGGCAGCAACAAGATTATTGAAGTGCCTGAATAACCACCCTATGTATATTTTTAGGCAGAATAGGAAGTTTTTTTGCTGCTAGAGAGTTTGCCTAATTTCTTAGGCCCAGCATATACACCTCTGTAAAGCTGCGGTCTGAGGTCAATGTGGCACTCCGTGGAGAAGCCGGTGTGTGGCGATGTTTGTTGGAGGTAATGTGGCAGGTGGTTGACCTGGCAGTCAGTTGCATTTAAGCTAATTGCCTGAATTCTGGCCATCAATTATCTGGATGCTGGACCATGTATGCAGCTGGAGCTGGCTGGAAGTACTAATGACACGGCCATCCCAGCTGGCAGTGCGGGGCGGTCTATGCATGTGCCTGCCTGGGTCAAAGTAATAAGTGCTTAAAAAAGATGGCACAGTGGACCGCAACACCAAAGCATATGAAGCAGCTTGGTGCCCTCCGCTCAGTATAAGGATTAGTGTTCCTCTGCTGTATTTCTGCATCCAGATCCAACATGGAAAAAGAGCCTTCTCCTCAAAAGTCAGCAAGTGCCCAGGTGAGTTAAGCCCTCATAGAGAGTACATCCTATTAGTGCGAGTTAGGGTGTATTAGTAGTGGAATGCTATTATCAATTCTGCAGTATACCCTCAGCTGTGGGAGCTAGGAAGAAATCTTGCAAGAAAAGCATATTTCAAATGTTTGTGTGGCTTGTAATACACCTTTCTTAGGAATGCAAGATACAGTGTTATGCAATACATGTGTTAAGGAAACCACCCCTGTTACTGGTCAGTCTAATCAACTGAAAGAATTAACGGTGTGGATGAAAAAGTCCTTTGTGCCTAAGGAAGAATCTATGGAGTTAAAGAGCTAACTAGGGCCCTCATTCAGAGCCGTATGCTCTGAGCAGAGCGCACGCTCTGAATGAGGGCCGGGCTCCATTTTCATGGAGCGTCCTCCTGGACGCTCGTATAGCTGTGGGTCACCACCCACAGGCTATACGAGCGTGCTTTGTGATGGCTGCGATGGTCGAGACCATCGCGACCATCGAAATTGCGAGCCGGAGCCTGCGGTTGAGGTTTTCAACCGCAAGCTCCGGAGTGATTTTGGCTCTATCAGAGCCAAAATCACTCCCACTGACATCACTAGTGATGTCAGTGGGCCGGCTTCTGACGGGAGGCGTTCCCGTGGGAATGCCCCTGTCAGGGAGGCACGCCCCCGGCACGCCCACCAAAGGGGGCGTGCTGTCAATCAACATTGACAGCACGCCCCCTTTGATCGGACACAACGAGCGAAGGACTTTCCTTCGCTCGTCACGTCTGGCGCATGCGCACGACGGAGCTCCCTCCGTCGTGCGCATGCTCAGTGCATAACATCGACCCACTTGCGAGCGGACAGCCGCTCGCGAGTGGGTCTGAATCAGGCCCTAGGTCACAAACTTGTCTGGATTATGACTATGGGACGATGTCGCCAAAGTTTGTTTCTGGGGATGATTTGGAAAATCCAGGAAAATATCAGAATATTTAATTTGGATATTGTGGATAGCATGTTGAAGAATATCTAGAAATCCTTGAGTTATAAGAAGACCCTGCAGCAATCTAGTGAACAAGATTTACTGTTTGAAGACAGATCTAAAAGAGATAATTTCCTTCACCACTTTATGTACTGGAAAAAATCTACGTCTAAGGAATGACAAAGTTTGGATAAGCGACTGGGTAATCTGAAAATAATTGGTCAAACTCTATTTATCCGAGTAATGATGAGCAGTTTCTCGGTTGGTGAACACTGCCTAGAATAGATGATGCAGTAGAGGAAATAACAACAAGTACTACTATCCCTTTCGAACATGGTGCTTTGGCTATGTCTTTGAATTCTGGTGTTGCTGTGGCTTCAGTTTCCCGGGTCTTCTTGCTGTGGGGTTCCATTAGGCAGTCAGATTTGGAGGAGAAAATATTGAGACAGTATTTGCAGAGGAGCCTAGGAATAATGCAGAAGGTTATAGAGGATTTGTGCGAAGTTCTCTTTTCAGCAAAACCTATGACTGCAGACATGACAGCAAGAAGAGCATTGTGGTTGCAACCGTGGGCAGCGGATACGCATTCAAAGAATAGACTGGTTTTGTTGCCATATGATGGTTCTCTGTTGTTTGGTAATAAGCTGGAAGTTATAATTGATAGAATGATGGGTGGAAAGTCCATAAAGCTACCTCAAGACAGATGAAGCAGGTTTCATGGGCCATCTTCTAAACAACAGTTTAGAGAAGCTAAAAGTTGTAGCTCAGGATGTCAATACAGTGGAAGATATTCCACAGGGATGACATGTCAGTCCTTTCACCAATCCTATTGGGAAGGCAAATCAGAAGCTATGACTACTGCAAGCCCTTCACATCCATATTTGTAGGGGGCAGGCTCCTAAGATTTGCCAGATGATGGGAAGATTTTGTTCAAGACAAGTGGGTACTGGATGTAGTATCACAAGGATATAAGATAATTTTCAGAGATTCCAAGAATAAACAAATTTGTGGAATCAGAAGTTCCAGTTGTGGCTTTGGAAGTCACAGCTTTAAGTAAGCTTAAAAAAAATTATCAGCTTGGGAGCAGTGGAGGTCATCCCATCTACACATGTGGAAGGGTTTTTCCTCATATTCCTAGTAGAAAAGCCTACAAGGGAGTTCAGAATGATTCTGGACCTCAAAGAATTAAGCAAGTTTTTGAAAGTAAGAAAGTTCCATATGGAGACCTTGAAAACTACTTTTGCCGGAATAAGAAGAGGAGATTTCCTGGTTTTGATAGACCTGAAGTACGGCTATTTTTGCTTTCCAGTCTGCAAGAAATACAGAAGGTATCTAAGATTCTGTGTCAAAAGAAGACATTTCCAATTTACCCATCTTCCTTTTGGTCTGGCAATGTCCCCAGGAACATTTACGAAGGTACTTATAACTCTTATAGCCCATCTGAGAGGACAATGAATATCGATCTTGTCATATTTGGATGACACCCCAATTTCAGAGAAGTCGGAAGAAGTAGTGAAAGAGACTTTGGACGAAACAATAAAATTCCTTGAGTTTCATGGTTGGATAGTGAACTTGGAGAAGAGTCAGTTAAAACCAGTACAGAGCACACAATTCTTAGGCATGCGAATACAGTAGATACTGAACAAAGAAGAAAGGGTGATCCTCCCTCTGGCGCTTAATAATAAATCAAACCATAAAGTAGATAAACACACAAGAGAGATATAAAAATAAATATAAATGTGATTACATTCCTTAGTAGAAAAGAGTCATATAAATTCTTTCATCCCAAAAAAAGGATTAATTCTATTTTTCTTCATAAGGTGCAAATTCTTCTTATTGTTAAATCTTCCTCCAATAAATTCACAAAGATAATTTTTCTAATAAATGAAGATGAATCCAATATGGAAAATTAAAAAAGAAAGTAAAAATAATATATAGTGTAATACTGTTTAATGAGACATATGTCAATAATTAAAATACATAAAATATATAAAAAAATACCAATCCTAACAATACAATGGAGGCAAATTACCGGCAGGGCTTTTAGAACTATAGGTAACACACAAGTTACTAGTTCTAAATAACAAAATGGAAAATGAGATCCTGCTGGAGTCCCGAGGCTCCTTCCCAGAATACTCTGTCTATGCCAGGCAACTCTTCCTTCCTAAATGTCCAGGTGTCACTTAACCAAGCCAACACATTTCTACCCATGCTCGAGTCTTTTTCAAAGCTGAAATAGGCAAGTGATCCTCTATGTGTAATAATGGTCCTTAAATACCCCCACCCACCAATCAGAAACTTATGGTCATAATTGAAATCCACTACAGCTGTCTCCAAATACTGAGCCAATGATGTCCTGCAGAGCCCGGTCACGTGATATGGCCACACAGTGTTGCTAGGATACATTTATACACTCATCAAAAAAATAAATAATATTGCTGATGCTTTTAAAAATCCAATCTGATAGATTTATGGCTGCCTACATTAAGCGATCTGTGAGTTCCTCATCTGCCTCAGTTTGTGGTTATCTTCAGTTGAATATATATGCAGTGCATCTAGGAAGCACCTTCTATCGGTACTTCCATGTCACGTGACCGAAATAGCATCATCATGTGATTGTTGGTCTTTCTTTTTTTTTTTGTAGCAATGCCATTGCTATGGCAATCCTCAACAACGCGCCGTAGTTTCTTTGTTTATAGTATGAATGAAGATCCACAAGATACAGTCTTCTCTGTTACCATGGTAATCATAGCACACCATAGCTTCTCAGTTTCTGGTGTGGATGAAGATACACAGAGTTCAAGACCGGATGCTATTATCTATCATCAGGGTATTTCCTCAATTTTCATATTTATCTGGATGTATAGGAATACAGCATGGAGCTTAATATTTCATACAAGAACAGCTCCAGAATCCTTATGTTATCCATAAACACTACAAAAAATTATAATAAATAGACATTATATTAACAATACAATACACTACAAAGGATCTTATAGCTCAAGGATGGCATGTTAAAAATAATAAAAATATATTTATACCAATAAAATCAACATTCATAGAATATCTAAGTGCTGTAGAGCATTCAAACATATTTAAATATAGTGGTGCATGTGCAAATAGGCATGTGAATAAAGGACATGAAAACAAGGAAAAAGATAATAAATTCATAAGAACCATTTTAACTCAAAATCAGAGTTTAAACCATTAGGTATAAGAGTATTAAAATCCTAAATATGTTTCATCTCGCATCTAGCTAATTGGCTCATAAGGTCATTTTGTCTCCAATTTTGTCTCCAACCTTTCACCAATTTTATGCCTGCAAAACACCTAATACCTGATGTGGAACAATCATGTACTTTTTTAAAATGTAATGACAGTGTAGGGCTCTCCAGACCCTTTTTTATATTTCTAACATGCTCCCTCTCCCATGCTTACTTTTAAAGGTCTGGAGATCCTGCCAATATCAAATAAATTACAAGTGCATTGAATGGTGTAAGCCACACTTTTTATGTTACAAGTAATAAAATCGTTAATAGTATACTTGCTTCCATTAATCATAAGTTTTTCAATTTTATTTGATCCATACACATTTTTGACCTTCCTACAGCACATGCACATGCCACAACGATAAAAGCCTTTAGACTTAATATTACTAGGAGGTTTGCTTAGAGGTATGGCACTTTTTACCAACTTGTTACCTAGGTTGGGAGCTTTTCTGTATATACTGTACATTTAGGCTTTTTTGGAAGCATTTTGCCCAACTGGGTCTTTTTTGAGGATTGACCAATGTTTGGCTAAGATCTTTTCTATCTCCCCATGTTGCATATTGTACTCGATAATAAAGGCCCATTGAAAAGTATTTGATTCACTTTTCCTTTTTCCAGTCTGAGGGTCTTTTACGAAAAGATCTTCCCTCTGAATTTGATCAACTTCACCCCTTGCTGTTTCCACAACTGAAGATTCATACCCACTCGCAATACAATTTTCTTTCATTTCTTTCACTTGGTCAATAAAAGTTTGATTATTTGTACAATTACGTTTCAATCTTTTTAACTGGCCGCCTGGTATGGTTAGGAGCCAATTAATGTGATGGCAACTGTTACCCAGTATATAGGCTTTTGAATCTGTAGGTTTGCAGAAAGTTTTTGTGTGGAAAAGATCTTCCCCCTTAAAAATGGTAATGTCTAAAAAGTCAACTGAAGTAGTACTGACAAATAGATACTCTTCAATACATGATTACGTTTCAGAACAAAGAAGCAGGGAAATAAAAATAATAGCCATATTGGTGCAAGGATGTGACAAAATTTCTCTACGTTTGGCGCTCCAGCTTCTTGGGATGATGTCCTCAGCAATAGGTATAGTTCCACTGGCAAGGTGGAGAATGAGGAAATTGCAATGGAACGTATTGAAGCACAGAAAATAAGGAGTCTCAGTCCTGGTGGATAAGCACAGAATTAAATAACTGGGGAACATCACTGTCAGAGCCTCAATTTCTGGTGCTAACAATGGATGCAAGTTTGACAGGTTGGGATGCACATCTGTTGCAACAAGTCAATAAGGATATTGGACCCCTCAGGAAAGAAAGGTCTCTTCACACCAGCAAGGGATGAAAGCATGTTTGGAAGGCAATACAGTGCTTTCAGAGTCAGTTGGAAGGAAAGCCTCTAAGGATATTCTTAGACAACATAGTGGTGGTGGTCTATTTGAATCTCCAAGGCAGCACAAAGAGTCAGCTTCTAGTGATTGAAGTATCAGAGATTATGTAATGGGCAGAACACCACCTAAAATCCATATCAGTTCTGCATGTGGCAGGGAAAGCCAATACTTTAGCAGATTTCCTCAGCAGAAACCAGGTTCTTTAAGAGGAATGGAAACTGGATGTACAAGTGTCTCAAGTCATAGTATGGAAATTTTGGCACCTAGAGATAGACCTGATGGCTACACATTGGAAAATTAAAGTCCCTCATTTTTTTCCTCCAGGTATCACCTACCACAAACAAGCAGTGTAGACACATTATCACTAGTATGAAAGTTCAAGCTGGGCTATGTGTTTTCTCCATTGCCAATGATTTCTTGCACACTGAAGAAAATCAGAGAGGAGTGAGTGGAAGTGATAGTAATTCTTCCTTATTGGCCAAGAAGGACTCGTTTCTTGACAGTGATAATAGCAGTCGAATAGTTTGATGGCGTGGAAATTGAACTGAAATTATTGAGGCGGAAAGTATTATCCGATCAAGTGATTCAGCTTTTTATTCAAGCCAGCAAAAAGGTGACTTCACAGATATATTGTAGAGTTTGGAAAACTTTTATTGCTTGGGTGGATTCTAAGTTTGATATCAATAAGGCCAGTACAGTCCAGGTTCTTCAATTTCTGCATGACAGTTTTGTAAAAGATCTAACAGTATCAACCAAGGGTGCAAATAGCAGCATTAACTGTGTTTCTGGATCGAAGATTGTCAGAAGAAGATCTGGTAAAGAAGTTCTGCCAAGCTATGAAGAGAATACTGCCATAAGTTAAGTCGATGTTAGCTCCATGAAATCTGAATTTGATGTTAAATGGCTTAATGTTGTTTCCATTTGAAACCTTGCAAAAGATTCCTGTGAAGTTATTGACTTGGAAGGTTGTATTTCTAACTGCAAGCAGTGTGTGAATTACAAGCGTTATGGGTGAAAGAGCCTTATCAAAATATGCTACTGGACATTGTTGCTTTAAGAACAAATCCAACTTTTCTGCCGAAAGTATGGTCAACCATTTCATTTAAAGTTAAGAAATAATTTTACCAACTTTCTTTCCTCAACCTAAAGATAAGAGCAAAGAAAAGTTGCATATACTGGACTTGGTTAGCACAATATCTGTCTACTTAGACAGTGTTAAGGAGTTCTGGAAAAGAAAACATTTGTTTGTCCTGCCATTGGATGCAAGGAAGGGTTGTGCAACCACAAAACAAACTATTGCAAAGTGGATCAGAGAAGTGATCATATTTATATAAAGTATGAGAAAGATGGATGTAAAGCTCCAGAAAATCTTAAGGAACACTCGTCCAGGGCAGTGTCAACTTTGTGGGCTAAAAAGGTGAAGACGTCAGTGAAAGACATTCTTGCAGCAATTATTTGGTAATCCGTACACACATTTTTGAGCCATTATGCTTTGGATATAGTGGACACCCACTTCGTATATCATGTCTTATGAATGAATTCAATGTTTAAGCATGGATATGCTAGTTGGCTGATTATTTGCTCTCGCTATATTCTACTTTGGTTTATGCCAGAGTAATGCCTGCCATGAAGTAGTGAGGAAGAAAACCAGCAAATTATACTTACCAATAATTTCATCTCTTCAAGATAATTCATGGTAGCCTATAGTTTATCCTTCCTTATGGTGTTTTTTCCCAGAACCAGATATGGGAAACAGTCAAAAGACAAAGGAGGTGCAAATATATACTGTACACACTAGGTGGGTTGTCCCTGGGAAAAATATTTCCTATCTCTGCTGGGGGAATGGGATATAATTCTAGAGTAATGTCTGTCGTGAAGTATCTTGAAAAATTAGAATTATCAATAAGTATAATGTACTGTTTATTTGGCTGAATATCTGTCCAATAGCAGTTTTGAATGATTTCAGGGCCTTAACCTTATTAGAAAAACTTTTTAACTCACATGTTTAAGTTACAAATTATTTTCTGTAGGATCATAAAAATATGATCATCTAACATTTGTGAATCTGACAAACTTTTATTTATTTAAGAGCAATGAGATGTAAATTTTGTGGCAGCAATACAGGTTGAGTCTCCCATATCCAAATATTCCGAAATACGGAATATTCTGAAATTCTGAACATTTTTAGCATGACTGAGAAAGTGAAACCATTGCTTTCTGATGGTTCAATGTACACAAACTTTGTTTAAAGCACAGATTATTAAAAATATAGTATAAAATAACCTTCAGGCTGTATGTATAAGGTGTATATAACACATAAATGCATTATGTGTTTATATATGTGTCCCATTCCCAAGATATATCATTATTTTATGCAAATATCCCAAAATACGGAATATTCCAATATCCAAAATACCCCTGGCCCCAAGCATTTTGGATATGGGACACTCAACCTGTAACATGTTTCCAGCAGTATAATTTGAATATAATTGCAGCTGATCAATTTAAAAATCTATAGCATCTAAAAATTAGATGCATTTAGTATCAAAATTAAGATTTAGGGACATATTCAATTTGGAGCGAAAGGCCATTTTCGCCGATTTCATTTATGCCCGTATTCAATTTCAGCGTCATTTCACCAGCACGATAATGCAATGCAATGTAATAGGCGAAAAAGTTACGCCTATGAACATCCGGCAGAAAAAAAGTGCGGTTTTGGGGTGCAATGTTGCAGGATCCACCCTGCACCCTTTGGACACCCCCCCTGATGCTGTGTCAAAAAATGGAAAAAAAAACCCTACAAAGGAAACCCCAAACAGCACTTTGAAAAAATGGGCGAAAAAAAACCCAAGTGGGGGTACAAATTCAAAAACTAGCGAAATAGCATTTGGGGGTCTTCTAGTATGGGGGAGGTGTATTTTTGATTGCAGGAGCTTTTTAATGCTTGACTTTAGAAACTTTAAAATATGCTTGCACCCATTTTCATGTACCCCAAATTTGATGGGAATACTTATTTTCCCCCCAAAAAAGGTGCAAAATGCTATTCTTCACCACTTGCTGACCGACGCTAAATAGCGCCTATTGAGACCATTCAAGACCCCAAATACCTTCAGCAAGGCTAATCGGCGGTACCCATAGGGAACCCCCATGTCAGAGCATCTTTTGGGGGGTGTCAGGCTGATTTCCCCAAATGACAGGACTTTCGCCTGTTTGCGTTACACCGCATCCCGTTTTCGGCGATTTGTAAATGAATACGGGGATACGCGGGGACGTGCGCAATACTTTTTCACGCAGAAAAGCCGCGAAGATGGCAAAAAAGTCCAGAAACTGACTTTTCGCTCCTAAGTGAATATGGGCCTTAATTGGGTGAATTGTAATTTGGCTTGGGACAGAGCTGACGTGTCCAGATGGGATCTGCAATTAAGCCCATTCTATACCAACCTGGGTTACAAAAAACATCAATAGTTGCTCTGGACTGGCTTCATGAGTGTACCTTCACAATCAACTTTTGACATGCCCCACCTTAAAGGACTGGACCCTGCTGCCTACATCATATCACATTGCTGTGTATCCAGGCCCCAGCACTGTCCATGCCTCAGCTCTGTAATCCTGACATATTGTACCATTGAAACACAGAAAACTTTAGGGCATGTAAAATATTTGTTTCCACCATGTATATAGAAATAAATTCAGTATGAAAAATATCTTGTCCACAATAGGTATTAGCATTGATTTTGCTCACACATTATCCTTGTCAGAAGCAGAAATAGAAAATAGATTACATATTAAGGGTGTTAGTGATTCTGGTGATTGCTTATTCAACAAACATATCCAAATAGAATTACTGGGACTTAAAGAAAGATTGTTGGACTTTGACCTGCATGCTATCTACTTATTTGATTATTATAAATTTAAGTGCATCCCCAGGATTTATTCATATAATACCCACTAAAAGGTGGAGTTTAATACCAATTACATTTTTGTTTGACTTCATGGTGCTTGTAATCGAGTTTTCACATTGTGAAAATGACAATTGAATAATGCCTTTTGAGTCCAAAATTACTATGGCACTAGATTTCATATTGCCATTCAGGAGTATTGCAATTAAAAATCAAGTCACCAAATACTATAACAATTTACTAAAATACAAAAGATACAAGGTTATGAAGTAAATCATGTTTTATAAAGTTGTAAAATTACAGTACAAGTGGTTAATGGAAATTACTGACAAGAGTAGATCATACTCTAGGCCACATAGTGGGAGATTCAGGGTGAAATGTATCAAACCATGCAGAGAGGTAAAGTACCAACCAATCAACTTCTGCCATTTTACAGGCTGTGTTTGCAAAATAGCAGTCAGAATCTGATTGGTTGGTACAGGTTGAGTCTCCCATATCCAAATATTCCGAAATACGGAATATTCCAAATTACGGAATATTTTTAGTATGACTGAGAAAGTGAAACCTATGTTTTCTGATGGTTCAATGTACATAAACTTTTTTTAAAGCACAAAATCATTAAAATACAGAATACAATAAACTTCAGGCTGTGTGTATAAGGTGTATATGAAACATAAATGAATTTCATGTATGTACACAAATTTTTTTTGATGCTCAAAATTATTGAAAATATTGTATAAAATTACCTGCAGGCTGTGTGTATAAGGTGTATATAACACATAAATGCATTCTGTGTTTAAATTTGAGTCCCATACCCAAGATACTTCATTAAAGTATGCAAATATTCCAAACTACGGAATAATCCGATATCCAAAATACCCCTGGTCCCAAGCATTTTGGATATGGGAGACTCAACCTGTACTTTCTCTCTTTCAATTTTCTCTCTCTCCAAGGTTTGATACATCTCCCTCTCAGAGTCTTTCAAAGTGGTGGGCCACTGAGAAAAGTTTTGGTGCAATTCCATTCATCACAGATGCTGACTTTAGTGACAACAGTTCTGTTTCAGGTAGTCACAAGGCTTTTTCTAGGGGTTACAATTTGTTCCAAATGTCAACCTGAATGTAAACCAGGCGCAGGTATAGAACCCAGGCAAGAGTTAGAGAGTAAAACAGCATGACTTCATTTGTCATCACACAGTCCCTCCTAATTATTGTTACATTTTATTTATAAGGCGGCATAAGTGGTACACAGCACCGTACATATGTCAACAGTAGGACAGTACAGGGTACACAGAACATTAGTAACCAGAACATAAACAAAGCACAAGTAAGAATTACACCACAATTCTCCATACACAATACAGCATAGAAGGTGAAGGCTGTCATTGAAGTGCTACAGAAGAGGTCTGTGAGACAGTAGGGTGGAGGACTCTGCTCCTAGGAGCTTACAATCTAGCGGAGTCAGACAGATGACTTGAGGCATGAGCATGTGGATGGGTACCTGATGGCAGGAAGTAGGCAAGATAGAGATGGCTGAGGCAGAAGAGTGGGGTGAGGGACCTGGTGACGTGGTTATGTAGTGGAAGGTTATGCTTTGATGAACAGTTGGGTTTTCAGTGCACGTTTGAAGCTATGCCAGGTCAAGGAGAGCCTGATCGAGTGAGGGAGCTTATTTCAGTGAAGGGGGGCTGCACAGGCAAAATGTGAAGTCTGTGTGACAAATTTCCAAAGGAACAGCGATGACTCTTGTGATGCGTCAATCAGCTATATGGCAAAAATTATTTTAAGGGAAGGAAGGTGGAGACATGGCTATTAGGTAATTCTGATGGTTATGTGCTAAATTTATCAACAGGATGGAACAAATCTGGAATAAAACACCATACAGCACTACAGTAGACATAATGCCCTTTGGCTTTGCAAAATTTGACAATACTGCAAGGAAAATTAGAGGATTAGTATTGCTAGTGACAATTTCAAACCATGACTGATATTTGTCTTTGGTGAATGTAAATTGCACCCATTATTTTATGTCTCTTTCAGGAGATAGCACCTATACTTTCCTCACTCTTATAGTACCACACACACCAGGAATGTGCACTGAATGCCGTGCATATGGCTACCATATTTGTCATAGATTGCAGATGTGGCACATAAAAATCAAATTTCTGGTGCCTCGCCTAGTACAAATATGTAGTTAGGCAGTATTAACAAAATCCTACTATGATGAATTAGAGGCTGTAACAAAATATAGGGTGAAAATATATCACCTAAAACAGCACAATTAGTGCTGATATTGGGAAATATGCAAAATATGAGTTCAACAAAATAGTTATTGGTTCAAAGTAATTCTAATAATTTGCATATATAGTACATGTTGCAGGAGTACTTTTGTTCAAAATGTATCCAATTGATCTTCATACTTTGATCGCTGGTCCTTTGTTCATGTATACTGGGCTAAATATATACTCTTACCCTTGATTTCACCTGTGAGAACTTCATACAGAAGCACTGATTTATTATTATTATTACATTTTATTTATAGGGCACCACAAGTGGTATGCAGCCCTGTACATAGGTCAACAGTAGGACAGTACAGGGTACACAAAACATTACAATACAGTAACCAAAACATAAACAGAGAACAAGTAACAATTAGCACCACAATTCTCCACATACAATACAACTGGGAAGGTGAAAGCTGTCATTAAAGTGCTACACAAGAAGGCAGTGAGACAGTAGGGTGGAGGACCCTGCTGCTAGGAGCTTACAATCTAGGGGAGACATACAACATGAGACATTAGTGTGTAGATGGGGATCTGAGGCCAGGACATAGGCAAGGTGAGATGGCTGAGTTAGGATGGTGTGGAGAGCGACCTGGTGAAGCCATTATTTGGTGGAAGGGTATGCTTTGATGAACAAGTGGGTTTTCAGTGCACGTTTGAAGCTTTGCAAGGTTGGAGAGAGCCTGACTGAGCAAGGGAGCTCATTCCAGTGAAGGGGGGTGCGGCACAGGCATAATCTTGGATACGAGTGTTTAGATGATGTAACCAAGGTAGAGGAGAAGTAACAGTCATTGGCAGGCTGGAGAGAGCAGGGAGGGAGTACGTAAGGAGATAATGTTGGAGATGTAGGGAGCAGTGGAGTCTGAGAGGGCCTTGTAAATGAAGGTGAGGAGTTTGAAGAGGATTCTATAGGAGAATGAGAGCCAGTGCAGGTTTTGGTGGAGGGGAGTAGTGGAAGTGGAACGGTGGGAGAGGAAGATAAGTCTAGCTGCAGCATTGAGAACAAATTGGAGCAGAGCAAGATGGCAATATGGGAGGCCAAGCAGGAGAAGGTCGCAGTAGTTTAGCCAAGAAATGATTAGTGAATGAATAATCAGTTTGGTAGCATTCTGGGACAGGAATGGCCTAATGCGAGTGACGTTGCATAGCTGGAACTGACAGTAATGAGCCAGAGAATTAATGTGGGGGTGAAGAAGAGGGTGGAGTCAAGGGTGACACCTAAGCAGCGAAGTTGTGGAAAAAGGGAGATTATGATGTTGTCAACAGTGCTAGAGAGATTGGTGGGGGTGGAGACTCTGTTAGGAAGGAAGATGATGACTTCAGTTTTGTTCTTGTTGAGCTTCAGAGAGTGTTCAGACATCCAGGAAAGATGGAAAAAAGGCAGCTGGATACCTGAGAGAGGACAGAAGGGGAGAGTTCAGGAGAGGTGAGGTATAGTTGAGTGTCATTGGCATAGAGGTGGTATTGGAGGCCGAAGGAACTGATGAGTTCTCCTAGTGAAGGTTGTACAGGGAGAAGAGCAGGGGGCCCAGGACAGAACCCTGCAGGACACCAACAAGAAGGATGGAAGGGGGAGATGGAGCCGGAGGCAGACACAGAAAAGGAGCAGTTGGAGAGGTAAGAGGTGAACCAGGCATGGACAGTGTTAGAGAGGCCAAATGTCTGAAGGGTGTGGAGGAGGAGAGGTTGATCCACGGTGTCGAAGACTGCAGAGAGGTCTAGGAGGATGGAAAAGAGAAAACCCAGGCACTTTGTGAGTTAATTATCACACCCTGGTTCAAAAAAGCTGAGTCGTATACAGACTCAGACGCACACAGATATACAAGTGTTGCCTATCAAATTAATCTGTGCAGTCTCCTGCTGCGTCTTAGTCACATCACATTGCAAATGAGATGCATTTCCAGGCCAAAAAGACACTCTGCGCTAGCAGTCACATGGGACCTGGCGGCTCACTCATGTCAGGCATCTTGCACCACATGGCATATTAAGGCTGGATGCATGAGGACACATTTATACGTGAGTTGCAAAAGCGGTGTGTCAGTGGCCAGTGGCGCTTTCTATCCATGAGCAGTACTCTGCGTATGTATGTATTTTTTGAGTGAGCAATTTAAGTATTCTTCCTCCTCTGCATAGGTTCAAAAATACGTCACAGTTGCAAGATGTACCTTCTTTGCATCTGCATAAGACCCATAATGTATAAAGCTCCACTGTGGTTCTACCTGCAGATTTTTAGTATATGTTAATTGCCTTTATTTATTTTTGTGCAATACTGTTGGTAGTTTACAAAAAACATCCATTGGGAAAAAACAAGAAAAATAATCCTGTAAACTTCTGTTTATGTTTAGTCCATTCTGTATTTATTAAGTGTATCAGTCTGCAAAAACTTTTTTCTCCCCTCTGGCACTTTGCGTGGGTTTCCGCTTGTAACATGATAACAGTAAAACAATTTAATTTAAATTGGACAGATATGGACAAAAGCTTGAGAAATAACCAGAGTATGATTTGTCTTAAAAATATTCTCCAGTGGACATTTGCAGCTAGAAACTCAGCATGAATTTAGATTGGAAAATAGCAATAAACCATATCTTTTTGCCATATACACACATTTTAATCCACTTGTTTCATTCTGCAGTGGCTTGTACATTTCTGATCATTTTCCATTTAGAAAGTCAACAATGAAGAAAAAAAAAAAAAAAGCTATCACAATTACATAAATGAACCTATTGCATTTGGCCAGTCTGAAATTTGGGTTGACATTATCCCAAACATTGCAGCATCAAGTGTGTAAACAGATAAAACACATTTTTGTTTTTCAAATAAAGAACTGAGCTGATAATCACTTACAGGTCAAAACAATTTACCCTTTAAACAGTAAAAAAACAAACAAAAAAATCATTTTTTAATCAATTCTCATTTGTATTGCTATTTTGTAACAAAGTGTTTTTTTGTATACAGCAATAAAAATGTGCATAAATAACAAACGTAAAAAAAAATAAAAAGAACAAATGCTACTTTGAGATTTCTTATCAGACTGTGTTGCTTAAAATTATTCAAGAGCCACAGGGGAAATGTGGGTTGGGGCGGGGGGAGGGAAATATCCAGTATATGTAAAGTAACTTCCAAATGACCAGTTTCATGCCTGCATGATGTAAAAATGGGAGGAAATTTAAGGTCAATATTTTAGAACTGTTATTTGGTGCGGAGAATACCTGAATATCTGATACTTTTTTGATTGACATTTAAAATGAACGTTAACTCTAGCTTAGCAAATAAATCAGACATTTGTTATATACTCCGGGATTTCTACTGTGTTATATTAATTGGGAAGTAAGGGCCCCCTCCCTCATCCCCGAACATGCACAACCTGTTGATCTCGTCAGGTTGGCCTGCATGTTCAGGCGATGACAACAACCAGCGGGAGTGCGCATCACTGGTCGTTGCCGGCATAATTACTGCACGATTAATGAATGATTACGTTATCTCTCAATCGTTCATTTTAATAGTGTAGTGGATAGGCGCCTTTACAAAGGCATCAAATTCAGCCAGCAAATTAGGCAATAATAGAATGTGTACTGCACTGCTGGATTATCTGACCAGTGCAAAAAAGATACAAGTTTATACAAGTCCAACATGTTTGTTTATCAGAGCAGGAAAGATGGGGATTAATCTGTTATTTGCTTACATATGTGTAAATAAATATGTTTACTAGTTAAAACTGGCATAATGAAAAAGCAAAATAATAAAACCACCAGCCAATGGTGTGATGAAATAATACCATCTTATGCGTCCAGTTAATAGCCAAAAAATGTGACTTGTGCCATTACTAATGAGTTGATTAGAGATATAATTATTTATGGTATCCAATACGCTACAGTCTGGACATGGTTATTGTGGAAGGCTGCAATTTATAACTGTAAGCTAACAGTCAGAAAAAGTGCAATTGAATTAAGGAAAAAAATCAGAAGTGCAGACCACCCCTGTACATACAATGCTTGAACTTTAATTAGAGTTGTGTAGTTTTGGGTCCCAGAGAACCGAGAACACCCGAATTTAGGGGTTCCGAGTTGAGCAGAATCCAAGTTCGGAATCACTTTGGGGTAACGTGTCGATCAGAGTCACGGTTCAGATCTTCCCATGCTTTGGAACTCGGATATTAAAACTGAACTTGGGTTTTGGATTGCATGTAAATAGGTTAAAAATGAAATAATTTTAGCTGTTTTTTAATTAAAAAAAAAAATACAGAAACAAAACATGTGAGGGTCGTTTTGCAAAACCAAAACACAAAGATGAATCCAAAACCAAATCACGGGGGTCACATCTCTACTTTGAATATGTGATGTGAGGCAGGCTACATGTGGAACCACTTTGTCAAATGCTGCAAAGTCCAAATACCAGCAAGCAGCTAAACTACGCATGGCGAGAGACAGTCACTCTAGGTCAATCAAGTAGTGACTGAAGGCCTGATTCATTAAGGATCGCTATTGCTAAAGCGTACGCAGACAGCTAATTGTTGCATACAGCGCATGCATCGAAGTGCACGTGGGCACCGCTGCAATCGCATTGCGATCACACAGACCACGGAGTGCCATCACAGAGTGATTGAAAGGCAGTGAGCGTTTGGGGGTGGGGACAGGAGAGGTGTCAGAGAAATGCAGGTGTGTCTGTCCATTTGCATGGGCATTCATAAATTAGCCAGTGCGATTGCATACACAGATTGAGTACTTACTGCGTGCAAAAAAAAATATATTTTTTCCTGTTTTGAAAAAAAGATTCCAGTCTTACATTGTGCGCCACATTGTGTATTGAGGCTAGCGCTATGATGAAATATCTGTGTTGGTAATTCCATTTATAATAAGGATTTTAGGAACAGTATGTATTCTAGAATCAAGATTAAGAGAGTACCACAATAACTTTGCTAATCAATTAAAGATTTTTATTAGATCACTTGAATCTTTATTGGAGTATTCAGTGCATAAAACCAATAACATTTGAACTGCCACTTTGTCTTCCTCGACACAACCATTTTAACTACAGATTATTGTAAATAGAGAAACCTAGGCCCTGATTCAGAGCCGGACGCTCTGACCAGAGCGCTCGCTCTGAATCAGGGCCCACCTCCATAACTATGGAGTGTCCTCCTGGACGCGCGTATAGCTGTGGGTCACCACCCACAGCCTATACGAGCGTGCAGGATGATGGTCGCGATGGTCTTGACCATCGCAACCATCGCCAGTGCGAACAGAAGCCTGCGGTTGAGTTTTTCAACCGCAAGGCCAATAGTGATTTTGGCTCTATCAGAGCCAAAATCACTCCCACTGACATCACTAGTGATGTCAGTGGGGCCGGCTTCTGACGGTAGACGTTCCCTTGGGAATGCGTCGTGCGCATGCGCAGTGCACACCATCGACCCACTTGCGAGCAGACAGCCGCTCGCGAGTGGGTCTGAATCAGGCCCCTAATCTCAGTGTAAATGAGTGTATGCTATGTACTGTATGTCAAGATGGCATGAAGGGTGGTGGTACCAAGTAAAGACCTCTATTTTGCCCTGTGATAGTTATCATGCTATTATAACATTTGTGCAACACTTTTTGCTGGTAATCCCTAGTAGCAGACTTGTACCTCGTTTCCACCAAAAACCCGGGTCCGACCTGGAATTTTGGACATGGTTCCAACCCAGGTCAGAACCCGTCTACACTGCACCTTCGATCTGGGTTACTCCCAGGCAGCCCTGCTAAACCTGTGAGGTCATAAAAAGTGGGAGGTGACTGCTCCACAACCACCAATCAGCTAATGTTAGGCATGATCTAGGTCGAATAACCCAGGTCACACCGTTTACACTGCACCATTAACCGGTTATATCCTGGGTCCAACCCTGGTAGTTACCTGGGTTGGATTCCCGGATCACTTGACCCGGGTTATTTTTCAGGGACCCTTTTACACTGAGCTGCTACCTGGGTAGACCTAGCAATAACCTGGGTTTTTGCAGCAGTGTAAAAGGGGTATAACACTAATGAGTGATGTTGATTTTTAGTTTGGTCACAATCTGGTTGCACTGTTGTGTCTTGAAGTTTTTCTTTATAACTGTCTTATATACATGACTTTGTTTTAAGTTTTACAATAACATTTTGTTGTTAAATGGCTGCATGTTAACTAGAAAAGATAAAGTTATAGAATCAGTGTGCACAGCAGAGGTCTATTTTTATGTGCTTAAAAAAAGACAAACTATAGATTGCATGCCCTACGGTCTTTCAGTTTGCAATCTTGATTAGAATGAGAGGAAGACGTTTTATAGCACTGGTGGAATGCTGTGAAATATCAGTGTGTACCTTGACTAACTATTGCACCTGGCTGTTTTATGACACAGAGCATATGGAGTTCACCCTGGCACAGCAATTTTTTGAATATTTATATAATCAGAGATGTGACAAGAAACACCAATTTATCTTGCAAAACATTCTTTAAAACTTTTTTTTCTTAATGATTTCTTTAGGATATCTTGTTGTTTTTATTTATTTTTTAATAAAAGGTTTCCTTTACTTTGGTATCTCCTATAACTTAGAAATCACATATGCTATTTAATCGTTAAAGCAAACACACAAAAAAAATGTAAGAAAATACATACTGTGTTAGTTGTGGGTACTATGCAATATTTTCTTAAATTGTTGCAACATTATGACAGTACAAATTTGTTGATTTATATCACTTTAGCAGGAAAATCTAAGCACATTCAGGGGTATATTTACTAAAGAGCGGGTTTGGTGGCATTTTCCACCCTCTCTCCATTACTGATGAATTATACTTCCAACCCTTTGGATTTCCTAATTGGCATTTTGGATGGTGCATTAACCCACTTTAGCAATGGGGCAGCAGGTTACAAATGCTCAATCCACTGGTGGCTTAGTGTAAATGACGCTGGGTTCTTGTGATCTGCTGAAGGCTTCATGCAATTAGCCAGCAAGTTTCTGGAATGGTTTATTAGCATAAGCTTCATTTGCATGGTGCTTTCCACTTGGCTTAAAAAGAACAGGCCATTTAATATCACTGGACAGGACTGTAACTATGAGTGTGTGAGCGGTACTGCTACATAGAGTGCAGATCCCTGTGGGCGGTACGGTCGCTGCCCCACAGCCCCTGCATCTGGCTAGCTGGGTTCCCGGAATCACTGCTGCAGCACAGTGGCATGTACAGTCCCCATGAACATCCTGAGGATCATCCAAGAAGTGCTGTTATTCCCAAAACTTGCGGCCCATTCCCGTCATCATAATGTTATACACTCAGGGGGTGACCCTCACAGGTTGCAATAAAGCCCTGTTACTTTGTTGTCACTAAATATGATATAAACACCTGCTTTTTCTTCTGAACTTTAAAAAAGTAGTGAGGAGCTGAAGTGGAGGAGCCAGGGCAGTTGTCTGTGTGGTATTCAATTGGTGTAATGCAGTTTGGATTGAGTTCTGTAAGTAGTCTTGTCTCTTTTTGTTTTTCTTTTCTGTTTTGTTGCTGGTCTGCTTTTCTGTCTTGTGTGTGTTTTACTTGTGTGTGAGTGTGGTGTGATGCCTTTAGTGTACTTATTTGTCCTTTTGTGTTTTTTATTAAAAATGGAGAGGGGAGAAGGACAGAGTGTGAGGATAGTCAGTTTGATCTGGAAGGGGGTGAGAAAGTGTAGGGGGGATATAGAGGAGGAAGTAGAAGGGAACCAGAGTAAGAAAACAAAGGCATGCAGAAGTATTTGTTTCTGAGATAATGAGAGTGGTGTGTTGCTGTCTTCCATATTATGAATTTATATTGAGGAATCGCATGACTGTACCTCACTCACCCACCAAACTCATCATGGAAAGATACCCAAAAGACACATCCATATCACCCAAAACAGGGGTGTCAAGCAAGCAGTCAGGCATGGGGATCTCATTTTTTAGACTGGAGAACAGAACTACAAACATGTATAGAAACAATGCCTCAGAAAAGCAAACAAATGGAAGTTAGAGGAACATGAAGAGGCTGCAGAGGGGAAAGGGGGGTAGAGTAAGAATCACAGTAGAGGAACAAAGAACACCCAGTTAGTTCAAGGCATTTTGAAACTGAGCAACCTCCCCATATTGTTAGATAAAGGACTCAAGTTTTCTCCCACCAACAAGCTAAGTTTATTTGACATGTACGTGGACCTGAATATGTAAATTAATGCCTAAAATGTTTTTTGATGGTACCAAACCACCTGAAGGAGGTCACAAATAGTGGTAACACAGACAGCTATAGACACATGCACAATAAACCCCCATCCCACTTCTATCCAAGCCACCTAAAGAGTCACCATATTAACACGTTTACAAACATGGTAGAATGAGATAGAGAAATTAGCGGAAAAAAAAGAATAAGATAAGCAAGTACAATCTAACCAAACAAGAATCTAAAGCACTACAAGACTTTCAAAAGAATAAGAACTTGATAATAAAACAGAGAGACAAGTGGGTGAGGGGGGGATAGTGGTACTTAATAGATCAGATTACCTGTTAGAAGTATACTGGATCTTGAATGACACAAACACATATAAGAAATAAAAAATACCCCTCACCTGAATTAGAAAAACATCTGCAACATGGTTTATCAACAGGCTCACTCACAAATCATGAGTACAATTTTATCAATAACAGGAATCAGATCTTCCCACTATTCTATTATCTGCCAAAGGTATACAAAAATCTACAAACACCACCAGATAGACCAATTATATCTGGGATAGGGTTGCTAACCTCTAATCTTTTATGATATCTTCACACATTCCTTCAACCTTACGTTCAAAAACAAAAATCGTATCTCAGAGATACAACACACATGCTGAATATACTGCAGAATTTCAATTGGAATAATAATTACTGGTTAGTCACAAATTACGTGATATCATTGTATATAGTGATGAATGACAACCAAGAAATTGAGAGCATCAAGTACCACCTAAACAAGGATACTGATATGACATAGACACAAGATTTCATGGTTGCAAGTATTGATTTCATTTTATGACACAACTACATTTGGTTTGAAGAGGTGTTCTATCTGCAGACCAATGGAACTGCTATGGGTATGAGATACATCCCAAGCTATGCCAATCTCTCTATCAGTTGGTGGGAGGACCATCACATATGGTCCAACCAGGAGCTTGGGGAAAATCTCATACTCTGGCCCAGATACATAGATGATCATTTTTGTGTATGGCAAAATGATGAGGCTTCAAGTTCAAAGAGATAATCAATCACAATGGCAACAACCTACAATTTGCTACCAATTACAACAAAGTGTGGAGTTCTTAGATCTCAATATGTACATAGAGGACAACAAGCTATTACATTTCACAAAAAAAATTGATGTGTATAGTTTTATTTTCTGATCAAGCTGCAACCATCCCAATTGGTTAAACAATATACCAAAATGGCAGTTCACAAGATTGAGAAGTGACAGCTCCAAGATCAGTGACTATAAAACACAGGGACAGGAAAAGAAAAGAAGTACGGTATAGAAAAAGTGACACAAACATGAGAACAACAAAGAAATGGAAGTTGTAGATAGAGCCCAACTAATTCATTATTAGAAGAAAAAAAGAGAATCAGAAGATAGACAAGGTCCTTTTCATTAACCAATTCACTAAACAAGTGAATCAAATTAAAAAGCAGCATTGACCCATCTTACTTGAAAATGAAACACCAACAGACCATCTCCTAGCCATTCCAAAAGTAGTCTTTTGTAAAGCCTCAGACTTGATGTAGGTACAAAACCATATAAAACCGGTACAACATTCACAAACCACAATTTATAATAAAGCAGTCACACATGGATTCTTCCATTGTGGGACTTGCAAGAGCTTGTTGTGCTGTTGCATAAAGTTATCAATTCCAAACCAATGAACTAAAGAATATATAATATATTAATTAATTAATGGATCAAGCCCTGACTGTGAGTGTGCACTTTTCCCAGTGTTAGAATGCAGTAACTAACAAATTGTCTTGAACATAGATTTTATACCTTTCATTACAATCTCCCTGCAATAATCCTACTGACATCATACTTTTACATTATGCAAGCATTTAATAACATTTGGCATGGTCAAATATCACATTCATCAAATTTGACAAAGTTTATTCTTGGTCGTCATCTGTCCTTGGCAATACAATAGAAATGGTTTAAAAGTTTCCTTTATGGGATGTTTATCGTCTCTAACCTAACCATATTTGGTCTGATTCTTAACCTTAGCCCAGAACTATTACGTAAGTATAAAACTATAAGAAGTCCACTCTACATGCCATCAAGACACTCACTATTAGGAGAAGGCCGTCCATAGGCTGAAATACATTGGAGACATACATCCTACTAACAAGATACTGACTGCTTGTATATCTTTCCCCAGCCAGAGGAAAGCTAGTGCCACTATCACAACAAGACTTTGGCAGGTCACGTGACTGCTGGGGACCCGGAAGTAAGGAGATAGCAGGAGGTGGTGCTGCAAGCCACAGAGAATCAAAACTCCGCATCCCACAGACCAGGGGTATAGGAAGGCGCCTGAGAGCCAAAAACACCAGAGACCAAGGGAGCTCACCACCGGACACCACTAGAGCCTTGGATAACCAGATGTTAGGGGATTTCACCCATTATTTCACCTCTAGTGAGGTAGTTATACCTCCATCAGATAGTACATTCCAGCTTGGCACTTAATGACCTCTTGTGAGTATTACAAAAGAGAAGCAGGATGCTGCTCTCTGATTCTACTACAATTGACTTCATACTGTGCCACCTAATGACTGTTCTGTAGACAGCGAACGTCACAGCCTTCTGTTGTAATACTTGGAACAATTACTGCAACATCAAATGTTGTTTCATTTATAAAGCTGACTATTGATAAGATATAATACATGTAAATGTATATTAAGTAACATTTAGTAAAAAAATTTTCTGAATGATACACACACTATCTATCCCTCATTTGTATATTACGGTGGATCACTTATTTTTTCCCAATACCACACACAGATGTTGAGCACTGTAAATGATTGATTTCTAATATTTAAGTTTGGGTATACTTATTGGTTATAGCAGCTTACCGTGATCAACAGAACTCCTCCTCAGTGCGCAGTGAAACAACCTATTGAGACAATGCTCCAGAAAGTGCTGTTATTCCTGGAACTTGTGGCCCCTCCCCCTCATAATGTTATGCACTTAGTGGGTGTGACCAGCACAGGGTGCAATAAAGCCCTGTTATTTAGCTGTCACTATCATATAAACCCCTGCTGTTCTCCTGAACTTTGAAAGGGTAGTTAGGAGCTAAAGTTGAGAAGCCAGGGGAGTTGTCTGTGTGGTATTCAATTGGTTTATTGCAGTTTGGATTGAGTTCTGTAAGTACAGTAGTCTTGTCTCTCCTTTTTTTCTGTTTTGTAGCTTGTCTACTTTTCTGTAATGTGTATTTAAATCCTGTGTGTGTTCTACTTGTGCGTGAGTTTGGTGTGATTGCCTTTAGTGTACATGTTTTGGTTTGTTTGTGTTTTGTGTTAAAAATGGAGAGAGAGGGGAGAATGCATCAAGCCATTTTTTACATAAAATTATGCGGAAACTGCAGTTTACTGCATAATTGTATGTACTGTTCCTATGTACTAATAGCACAATGCAGGATATTTCACAGAAATCTCTTGCACAGTGCTAATTAGCACTTCAGATCGCAGTCCCCATTATTATTAATGGGGACTATGGTCTGACCCCTATGTACTAAACTCAAAAAAGCTAAGTCTTTTGGAGTTTAGCACGGGTAGTTTACACTGTCTTAAGATGGTGTAAACTACTGTTTGTCTATGGGGTCTCTAGGGGCAGGAGTGAAATCTTTTGATCTCTCCCCCACAGCCCCCGGCCAGTTCCGGAAGCTGACACTGTACGCATGCGCAGTGTCAGCTTCCCCTGGAGAAGTCTTTCAATCCTTTGAAAGATTTCTCCTAAATGCCGGGGATATAACTTGTGGGGACAGCAGTTACAACAACCTGCTTTCCCTGCAAGTTCCCGATAGTACGTTGCCAGGATATTTTTATTAAAAATGAAAATATCTGCGGCGAGTTGGACCGTTAATAATAGCGGCAGTGCCACGATTATTAATACATAGATCCCATAAAGAGAGAAGTGAAAGAAAAAGTTACAAAGGAGAGAAGGACAGCTGCAGGCAGAGCTGTAACTAGACAGTTTTGGTGCCTTGTGCCAGAAAGAGCATTGGCACCCCACTCATTTTTCAAAGAGACATAATGCACCCAAAAAGGGGCCATGGCCTCATGGGGAAGGGCCAGGGAACAGATAGGAGAGGCCATGAGATGCTAAGGATGAAATAAGAGGAAGCTACAAGCAAGAATGATAATAAGCAGAAATTTGACAGGCCCAAACAGCGCCCCCTGACCTGTGCCATGGCACCGGCCGCACTACCCTAGCTACTGCCCTGGCTACAGGCACAGGTGTTGGTTGCACTGTTCATGTGGATTTCCTATCTAATGGGGGGCAAATCGTGCAGTAATTGTTTCTAACGATGAACGATGCGCGCTCCCGCTGATCGTTTGATCGTCTCCTCCATCGACTGAACATGCAGGTCAGTTTCACTTAATCGCTTTCATATCACTTGGAGATCGCTTACAAATCGTTTACACATCGTTCATGCTGAACGATCAAACGATGAATCACTCCCTGACACTCCCAAACCTCCATTTTGTTGATTCTGGCCAGACAGGCACTGGGAAGGGGTACAAGAGTCGGCACACAATCGGGGTGTGGCACTTGGAGGGTGCTGTGAGGGTGCTGCATAAGGCCCATACTGTGGGGGTGCTGCGTAAAGGGCATATTGTGGGGGTGCTGAATAAAGGGCACAGTGTGGGGGTGCTGCATAAGGGGCATACTGTAGGGGTGCTGCATAAGGGGCATACTGTGGGGGTGCTGAATAAAGGGCACAGTGTGGGGGTGCTGCATAAGGCCCATACTGTGGGGGTGCTGCGTAAGGGGCATACTGTGGGGGTGCTGCAAAAAGGGCACAGTGTGGGGGTGCTGCAAAAAGGGCACAGTGTGGGGGTGCTGCATAAGGGGCATACTGTGGGGGTGCTGCATAAAGGGCACAGTGTGGGGGTGCTGCATAAAGGGCATACTGTGGGGGTGCTGCATAAGGGACATACTGTGGGGGTGCTGCATAAAGGGCCCAGTGTGGGGGTGCTGCATAAGGGGCATACTGTGGGGGTGCTGCATAAAGGGCACAGTGTGGGGGTGCTGCATAAGGCCCATACTGTGGGGGTGCTGCATAAGGAGCACACTATGTGGGTGATGCATAAAGGGCATACAGTGGGGGTGCTGCATAAGGGACATACTGTGGGGGTGCTGCGTAAAGGGCATACTGTGGGGGTGCTGCATAAAGGGCATAATGTGGGGGTGCTGCATAGGGGGCATACTGTGGGGGTGCTGCATGAAGGGCATACTGTGGGGGTGCTGCATAAAGGGCATAGTGTGGGGGTGCTGCATAAAGGGCATACTGTGGGGGTGCTGCATAAAGGGCATAGTGTGGGGGGTGCTGCATAAAGGGCATACTGTGGGGGTGCTGAATAAAGGACATACTGTGGGGGTGCTGCATAAGGGGCATACTGTGGGGGTGCTGCATAAGGGGCATACTGTGGGGGTGCTGCATAAAGGGCATACTGTGGGGGTGCTGCATAAGGGGCATAGTGTGGGGGTGCTGCATAAGGGGCATACTGTGGGGGTGCTGCATAAAGGGCATACTGTGGGGGTGCTGCATAAGAGGCATACTGTGGGGGTGCTGCATAAGGGACATACTGTGGGAGTGCTGCGTAAAGGGCATATTGTGGGGGTGCTGCGTAAAGGGCATACTATGGGGGTGCTGTATAAGGGGCATACTGTGGGAGTGCTGCATAAAGGGCATATTGTAGGGGTGCTGCGTAAGGGGCACAGTGTGGAGGTGCTGCATAAGGGGCATACTGTGGGAGTGCTGCGTAAAGGGCATATTGTGGGGGTGCTGCGTAAAGGGCATACTATGGGGGTGCTGCATAAAGGGCATAGTGTGGGGGTGCTGCATAAGGGGCATACTGTGGGGCTTCTGCAGGAAGGGCATACTGTGGGGGTTCTGCATAAAGGGCATACTGTGGGGGTTCTGCATAAAGGGCATACTATGGGGGTGCTGCATAAAGGGCATACTATGGGGGTGCTGCATAAAGGGCATACTATGGGGGTGCTGCATAAAGGGCATACTATGGGGGTGCTGCATAAAGGGCATACTATGGGGGTGCTGCATAAAGGGCATAGTGTGGGGGTGCTGCATAAAGGGCATAGTGTGGGGGTGCTGCATAAAGGGCATAGTGTGGGGGTGCTGCATAAAGGGCATAGTGTGGGGGTGCTGCATAAGGGGCATGTGCAACAGAGTATCTGTCTGCAGCAACCACTCCCTGCTCGAGCATGAGTGCACCCTTCTCCGTCTCTCAGACCTCTCCCTATCAGCTAAAAGCACGACTCCAGCATATGCTGTCATCACATGATAGCGATAAGAAGGATCCATGAGGAAGAGAAATAAGTACAGTTGTTTAAAGACAAGCCAAAAACAAACCACAGCAAATGAGCAATGCAACAGCGTTCAGCAGTTATAAACCAAAACAAACTAGCCACAGATGCAATGATTAAAATGGCCGCCACCTATTTATTCCCTCATTATAGCCACGCCCACCCCTCTAAAATATTTTCTGCCCACTATAGCTGAAAGCTGTCAATCACAGATTGAAACAACATTGTTTATTGTTAGATCGTTTGCAAATAGTTTGTAAATCGTATGCAAATCATTCAGAGTGGAAGATCAAATTTGAAGGGAAAATTCAAGGGAAAATTGTTTAGGGGTTCGACAGGGATAAAATCGTCTAGTGGATGCCCCCCTTAATGCAGAGCAGCTAAGGCAGGTTTTACCAAATGAATTGTTAAGGGGGGCATCCACTACACGATTTTAGCAGGCGATTGAACGATAAAGACATCGTTATCGTTCAATCGTTTAAAAATCATTTATAAATCGTGCAGTGTTTGATCGTTAACGATCAATGTTGCGCGCTCGCGCTGGTCGTTTGATCGTCTCATCAATCGACTGAACATGCAGGTCAATTTCACTTGATCTACTAAAGATAGTTTGCAAATCATTCAGACTGAAAGATAAAATTTCAAGGGAAAAAATAAAGGGAAAATCGTTTAGAGATAGGACAGGGAGTAGATCGTCTAATGGATGTGCCCCTTAAGTGGGAATTTAAATGTTCCACGCATGGATGTGCCTTCAACACTCCAGCAGCCTGGTCAGTGCCTTATAACTAATTTCTGCTTGTAAAAATAGAAATAATGATTCAAAATGTTATTCTTATTTATTGTCCAAACTGTGTACAATAAAGATGTTCAAAAATATGCTACCTTAATTCCCTAAATAAACATAAACGTATGCTACTTGCATTTTTAAAGTACTAAACAAAAACATACTGAATGCTACTTGCATTCTCTACCAAAACATAAAAGTATGCTACCTGCATTAGTTTACAGTATTTGCATTATAGCATAATTTAAGTAAAAAAATAAATAAAACACAAATCCTCATTAATTTATTGAGCAACCAAGAAAGCCAAAAAAAAAAAACGTCAGTCAGTCAGTTCTGTATTGGATAACAATCTTTTGACTTGCAGAATGCATATTTAACATTCACATGCATATTTAACATTCATACAAAATTCACATGCATATTTAACATTCATACTAAAAATTTAAAAAACATATTTGGTAAAATATATTTTTTAGAAAAACATTGATCCTGTTTTCAAAATGCTGCTCCCCAATCTCAGGAAAACTAAATACACCCTGATTTGAATACTCTGTGCAGCCACACAGGTTCTTTAATCAGTAAATTAAAAATCAGCCACAGGTGTCACTAATTAGGCCACTTGATTTTGTGGGTTAAGTGCAGAGAAGACATGGATGTGAGGCCTCAATGCAGATTTGATATAGGTAACACTGCTTAGCAGTGTCCTGATCTGGATCTTCACTTTAAATAAATCAACAAACTGTATGAACATTTTTTTTTAAATATCATGTTATAATGATTGTATGGTTTAAAGCAACACAATGACATTAATCAGGATTATTATTACATGTGATTGTCTCCCTTCCAGCACACCAGCAAGATGTTCTTAGTCAATTCAGGCACCCAAGATGGCTGCTCCTGAACATCTCCATAAAACAGCTTATATTCTACAGAAGTGACATCAGAAGCACAAGAAATATCCAAGGACTTACCTTTAACTTGTACTGCACTACATGGATATCTCTCCAAAATCAACCGATTGCATTCCTGCACTGAGATTCACATTGGATTGGATTGAAACCTCTGCCCTCTCCACTAGAACTCAGACTGACATTACCTTTTGCAGTGGACACCACAGAGCAATGTAATGTGGAATACAAATTCTCTTTGGCTCCAGCTTTCCCCAAGACATCATTCACCTCTTCTCTGCTCAGCAAATAACTCTGATTTCTTGCATTAATAATCTAAAATACTGTATCCCCCAGTCTCTGAAATCTGGAGGTCTCGTCATTTTAAAACACAGGATCACATTTTTTTTCCCTGGAGACATTATCTTTACCCTTGCACAGAATATCCACTTCAAAAGGAGTCACACACTGGGATTTTCACACCTATACAATAGGAATGGCTTCTAACACCTTTCCACAAGCCTACTTTGCCCTGTAATAATTTGTGTGACTCTAAATCGACTGAAAAGACAAGAGAGAAGCAACTAGACATAGCAATAGCCAAATTAAATTAGACTGTTCATGAATCCCATTATAACTACTGGATCACACACATAGTAAAAAAAAACCCCAGAAAAATAAAAAAATAAAAGCTGCTTGATCTTCTCTCATCAAATGCAATTCATGCTCTCTCATCGATGACCCAATGTATTTTTACACCTCCAGCTTTATGCTTTCACTCTGCCCACCATGAACAGCAGTTCCTATTGATCCAGCACAGGCTTCCATTATTAAATTCCTTGGCATTTAAAAAAAAACTGATATGGGACAGTCGTGGGGATCTAGGACTAAAATCTTTTATCCACTGTAACCACCCAAGTTCCTTGCCTTCAGGTTCACCAGTTTCATATAGGAGAAAAATAGTAGTGGTACCTAACAGATGACCCTGTGCTTGGGAGAACAGATCTGTAAACACTCACTCTGTGACTGACATCCCCCAGAGACCCTACACTCAATATAAAGAAATTTACAGGCCCTCTGGTATGCCCTATCAGGTCCGTCCTTTGTAATGCCAGATCTATGAAACAAGACTGCTACAATTGCTGACCTTATTAAATCTTCAGATCTTGCCTGTATTACAGAGATTTGGCTAGACAAAAATGCAGCACCTTTCTTGGAAGCTGCAGTTCCAACAAATTTCTCTATAATTCACAACTCAAGACTTAACTGCAGGAGAGGGGGAGTGGCCATCTGCTTTAAAAAAGCACTTAAACTTACTGTCCAACCAATGGAAATGACTCACTCATTTGAGTGCATTGCTTATCAAAGTTCTACAGAATCAGGATTCAGAGTACTTCTCATTTACCACCCCCCTGGAGATGGAAAGATATTTCTACAAGAATTTGTAGATATTGTTGCTGGACTAGTTCTGGAGCATCAAAGATGGCTGATCCTTGGGGATTTCAATGCATGGGTTGATGATGAGCTCTCTCACCTTGGCCAAGATCTCCTATGCACAATGAATGCTCTGGGCCTCACACAAGTCATTCCTTCAGCTACTCATATAAGTGGTCACACTCTTGATCTTGTCTTCCAGATTGGATTAGAAGTTTCTGACCTAAATATAAACCCAGTCATGTGGTCAGACCACCACTCAATTCGCTTCTCAGTTGCAACCCCTCAAAATAGAACTTTACCCATGGAGTTGACAAGGTATCATCCAGGGAGGGGCATGACCCCCCCTGGCTCTTGCAGCGGTAATGGGGGCCTGTGAAGATTCTTGTTCCTTTGTCCATTACTATAACAGAAATGTGACAGCTGCAATGGATATTATCACCCCTGTGCGTTTACCACATACCACACCGTCAAGCCCCTTGGTTTGACATTAGTGTTAGTGAACTCAAAAAAGGGGGCGTAGACTTGAAAGACGATGGAGTAAGACTAACCTGGTAAAGGATAAGTTAACACTAATCAAACATATTAGAGAATATCAATCAACAATCACCCTTAAGAAAACAGAGTTCCTTTCAAATGAGATCAAGCCAGCAAACAATAGGCCAGCTCAGCTTTTCCATACAGTGGAGATGCTTTGCAAACCAGCATTCCTGCAGCTTGATGAAACCCTCTCCCAGTCCAGATGCAATGAGTTTGCAAACTTCTTTGCAGATAAAGTATCTGGGCTGGAATCACCAGAGTGCCATCAAAGGATTGTAAAACTACCAAGCCTGCAAAGGTAAGGCACCTGTATCCCTGGAACAGCTTTGACATAATGGATGTAAAAGACATTGCCAAAATTATCAGAATGTTGCGACCCACCACCTGTGATCTGGACCCTGCCTCAACTAAGTTTCTCTTAGGGTGCATGGACATGATTGGCTCTGTAATTTCAAAAATAGTTCAATGCTCTTTGCAAACAGGCCTTTTTCCAGAACCACTAAAGGAAGCAATTGTTAGACCACTTCTTAAAAAACCTAATTTAGACCCCGACTGCATGACCAACTATAGACCATTATCAAACTTTCCTTTTCTAGGAAAGGTCATTGAAATGTAGTGTCAATGCAACTAGAAACCCGCCTGTCTACCCATGATATTTATGACCCATTCCAGTCAGGATTCAGGAGAAGACATAGCACTGAAACAGCTCTGGAATGTATGCTTAATGATCTTCTGATGGCAAAAGACAGAGGTGATTGTTCAATCTTAATCCTTCTGGATCTTTCAGCAGCATTTGATACTGTGGACCACAGGATTCTAATTGAGCACCTGAAAAGATTCTGTGGACTGGATGGCATAGTCCTTAGCTGGATCAAATCATTTCTGACCGGCAGGTCACAGAGTTTCTTCTGGAGTAAACTCTTGATCACCAATGCCACTCCCATACGGTGTCCTGCAGGGTTCTATACTATCCTCCATGCTTTCTGCAGTATACATGCTACCATTAAGTGAAAGAATTAGAAGTTATGGCCTGGTCTACCACTG